>JAUYWH010000007.1:6513467-6726454 GCA_034779795.1 Ctenopoma multispine | reverse complement strand
AAAGAAGTCCAGTTGCCATGACTCAATCCTCAGACTACTTTACCTGGATGACTGAGAATCTTCACAGACATATTTAATAAGTAATACAAGTGACACAGGAAACAAGGTGCATAGATATGAAATGGAGCATATACAGTAAAATGAATTCATTTACAGCCATGTTTTTCAGTGTCATTCCACATGAAAAGTGGGACCAGTTGTGCTTTGAGCTGGTCTGCCATGCTATCAAATTTGCATTACTATGAAAAGTGAAAGAGAAATTAAAAGAGCAAGAGTGACACATCGCTGAAGGGCCCTTTTTTTTATAAGCCTTTGTATTCGACCACAGTTATTATGAGAGTATCAATTCACATTACAGCACACTGCTGTTCCGCTAATTTACAATATGCTGCCAGTTCTCGATTGGGAATATCAGAGTTACTGTATTTAAAAGTCATATTCAATATTTGTTATTCTTCCAGCTTCAGCTGGAGAGGAATGTTAATAAGTCTTATAAGCCATGCAGAGCTTTGACTCCCTGCCACTGCACTGCAGGTCTTAGCCTGGTGTGCGTGAGGCAGCACTTCATATTTATGCCTCTCATTTAGGTGCAAATGTAATGTATAGTGTGATATGTATAATGATGATAATGTATTGTGTAGTATGGATAAGAGGCTGGAGGAAGATATAATCTGCAGGTAGAATTCTGTTGGGGCTTTAGTAAGGGCCAATCGCATTAGTTCATCTAATTTCTTTTAAAAGTAGAATATGTAGTAGTCTAATAGACCAGTATTTAGATTTTTATGGTTGAACACAAACCTATTCTTTGGGGCTTTTGCTAATCGATGGACATAGTGACTACTGTTAGCTTCACTCTCAGTATTATCTGATTTGGAACACTCCTGGAGAAGAACAAGTCGATACAGGAAACTTCCAGAGCAAAGAAAGAAGTTATTGGTTCACTTTCTCCCTATGAAAGAGAGATCAATAACACAAATGGCTGCATTTAAGACATTTTTTCTCAAATGTGTGATATGTCCTTTAAAAAATACTGTAGAACTGTAGAGGTTGGGTTTGATGGTATTAATGTATATATAGTAAATCAGTCTTTATTGGTTAAATATGTTTTCTACAGCTTTAAATTTTAACTACACTATGAAAAGATAACATTCAACTCCCCCTAATCACATCACTGCTCTGTGGGTTACAATGGTTCATATCACAGCTACAGTATAAAAAACTCACACCATTAGAGGATACTTTTTAACATCTTTCCTTTGATATGGTGCTAAAAGCTGGAGTCTTCAAACCTTCAAACCACACAATATTATTGAGTAATGTCCTGTTTTGTGCTCAGGTCCGAGAAATTGCATTCTTGCAGCATGTCTACTCATTTTACTGTCGTCTTGTGTATCCACCCGACTGCTGCACACATAGTTTACAGTTGAAGCTGCTGTGTTTTGTGTATACATAGACATTGAGAACAATGGCAGCTGGCTGTGACACTGGTGGCAACACACTTGTGAGTGTGGAGGCAAGGGGGGAGGGTTGCGTGCAGGCGGGAGAAGGGTTAAAGGAGAGGTGAGTGACTGACGGGCATGTGTCAGCGCTCCTATAGTAAATGTTGAAGGGGGGCGATGGTGGCTCGCTAATTGGGACAAAATGTAAAAGTGCCTGTCACTCATCATCATCTTCACTAATATGTTTGGAGGCAAAAGCCAGCTGAAGCATAGAACTGAATGGTTAATTACCAGAGTCAAGACAGCCAAATGAAGGCTGAATTTCCACTCACAACATATTAGCTTTTTTTAGGTCTTATACTGATAAGAATGGTACCACAAACACAAAGCTGTCTGCTTTAATTATTGCCCATCTGTACGTTTAATTTGCAAGACGAATTCATAGCAACCCTGTGAGGCCATGGCTGAGGCTAGAATTATTTTTTCTCTCTTGCACTACCAGTCTAAGAGTGAATCACCTCCATAATAATAGAAATGTCACGGACTGACATGATGGTCATAGTAGAGTACAGGTCTTGGCCTTCCAGCATCTATAATTTTTCTCTGACCTTGATATGTTCCCTTCTTTCAGAACCCTTCATGTGATGTCCTGAGGGAAGTAATGCCAAAGATAAGGAGAACCGGATGCAGCCCCTGGAATTGACTGTGAAATGAATGGGGCACATGTTATTCCATCCCACTGCTTAAACCAGTGTGAAAAACAGACAATGACAGGGATAAAAAAGCAGGTAATGAAGTAGTAAGTGTTTACCACTTTCTTCACTTTTTTGTAATGGTCTCTGACTAGAACAGTGGGAAAACACTGTAGCTGTTTCAGTTGATATAATGGCATTAACGGGCTACCTCTGATCACAAGATGATTTTAATTTTACATAATGTATTACTTTTGTTTTTAACACAAATTAAACATTACTTTCAAATAGCTGCAAAACAGTTTCAACAGGTACAATTAAGCTTAATTTAGCATGTAATTACATTAATATGCTAGCAGAAGTTCCCAGTCTCCTTTTAATGGCTGCTTAAACTCTAGTATTTGACGTGGTCTTTTCTCAGTAATTCCTGCTCTTGAATGTAACGATCCGAACAAAGCCGAGCAGTAATATACTTTAATTTGAGTGGCTTTTAAAAGCTGCTAGGATCTCATTTCCATAACCCTCTAACTGGGAAAACAACAGCAATTATGGCACTGGATATTAGCACAAAGTGACACCCCTGAGGTGCAGTCATGCAGCAGGTGGGTAATTGGCCCTGAGCTGTACAGTGGGCGCTCTGTGGGGCCGTCCTTGTCACATGATGTAGACACTGGCCGCTCCACAGGGCTGACTTATCAGCTTACTGCCCTCTGAGCCAGATGCAGCATTTCATAATTAACCAAGTGAGATGAGTAGGGTCAGAGAGAGAGACACCACAATTCTATGCTGTAGCTACATAGCTCTGCTGAAGCTGAAGTCATACATGCAAAGTAAATGTCTCTCTTCTCTTCAGTCTGTCCACGCCTCCATCTAATCTGATCTACAGTATGTAGATTATTTGCATGCAGACAGTGTGTTAGTGAGAGAGATGGAGAGTTTTATTGCTGAGAATGAAACTGCGCTCCAGAGGCCTCCTTGGTGTTAATTGAGGTGTAATGTGGTTTGTTTTGCTGGCCCTTCCAGCAGTCCTTCCCAGTCCACTGAATTCGATCCCCTGTGATTACTCTCTAATGGCCTTAGTTATGTCTGTATGCTTTAAACAACCTACTACAGCTGAAGACAAAATTATACAGTTAATACTACAATGACACTATGTAAAGAAGCTAACATTTAAAGTGCCTGTCTTTACAGCACCACTGTAGAGAACTAAGTAAGTAAAAACTTTTATCAAGCAGATGAAACTAAGAAAGAACTACACTGTAAGTGTGCACACAGGACATACAAGGCAAGAGTCATCTCTTTCAGTTAAATAACACCAACATAATTAAGCCTTCAGTGATATAAAGTGACATAACATTTGAACTTGGAAGAATCATCACAGTACAACAAGCCTTCTTAGGTGCTTAAAGCAGCAAAAACTAAATTAGAACATGTCAACATGCAGCATGCATGCGAGTACTCATATAAGTTCACAGGCCTTTTTATGATAATTTTTTTAAGAACCACTATTCACCAAATTATGTCAGTGTAAAAGGAAGAGGATATTCACTCCAAGGATTTGTGTTTACTGAATGCCTCATATCATTTGGAACAACATGTTGATATTCCAATTTACAAATTAATTTGTATTTTTACTTTTGATTGCCATACATCAGAGGCCAGTCGGTGCTTTCAAACCAGAAGCAAAACAGAAAATCACACAATTTCAAGATGGATGTATTGTACCTCCATTGTAAAAGTATTGGTTGAGTCTCTCCTTGCTAATGGTACAGTCAGTGACCTCATCACTCGAAGACACAGATGTTGTATTAGACTTATATTTGGCTCTGTCGAGTGACTTGCTTCAATACTATATTCAGTGGCAACAACATGCAAAAGTGGTATTTTCTTTTTCTATTATGAAAGAAGGGGCTACCAGATGCTTTTCTATGGGGAATGTGTTCATTTATTATAGGCAGGCGTGTTGTATGTGCAGAGCTATATCCGGCTAAACCGATCATTCTTGAGTGACCTTTCTGCATTGGTGCCACTGCACTGCAGTTCATGAATGTTTAATGGTAAGGCTGGATGTTTGGGCCGGCCAAGCTTGGTTTGCTGCCTGACGGAAACATACTAACTCAAAGGCAGCACAAAGGTTAAAATAGTGGGTGTTAGAAACAAAGTACACCAGACACAACCTCTAACAAGTACTGTAAACATTCCTCAAACCAAAAAAAAGCTGTTAAGTATCAGATGAGGGAGGCGTGCAATTTTGTACACAAATTCCACCTACCCCTTTGTCTCTTTCACACGTTGATCTCACACTTACTTTGTTTATATTGCCTCTCCAGCCCTGTACAGCTCTTGACTCATATTATATTAATTAGTATCCTCAGATGCCACTCAGGAACACTGGATAAATAGCTAAATAGCTGGAATGGCAAATAATGAGCTCAGGCAGAATGAAAATGCATGGGTGAGGACTAAGTAGAGAATGAGGACAGACGTTTTAATAGAGAACAGGTATAACAAGATGTACTGCTGGTGAGGTATCATCACAAAAATGTCTTCTTTCCATTCTGACCCACAAGCTGCAACTACTGACATCTTTTCTGTCTGCTTATATTTTTTACCTACCACCATAAACTCGCTAGTGCACACTTTTAAATAAGTAGAAAAGAATATCAAGGAGCAGTTTGCAGAAAGAGATACTAGTAATAATAATAATGACGGGAGATTGGAAAGATAATTGGGTTTGAGAGTGAACTATAGGGCTGGTTCAGGTTCAGACTTCAGGTGAAGTCTATACATGAAATTGTGAGAAAATGTGTGGAAGAGCGGTGCTCGTTTGGCAGATAAACAGTAATACGTATAATATTACATTTACCTAATTTATAAAAAACTATAAACTAAAAATATCATATCACTAAAACAAAACCTCCTCCAGCTTCCTGATGTCATGTTTAAATAGAAATCGACCAACAACATCATATCAAATCAAAGTCTTATGCTCTCTGTTTGGAGGATAAACTCAATCAGCTTCTCATATCTGTCTGACACTATCCCACTCTCCTGCTTTATGCAGGAGACAGCGCGAAAGGAATACTAGTCGAGTGTGTCACGAAGCGTGAGTGTGTGAGAGACAAAAAGTGAGAGAGGGAGAGACTAAGGCTATCTTCTACCCCATCAGAGTACAGGGAAACTTTAACTCCAGTGAAGTCTTACATTTTACTGTCAGGGTGGCATGACGAGATAAAACCTTCTGCTCTGTGCTGAAATCTGAGGATATTCAGCGTCACTAAAACAGTGGGCAGTGTATGACTTCAGAAAACTGTTATGCTGTTATATCTCCTGCTTATTAATTGAGTCCAAATATAGTCACTTAGCTTGACATGTTTGCATTTTATATGTCAAACTAAATAAAGGGAAACTATAAAGTAGGATAGGATTCGGCAGGTCAGATGCATCTTCCTTCTATGTTTCTCAATCAGTTGTTTATTTTTTTAATGCATATAATAAAAAGTAGATGATATGGCGTGTATTTATTATTTCGGATATGAGAAACAGTAGACTCACAAAACTTTGAACTGGCAAAACATATACAATACGACCTTTAACTACCTCAGTAATGCCTCAGTACTTAAAAATTCAAGCATCACCTTGAGGCGTCTTTTTAAATTTCTATTGGCTCTTAGTTGAGAGAAGCACTCAAGATGGAAATAGATGATAGAGCCCTTTCTGTCTGGGCTGGGGCTGTGATGCAGAGAGCGGGTCTCATTGATAATGCATCAGGAGAAGAAATCCATCAGGACCATATCCATTTAATGCATGAAGCAGACAACCATGCATGAAAGTGTCATGGCCTCTCACTCTGAAGCTTTGGCCAAGCTAAACTGTCTTCTCCGAGTTGTCACTGAGTACAGTATCTCAGGTCTCAGGGACTTAGTGTCTCCCCTAGACAGAGGTCCTGCCCAGTTCCAGACAAAAGAATGAAACATTCATGAGGTGTCTTTATGACAATGGTGGATTCAATATTGTTTGGTTATAGTGGCCTCCCTGCCGCTTCTTCCACAGTCCACTCCACACACATCGTCATACTGTATCTGTTGGCCCACTTGATAGAGCTTTCAGGTGAAAACATAAACCCAGTATCGAGTGATTACCGAATGTGCTCCTGCAGAGGAAGGACTGGCATTTCTGTCTCTTTGTTGTTCATCTGACCTTTGAAAATATCACAGATTAAATCTTTAATTATTTATGAAGGCTAGTCGTGGTGATGGCAGAAGAAAGGGGGATGTTGCCACATGAAATTGGGCTTTCCCAGTTTAAGAGAAAATATTATATGTTATGCTGTTTTAATCTGACCATCAGGTATTTTAATCAGGCTCAAACAATCTGTGCATTCAGATATTATGATGTTGATTTAAAACTCTACCTCCAACATGGGACTTAAGGACCTCTAACTAACATGTGCTGCACTCTGTTTAGTGAACTTCAAAACAGCAACCCAGCATCATCCCAGCTTCTCACGTCACCTACCCTCATGCTGTAAACATTCCTGACACATTCATTTTCAAATAATCAAATGATCACGATGCAGAAGAATAATGGATAAACAAACAACAGAGAAAATAACTATGCTATACAGACAAAAAGGATTTCCCAGGAGAATAGTTCAACCAGTGTTTGATATGCAAATTCTCTTTTTCATCTAAACCTCCAATAAATGTCAGGAAGGGACACAGGGGAGGGGCTGAACATCTCAATTAAAGAGTGCTAACATGCATCATTCCAAACAACCCATGAAATGAAAGGCATCATTTAGATTGATCTACAGCATCAGTGAGAATAAATCAGAGCAGCAGTCTAATAATGCAACACTTCAGGGTGCATCTGAAAGTTGCAGATAGGAACATTATGCAGGAACAGTCTCTGCATAATGATGTTCCAGCTGATGAAGGTAGTGATCAGTATATAGGAAACAGCTACTGTTGTTATGAAGTTAAATGCTGAGATGAAGAATGAGTGTACTACTCGCTGTTTCTAATGCCTCAATCATGCTTACAGTTTATTTTCTTGGGACCAGACTGGTTAAAGGCAATAAATTGATTTTTCTGCACTTCCAATTAACCTTCTCCTGTGCTCATGCCAGTTAAGCACTTTCTGGGAGTTGGAAATGTGCTCCTTGGCATACTCTGCCTGTGCTATATATTGAGAAGGCACTTCAAGTTGGCACTTGGCTAATTTTAGTATTCTGTGTTTTCAAAACATCAGGCGCCACCGGCTATCTGGCTGCTGAAGAATATCCATAACCACGTGTGCTTAAGGCATTTCCTAATTAGCTATTCTGCTAATGATTCTGATTGTATTTGAACCTGTAACAAACTGAATTTTTGGTGACTATGAGTGCTGTTTTTTAACTAGAAAATCACTTAGTACTTCTGGTCCGTACTTCTTACTTCCCTTTATTCAGTGTTCTATGTGTATGTGAGTCAACGCACAACTTTTCATTTACCACAGTCAGCACCACCAAATTAAAGTATGTTGGCACACTGTGATTGGCAAAGCGATTCATATCAGCACAAATTTTATAGATGGCTTCTATTTTGATCATTGTACAGTTCAGTACAATCTGTCTAGCTACCCCAAACAAAAGATCTTTGTACTCATTAGTCTTACGTCTAAAAAGTGCTCACTTGCAAGTTGGAAGACATTCTTTAAACATTACTCAAGTGAACATAAAACCTTCATTGATCAAAATGAGAATTTATTAGCCTGGTGTGAATATGGAATGGATATACAGATTTATTTAAGTGACACAGGGGCAGGAAAATAGCAATAGTTCACAAGGTCTAATAAGAAATACATATTTTATTATGTGGCAGCAATAACAACACCACACGTTTATCTTGGGAGGACAGTGACAGTTATAAAATCTAGATCATAGAGCACGTTTAGTTTGTTCAGAAAGGGAGTGTGCAACAGCGAGTTCGCTACAATTTTTTATGAATCCACATTTACAGGTCCAGCATGTGAAGTATTAGACCTACAATATGTGACAGTATCAGGGGTTATATTAACAACCCCACTGGGAATGACCTAATTAACTGATCAAGGAGGGGGTGAAGGCCACAGCATGGGACTTGCCACTGATGTCACCTCAGATTCCTTTGTATGCCTTTTCACAGAGAAAGCACCCATGTGGAATGATCTGTTTGAGGTGTGTATGATAAGAAATGCTGTAGATGGCAGAAAAGAACATATAAAAACATTGACACTTACCTTTTGTTTTCCTGCATGTAGACTGTTTTCTATTTTTTCCTTTGCAGTGATTGAATGATGATGTAGAATCTATGCCACTCTATAGTGACTTTTTATTTTCCACTGCATGCACTGTACATTATGGTCGTGAGCTTCACTCTTTACCGGTAACACTTTTTTCTTGCCACATAATACGACCGTTCTGCTCAGGCTGTAATCTGGACAGTTTTTGCTTGTAACATACTGTATTCTCCATCATTTAATGCAAATGCAAATACAAGATGTTGAAGATTAAAAGAATTACTTGGAATCTGAGAATGAAAAGACAGCATTTTAAGGCTTTAGATGACCCACTTTCCAGGCATCTATCCAGTGGCTTAGTTGCTCTGGAGGCTTTTGAATGTAGTATTTGTGAATTGACTGTGCAATGTGTGCGCATTTGTGTTTGTGCACATGTCAACAAGTTTGTGTGTGTCTGTTGTCTACACATCTATGCATACGTACATGCTAATTCGTTTTTTCTTGCTTACAGTATGTGGAGCTTTTTTGGGGGGTTGTTACACATCCTTAGATCTCATCAAAAAACACTGACCTAGATATGATTAACCCCCTCAAACTAGCAGAATGTGTTTATGAAGTAGCACCCATCAATCTGTTCTGCATTTAAGCATAGAGCTGCTCTTCATGGTAAAATCAAGTCTAATAGAAGGTGATATCATGGACTCCTTGCAGCATATCAAGGTAGCTGCACACAAAACAAGGGCTTGGAGAAATGTAGTAGACAGGTGATGGAATGAATAAGCTTATCTTAAGGCAGTCTTATGTCTGACTGGTACATCACACGAACACACGAAAGTACTAGAAAAGAAGAACTGCTGTTATTGTTAAATTGACTATCACTTATAAAATAGCAGAAAGACAATTAATGCCTTGAGTTATGGCTTTTGCATCTGTGGCAGATGTTTGAGACGGTTTCAGATTTGATTATTCTTGCTCAGATAACCACTTAAAAGACATTACAGGGCTTTCTGTTGGCTAAACAGTTTTCCTTTGAGCTGATTGAGCACATGCATCACACAATGCCTTTAATAATCTTTACCAACGTGTAAAGTTGTTAAAAGTTATAAGTTGTAATAATCAGGTTGAATTTGTTTGTGAAAATGTTTGTGCATATCAATGAGGGTATACAGTATCAGTTTAAAAAAAAAAGCTTTTTGTTCTGTTTTCAAAGATCAGGGTGAATGTATAGGCCAGAGTTATACATTGGAAAATACTGGAAATGCTGTAGTTTTTATGATAATAAGCCAGCATGTCTATCCCATCTGATCAGTTCTGTCTGATCAGATCAGAGTTGTTTGCTGTGTTCACTTTTTCCATATTCTCATGAATGATTGATTTTCCCTGAAGACCTTTTAGAAGATCAAGATCCTCCTGGAAGCTGATGCATGTATCTAATTGCATAAATTATGATTTAGATCAAGTGTTGCTCATGCTCACAGTATGTAATGAAGTGGCAGAGAAAATTAATTCAAGGATATGAAATGGGGATTGATAGGATTAATAGTGGAGAAATAATACTTTTCTGAAAAGGAAATGATCAACTACACACAATGATTAATTATACTTACCCTACTAATAGCACTCTCAGGCAGACATCTCTAATCCCTTTTTCACACAGCCATTTTAAAACAAATGCAGCACTGGGATGTGCTTATTGTCTCAAGAATATTCTTCACTTTTCCTTGAAAACACGGGACTTCAATTAATGCAACATCAAAGTTGAGATTTTCATTTGTAAAATGGGCGACAATGGTATAACCTTCTCCTGTGGCCGTTATTTCTTGGCAGCAAGTACAACAAAGCCAGTTAATCAGTTTACAGATTAGTATTTGTTGTCATGGATTCTGCAAAATAAAATGACTAAATCTTAACATGCTTATGTCTTACAAGACAGAAGCAGTATTTTCCTGCACAATGCGGCAGTGCTGATGTGTAGCGTCTTCACTCTCCCTCAGGGAGGTATGAACCAAGGAAAGGGAAGGGTAGAGACAGGAGAACGAGGAGGCGGAGAACACAGAATGCAGTAAATGTCCTCATCTTGTTCTAGTTTTCATAGACAATAAGCATTACTAATCCAATACCAACGATATTATTATATTATTATTATTATTATTATTTCTAAAAAGTAATTATATTGCAGAGATGGGGTTATCTTGCAGAGATGCACACTGTGGCTATAGCAGGATTTTAACACACACTTACATTAAGCCTGCTGATTTTTTTTTTTTATGAAAGCAAATATGCGTAGGTTGAGATGCAAGTAGACAAACTGTACCTCCAGGGATATTTGATGATATGGTTAAAATATAAACAATACAGCACTGAGTTTGTTGGACTTTGTAAAGAATAAAAATAATATTGTTGCATTCCACCATATGAATAATTAAATAAGTGACTATATATATATATATAATAAAAAGATTTCTCAGGCCTTGTCAGAATGGCAATGCTGCTGAGAATCCTACTGGCACACAGTCCTACCCTGGGGCTTGGGGATTACATGTGCTGCGTTCATGTTAAAGCCTCTAAACCCTCGCCTCTGCAGCACTGATCTGACTGCACAATCATCCTTCTCGTTCTCAGCTCCACTCCACCGGCCACGAGGCCTCCATTCACCCAGGATGCTGGCTGCTCACTTCCAGATCGGCAAAGCTTTGCACTGAAGGTGCGACCATGAGCGAGTGAGTATTTTTTCAAAGTAAAATAAATATATCAATTAAATTTTTAGACAATACAGGTCAAAAGAACAGTTGGACTTGGTGCAATTGGAATCAGGCACTTGCTGTATTTGTAGTACAATCACATATGTCTGCACAGAAGCACACACACACTCTAAAACCCACACATACACAAACACACAACATATCTGCAATTTCAAGGGGTGAATTGAGGACCTAGAGCCAAGGAATACCATGCAGGGCAGAGCATATTCAATTAGCTGCTGGCAGTTCTTCAGCTTCACCTATCGTCATTGCATCACATTTCAGTATTGCACAGAGGTGTGCCGCCAACGCACTGCTGACACATCAAAGGGCTACAGAAAATCCACACTCCTCCTCTGAGCCACACAGCTATGTCACAGCCATTTTTGGGGTAGGCCAGACAAGCACAGGGCTAGGCCAGGCATGACTAAAGACCTTAGCAGACACATTAAAAAATGGATTCTCTATTTCCCCACTTTGATAAGTTAAAGTTATCAGACGGCCTGTGGGTAGTGCTTGATGGTTTCCTGGTCCAGCATGGCATGCATAACCCTGAGGGTTAAGGAGAGAGATCATCTGGATCATAAGATATGCGTGACAGGGTAGTTGTGATGAATGAATTTTAAGTTCAACACTTCTTCAGACTCCTACTTTTTTTAACCTAAAGTTAGTTTTCTGAAAAAGCTAAACTAACTACGTACTGTCTGTGAAGTCTGTCAGAAGCACATCAAAAAAGGCACAGCAGGTAGTCCATCCATTCATCACTGTAACGACACATAACACCAAGAACTTACTAATGACTTCCATCTCTCTGGCTTCATCAGGATATAGTGTGGAGACTTCTATGTGTGCAGGAGCAGCTTTAGCAGGTTAAAGTTAAAACGATGTGCTCATATGCTGCCTCTGGGTTTGCCTCCTTACCACCGTCTCTTCTTTTCTTTCTTCTTCATTACTGTTGGCCAAATGAGTTAGGGCTCTAAATTGAATTTCTTCTTCATGTATTTCTTTCAGAGGGCTCGCTAATTAAGAATTTAATTATAGCTATGAGCAAAACACAGGCAACAAAACCGGCTCATGTTTAAAACATCTTTAGATGCGCCATTTTCTTATCCGCCACCCCACTTTTGCTCTCTGCTTCATTATGTGTGTTCTGTGAAAGTTTTGAGGTGAACTGAAAGTAAGAGATATGCTAAGATGGTAATCAGAAAAGGAAAGAAGTGTGAACATACAATGCATGCATGATTAGAGAGTCAAGAGGTTGCACAGTAGAAAAGATATTTATTACGGGTTAGTGTTATTAACGATATAGACTTGTTTGCTTGAAACTAAAATAATTCAGTGCCTAAATCCTACAGAAAAATTTGATGATTATATCAACAGAAAAAGTACAACTCTAATAACATCTGGGTTTTAGCATCTCACTGTGTGAGCACTGCTCAACAACACTGTGTGAGCACTGCACTGCTCACACAGTGTTGTTCTGTAATTATGACAGTGTCTCTTCTATTTTAGCGCTTTGCACAAGGGCTGCCTGGAGGATCAGTCCCCTGCCTGGGGGCTCTCCACTCTGTAGGTCTGTCTTGGTTACATACTGTACCTTGTCTCCCTTTCTCCAATACACAGACCCTCTCATGCCATCTCCGTGGGCCAACCCTCCAGCAGCTATTTGTCACACACAGATGTTTCAGAAAACCGTGACCTCCAACTGTGGTTACTGGGGAATGGCAGCTTGGTCCCAGTTCTGATTGGAAACCTGCAGAGCAGAGAGGGCTTGGTGAAGGTGAGTAATACTAGGTCCTGTTAGGTCCTGAGGTCAGGTAATCTCCAATGGCAATCAGGGAGGCAATAGAAAGAGTGAGAGGTCCCGGAAAGGGGATGCACAGGCCCTGACATAGCTGTGATGGGGCTAGATTGGAACCGACTTTCAAGGACGGCATTTAATGTCTCCTCTCTAACCATCTCGCACACGCTGGTTACAGGATATGTCTTCAGAATGTGATCAGACATGTCTCCAGAAATGTACTAATAGGATAAAAAAATACAGACATGCATGTCATTATGTCTGTATCACCTATGGTTAAATTTGAACCTAGAGTAGTCATACCTAAACTGATTTACAGATGGCTTTGTTCAGTGATTATAATATTCTGCCATCAAAAGCAGGCTGGTTTTCATCAGGGGACTATGCAGCTCTAGTTAGCAACATCAGAGTAGGAATGGATCTAAAAGGTGGACATAAACTATTCGTGTCGAGAGGGGAAAAAGGTACAAATAGGCTGCAATATATTGTCATTGTTATGTTTTGATGATGATGAATGGTGATAACTCCAAAATCAAATTGTTCATTTTGGGTTTGAGATGAGGCAAATGCAAAAGTCATCGTTTTCTGATCATTTTCATTCTCGTCCAACCATTCAGTGAGTGCTTGGAGGAAGATGGAAGAATATGAATTCATTACATTTATCCACCTATTCTATGTGAATTTTACTATCATTTTCTTTTAATTTGTACATTCATCACCGTAAGAGCTATTCTGACTTCAGCTAATTTAAAATTGACCACTACTGAGGCTGTATTTTGGCATTTTATTGTTTGTATCATGTTTTCTACCAGAGAGTGTGCATGCACGCCACGATCACGGGGTGACATGATGCACATTACTGTCAGCTACTCAGGGTTTTAATAGTTGGTGGAAGTAATGTGCTCTAAAAGTATTGAGTAGCAGCCATGAATTCTCATGTGACTCTGGACTTCTCTGATTGGTTAGAAAGGTGACGTTAAGTCTTAGAAGTGAATATTTCTTCATCTGGGTCACAGGAACCTTTAACAGCACCTTTTAAAAATAAGAAGGGTTATGAAGCATAGTTCAACTAAAGGTTACATAGTGAAGCTTTTATTCTGGACTTTCTGGATGGTTTTTCTTTTGTTTTGTTTTTTTACATGGAAATTATTTTGAGGCTCTAGCCTAACTCTACCTAGACCTGTCTACGAGTTCACTGTTGTCTGCTTTTTACACTGCACCCAACTGTTGACTTTTACAAACCAAATACCTTTGATTTCTTACTCCTCATATCAACAGTCAATTTCACCATAGCTGAAAAGCAACTCTCTAAACTTTAAGCAATTTGAGCAAATTGAGCAATTTCTGTGAATGTGCATGAGTTAATGTTCAACAAATGTACAGTCATGTAAGATAGATTTAGTAGCCACTTTTAACCCCAAACCTACTAAAATTAAGTAGTGTAGTCTTGTTTTATTGACTTTCCTGAAGTACAGAGCTTGAAAATAATGTAATTGTCTAAATACAGGCCCTGAAAAGACTGAGATAAATGGTAGTTAGTATGAGAGGCATCAAGTGACTGGATGCATGTTTCATGATATGATATATTGTAATTCATTAAGAGATGCATTTGTTGAATAACTATAATATTAATAATTATTGCAGTTTTCTTAATGAAGATAATAGACCACTCACATCATTTATTTCTCCTCAGCACACATAGTGTGGCTTTATAATTAAGATGTTCTGAAATGAGTAATTAATAGAAAGGCTGACATGCACATAATTCTCTGATTCAGTATATTAGACCTTAGAATTTAAAGTCAGATCACTTTGCTATAAAACTACTTTTAATTCATCTTTTGACAAGCTGTTGTTAGTGTTTACATCCACTCGCCTCTGTCACTTTGTCTATCTCAAGGTTTTAATGCAGAATTTGAGGTTGGAGCTGATGATAAGTCTGTTTCCCTGGACTTGATTTAACTGTTTCTCCATCTGGTGTTTGAGTACCTGGGCTAAAATGCTTTTCCAACCAATTTTCAATTTTGTGTGCTTTGTTTTTATAGTTCCCAAACTGCCTGTGTGGATTTTAACCAATCAGCACCGCATCAGCACCTATTTCTGAATAGATATACATACCTTGCATTTAGGAATGTCTGAAAAGTGCAATATTTCATAGCTTAATGAATTTACATTTAGATTTTTTCTAGCACTGAGAAATAATCTTGTGAATGAAATAGGAACTTGAGCTCCTGAGCTCAAATGAACACTACACATGTGTCAAGCAGGGGAGGAGGGGTATAGCAATGGCAATGTAAACAGCAGCCAATTACCTGCCAGGATGCCGATCCTTTACTCCTGCTTAGTGCATACATGTGAAGAGGCCAGAGCATCTGCTGCAAGGCCTAGCACCAGTCTACGACGCACACACGCACACACGCACACCAATATTAACTTCTGAAGTGCTATTAGACGTGCTGCATCTCACGCATATGCTCTGTCATTCTTTAGGTTTACAGTAAATCTTGAGACCAATGTAAATATGATTTGATGTTAAATGTAATTTTGGTGATTGTTTTAACATAGTAAGATGTGCTGTAGGTGTAAGCATAGTGCATAGATTCAGATTCAAACACTGACAAGTGTTTAAAACAAAAGGTTTTTGTCATTGTATCAGTTTGTTATTCTCATTCTTTTCTTACAGTACAGAAATTTACACTGGCCTTATTATTATTAAGGGAGGCAGACAAAATAGAATCTAGACAGCAGTCAAGAATCAGACAGGGAGAAATAGAGAGGAAGACTTGCCATCTGGATGTTTCCTGAGCTCAGCCTCAGGCGAGATTAGCCGATGTGAAGAGCTACCTTGCTGTAATCTACATGCCGTATAGTTCGGTTATGTTCTTTATGTAAGAGTTATATAATATCTGCATTCAACATTTTAATGCTGTGCTACTATGTCTGTTTTTAATATATTCACATATTTTAGGGAAGTCGATTTTCTTAATCCCAGTGAAAAGTGAGCTCTTGTGCATCAAGTCATGCCCTTGTTAAGTCAAATTTGGCAATTTGGTGTCACTTGCTTTGATGACATGCTAATGCATTCACCTTTTTCTAGGGCACATTTTTATTTGGTCTTCTAGCTCTTATAGCTATTGCGATTTCATCACTCAAGTCTTTGATGAAGTAAATGGAAAGGAAAATGATGTCTCCTCACTGAAGAGAAAGACACTAACATTTAATCAAAAAAATTTAATGAGATTTAAAATACGAATGAGTTAAGCAGATGATAACTTGTTTAAAGACTTAAAATAAATGTTGTTATGTCAGTGCAGGGAAATATAATCTTTACAAGAGACAGATGATCAGGACTAAGAAAAGTTAAGAATTTCATATTATATATTTATTCCTGTTGTGCTATAAAAATGCATCATTAAAGTTTATTCACACATATAGAACAAGTAAAACTGAATAAATTAGCCTGATAAACCTACAGATGAAGAAGCAGAACACAGTGAGCAGAATGCAAGCAGTTTGCACACTATGTTTGTTCTCCAGTCTGTCTGTCTAGTCACAGAGCCGATGCATATAAAAGTGCCTGAAAGGCAGCATAACTTTCTTTTGGTGTGTTCGGATAGTAATTTATCGTGACAGATCTAGACTGAAGGTAACTCATTATACTGCAATAAAAAATAAAAGAAAGCAACGTTAGTGATGCCTGGCCTCCCACCACAAGGGAAGCAGTGATGCATCTGCTTTGATGTCCGCAGCACAAAATGTTTAAAAATAGAGAATATGACTGTGTTTATTAAGAGATTTTGCTGATGCATGCTCCTGAATTGAGTAAATAAGAACATCCTTATCAGAGTGGGCAGGATGTTTGCAAAGATTTTTGAATTCAGTGAGCTGTAAAAGTAGTATTCCTTCCCGCAAGCGGAAGTGGAGCTACTCAGAGTACTGTTGATAGATATACTGTGGGATAACTACAGTATCACTGACACAAGGAACATGCCACTCTGGACTCCATAATCATATTTCACTGTGGAATGTGGTGATTCTGAAATGATGTAAGTCAGTTTTGTGATTCCAGGCAGAACACAGTCACCATTGTCTCAAGGGTTTCTCAGGGTGGTCAGACATGCAGAAAGCATAAATCTCATTATCTTAAAGTGCTTTAATGCTGACATGCAAGTTGACAGCGCCACGGCTGTGTGAGAAGCACAGTGCACCCAGAACTAAAGTGGCCTTACTTCATTCTGCCAAGACAAAAGCTTGCGCCCATCTATGCCTCTCAAGGGTTTAAATTAGTTACACCCCTGTCTCTCTGTGGCCTCTGAAGGCGCCTCACTTCTACTGTATAGGGTTACACCACATCTCTGGTGGCAGTGCTTACTTAAAGCCCAACCCACATACTGTACCAAGACATGAGCTATCTTTGAAAATAACCTTGAGAAAGTAGGGCTGGAGGGGAGGGTTTTCGTACACTTGATTTGCCTCCTCTATAATAAGACTACATGATTTGGCCTCTCCAGAGAACCTGTCACATCACAGACAATACTGAATGCTGCCCTCTAAAACTACTGGAAGACCAACAATGCATTTAATGGCTTGGTTTAATGTGGTCCAGTTATGTAAACAAAAATGAGAATGTGTGGGTGACAATGAAATAGTACATAACCAGGCACCTTATTAACCAGATAAATATGGCATATCTTTGTGTTACACAATGTTCAAACTGTATGCTCTGCTTTCAAGAGCTCATTAATAGGTCCATGGGGATGCTGCCTTCTAATGCCAAGAAAGAAACTAAGTTATGTGTCTACAACACTTTATATGGATTCATATGTTGTTCACAGGCAGTACAGACTCATCCCTATTAATACTAATGCCCCAACAGTCCCCTATACACACTCTCTTCTGTCTATCAGAGCTGCCCTGTGGCCAGCACGGCTGTCAGCTCTGTGACGCCTGCCATGAAATATTCACTATACCATGAGTCATGTTCGGACTGCAGGGAGAACTGTGCTTGACTATCCTGTTCCTAGATCAGACCTGGCTAAGAGGAGTCGCTGTTCACTTTGATCCTCCGCTGGGCCTCCTGACTAAAAGCTGTCTCTCACCATGCCAAGTTGGTTTCATATAAACCACTTTCTAGTCTGTCATACTATGCTGACCTCGTCTTTGTATCTTACTTCAACAGTAACTGATTCTTACCTTGTGTTAGATAAGTCCCGAATTGGGTCAACAAACGGACAGTGTAGAGCGATAAAGAGCAAAAACAAAATGCAGAATAACAGCTGCAAGCTCCTTTTGTTTTACAGAGCATCATCATATTAGCCCTGAAATCTGGTTTATGTACAGCTCATCTTCTTGTTGCTGTGAAAAGAGGTGCCTAAGGAGCTATTGAAGATTAGTGACAGTTAGTAAGTACAGTACGTGAAAGGCGTGATGTTGGTTTAGGGTCTCAGTTGTAAAGACATCACGAATTAAAAGAAACAAAAAATACCATCCTCCTCAACAGCAGTGATTAATCTCACTTTGGGCTCTTAACTGTGGAGCCAGGTAGCAGCATGTTCCTAAGTCAGCCAGCATTTGCCTGGCCGTTGATTTATTAGGGATTCCTAAAGAATGTTCATGGACACCTCAATTGCTGCTAAAAAATTGCTGTTATGTTTTCCTGCTCATTAAATCCAGTACCAAATGGCACTTTAGTAGTATCCTATATTTGGATTTGACAGTGGAACTATTGCATAGACAAACACAAGCTGTTTTTGATGGAAATTTCTTTTCAGTAGTGGGCCGTTTGACTCACTTCTCATATGTTTTTAATACTCACACTCCTGTGGTACTACATCAACAGTTTTTTTACTGCACTTACGTCCTAAAAGTCATATGCTCTGACTGCAGAGGATATAGTGTGCTTTCTTTTCACACTTATCAACATAATAGGACTTCATACATCTGCTCTTTTATCCATTATGTGCACACAACAGGGATATTTCTCAGACAAATGTGCTCTTAAAGGTTTAGGTCCTTGAGGGTTTGCCAGGGTTTTGTTCTATCACACCTCAAGTCAATGTGGTCATTAGACTGTATGGCCTGTTTATGTATTAATAGACCACAGTTCATCCCTCCTAACTAAAAGTTTTTAGTGTGTCATAGTGTAAAACAATGTGAGGAGAAAATCCTCCAAGGACAACTATGCCCACCCGGAGGCATAACAGACAGTACACTTAGTGGCCAGAATAGTAGTCTAATGAGATACATTGAGGCTAGATATTAATGTCCTTCAGTGTCTGATACAAGAACACATCCTCTGCCCTCACTATCCCACTGGTGGTTAAGGTTTCCAAACTGATCAATAGAAGTACAGAGTGTATCTGAGGACAAGCAGTTGTGTGAGTAGGTATACCTACTCACTTGGCACTACTATTCTGTTGGTCTCTTGTTGTTTCTGCAGTTGTTGAGTGGCATGAAACTGACATTTCTTGTAGAAAGTACCAGTGTTTTCTATTTTTCAACCTAGACTAGAAGGAGGAAAGCTTTTATAGAAATGACAAGAACGGTTCAGCTGCCTTGAAAGGTAAAACTTTTTAAGAAAGTTATGTCCTTGCTTTTTTTTTTCTTTACCCACTATACCTGTTCTGTACTTGTGACTCAGTGAGAAAGTGGCTGATATTGACTTTGGAACAAAAATGTCAATAAGACTGAAAGACAATGTTTTGCATACTTGTGACAAGGAAAAGACACTGGCTCTGAGAGCAGAGGGTGGTTATTAAACCTGGCACTCGTCTCAGCAGAGAACTGAGATGTTAGTGCATGCTGTTAACAGACTCCCTAATCAATGATGGATAAACACCACAAAATCTCAGTAGGGACTTTGCTCTGCTTCAAAAAAAGGACCAGGCAAGGGCGTCCTGTGGTCTCCGACTGAATAGAAACAAACTACTGACATTTTAAAGCACGTTTAAAAGGTAAAACTGCCTTTGTCATTCAAGAGACAAAATCTTTTTCCAGCTTGAGAGTACAATTAAAACGTCCATCGTGACAGTGAGTTTGACATGGTCTTTTTAAGCCAATCTCAAACATGCTTGAGTTCTTTAATCACACATAATTCTATAAGTGTCCTTATATTTGACTTACCTTAATGAGTGTAATTTGGAAAAGTCGTTTTAGCATCAATAAGCTGCAGTGTTGTTCTTTTGACACCTGCTGCCCTTGGGAGAAACGGGAAGCTCTTCCAAGAAAACGTCTACTAATAGAACCAATTAACCAGTCTGACATGTTCCCATACTAATAACCACTGAAAGGAGATCGGGTAGCACTTAAGACCAATCAAAGAGACAGGTAATCAGAAATTAAAAGACCATTAAGTTTTAGCTTTTACTTGGAGCCATTGCAGATTGGTCAGGAGAGGATTTAATGTATCCCAGTGCAGTACTGGTTTTGTGGGAAATCATATAAAGAATGTTTTGGTGATTTTTAACCTAATGCATATATATGCATTTTATTACAGAATTATTAAATTCAAAGCATAAAGGCAAGATGTTTTGGAGGGATTTGTAGGTAATTGGAAGTAATATCTTATCAAAAATGACCCAGTCTGTCTTACCAGATGTTGACAGCTGTAAGAATTTTTTTGTTCATGCACATTGTGTTGCTCTGTGTTAGACCATCCACTCAAATACTTCTGTGATGCCCATATATGTCGTTAGGTCTATTTTGGGGGGAAAATTACGTTAGTATACAACTAAACGTCAATGCGATTACGTTTTTGTAGAGAACATAATTGCGACCAGATTCCAGTTTCTCTTATCACAATGATCATATATTCACAATCAATGTAAATGACAAATCGCAGACACGTTGATACCGAACATATGAATGAAATGTCCACAGGCAACAATTTTGTCGCATCTACAACATTCGGTTTTCTGAGAAACGTTACAGTTCAACATCAGGTTTGTGAGTGTAGTGATATGAAAGTGTTTTATGGTTGGGACGAGGCATCACAGCAGTAGGTTAGTGTCAGTGAAAGACTGTGGGCTGGGTTAATAGATAAAAACGTCACTTCACGCAGTTGCTTCACACACACAACATCTCGATTCAAAATTAAAAAAACTTGAACAAGAGAACAGCGAGCTACAAAATAAGCAGAGAGGAGAGGAGGGACATCCCTCAGTGAGACCACTGTTAGTGCCAGAAAATGCACCATCTCTTATCTCCCGCTAAGAAAGTGTCACATCCATGAAACTTACACCACTAACCAGCATCAGTCCTACAACTTCACTGTAAAATTATTCAATTCTGGGAAAAATCATAAACTGTATTTTTATGGGGGTGCATTTTGTGGCAGGCCAGTCTGTCATGAAATACACTATTTTTAAAGCGTTTTTTTAACGTTTTTAAAGCGATTTTATGCATCGGGGGTGCATTTTCCAGAGCTCTGCCCTTATAAGGTAATAGTATCGGATCGGTATCGGCGTTACTGGCCCTGTATTTGGTATCAGAACGATATCAAGTCTTGCGGTCTCGCACAGCACTAAGAGCAACATTTGTCTTTTTCATTTGGTCACTCCTGTGAAGGCTTACATTTGGTTACAGTGCCATTTAAAATGATTAATTATAACAATGAATATAAAATAGTTATAAAACAGTGTATATGTTTGTATGTATGTTAATCCTACTGTATATAAAATGTCTGAGGACATATCTGGGACTCATGTAACTAACTCTGGTCCTCGTTAAAAAACTTTGGACACGGTGATGTTGGTGTTGGTATTTTAACACTAATTTAACACTAATTTAGACTTTAATTTACGTTCAGCTGCAGCTGTCCATCTTTCTTCTTGTATATTGACAGAATATCAGTGCTGCATAATGCTGTTGTTATAATCAACTACTAGTGAATAAACTAATAATTGCAGCACACCATTATGTTATCTTCTGACTTCTGACAGCTGCACAGAGAAATATAAATGTTAGGCAGAAATAACTAACTTTATTTGGAAGACACCAAGCAGGAAGAAAGAGGAGTTAACCTATATATCTTCAGATATTATGTATCACGTTTAATAATGCATTTTTTATTAAATGCATTGATGTATATGTTTGCTGACATGTTTTAATGAACACAACCCCAACATGTAGATTGTTAAAAAACTTAAACTCATGGAGTCATTTAGACCTCGTATTAAAAAATATATAAATGTAAAAAACAAAGTAGACATCCTAAAGACTAAGGAAACCAAAGGCAGGGGATCTTTAAAAGAAGCCATTGAAAGAAAGGGAACCAGATAACAGCAGAATTATTGTACAAGACATAATACAATTAATAAAGCCTATTTAGGTTTGGCAAAAATGTCTCAGCGCTTGCTATACGTGCTAATTCCTTCCTACAACCCTGGGGGCTAAGCCCCCCCTTGTCTTTCAATCCCAGTAACGTCCCTACAGTTTATTTTCCTATTCTAGTTAAAGGGAGAAGTGCTCCTTAGACTAAATTCTCAAGATAACCAATACTAACAGAAAACTTTGGCAAATTAATGTTTTTCTGTTTAACTAGCATGCAGTCTCAGCTCAGTATCAGAGTTGCTGTGATCAAGGTCAGCTCTCATCCTTTAGACCTGATTTTCCTTGTCGGTATTCCAAGCACCTCAGAAGTCGCTGGCAGCAGTTTTTACTTGGCGAATTCCTCCTTTACCCAGTAGGGCACATGGAAGAGACGCTGTCTGAATAGTCGATTCTTCCGACCTGTGGTCAGCATTCTGCATGCATCCCTTGGAGCTAAACGTTCTTCCTCTGCTTTCCTTTTAAGCCCTCCGACAGGAAGGATGCGATATTGCACCTGGCCTCTTTCATGTCTCCCTATCCGCTTCGCCTCCTCGTTGTGGAACTGTTTCGCCACTCGACACACTAATTGTTTCTGCCTTCTCTCCGTCTTATTCCATTCTTGCTCTTGCTCCCTGTGGAGCTCCAGTGTTCATGCCTTAGAAATAGGACAACTTGTTATTGAAACTATTAAACAGATGAGTTCATAAGCAAGAACAATTCTGCACGCTGGGATACAGAAAAGGTGCAAACCACTATAGAACTGTTTTGCTGTTACCCCTTCTGATGCCAGAATGGTAAACATAACATCTTCCTGCTCAGCCTCAATAAATGTGTGTTGTTTAATGAAGCCCATTAGTGTGAAGAACCTAACAAAAGATTTCAATCCAACTTCATCTACTTATCTAAGCTATCCCTGAAGGACTTCCACATTCCAGCCTAATGCACCTCTGAGCTCGAAGTCAGGCTTTTTCAGGTAAACTGGACACAAATATTAAGCAAGAATCTGTATTAATTGAAGTTTAAAATACCATAAAAGCTTAATTTCGTTACCTGCTTCATACTTCAAGGGGTCATTTCCCATGAAAAATCACAGTTAATGTTGTTATTTACAGATAGATTATGGTACAAAGGGCTGTTCGTTCTTTTCATAACACTTACTATCCTGTATCATTTCAGCAGTAGCAATTTATTATTGATTGTCAAAAGTAAAATGAGATAATAATTATAATTAAAAAGTGTTGAGTTTCCCTGAGACAGAACATTTAAGACCCACATTAATATCTCAAATTAGATATTGATTGTTCGTGTAAAACTATCTGCTGTGATATAAAGAATAGCATCAGAATCATTTTAAAAACACTTTCCAAAAATGTTATACTATATGACAGCATAATTATCCTAACAGTAAAAATATAAAATACATCATTTTCAATTAGAAAATGTTAGTGTAGTGTTTTGAATACAAAGCATTTTGGTGTGACATTTTTATATTACAGTATATGAATCTGAAGCTGATATTTCTGATTATTTTTAAGCATTTATATTCATTGTCTGTGATTCTCATGTCACATACTTTATGAGAGTGCTTTGGGGATTCATTAAAACGTAGCCTTTCAGTGCTCAGCCTGCTTACATGTGTGCACTGGATCAATGGTGATTCTCCGGCATGGAGCCTGGCCTTGTCGTCTGGCGGAGGATGTGCAGGGAAGGAGCAGGCAGATTAAAGCAGCTTTGTCTGTGCGTAAGTGGATTATCAGCAGGTAGAGTGCTCCCTGTGTTTCTGCAGCGATTGTGTTAGTGCACTTCCTGCCTGGCCACAGAGTGGACCATCTGCCATTTAGCTCTGATGGATGGTCCCAAGCAGACATCAGTCTTCTCAACGCAGAACACCTGCTGACTCCTGATCAGACCGTTGGCTCATATTAGTAAAACCCATCACTTTGACACGATAGCATCTTTGTCTTGCTGCTGAGGTTCAAACACAGACACCCACATGGACATACACACTCAAAACTGTAAAACAAGGCAAACAGTTTTGGTTGCTTAACCAATGTGGCATCGTTCCAGTACGTACTGCACCAGGTAGGCATATAAACAACCCTCATTACAGGCTGTCTTAAGCCTGTTGCTCATTATATCGGTGAACAGACTCTAATATTTTGATTGGCATCAAATGGACATAGCTGTGCCAATTCCTAACAGGATTGTGTGTCTTGAAGCATAAGCTCACCCAGGGAGAAAGTACAGTATGTGTACTTCTTGCATGTAAGAGAGAAAAAAGAAACACAGGGACAGGCAAGAAATTCAAAGCAGAAGCAGGAGGAGAATGAATATTAGATGTAGATGTTGAGAGAAATTGCAGTATAAGTAAGCATATATCTGATTGTATCAAAAATCAAAGTCACACAACCCTGTAGTACAGACTAGTGGATCATTCAGAAAGTAGACACTTTAGAAGAGGAAGAGACTGTGTTCTTTCATGTGACAACTAGTGAGACATAAATGAAAAGAGAAAATGTATCCGCACATAATAAGAGAGAATCCTTTGATGACAAGTGACCATTGACAGCTCTGGGGTGTGCAGCATAGAAACTGAATTTACAAGTAAAAATGTCTTAATACATTTCATCAGTGAAATGCTGTATGTGACAGTAACAACAACTTGTTTATTATGTGTATATATACACATAATAAACGTGTATATATATAGTGTGAATCCCAAAATATACTGCACATGTAAACATGCTGACATGTTTTCTTTTGTAGACCTACTGTAATTGCTCAGATCTATAAATTACATCAATGCAGACGTTTTTGTATAATACAGGCTTGTCTGTCTGCTTGAGCTATATTAGATGCCCTGCCATACAGCTACAGTATATGTTTGTTTGCAGATAACAGTGAAAGCTCTCAGGCTTCATCTTGATCAGTGCCACAGTGACACAGTGGTATATCTTTCAAAAGAACCTGTTCTGCCATTGTCACATTGATTTCCATCTCCCAGTTTACCACATATATTACAATTTCCAGCATGCTCCGTAAGTTAGTTATCAACCGCTGTAGGTAAAATCCTTTTTTTCCAATAGGACATGTATACACTTAACACCAGCTGTAAGTGAGGTGAATCAATGTCAGTCACAAAGCAAAACCATGTTTTGTTATAAAGTGAGAGGTATTGACCCTCTCAGTGTAGCAGACATGCTCTTAGCCTGATCAGAAGCCCTGATAACCACCAATAGGCAGCCAGAAGAAACACCCCTTCTCTTACTGACAATCATCTCCTAACACTTGTCACTTTATCTCACCAAACCTGTCAAGACATAAATTAGAATTCAGAAAACAGAGAAAATAGAACCAGTGTCCATTGTGACACACGTTACATTAGCTGGTAATCTTGTTTTGCCATGAATGCCTCCATAATTTCTTGCATGTGCATTTGGGTATTGATCACACTTTGATGCACAGCTCTGGCTTGACAATATAAAGCTGTTGCCTTTCAGATTATGAAGATGCCAGTTCATGAGTTTAATGTGATACATTTTAAAGAAACTTGCCTCTATTTCTTTAAGTTTCTTTCTTTCAGATTTTCCTTCATTCATTTGATGAAAATATCACAGATTTAATCAAACAAATGATGAAACATTCACACCAGCATTACCAGATTTGGTACCTGAACTAGCTGCCTAAAAGTAAAGGGGCTGTTAGTCCTTACATTTACAGTAGTAACTGTGATCTCAGTTACTTGGGATTTTAAATTTAGTCACTTTTTAGTGGTGCAGTGAACGTATGGTGTTCTGTTGTCAAATATCTCTAAAGGTGCTGAACATATTGGTCAACAATGAGAATGTCAGCTCACAGAAATATGTTTTTCAGGAAGCTGAATTTCTCCAGTACAGATGATCATGGGCTGCAAATGTAACGGGTTTTTAGGCTCTGGAAACAATGGTCACAGAGACCGTTGAACTGTTTGACTTTCTTCTTCATTGACTTTCCAAATCCTGTTATTTGAGATTCTCTGTGAGGGAAATGTGTTTTTTGTACTTCAAAAAACAAAGAATTGGCACTAACTTTCTTAGCATCAGCTAGTGACTTGTGATCATTCACTCAGTAAGAGTAAACAAATCTAATTTATTTGCTCTAACTGTTTTATAAAACCTATAGCCTGCACTGTCTTTAGGTGCTGTATGCTTTAGATAAAGCAATCATTCCTTGAGGGGAGGACTTCAATCTCACCAATCTGATACAGATATCAAGCCCATGCCTGTGTGCATGTTGGAGTGTTACACCATGCCTTCTTCTCAATAAGAACTAAATCTTCAATATATCCTACCTTCCTGTGTTCATTGCCTCAGGACGCTTTATATCCTAGCAAAACAACAAGCATGGCCATCTCAGTCATCCACCACCTGCAGTGGCTTTTACTGCCTTTCCCATGAGTGTTTGGGGGCCGATGTAACTAAAATACACAGACCCTCACATATCTGCCGACAGGTGGAATGGTTTTTCCTGCAGCAGCTATAAAGGGGGGTTAACAAAATCATCATTTCACTTTGGTGCCAAGGATTCTGATTTCAAATCATCACAGAGAATGCAGTGGAACTTTTAAAGTCAGTATTTAGTTTCTGAATGCTTGCTTAACTGCATGACTTCTTACTGAATGCTAACAGTCATCTCAGCCGGCATCCGAGACCAAAGTGATCCGACTGTCTATCAAATAAAACCCCATGCATCTGCCTTTCCTCCCCCTCTTCTTCCATCCCTATTTGACCCAGTGCTGCTTTCATCTTCCTCCTCTGAGTACAAAGTGAATGCTGTGCTGCTGCTGGGACCCAGCCAGCCAAGGAAGGAGTCTACCACTCAGACACTGACTACAAACTATAAAATCACCCCCACCCTTCCTTGACTCTGTTCGGTCTCCCCCACTCTCTGTCTCTCCAAGCTCATAAACACCCCGGCTTCCATTTTGCAGAAAAGACATTTTGCTGTAACTGCAGTGCTGTTCGTTTTCTGGGCTGCAGGATTACAGGTTATATCCAGACCTTCAGATATACACTGGCAGACCAGTGTCCCACTGACCCTCCAAAGCCTGCAATTTAGCAAGGTTACTTATGGAATGAGGAGAACACATCCTCCCTGCCTGCTCCTCTCTGCTTTCATGATGCTGGACAGCCGCAGAGGCCCTTCACACTTGTGCCTCAGCCCTCCCCTGCTTCGTGAGCAGGGCACTTTCTCTGTGAGTCACAATCCTATTACCCCTCTACGGCCTCTTGGTGGGGCGATAAGAGCCGCCCGGCAACGCGCAAGAGGGGTAGTGCTGAGCTTCCTTTAGCTGCGGTAGGTGGTTTAACCATGAGAAGAATGCTGCACAGAGCTTTTTGCTCTCTTCATTTCAGTGTGGAATTAGCTTTTGAAAAGAAGTGTGTATGTTTACTAAAGATTAAATTGCCTGGAGGAAAAATAAACCAGACTGTCACAACATCTGTAGCATAAAAGACATAGAAATAGACATTAAAGATAAAAATGGGGCAGGAAATTGAATTGTTAAATCTGTAGAAACAAATCTGCAGTCCTGTTTGCAGAACAAAAAAACAATGCAATAGTTAAGAATGAACTATTACTTACTTAAGAGTCTGGATAAAGCATATTCGATACCACCTCAGAGTCAGGGGTCGTCTGCTTTACACAATATTAATCAGGGTATTTATGCCCACAGTTTTATTTGGCATAAAGACTTATGATCTTAAGCGCACAATCAAAAGTTAAATTCTCCTGATTCACTGAACTGCAGCAATATTTGATACATATTTGAATTTAACATTCACCCACCACCAACATACGTGTGCTGACTCTGCACACAAACAGCAAAACAAGGTCACAGGGACACAATCACCTCACAGGTACTGTGAAATCTATCCATATTGTATCACAGCATGTTTATGCAGCGTTTTGAAAAATACGCTTGACTACAGTAAACCTCAGCATGTACTTGCCTCTGCTGTGTGCTACCAGGGGCACTGACACTGTCAGATATATTAAAAAGCAGGCAGCCTATCTATTCCTCCTTTCACCACCTGAAAGGAAATGAATGTCACCTCATTGAAATTGGCTCTCTTTCATTGCAAAGAAATAATATTACTTCAGGTGTCTATTTGCTATTTGGTACTGCATTTTCTTTTACCCATTTTGAAAATGTACTGAACTATGATTACCTTTAGGTCTCTTGATGCAAAAATACATTTGATGTTTCAGACCACATTCTGTGCATGCTGCTTTTTTTTTTTTCTAGCGTACACATTTAAAGTGTAGCTATGTGTCCAAGTTTGATGCAAGACAGCTTGTGTATAAGATCTTCATTGTAACATGTGTAAGAGTGAGTGTGCTGACAGTGCTCTTAACCCTTTCATCAAAGCCCGAGCTTTCCTCTGAACCCCCTCCTCATTCAGGTCTTTATGCGAGCATCAATCCCCGTTCAGCCCTGTACACTGTGAATAATTATACCAGGGCCAGCATGTGAAGTAAAAGAACCTCCACTACGACTCTACCCCTGTAAGTGCAAGAAAGGGGGAATAGAAAAAAAGGGGGTGGATAATTAGGAATCTGGTCCATTTTCCTTTTCCATTTTTCACTCCTCTCCGTCTCTCCCTGCTTCATCTGCATGTTTCAGAAGGTTTCTCCAATTACTGAGGCAGTACCCCCAACTGCTTCTCCATCCGCCACCGGGGGGGGAGTAGGAGGGTGTGTGAGGAGATGAGAAAATGGAAGAATTCTGGGAACAGCGTGAGTCAGAATTAATGGTTTAAATTAGCAGTTCTACAGGATAAAGTAACATTCGGGGTGAGTAGTTTTTATATACACCTTGCCATCACAGTAAGAGAGGTTACTTTGTTTTATGCCCTTGTTCTTACTGTCAGCCTGATGCACTTGGACAGACGCATGCAATAACAATTATTTCCCTAAATGGAACCACTCACATGCACTGTGCTCCTTTAAAAATGGCAGTCTGACCTCAGTTAAAGCAGGAAACGGGGTGAATCAGTGTCCTTAAGGGAACATATACATACATGACATGCCGGATTTATTATGACTCATTAACTACCTCCGGGATTATCGGTCACCAGAGCAGTAGACAGTAGCATTAAAATGGTAAAGCAGCAAGATGGATCTTAGATGAAATATTGGTATGATTAGAGACATTTGACTTTGTAACGTTGAACTTAATTTACACACTTTGTAGAATACTGTCACCTGCACGCACAAACACAAATAGTAAACCACTTACACACCCTATGTCTCATTTGTTCTGTCTTGCAGAATCAGCTGTAGCAGAGGTGACAGGTGCTGAGGGGAGGATGGT
The DNA here is from genome assembly GCA_034779795.1 of Ctenopoma multispine. Lineage (NCBI taxonomy): Eukaryota > Metazoa > Chordata > Actinopteri > Anabantiformes > Anabantidae > Ctenopoma > Ctenopoma multispine. The sequence goes on along the minus strand of JAUYWH010000007.1, from coordinate 6,696,857 downwards.
TAAGGTGAAAATCACTAAAACCTGGCAGAGAGTGTGGACTAGTGATTTGGATTTGCACCTCCAAAGATGGTTGAGAATGATAAGGCTAAGATCCTGTGGGACTAGATACAGACTGACAAACTGGTAATGGCTAACCAACCGGACATGGTAGTGGTGGACAAACAGAGGAAGAAGGCTGTAGTGATAGATGTAGCAATCCCAAGCGATGGTAACATCAGGAAGAAGGAAAATGAGATGCTTGAGAAATCCCAAGGGCCGAGAGAAGAGCTAGAAAAGATGTGGAAAGTGAAGGTACCAGTGGTCCCAGTGGTAACTGGAACATTCGGGGCAGTGATGCCCAAACTGGGAGAGTGGCTCCAACAGATTCCAGGAACGACATCTGAGATCTCTGTCCAGAAGAGCGCAATACTAGGAACAGCTGAGATTAGATACTGTGCAGGACTCTCAAGCTCCCAGGCCTCCGGTAGAGGACCCGAGCTTGAAGGACAAAGACTGCCTGCAGGGGGCAAGTGGGAATTTTATATATATATAGTATACAACAGTAAATGTACGAACAAAAAATATAACCATTATAATAGATCTTCCATCAGGCATAATTTTTTCATTACATTAATTCCCAGCTTTTAGAGCCAGCATGGAAACTGAAGATGACCTGGCCTCTGCACAGCTGCTGTGTGAAACCTTTTCACTGCTCAGTGGAGAGCAATTTTAAAACAGCCAATTATTACAGTCTATTAAACTGCTTAAAATATAATTTTTGATGGAAAAGGATTCTTTGATGGAAAACTTAGGTTGGCTTGTCTTAATGGTAATAATGCATTCAGAGCACAAATTAAGGAGAACACCATTTGTGTCATATGCATTATCTTACATTTTCACCTGTAAAGGTATTGAATGAAGGACTTTTTTCTCCATGTTCGCTTCAGCTGCTCTTTCCTTAGATTTGGATTCATTGTTTCCCTTTTCAGTTGCGATTAGTTTCCTCCTAAAATAGCAGACGGAAGCAAAACACTCTGTAGCTAATCTCTTCCTAGTTGGTCAGCCCCTTTCTTGTTCTGCTGCTCACTTTCAGCAGAGATTAGGATGTATGAATTCATTGGTCTGGCTGTGGCTGAAGTTGTATAAAATGAACATGTACTGTATGTATTGTATCAAGCTGTGTGTGCTACAGTACACATCCATGGATACACTATCACTTTATATTTCTGTTGACTCCATAATTCTCAGTTGTCCATGATTTATAACTGAGAATTGCTACAAAATCCGCTGCACCGCTCTGCGTTCATGCACAGAAACCAATGAGAGGCATGTCATCGCTTCTTATAATAAGAATGGATAACATTATAGAGGGTTCATTTCAACCATGTAATGTTGCTGTCATTTCTACTTCTTGGAGCCCAGTGCATATCACACCAGAGAAACGTCCCCCAGATCCCATGAGAGGAATTTCATTCTTACACGGCTGCAACATCCTCTGAATGTGAAATCAGCCAGCAGGATTGGATGGAAACAAAATTGCCACTGGGTATAATTGGCAGCCCTATTAAAAACATACTGCGGTCATGGGAGGAGTTTGCGTAGTTACAAGGTCATAGTGGGGACCAACCTAATTTACTCTGGCTAGTAGTGTTGCCTAGAAATGATCTAGAGTACTTACTGAGCAGTGAAAGCCTCTCCTCAAACGCATTAGTATCATGGAAATACTAATTACTCAATGACCTCTATGAAACCAGTATTGATAGTGTCCTGCCAAAGACATTCGGTGGCATCCGCGTATGCAGAGAAAAACAGTCAGAGAAAGAGAGAGTGTTAGTTTTATACAACACAACACACAACAGATTAACAAAGCACCATATTAACCTTCAGGTGCATCTAATTGTTGGGACACCGAATGCAGCTCTCAGTGAGGGGATGATCAATATATCGAGCCGGCCTGGCTTACAACCTCTAATCCTGCAAATCTTCTTGAGATCCAGAAGTGCCGTATTGAATGTCTGAATGACTCGGATACCACTGCTTAAGCATAATTTATGTAATGTGTCTGCCTGTGTCCACATTCATTCCCGCTAGTGCCCAGTTATTTTTCAAGATCAGTCGACCTTTCTCTCATCAAGATATATTTAGCTGCAGTGCCTGCTGAAGCTTTGGCACAAAAACTTTGAGCCTGTGCTGCTTTACCTGCTGCGTGCCAAGACCGCTGTGTTTACTGTGGGATTTTTCTGATCTGTTCAGACTAAATAAATAGGTCTAAATGGTAACAATACACAGCTAAATGCAAACATCTGATGCTGTAGACAATATCACAGAGTCAAATATCGGCTTTGTCAAGAGTTGAGTAAACCGTGCACATATGCTCTACCTCCCACGTTCCTAATGTTTATCATGAAAACAAACAGCCTCTTCTCTTTGTTTAGAGGCTGTGACATTGTATGTGCTGATGTGAGTGGGAAAAACAGATCTACATCTTCTTACATGACTCATTTTTCAAGTGGAGATCTACTATCTTGATCTACTATTTTGTTTTAAATTTCTTGTTATACATAGAATTAAAAAAAAGTGTATGTTTGTATGTGCTTCAATCCACTGAGTCTGCTGTGCAACCTCCTGTCTGTCCCTTCAATCACAGGTTACTGTGCCACTTGTCATCTGCAGTCAGGCCTGCTATTCAGAAGCCTCCCTCTGGCTGTCTCTTTGTTTTTAGTGGCTAGATTAAATTAGAGTGACACCTGGCATGGATCCTCAGACATAATGACCCTTCTTTTCATCCTATCTCTTTTATCATCATAATAGACCTCTGATGAAATATTACAACTACAGCTCCTTCTCTTTGCTTCACTGAACTGTGTGTGGGGTCAAAAGAAGCAAGTCGTTGGTTCATGAGACTTTAATGATATAGCAAATTAAAAGGATGTATTCAAGTAGGTATTAATCAGAAAATAGCAGATGATCCGCAATCTTCACCATTTTGGTCAATGGATAAATTACTTCTGAAGCCACATGAGCAGTGTAATCATATTAAATGTATGGTTAGTGACTCGTGCACACTTGTCATGTTGAGGTGGTGGTGGGTGGTGATATTTTCAACCACTTCAAGGCAATGCCAGATATTGTGCAAGAGTTTTCTTGTATTCCTGAAAGTAGAAAACTGCACTGGAAAGACAGCCTTCTTGTGGCAGTTTACAGTTACCCTTTGCTGTATGTAATTCATTTTATGCACCTTTGTCATGGAAAAGAGGCATGGTGAAAAGAATTTCATCATTGAGAAATGGAATTCCAGCTGCCCCTCCTCCTCCCTGTGCTCATGAGTGTTGCTGGAGGTGCAGCACTGCACACTGGAGGAAAATCCCCTTCACTCCAGTCTTGTTGAGCTCTGACGTACTTGGTCTTTTGATATTTCATGTGCCACTTCGTCGGTAGAGGGATGGGCAGGGGGATGCAAGGGCAACCCTGTATTAAGACCAATTTAGTTTCCTAGTAAACTGAGAATACTGTGGGTGAATAGACAAGAGAAAAACTACAGCATGTGCCTTCTCAGTGAACCCACTGTTGATATTTTGGTGAAAGATATAAATTATTCACCTGGTATCTTGCTTAGTGTACCAGTGCACATTTCCTGATCTTGCACTTTGTACGCATATTTAACTACTTTCTATTGTTTCACCTTTATTCACAAATGCTAATTCTGTAAAAAGTGCAAACAGTTGTATTTTAGCGGTGGTGGCTCGCCAATGTTCTGTTCTTTCTCTGCTTGCTTTACTGCAACACAGTAGTTGATAGCTAATGAAATTATGTTGGAATCAGATTCAATGGTTGGTCGATGTTGCAGCTCTCTCTTGACTATTTGTTGGGGTGGTCAAAATTAACAACACGTTATATCTTGCCAAAGGATTTGTTTTGTTTTGTTCTCTGATTGCTCTCAAACTATTTAACAATTTAAAATCTGGGCTTGATATATTTGTTTTTAATTTTATTGTGACATAAATTACTCACACTAAAATTAAAAGCTATGTGCCCACATATAATTGAAGCCCAGATTGTATTATAGTGGAAACTCAGATGTTTCTATTGTCATTCTCCTTTCATACTGCTAATATTATCTACTAGCATGACATGTGCCTACAGTAACAGTCATATACAGATGAAGCATATTCCACCACTCATAAATGAATCCATAATGTTCATCCCACACCTGTGTGTTTGTATGACTGGCTACTAGTATTAAACACGCATTGCTCACAGTCACACAGACAATGGCTTTATTTGAGATGAGCCCTTCAAATTAAGGTCTGATGCTCTCTTAATCTATCATTCACACACAATTTCATTATTTTCATAGGACCTTCATTTATCAGAGCTGCCACCTTGCTTTGTTCTGTACAAACCATTGAACAAGACTGCACACAAAGTCAAATCATGAAAACTTCCACAAAACACACTTTCATTCATCTCATGTCCTACGATTATTTCCAGCAGCTCAGAGTGAGAAAAGCTTTTGGTATCTCAAAGGGAAGAAAAAATAAGGGCAAAGTGAGGCACAGTAAAGTTTAAATTGAGGCCATTATTGAGCAGCGTTAGCAGGGAATAGTGTGCGGTTCGACTCAGAAAAAGCACAGGTAGGAGGAATTTGACTTAGGTCAGATGAACACTGGAGGCAGCTTATATAAATCTGTGAAATAATCTAAACCCGCAGAACACTGAATTCTCACCCTCACCTGTCAATTAGACAAGATAGCTGTCTTATGTTGTACAGTTAAAGTGCAATCATTTGATGTTACTGTACATTTATACATTTCTTTATGTACTGTAGTTCTACATTAAGAAATTACTTCTGACATTTCTGCAACTCTGAATCAGATTTTGTCTCTGACAGTCGAGGCAGCTGCGTCTGATGATCTGCGTTCATGGTTAATATTAAAAAAGATTATTTTCTTTTCCAACATCTGATTCTTCATCAGCTTGACAATTAGGTCTGGATCGTGCTGTTGTGGGGATGTTTAAGTAGACCCATAATTTAAATCTGGAGCTGCTGTGAATGCAGGTGTATTACTTCCATTCCCTATTTGATTAAACATAGAATTTGAGTTATAATGGATAAAAATACACAATAGGACTGGATTGACTAGGTAAAGCCTTTTAAACGATGCTAATTGCATGGACCCTTAAACACAGTAACCGTTTTTCCCTGTGATAAGCAGGACATAACAAGGGCAGAAGAGCAGGAGATAGCGCTCCACTTCTTAAATTGGACCACAAAAGCAGGCTGGGAGAGCTCAGCTGGATTTCTAAAAACTCTGGCACAGTATCACGTTGCCATAGATGTTATTAGACTCTACAATAATTCAGACAGAAATTGCCTGTGTAGGAAAATGTGCGGTCACTTTAAGGTTAAACAGAGAGAAAATGGGCATTCAGAAAATACCATTCACTCTTGTTAATGTGTATTCGGGGACAGGAAATGCATTCTTGTAGCATTGTTAAATTGTGCTGACTCTCAGTCTAGGTGATATTTCTGATTTGTTTGACAAAGTAAATACCTTGTTGCTAGTATAATGTGCATGTTGATCACCCTAATGTCATGTGATAAAATCCTAAAGGAGGTAACGACTGAATATGGGAAATGGCATGTTTAAACCATTGTTCTGGCTAAACCATATTATACATTTCTATTCCTTTTTTTTACAAATGCAAACAATAAATTCAGTTATTTAGAATCGCTCCATGCACATTTTCTTTGTGCTTACAGGAAAAAAAAAAGCCAGATATCCTCTGTTGGAGCTCTGAATGAATGCACATAAAGCTCAATTCTCTATCACACATTAAAGCACATTATCCACCCCTCATACAGCACAGAGAGAGAGAGAACGAGCATGTGTACAAATGAATTAGTGCTGTTTGTTGTACAGTTTCAGGCTCGAGCTGTTTCAAGTAGCTTAGTTGAGAGAGCCTGCAGATCATGTTTAGTAAGCTCACTCATTATATCAGACCCCGGGGAGAGAAGGGCCCTCTCACTCCATACTATCAAAGCCATGGAGCTGCCTCAGAGACCATGCTTCAGAATGAATAGAGGCTCTAGAGTACATACAAAAAGTAGCATGCTCAGGCATCATCACCTCTCTCAGTGGGAAGCTGCCAACATTCAAGGTTTTGATCAAGCCTTGCTGTAATGGCTGTGGGTGACAGGTATACGAGACCATAGTTGTGGGAATAAATAGCTTGATTAGCATAATGCATCACCAACAAATTCAGCTTTCGGAGCATATGAAAGAACTACTTTTTGCCTGAGTACAGCATTCCTATGCCTTTTGGGATTGCATTTCATAGGACAAAACACACAATTATGTAAACAGCGTATTTACCTCTGCAGAACTGGAAGGTAATATAATTTACTTCCAGTTTGTGCGTAGTGCTCTGTCACTACGTTGTCTGTATTTTTGGCTGCTTTGAATAGGCTCTGCTGCTTCCATTGTCCACCAAAAGCGTATTTCCACTCTTTTCAGCAATCATAATTCACCTGATACACAGAGCGCTTACCTCCAGAAATCCCAGCCATATTGATCCATCTGAAGCCAAGCGACATCGCCATAAACACGCTAATCTAACATAAAAGCTGGCCTCTCAGAGCCCCAGCCTGTTGAAACGATTTAGCTCTGCCTGGTAGCAATGAATAAATAAATAGATAAATGAGACACACAATCATGGGCTCAATCCTGCAGTGCATCCCAACCGCATGCATCTGAAGGCAACAGCTCTGAGATAGGAGATTATTTTGAATAATATCCTGTACATTTTACAGGTCTTTCGCACCACAGTGCTGGGAATGGGGACAACAGAGACATGAGAGTAGCTATCATCAGTCAAACTCCAGTCTTCTCCACCTGCACTTGCATCTGACCTTTGTAACCTTTGTCATACTCATGTACTGTATAAAAGTACTGCTTTGACTGTGCACTAATAATCTATTTGATAATTATATAAGGGAATCGATGCTAGTCAGACAAGATATCCCACTTACTTCTGCTCCCCCCTTTTTATGCTTCTGTCACCCTCTACTATGTTACTGCTAGACAGGATGCCAGCGAGCTGAAGATAGTGCAGTAAAGGTAGTATGGGTCTCAGATACTCTTACATCTGTCTGGATTACATCAATAAATTTTAACCTTCAGCAGCCCTTGTGAGGTGCTCTCATAACACTTACTGGGCAGTTTCTGCCCTTGAATACACCAGTGCAGTATGCGATATAACTTGTTCTAGTTCTGAACACTGTTCTACAGACACGTGTAGCATCTTTAGAGACAACATATGGTTTAAAGGGAGGTAGGGGAAAAGGGCTTTGAGACTTGTTGAATTAAAAAACAGATTTTTAAATTATTTTCTTTGATGAATTCTTTAAACCCACGGCTGTGTTTCCCTCCTCTCCTCAGCCATTATTAATTCAATGACATTTTGCTAGGATGGAATATTATCAGGATGTTGAGGAGTGATGTGATTGCCTGCAGTGAACACACTGATGTTTAATACGGTAAAACAAGAGCATGTGGTTCATCTCAGCATTTTCTTTCCCTGTAGCTGTGAACTGTGGGTTTTTTTTCAGTTGGGTGGATTTAGGAGACATTTCTATCCAATTTAACCCTTCAACACATTAGTATGCCTGGTGGTCAGTGATGTTATTGTTTGTGCAGCATGTTAACCGTAGACTAGAAGGAATGAAACAATACCATGCCTGTTAGGTACTGTACCAAAAGACCTTTTGGTTCTTTTCACAGGCTTATTTCCACTTGGAACAATCGATCTTAAAAAGCATTAAGAACGTTGAGCAGTGCTAATCCACGGTCCTCCCTCAAGTCAGACTGAATCTTTTCATGCTTAATTTGTATTAAACTGTAATTAAATTCTCAATGAGACTTTCCTGGCCAACATCTGCCCGGTCTGAGTCAGTACTTTATTTTCTCTTTTCCTTTCTCTCACAAAGCAAAATATATTAATTTGTGAGCTTGTCTATGAAACAAATCATAGTCATGTTTATGATTAATGATGACTGAAGCAGGTCATCTTCATTGATACTCTGATAAACAGAAATAAAAACCTAAAAACTGTGGGAGATGTGTTTGGAGGAAAATACTGTATCACAACACTTACTTTGTCATCAGTGATACATGGTTTTCCTCTCTGACAAACTTATTAGATGTAAAAGACAATTAGATGCCTAACGATGTATTTTGTTTGTAGCCCCGTAAGATTTAATTGCATTTCATTCACAGAATTACTGTAAAGTGGTTTTCCCACAGTAATTGTTACGTCTCATAAAGCATAAAAATAATGTTTTCATTAAGTATAGCTCATTCACACCATGAGTCAATTATTTTGGAAGACTAATATCTACTTTGTAATAGCAAGTAATACGAGTTTCCAACACAACTGCTGATTGAAATCTTGAGATTGATTGTTGATGGTTGTTTTTGGGATTGTGCTCCATGAAGTGAAGGGCTTTTTTCCACCATGGTTCTGGCAGTGAGCTGGGAGCCTTTGGCAGCAGTACAGCCTTCTGAGCTGATTGTGACCAACACTCAGTCAGTAGACTCAAGAAGCAATTGTTCTTTGTCTGTGTCTGTGGAAAGCATGACTGTCTCCAGTCACCTACTACCTCCAATGCAACTAATGATCTTGCTTAAACAATAGCCCCCAACATATTGAGTTCAGTTCATCAACGCCTTCATGCTCATTGATGATGTCAAACTTGTTCTCAGCATTACTGAGTGCTTGGTAATCAACTACCTGTCATAAGCTCCCAGAAGTGATTATAGTTTTGAAAATGCATTTCATGAAACGATGTGATTTGTCTGGAGATTGAGTAAATGACATATCGGGACTCATCTTTTTGACTTTTACAGCATACTCAGAGGAAATAAAACTTGAAAATGTTTTTGTCAGTTTACGCATAATTTCATCTGTGATTGTAAATCACATATAACAAGATATGAACAGAAACATCTTTTTTTCTTTATCAGCTGTGAGATTGACCTTGGGTCGGGCAACCAGTGTGGTATGCTGGAAATTCAACACTTCAGGGTTTTAGACATTGTATTAGATACATGTTATCATTCTTTCGCTATCTTTTGAAATCTGAAAACCTGTGATGGTCGTGTCAAGGAGCCATTCTGTATGACTGCAAGCTGTAAAAATTCAAGAGTGCAGAGACTGGTTGCTGTTGTGTCACTGTCTTTGTACTACAGAAGTGACTGCACATCAATAAACCACACTTTAGAGTTTTAGTCTATTAAAATTCTTATTAACGAGGGGGAGGTATAGTGTTGCATAGTTCACTGGGATGCAGAATAGAGTTAGAGTTTGACAGACAAAAAGCAAGGTGTGTAAGTGGTATGAAGGCAGGCATCATCAATCAAAAGACGACTCTCCTTGGTATTGTAAATAACTGCAGTGCAGAAGAACATCAGCTGTTGCCAATCACCTTATCTCGCACAAAGCATGAGATGCTTTAAATGCTCTGCTTTTTACAGATGGGATACATAACCAACATGTTCCAGTCTGTTTTGTTTATTTGCATCATCAACACCCATACACATTCGTTGGTCTCCCAGCACTGTAGCACGTAAACACAGGACAGGAACACCAGTTGCCCATCTATCGCCATCAGCAGACAAGCCTGTCGATGTTTAGCCTACACTAGAAAGAATATCCAGCACCACAGAAAATCCAAAAAATCGCCTGATTAAAAAGAACAAGTAAAACAAAACAACAAAATTAATAATAAGCCAAGATCAGTGAAATTCTGTAGCATATACAGTATGCTTCTGCTATAACTGATACTGTTTGATCACATTTGAAGGGGGTGCTTAGCAGTTCAGAGGGCACAGTGTTTTTAACAAAGAAGTAATAATCCATAAGATAAATAGCTTCTAACACTGAAACAATCAATTATCTTTTTTTTCCTGTAAACACAACCAAGGTGCCAGAACAATTAGTAGTACACACTGGATGAAGCAGAACTGTTCTGTCCATGCTGTCAGTACTGTGGTGCAGACGGATTCCAAACCGGAGTGACTGAATAAATCGGTGAATGGTGATCAAGTAAATTTTTCTTGTAAACATGATGCTGAACTAAATGAAACCTCGCTGGAGTGAGATAAGTGTAGGTGCAGAGCAGCATGCTACAGAGAGATACTCTAGGGGTTGCGTGTTTCATTATATCTAGTGCTCCTTAATCTAAGACCCCTCAAGCCCTGTCTAAGTGCCCTGTTACTAGGTTAAAAGTATCAAAGAGCTGCAGATTCAATTGAAACCACTTAAATACAAATGCCTAAATGGTATTACGCACTACAATAGGACAAACAATGTTTTTGACCATAATCAGTGTGTAAAATGTTGTTTTGAATATCATACAGCTTTTTTAACTTTCTTTATGATGCTGAGCTGAACCCGATCATGATAGCAAACCATAGGATATAGAATGTGAAGTATTGCTGCTATATGTGCGCACTCTAAGTAAGCATAAAAATAATAAACATAATGTAAGATATTAATCATATAAGGTATCTATGTGTCCAGTGTTGACCACAACTGTGGCATCATAAACATTTCAGAATTTACATTATTATATATTCATATATACATGTACATACGTATGGTGCAAGATATTTTTTATGTTTTGGGACTTTTTTTCATCTGCATATTTTAGTCAATCCAACATCTTAAAACATCTGGTCCAACTCAAATGGACCATTTACTAAAATCAAAACCACATAAGACCCTATCACAGGTCTGAGATTATGTTTTTTGCACAATTGTGACAAAAATAAATAACAGGAAGTGACATTATGCACAAAGTGATAATTTTCTATTTCCCTTAAGTGTGCTGAAAGTCAGTCAAATGTGTGCACAGGAGTTGTCAAGCGTAGAAGATGAGTTCAGGGATCTGCCCCCCCTGCACACCTGTGCCATTAGTGCTGTCCGAGGAGCACTGGAACTGAAATGTTACTTTCCCACACTGCACTTCTGTCATCCCTTCTTGTCCAAAGTAGCTCAACTCGCTGCCGTCAAGCACCACACTGGCAGTGTAGAAGGTATCAGGCTCGATCTGGACTGGATACTCAAACCACACGGGGAAGGTGTTGCTGGAACCATCAGAGAAGTATTTGCTGAGGTTTTGTCCCAGAAGCACTCCTTGGCGTTTCAACTCAATCTTGGCACTGTACTCGGCTGAGCCGCAGCTAGATCCATACAGCCCAAACCCAGCGATGAAAACTCTTTTATCCACTGCAAACTGTATACTGTCACAGCGTCCCCGATAACGCCACTGATTGCTTCGGTAGGCACAGGACTGGAATCTGTGGCAACGCTGAGGTGTCAGGCCTTTCCTGGGTTGACTGACAAACTGCAGCTCAGGCTTCTTGGCTGCTGTGTACCACAGGAATATATCATTGGTCTCATTAAGGGTCAACACTCCCGATTGGGCTGCTCCATTGGCAAAGTCATCCAGAGCCATTGTAGGGATACGTATCAGATACATGGCTTTGCCCAAAACCTTACGCTTGTTGTCAGTAGAAGAGGTGAGCTCCTGTCTTTGGCATTCAGCCTCAGCCCAGCTGAGTGCTGCCTCGAATACCACTATCTCTTTAGCGTTGAGTGTCTCCCGCTGTAAGATACTCTCCAGAGTCTGGGCGTCGATGTCGCAGAAGCCCTCTGAGCGTAACGCCAGCTCAGCCTGGGCATCAATCACCTCCCAGCAGCGCTGTGTCAGCTCTGGCTCCTCGAACAAGCAGCTCTGGGAGAGTAGCACACAGGCATTCTTGGCACTCAGGCTCGTCTCCAGGAAGTTGACGCAGGCACGTGCCAGGTGAGGAACAATGTACTTCTTGGCAGCATAAAGAGTAGCCAACACTGTGTCAGCACTTAGGTCAATCTCATCACAGTAAATGTACCTGTTGACATACAAAAATCTCAGATCACACACCACAGTCTTATAACTTATAGAATATACTAACTTATAAAATATAAATAAAATTATAAAAAAATAAACTTAGATTCTAAAAAGAGTAAACTGCATAAACTAATCAAACCAGCCAACAAAGTATCCTCCTACACCCTCATCTACCACCTACTGTAACTCACTGGCAAGGATGAAGAAAATAATACCCAGAAATAAAAGTGATGTAGGAACAGCAAGGAGGAGGTAGAGTACAAAATGTCCTGATTCAGCATGAAAGGTAGAAGGAATGATGAAATGAAAATAGACTGAAACACTTTATTTCATTTGTGTGGCATTGGTGAACACTAAATACCAGTTTATGCTTTAGACTATAGTTTCAGACTAATTTTCATCAAACCTCGCTTTTTAACACCAAATGGACATAAAGGTTGTGTACATAAAAAAAGACATGATAAGGCCACAAGTATAGGACCCGTTAAAGTTCCCTTAACTCCATGTTGAAGTGCAGAGACACGGGAGAATCCTTACTTCAACATCGCCAGAAATGCTGCTGGTTCCACGTCTGGAATATGGATTTCGTCCTTATTCTCAGCCAGTTCACCATAAAACATAGCATGGAACACTGAGCTGCCCACCGCCAAAACATACTGTTGGAAGAAGTAGAAAAAACAAAAGTGACAGAAGGAAAAGAGAAATGAAAACATTTCAAACATTATACCAAGTGTGTGCTAAATTAATTTAGTTCACATGTAGCTCTTTCTCTTTACATAAAAACACAGATATCTTAATGGATATTGAACAATCTTTCCATTCTAATCACTGGAGAGACCTGTTGAGTTTCTCATATAATGAGCAGTGCTCATTGCTGTTTACGAGTTAGTGTTTTCCCTGAGGAGAGGGATACAGATTTCTAATGAACAAGACTGCATCTGATTTAAAAACAGAAGTGTGAGTGTGAGAGCAACAAAAGTTCAATTTACTGAAATTAATGGCTTATCTGAACTTATGATGAAATCGGATGCAACACAATGCTACCAATAATTTCAGGAATGAGCCCTGCACCCAAGACTGTGAATCGTGTAATTACATACAAGTACATTTCATGTTTTGTGTTTGTCTGTGTGTGCGTGTGTATGTGTGTGTGCCGGCAGCAAGCGTATGTGGTTATGTAGACTTTCTCTAAAGTGATTAAATTGCAGTGAACCCATTGTAAATGAAAACTTGTAAATACAATTTCTGAAAACGGTGCTGCTGCTGTTGTTACACACTGAAATTCATACTCCAGAGAGGTCAGCTGAAAGTCAGTTGCTGTTTTATGTGGCTATCTAGAGACCAGTATATAAATACTGCGTATTGGAATAAGATTAGTCCCACCTTTTGACTCATTGCATTTTACAGATGTTCAAATAAATTACAGCTTTTAGCTGCCGCCTGCATCCTCCTTCATACAAAGATATAACTTTCTAAATCGAATCATATTACACATCTGAATTTCTGCCAAATGGACACAATAAAGATTGCTGTGCTGAACATCAGTATAATCCACTGGCATGATGTCTCAGCATTAAGTGCAGTCGGGGTTTCCTCAGTGTCCTTCCATAACTGTTTTCTATAAATGCACAAAGTGCACTGCAGCCCCTCATCTTGAAGAACAAAAAGATGATCTTCATACAGTGTCGATGTGGAATGGGTAGCTGAGCCACATTCATTATTCAAACCTTGTTATGATTTAAATAGAGTGGGCATTATGATGAGCTTTTTAATTACGCAAGGTCACATAGTGTGGACAAGTATATACCATAAACAATATGTGGACATTTTTAAAAAACAATGTGGTCAGCGGGTGGACATGAAAGTCAGAAGATGTCAACCTGCAGTTTATTACTGGGATAAACAGGATGAACTTGGGCCCAGTTATATCAATTTATAGAAGAAATTCAAAAGCTAATCAAGTCAATGAGTAAAACCTATGAAAGTAGTTCATGGGATTAGATGCAGAGTTGAATGCACCTTACTCTGTGTCTTATCATTGTAACTGTGAGCTGTTTGATTAAAAGTTGGGTAATTGCAGCGCAGTTTTTTTGAAAAGCTGAGCTAAGACCGAGACAAAGGCAATCCATTCTGTGTGAGATGACTGCTGAAGAGGATACCCCTTCCTCCTTCACTCACTCTGTGTCTCTATCCTTCAGCCTCATTTACATAAATAATTGAGGACTGTCTCGAAAAGACACATGGTGCGGAAGTGAGAGTGGAGCACAAAGGATTTCAGTTCCATTACTGCTTGCATTGAGGAAGATTATTTTTATGCTGATATGATGAACAACACCAGGCCAAGCTGCCTGATTGCTTGTTTGTTAATTTCCTCTCCGCTATTCTGACTTCACTGGTTGATGAATTTCTTACTCTGTGTCCTGGCAGCCGCTGGGTCCTTCCTGTCTGACCCACCACAAAGTGAACATCTGCCATCAGCTCATTGTTGAACATTACTGAATTTCTAAAAAGGGAAAGAAACAAAAGACAAGAGGAGATGATATAGGGGCTAAAGGTGTAATTTATAGAGATAAGAGGGAGGTTAAATTAGAATCATAGCACAATCACTCTCAAAGATGTGAATAATAAAACTTATCTACTACATTACGTGATATTTATTTTTCCTGCTACTTTAAAAACAAGATTATGATTGTAGAAAGTATCCCAATTGCTTCAGACAAAATTAAAAACATTTAATTGATTTAAAAGTCTTGCATAGTATAAATTATGTCCACTCCCTTTTCAACCCCTAAACACTTTATATCTACTTCAAGATAGACAAACAAGACAGTGGATTGAATGGAAAATCCCCACTGTGAAAGAATGGGACCAACAATACGTTCATGTATTATTGAGTAATGGAACATGTCACAGGGGTGGGTAAACAGGCCCATGTTTTGGAGAGACAACAAAGCCAGGGTGGAAAGCTCACATTTTTACACAGGACAGCTGGGGTCTTTTACTGATAGGCCAAGGTAAATATTTTGCTTTTAGTACAGAGCAACCCCTGCCTGTTGTGCATGTCAAACGGTGCCTGTCCGCCCTCTGTTATGTCAGAGCGGCAAAGTCTGCAGGAGCAGGAGAGGGTGTAAACACAGATACCCCCAGCAGATTGAGGGCAGGGCAGAGGGAACACCCACACACACACACACACACACACACACACACACACACAACCACACACACACAATCGTATACACTAAAACCTTAATCTACACAGATATTTACCTTACACACATTCTTAGATACATATTTAAATGTCTTACTTGCTGGTTGTACTTACCTTTCTCTTATAGTAGAATAGAGTCCCTGCCAGTTACAGTTCTGTATAGTGTTGTTGTTGTTGAGGTTCTGCTGCTGATACTGTTGCACTGTGGTGGTGGATGCTGGCTTTTTGGTGGGAAAAATGTCTGCTGCCATCTTCTTCTTCTTCTTGCTCCTTAGGGTGATTATCTCATAACAAACTGGGGGCAGCTTGGAGCTGCTACTGGCATTGCCTTTCTTGGAGCTTTTACTTGATTTGCTTTTCACTGACTCGGGAAGCATTAAAAAGAAAGTCAGACATTTCATGTTCCTTCCCTTGGCATCGACCATGAGTGTTTTCAACTGCCGAGCAGTGGGAGCACATGCAGAGAAGACATTCACCAGGACCAAACAAGTGCAAGGAAGGAAGGACTCAGTGGGGACTTGGAAAGAGGACAGCTGAGACTTAAGCTGTACTAAGCAGTGGCGTAGCCAGAGATCCTGTATGCGGCTTCACCTTTCAGCAACTTACAGGAAAACATTGCCTATTTTCTTTCCTCCAAGTTCAGACTGGTGATACGAAGGCACTTTTCCTGCGTGAAGTTTGATCTGCTGACGGAGAGGCTCCTAGGGATCCCATCCCTGCTTGTGCAGAGTAATGAAATCAGCTCCTCAAATCACTTTTTCTTCTTCTCTGCCCCCTTGCCTCTCTCATTCAACGGTCCGCTTAGGGGTTTGCCTGACAGCGCCAGATTTAGTACAGCTGCAGTGTTCCTCAGACAAGTAGCGATGTTTACTCAATTCCCTTCATTTCCCACTGTCACTCCTCCTGTGCTTCTCTTCTCCTCTCATTCTCTCTTCATCTGTAGAGCTACCTTTTTCTCTTTAACACCTGTTTTGTTCCCTCCTTTTTCTCCACGGAGCAAAGTCATCTTCAGGATGCTGTAGCCATGGATGCTGTGCTGCTCTGCTAAGCCGCTCGTTCTGCTGACTACAGAGGTTGAATGGGAGAGCGCAGAGGAGATAGAGAGCCCCCCCAACCCCTCACAGCACAGTGCATGGCTCTCTCCGGAGCTCAGCCAATAGCAGAGCACAGTATTCATGATTGGCTAATGCAGCCTAGAGCAACACATACTTGAATATGCAATTGTGAACGTCTTAATTAAAGTGACAGCCATGCCCCATAAGAATGATATATCTCTCCATAGTTTCACTTCATTCCACTTCCATTTGCTTTACCTGAAGTCTTGGCATTTGGTTTGCACTTCAGCAAATATAGACTCCATATTATGATTCAAAAGGGCAATGCAAATTTATATTTTCTTTTTAAGGGCAGCATTTGCTTAATTTATGCATCATCTGACAGGAATACTCCTTTTTATAAATGTATACATATAGTTGAATTATACATTTCAGTGTTGACTTAGCTGCTTTAATTGCTCTCATGATTTCCAACCAATTCTTCCAGTGCTCAACATTTTTTATTGTAGATGCAACTCCACATAGTATTTTCAGTGCAGATGGGAAAAACAAATAAAGCAACCGTCATATACAAGCTGTTCTTACAATTTGATATTGCACTGTGCTAATATTTGTGTATCTATAAGTATCTGGGATTTTAATTAACATCCACATTTAGCATTTTAAATCAGTAAGATTGCTGTGTAATACAGCAGATGTTTTCCCAGAAACTTTCTTTTGAAAAGCCAACTGCTTCCACTACCAACACAAGAATATGTTATGCTACTTTCTTGTTAAGTCATCTCTTCAGGAGAGTGCACGGGGCTATAAATGCAATGCACTCTTTGCACAATCTATAATGCATACAGTTCTTTTGCTGTTCTCCTCTGTGCATGGAAGGTATTCTATTTAAAGTACAAAGACAATTTAGATTTTTGGACATGGTTTAAAATGTTATGAAATACTGTCAAGTCTGATGTAATAGCAGTTTGATATTTTATTTCTTTTGATACTATGATAATATTACTTCTGCTATTGTGTGCGTTACACTGGTGTAGTAATAGCATCGTTATTACCATTTAAAGCAATAATTTAAATATCACGGTTAACATAATACAATTTTGGAAACCAAACTAACAAAAAGACCAGTTTGAGATTAAATAAATTCAATTGAAACCCCCGTGAACCATTGTCGGAATACTAATTTTTATAAACCCTAATTTACAGTCTTTGTGTTTCCTGCATTGAGGAGCATTAGCCACTAAGCCCCCTTATACAGTATGTGCAGTAGAACAGAGAAATTTGCTATGGTAACATGGAGCCAACATTACAGGGCACCATACTCAAATTGCAGGCCACTAGAGATGTTACCTTGGTAACCACATCCACAAGCAACAACGGGATAGAGATGTAGTACACAGCCATAAAAACAATGATGATAGTAAAAGCGGAGTCTGAAAATTACAGTGCAGCTTTATACAATTATTTATTTCACAATGAACCATAAGCAGCCTTAATTTAGATCCCTATTTGTGCTGTGAATTACATCCTTTTTTAAAGCCATCCTGTGTCCTTAATAACCACTGAACTGAAGCTGTAGTGTTAATAGAGCACCACTGACAACCACTGACAAACTACACATGTTAAACCAACGGTGTTATTTATCTAGCATCATGCTCCTGCAGCCCATATGATAAATAGGACGTCATTATATATCAACCTAAATGGCTTCCTGCTTTCTTTAATTGGGTTTTCTCTCCATTCATCAGCAAAAAATATAATCTTGTTATTCACACATTCAGAGGTAGGAGTGAGAGAAGGAAGTAATGATGGTGTTGTCACAGCGACAGCATCACCTTTGTCTCACACTTTGTCATCACATAGTCACACATTTTCACAGAAAAGGGAAACATTAGCACAACTGTAGTAGCACAGCAATCAGCTTTATGTGGCCATGAGTCCTCAGGCAATCACTTATGATAAAAAATGTACAAATGTAAAAAGTTAGTGTCCCATACATTTAGCATTTTTTATTAGTAAATGCTAAATATATCCTAACAGTGATTGTTTCATGGTTTTTAGATAATACAGCTAAGATACAACTTGTTTTTATTTTCTGGTGTTATTGCACATTTCAGTGTGTGGCACTGTTCCACCCTTCATGTATTAACTTCAAAAGCAAAGTCCAGCTGTGCCTTTGTTGATTGCTTCTTGATGTGAGTACTCAGTGCAACAACTTTATCTTCAAAAAGGAGACGCCAAAATACATACAAGTCAGAAAAGGTAAAAAAAAAAAAAAAAGTATAATTAATAATCTTAGTTAGTACCTCAATTCTGAGAATAGTAAAAAAAAATTAAAGTTACTATGTGTCTCTGCTGATCTTCATACCAGCATACAGAGTAAGTACTGTGTAAAAAAATATTCCACTATGTAATTAATTATTATTACTACGTGGCTGATTATTAATTAATGTATAATGGCTAATTTAGAAATAGTTGTATAATTATACATATTAATGATATTTATATTGAATTTGTAATATTTGTAGTGAATAGGTAAAAACATTTCAATTGCTTTTAGTAGAATTTCAGTGTAAAAACAGTATTTGTGATTAAAAGAAGTGCAGTTTTAAGTGAGTGTGGTATTAGCATCTTTCTGTTTACTTAAAGACCACTGAATACTGAGCTCAGTAGTTTCGCTGTAGAGGCGGCGACGTGCCGTTCTGAGTGTGACCGCAGAGACGCGGCCTTGAATAGTGGCAGAACTTTTATGCGGAGAGACACCTGCTGAGAGGCTTGGCTGAGCACAGCAGAGGAAAGAGCAGCCTGGGAAATTAACTGTGATGCAGGCCTGGCAACACCGAGGCAGGGACTGGATCCAGCATTTCGTCCAGTGTTCTCCCCAACCACCCACAGTCACCTGCCCTTTCCTCTACCACCATTAAAGCAGGCACCCGGCAGGTGGAATGGGCGGAAGTGAGAGCGTCTGCCCAGCGACGGGGCTTAGAACTCCTGGAAAAGAGAAATTTTAGTCAGTGGGGTAAAGAGCAGCCTGTCATGCACAACAACTTTATGAAGCTTGTGTGTGTATGCATGCGTATGTGTGGAAGTAGGACCCATGTTTAAGGTTATGAAAGTGAAACCTGTGGTTTATTCAAACCTTTATTTTTCGACAACCACACTATTTTCCATTTGTCTTCTGTGGTTGTTCACAAAGGCCACCACGGTGAAAAATGTAGCCAGCCATCACTGATTTTATCAGCCTGAGTTGTATAATCAGCTTGTCAGACGTTTTAACAATGCCAGGATAAACATTTAATTAGAAAAGCCAACATGAATTTTAACAGTGTCTTGTGCAACAAATGGTCTAACACACTTTAACTGACCAGAGAAGACAACAACACCATAGATGAGATGATAGCCTCTCCTTCGGCTCACAATCAATATGTCACAGTGAGAAGATGTATGGGGGTAATCTTGCTTGCCTAGAGAGCGCAGAAAACCAGAGACTGTAGGAGGGATACGGGGGCCACAAGCCTTACTGTATTACATGCACAGCCACAACCTTTTTAGCATTTCTCCTGCATGTACAGCATCTATCTATGTCTGTCTCTATGTACATTATTTATCTGTCTATGTGTGTGTGTGTGTGTTCTGCTGCTGAGTGCACGGACACGGTAATGACAGAGTAGAGAAGACCTTCTAATCCCAGCCCACCACATACTCACACGCCGACTCCCACACGCTTTCTATCGTTGCTCACTCATCACCTTCTCTCTGCTGTCATGTAAAACTTGATAGCCATAATTTTCAGTGTGATTAAACATTTTGCACACTGTACGAGGAGGTTCTAGCAAATGTGTTATGTTCTGTCCTGCAGTTAATTTTTTTTTTATCTGTTTCTGCATGTTTCTTTGCCCTTCTAAAGGAATCACAGTTCATTTATGATGGAAGTGCTGCAGTACTGTAGCACATTTGGGAGTTATTGTCAGAGCCTGGTCTTAGTTTGCATGTGCATAACACATAATTGGTGCTTCACCTTTTAACTCCATATTTGTACTGATAGATTACAACAGTTATTTTACCAACTGGGAAATCTGTAGGGGTCTGAGTGGGAGCAGCTGTACGCACTGCTATGCAGTGGGATGTTTTATACTGTTGGTAATTTTTAACAAATACCATGTTCAGATTCAAAGAGGTTCATGACTTTGAAATGGAACGGAAATGGATTTTTTTTGTTAAGTTTCACATCCAGTGAAAAAAATCCTAGTTCTGACAATATGATTCTTTTTAGCTACTTTTTTACTTATTTAGCTGTACTTATATACTTATATACAGTATACTGTACTTCATGTACTAGAGCTGACTGTTACTGATGGAGTACAAGAAGAATGCTGCTCCTTCCTGTCAGTGTGTACAGTATGGAGCTATCAAGTGCATATTTAACACATTCAACAGGTTCTCACTGCAGAACAAGGACACTGGGGTTGGAGCAACACAAAGAATTAACAATATCTATCTAGCTACCTTTAGTAAAATATGCTGCCAATAGTTACTTCAGTCAGTAAAACTGACAGTAGGTGACTGCAGTTAAAGTCTTGAGAGGCATAGCAACAATAATTAAGGGACTGTTGATACCTAATGCCTTTGATATGGTACGTTCTGATAGAAGACATCAATCTCAGATTATCTTGTGCTAAGGTTTGGGGACACCAGGTCTAAATGAGCTCTTTCTAAAATATTTGCTCTAGAAGTATTTTATTCTAGAAGGCTTCAGTGTCAAAAGATGGTGATGTCAAGCAGAGGTTGGGGGCTTTCTGGTTCTGCTTTGCTTTGATTGAACAACAGAGGAACAGACAGGCCACAAAGACCAAAGCACCTGATATTACAGTAGTGGAAATGATTTTTACTTTCTTATTCTGAACCTCAAAGAGGTTTTTGTAAACTATTGTAGGAAGGAGGATATTGCTCAGCGGGGTTGGGGAAATGGTGAAATTTGTCAAGGGACATTTTGAAAGACAAAATGTACACTTTGAGCAAATCCTGACAGGCCCACCCTGGTCAGTATACTGCTGTAGCCTGGAGTGGCTGAAAATGGTATTTAGTGCTACCAGTAGATTATTATGTATTGCACTTTTCTAATTCTGCTACCATTCAGATCAATATGTGATTCATAAATTAAAAAGACTTTCTGCAGCAGACTGCACTCTGACTGGAAGGGTATGCTTCTTCACTAATTGATAAGAGTAATAAAGTTCTACTTTATGAGCTGACATGGAATGTACTAAATTATATAACCAACATCGATTGTCCTTTAATAGTCATCCTGCCTGCATACTACTTATCTCCTTTTCAT
Source organism: Ctenopoma multispine (assembly GCA_034779795.1). Lineage (NCBI taxonomy): Eukaryota > Metazoa > Chordata > Actinopteri > Anabantiformes > Anabantidae > Ctenopoma > Ctenopoma multispine. The sequence goes on along the minus strand of JAUYWH010000007.1, from coordinate 6,675,324 downwards.
AAATTCCTGAGGCCTTTAAAACATCTCTGCGCAGGAAATACTTGATGTTCTGTTGACATGAGTTTTGATGTCAGGCTAAATTTCAGTTCTAGGCACATTTAGTTGCTGTATCCATATATTGTATGCTTATCATCATATTATCCTATGAACCTCTTCTGGCTCAGCATCAGTTTTGAACCATTGCTCAGTTGTTAAATTTAAAAACCAAACATCACAGTAGGTGATTTCACTGATTAGAATAATGATTGCTGAGTTGCTTCTCATATAAAATCAGCAGTTTAGTGATCTTTAGGAGCTAAAAATCTGCATGTTTGCAGGCTGCATGGCACACGGATGCTCATTCCTAGCCATGCTCAGCTAGAAGTAAAATATGGAAAGCAAGGTGTTGACGAAGCTGTTTCAGTGTTGGCAGGAGTCCCACCGCTGCTGGAAAGGCTGACCATATGGTTCATCCTGTGATGTGATTGAACATGTCTGCATCCCATGCAGATGCACAGGCTGCTGTATTTACACGAGAATCCCCGGCTTAGCATTCGACTTGTGTATCTTCAGCTTTTACATTTTGAAACATTTATTAATACAGAACTTGTGCTATATTGAATTGTGGTAAATATGATTATGAGTATTTAAACACATGTGTGGAGGAGAGTGCTGACCAGGCACATGCAGGTGTGGAGAAAACAAAGAAAGGGAGGTGGGGGGACGCAGGGGGGTGTAGGGAAACAGACAGATAGAAAAAGATGTAGAGATATTTTGAAATGAGGGTCCTATTGTTGTGGGTTGGAGGGGACGTCTCTTTACTGTCTTAATAAAGCAGGATAAGAATAGCAGTGGGATAACAGTAATGGTGTGCTCATCTGTCTAGATCGTATCATGAATTTTATACAAAGAGAAAAAGGGAGCAAGAGGGAGATAACAGTGGTGGAAAACACGTACAAATTGTTAAACGTAGAGCTTTACTCTGTGTTAAGCTGAATGTTTGCTAAGATTAATATATGGTTATGTTGCAGGTTTAAGTATTATGATGCTGTATATACTTCACACTAAGATGCAGTTGGTTGTTGCAATGTGCATACTGTGAAGGTTACTACTGCGACATGAAATTGTATGTTGGTTTGTGTGTTTGTGTGTGTGTGTTAATCAACAAAAACTGCTGGTCAAGAGAAGGTCAGAAAGGAGATTGGGTTTTGTGAACGAAGGGAGACCAGTCCCCACAGAAAGCCTTGGAAAAGCAAAAAGTGAGATATGCTTCTGCGGAGCTCATGGGAGAAGCCCTTCAAAGCTACTTCTTAATCCCTTTTCTACCCGAGACCTCCTCCCTTCTCCTTCGCTCAGTTTAATCTCTGACACTGCATTAACATTTACATTTTTACAGCAATTTGAATCTAGTGTATGCCACGACCACCTAGATTTATTCATTCACACTAATTACCTACTGCAGGGTGAGACTAGATGGTTTAACCTTCTCGCAGCTAATTTCTCATGATTTCACCAAAGCCCCACAGGGAAAAAAATATGACCTTTTCCAATTTTATTATCAACAACCCAAACAAAATGGCACTAATCGGGATAATGTGGTGGCACCTTTTAAATAGCATTTTATTCTATTTCAATTGGTAGTGATAGATGACAATTAAAAATTGATAAAAAACTGCTGTTTCCTGCTTTGAAGTACTGTAGGGTTTTGTCAGTTTGCCAGTGTGTTGCATTCACATTCAGCTTGAACATCTGAAAGCACTAAACCTGTTGCAGAGATTGTTGAAGATTTTCTGCTTTGTCTGTCCATTTAGCCATAGAATCTTATCTTCAATACAGCTTTTGGTTTGTTGCTTCTGGCAAAGACAAAATAATGGCAATTTGAGACAAAAGGACTTGTGTGCCCTGGAGAACCATGCTACATTTGACAATTTCACAAAAACAACTAGGGGTAAGTGACAGGAATGGAAGCCACACAGGTGCACATGAGTTTGATGAATTTTTTTGTTGCTTATCTAAGTAACAATAGGACTGGTTGTCAGTCTTAGTGACAGTGTATGACTGAAGTGAAAAAAACAACTTACTGTACTGTAAGCAAAACAATGGAGGACTGGACATAGGAGGATATTAAAGAAATTTCAGCAGACCTAGGGGCCAACTGCTTAAAGTCCTCCAGACTAAATGTTACAATAGCTCATTTATTATTGCCTTCCACAATGACCCATATGAGCATTTCTAATCTGTCACCCCTGTTGGCCGAATGACATCCTTTGTCAGTGTCGTGCAAAATGTTCAAGACTGCTATGAGAGCCACTACAGGAAAAGGTAAACATAGATTACTAGACACATTTGGGCAAATAGTCAGTGCTTCTCTTTTCTGGTGAAATAAGTCTCATATTTTCTGACACCTTGCCTCACCTATGTTGTTTTCTCACCCAACAAGCCACGCACAGCAACACGGTGAGGAATGTCACTGAGAACAAACAGCCAAATCTTTACGTGCATGAAAAACAAACAGATGCACAAAACCAATTAGATGGCCAACTCTAAAGATGCGACTTTTTTTTTCTTCTTTGTTGTGTGTGCTAGGCCCCTTGGCATATGGTAATTTCTCAGCATGTAATTTTAGTAATGTTTGCTAAAAGGTCAGCAGTTAATGATGGATTATGGCTTGTTTTAATTAATTGTGTGTGTGTGAGAGAGAGAGATAGAGAGAGAGAGAGCAGTTAAAAGTTGATAGTGAGTCCACACCAATATAAAGCAATTTTCACCATCTTTTTTCCTTGGCAGGAAATGTTAAATTGTTTGGATCTGTTTACGCAGGCTGTATGCATCTCACTGATGCACTCTTTTATACCCCTGACTGCAAAACGATTTAGGTACACAGTATAACAAGTGGTGTTGCCCTGAAGCAATGTCTATTTGTGTTTTCAAAAAGCTTCATATTCTCAGAACTGCTAAAGTCAATCAAATCGAATGCCACTATGGGTCTAAAACAATGTATTCAGACCTTTCACAACTTAATTTCTTTCGGAAGAGGAGCCAAATCTGACTAATTAGAATGATACTGCTTTTGGAGCTGCTCACTACAGTTTTGCTTTTTAATTTCAGATTTGTCTGACAGTGGTGCAGCCCATGTGGGTGGTGTAAATGCCTAGCAGCTCACATTGAAAATGCGAAGAGAAAATACTGCACATATTACAAGAGAAGAACATTGCTGTCACGGTGAAAGATAGTACAAGCATTTTTGTAATACTGGGGATTAAATCCTTTAAGATAAGCTTTGCATGTTTCTTTTCAGTACAAACAGGTCTACATCCTGTTTTAAATAACAGATGGGATTTAATCAGTGATACGCATGTACAGGATGGATTTCATAGGGATTAACATGTTATTGTTTCATTTATAGAATATGATTTAACTGACCATTTATTGAGTGCCAACACATCCACCATTATGTAATCTAGTGTGTTTTAAATTATGACACCACTAAAACTACCTTAATGCAGTGCCTCCCATCCATCTGCCAGGAAAGTCAAACAAACATTTGCACTTATTATTTGCTGCTGTTTTTTTTGTACTGTACAGTGGGTGTGGTGCAGCCTGCCACTGGTGTATTCCACCCCTGAGTGCTGTGAAGCTGATTTATAAGAAGGAGGGGCCCGTGAGCTGCAATCAGCCCATTTCCATCAGCGTTATTACTGCCTGACAATATTCAGCTGTCCCTGATGTGCCACAGAGGTTTGATGGTGCAGTTGTCAGCTCTGCTACTTTACCGCAGCGCTCACTGAGATGAAAACATACCCATGTACTTGCCCACACAGTCACACACGTTGACACATATGCTCCCACTTACACAGAATCTCCAAGTTAAATAAGTGATATCTGTATCTTAGTCTGTCTTGGTGTGTTACTGGTGTTCACTTCAGTTCATAAAGTGTGATATACTGAAATACAGGATAGCTATTAATTGTCAATTTTTATGTCTAAAACAACAACATAAGAAATGTACTAATATTGTCAAAAGTAGTGTCCGACAAACCGATAATTATATCCAGAACATGATGACTTGATCTCATAAATAAATTATGATTTTGTTGGTATGATAGGAAACTAACTGCCTGCTAATAGTTAGACCTTTATATTTTTAATTCTCGCACTTTACTGACTAACGATTGTTCATGCATGCACTCTGCATTTTTCATCGGCCTTTCACTCACTAATTTTATAATGCACAGCAAATTACAACCAGCTTAAGGCAACTTAGAAGTAACTTCTCCAATGAATGAGTTTTATGAGATGATGCTCTGTTCAAACTGAGAGCATACATAATCAGAGCACTGACTCGCCAAAGGATCAGTGTAGTCTTACTCTGTACTCTTTTGTAGATGTCTTCTCTCCAGCTGCTCCCACTAACTTATGATATAATGACATTATACTATAGCTCGATAAATTGCGAACCCAGCTGGCTAAATCTGATTTTGCTTTTGCAACAGCTGGAATGCTACATGCAATGGGCATCCACCATGCTGCTGAGGCAAGCATGAAAACAAACTCACATCATTCTTCATCTTAGCACTGTAACTAGTGATAAGAACATGATTAGGTGATTAAATAACATAGTTTGTCTAGAAGAAGTAAAAAAGTGTTCTTGACTAAACAGCACAAAAGCTCAACAAGGGCATTCAGTGCTATCCCTGGCTGTTTATTCTCTGATAGATGCTGCTCTCTGTAAGTACAAATTATACCCTGAGAGTTAGTAGTATCTTGACGCTATGTACTGTGTATTAATTAATTAAGATATCTTTAGTCTATCTGTATATTTATCAAATATGTTTCTGTAACATTTTAAATTTATAGCTGCAGCATTTGTCCCTTGTGGAGGAGACAAAGGTGGCAGTGAGTGAATTATCTTAATTTTGCATTCTTTGCACAAAAAAAATGTGTTTGTGTTACTTCATGCTACATGTACAATTACAATTACCGCATGCAACGCCAGTCCACTTCTTTCCCATCCTTCAAGTGTGGTCTGTCACAATTGCTATTAAGACTTTTGAGAACAAGATGTACGAACAGTTATGTTTTTGCACACGCTGGCTTTTAGAGTAGCTTTTTAGCATATTCAGTCAGCACTAAGCTTAAAGTACAACTGAGATTAATAGGAATCTGTGATTTTTTTATAGACATCTAAAGGGTTAAACAGGCTAAAGGGTTACGCAAACTTAATATTTTGCCTGCTATTGGTGAGAAATGGAACAGATGACCAACATTATCATTTCAGTGCCACTGGGTCTAAAAAAGTACAAATATTGTTCTGTAATGTTTCTTTGTGCAGTGAATGATTTATTTATTCTATCATGTCCCACACACACACACAACTAACTCAATTTTAGATGTATCAGTCACTTCACTGAAAGCCAGTGAATCCTGACTTTGGTCACTGTCATTGTGTCACCGTGTCAGACATATTTATGAAACATGCCAGACAAATGCACAACAATATGGTAGAAAACTATCGTACGTCACAGAAGTTTAAATGGCAGGAATGCCTAAGTCATCAATTCCAAATCTGACGTGTTTCGTATTTCTCCCCTTATAGGACCTAAGCTCAAGGCTGTAGATGAATAATGAGCAGAGAGTGTGGCCACACAGAGAAAGTAACCATTTCTAATATCTTAACTTAACCATGGTTAAATTCTGTTCTCTTGGCAATTTCATTTTTAGACAGAGCGTGAAATGAAAAATTTGTTTTTCCGGTCTGGCAGGCTGACAGTGCAGACACTTATTGATTTTGCCCATTTAATGCATTCGAGATATAACACTATGTGTCTATTCAGCTGAGGAACCTGTCTATCTCTGTCTTATCAAGCATAACTAACAGCTTACATTTCATTTTGAGCATTGTTGTCACAGTTGGATGGCAATCATCTACGTAAATTAATTGGCAGTTCCTTTATGTTACATTTGACTTTAAAGTTTGCATGTAATGCCCCATGATCATCCCTGTATTAACACTGTTGCATTTGCAGTGTATTTAAGCCATAATGATAAGAATAGACGTGGAAGTAAACAGGTTTTAAACAGATGCATTTTAGGTCTATTGAGATCAGAAACAACAAACGGAACTATGTTAATTTGGCAGCCATTTAAAGCAATAGGCTTTAACAATAGGGGGAAATGGTAATTGAAATGCAGTATCATTTGGCAAACTGCTGATGTGAGACAAGTAATAAATGAAAAATCTAATAATTCTTAACATCTCACTCTCACTGTTGTTTCCTCTTCTGTTATCATCTAGGAGACAGGTGTTGCGTTGTGACCTCCCAGAGGAGACCTCGTTTAAAAGCGTAGACGCTATTCCCCTATTGTCAAATGGGGGCATGCAAATCACAGTCTAATCAGATTTAAATGGATGTGAAATGAACCTCTGCAACCACAATATCAGTCCTTTTCCTTTCTTTCCACTAAAATACAAAATGTTGCTCTGGTCGCAGCACTTGACTGTTAAAACATCCAAACCACTCATATTCTAGGTCAGTAGAGATAGCCACTGGTTTGAGATGGACTATGTAAGCAGACTCCTTACTTTTGAGTCACACTCAAAGATAATGTCCCCTGAATTAGAAATGTTCTTTCAGATGTAGGGTACTTTTTGTACTGATCATCCATGTTACATCTTTAGATTCACAGTTGCGATGATAGCCACTGAAGACACAGTCTGATTGCCCTTTCTCAATTTCTCATCAGTGATGGTGGAAATGATAGAGCATGCTGTGGGAGGTAAAAGGCCAGTTACAGCCTCTGGGCTCCCCAGTGCCCACTAGAAATGGAGCTACACTGGTCAGTGTAAACAGAGATCAAATTCTTTGTGGTTGTGGTCCAAAATCGAGCTTTTTGGATACGTACCCTGTCTTTTTGTCCAGGTGATGGTTGTTGACAGATTTGTTAAATGTAGCTGCTTGGCCGTTTAAATTTTTATTTAAGTTGTTCAGACGATTCCTAATGCAGACATTTCACAGACAAAACTCAGGACTTTCAACCAGAGTCAGTTTCCTTTTCTGAAACTGAACAGCAAAATTATTCTGCCTGGTCATTGTAGTCATGACAATGAAGATCCAGCACATAATAACTACCTACTAAGCCAGTGATAAAGACCCATTGAGCCAAGTAGGAGATGGAGTAGACCTCTACTAACCCATTAAACAACCATTTAAGGGGTTGATAACATTTGAAGTAGATGACTTGTTAGGGTTGCAGCTGATGATGCCATTCAAAGTAACTCACAATAAGAGCCGTGTGCACTGTAAGAATCCAGGGTTTGTTCATCAGCCAGTTATAACCAAAGGTTTCTGTCTATTCTTCATCTTGAATTTTGTAGCTCACACTTTGAAAGCAGGATGTTTTTAATCGTGCCAAAGACGTATTAGCAGGGGTATTTCTAAATACCTCGGGCTTTTGAAAAGAAACCCTGCAGCACACTGTGTTTGTTGTTTGTGCTTAATTCATACTCTGCGTCTGTGGAAGATTGGCTCACAGGGGCGGCTTGCAAACATTTGAATTAAAACTGCAAAACTATTAAAAATGTATGGTCTGTATGAATGCATGACCTATATTTTCCACACAAATAAATAAATAAACAGGGGTTTAGGGGGGAGGATGCAAATCTTTAGAAGTGGGCCACAGGATGAGCTAATGACATTATAAGAATAAGGACTTTGGAATTCACACTCCAAGTGTAATAGAGACCAATCCTGTCTTACTCATTCCCTCACCCCTCACTGAACTGATGAAGCCTTCTGGATGGAATGTGAAACTTAAAGCAAGTCCAGCTGCTACGAACTGCATTTTCTGGGATCCCTCACCTCTTCCATTCCCTCTTCCCTTATAATCAGCCCATCCCTCAATGCCGCCTGCAATATTTGTCCCAGCATGGCTGTGTTTGAATTGGCCTCTCCCAGATCAAGTGGATATTGTAACTCACCTCTCTCTGTGCACTTCAGAGAATGCACTGGCTTTCATGTACTTGGTAGTGGTGTATTTTTCAAGAGCCAGGAGATAGACACGCTGTGGTTTTTGGAGTCTTTGTCTTTTGACGGTGATGTGGACGTCTGCCTTCAGTCTGTCCCCAGACCGTGTCTATCTTCTTTTTCCTTTCTCTCTCTGTCTTCTTACTACACCCTGTCTGCCTCCCTCCGTTGTCAGTAGATTTTTTCACTCCACCATTTCACCATTCAGACAGTGTCATGGCATGTGGCAGTGAGATTAAAGGCCACTGGTTTCTCTCACTCCATGATGAACTGCTGTTGTCTGACTGGAACAGTCTCCAAAATTCACGGAGAGAGAAAAATTGTGAAAAACAAACCCATCAACTATCAACAGCAACTGATTTGTGCGAAACTTTCACACGCTGAGTTGTCTCATCAGTGGTGCAGTAGTCGGTCATGTTAAGAGAAATTAAACCAAAAGGCTTGGCTGTTTGGAAGAAGACTAAAGGGGTTCTGAGTCAAGGCATAAACATCAATTTGTCATTTAGATCCTGCTCATGAAAAGGTCACCTTGTTATCTCTCACATGGTCTCATGTGGCATTAGTTTTCTCCCTGAAATCTGTCTATAGACCACTGAACCAGGGGCATAACATTGACCCTCACTCTATGATGGGAGAGTAACCTTTTACCTCATGTTTTCTGCAAAGGCCATTCTGTCTCTGAAGCAACTCATACACCAGTGTTTCTTGCTCTGTGTGTCTATGTGGTCATGTGTATCCATTTATGCAGTATCAGTTTGTGTGTTTGTGTCTCAGGCAAAGCTTTTGGCTGTTTATATGAAGCAGAAGAGTGTATCCATGCTGAAATGACTAATTGGGAAATACGGTGTACAACCTCATTTGATGCACCAAGCAACTTATTCCCTTTGCATGAATAACTGCAGGTTTATGCCCTAAATACAAGATTTGTGTCTAGTTTCTTACATCACTGAGTCAAGTGTATTGTTGATCTTATACCCAGTGCTAGATTATGAGAATCTCTACACAACATAATGCATTTTTTTCATTGGGTGCATTGTGTTTTCTAATCTGAGGGGCGTCTACCCCCTCATTTCGCACCTCTGCTCTGACTATTGCCACAAGCTTGGCATTAAAAGACCATTAAAGAGTTTTCATGTAAATGAACTTGACAGCAAAGCCAAGGCGTGGTGATATGGGTGGACATGCAAATCAATATTTCACATCATCAACCACTGGTTGGAAGAGCATGAGGACAGGTGAGGTGAGGCCAATACTGTCAGGGGATTCTTTCTTTGTGTTTCAGTGCTATAGCTACTTTCTGTTATTCTGCTTCCTTCACAATCTACAAGAAGACGTGTTGGAGGCTGTTGATCACGCTGAAATGACATCTGTGCTTTGTTTATCTACCCATACATGCCGTAACAGTTTGAAGATCTTGCTATTGACTGAAATAATCATTGTAAGCAAAGCAGATGGTAGATATTGAATTGTACCATTCGGTGCTACAGACCAACTGAGCAGTGTGTCACAACACCAGCACACTTGATGCAGCCTGGCAGCCCTACGAACAGCAAACATGTCATTCAGTTGTAAATTGTGTTACACGCAAGGTCACCTTGAGTAAAGGTTGGGAAGGAGGAGGAAATGAGCTGAGAGTGTAATTCATCTTGTTGTGTCAGAGATGTATCACACGGTGGAAATCAAAACACGCTCAGTGAAACTCACTGATAACAAACAAACATAGCACAGATGAGGATATTTATGAGCATATAAAATTTTGCATCCAAAAACTGTAAAGTCCGTGTTTATTTTACTAAATTCAGCTTCTCATTGGATCACTATAAATAGTAACATCACATAACAGAAGATGAAACAATCTCAACCACAGTAAACATCAAACTAATTTATGCAGATGTGGCACTGCTCTCTATGTCATCCAGGACATGTCACTTGTATGTTCTTGTTAGCCTCGCTAAATCTCTGCATTTGTGTGACTTTAAACTCCAAGCTATGCTCCCTTAAGAATACACGTCTTAGCATAATACAGGCAGCTAAAGAGTCATTGAGCTGTGACCCCATGCCCTAATAGACAGTCACTGCCAGGCAAGGAATCCCCCCTCCCCCAAAACCAGCTCGTTGCCAGCCCAGTGCCAACTCTGCGCTTCTTTAGCTTTGGCACCCCTGACCATTGCCTTCATCTCATTCACACCTCCCATCCCCCAAACGACAAAGGAAAGAGTGAGCCAGTGCATGATTCACATCAAATTTAACCATCCTGTCCTTTAACAATGATAGAGGAGCTGTGCAAAGCCACATCTTATGTTACCAAACTGCCTCACATTTGTATCTTTTCCCCCGATAAACCACATTTTTATCATCTTCCAATATCACCTTTTCCCTAATCTGCAAGATATGGGGAGACAGACAAGGTCAAATCCCTCCCTGCAGTCCCCAGCTGGCACTAACCCCAGTGACAGGGGTGAGTAGTCAGTGAGAGGGAGACTTTTTCATGCTGGATGCACAATTTGTCCTGTGTTTACTTTCCTGTCCATTTGCATCACCGACAGTAGACCTGAGTGACATCAACATGAAGCCACTGTCACAGAGTGCAATTTTCTTTCGTGGCCAGCCTGCAAATCCGTCTGTGTATAATGTGAGCTGTACACACACATTTTTTTTAACTTTACATCTTAATAGTTCAACCACCAAACCTTAACCACCACATGCACTAACCCAAAAATAAACACCTCAAAAAACACAACTTGATTTTTTTAATACGTAGTTTTTGGGGTAGCACTTTATGTCCTGCAACAAACAGCACAATTAGCATTGACAGCACTAACAGCTTTTTTAAGAGGTAAAAACCTGGGACCTTTAAAATGTAAAGTATGAGTATTTTTAAACTATAATTATTTGTTCAGTGTCACTATGCTAAACACCCCTGTATAACATTTTTTTGTACATGTTCTATTGTTTTGTTACTCAGTAATGGTCAAACAAACTGTAGCTCTGGGGAGGATGGTGTAAGTTTCTGCTATAATTTTATGTCTGAATTACTGAACAATTGCTCAATATACTTAAGGACAGAGCGTAGTTGACATCATGGGACATTTTATATTTGCATATATGGTACTTACTGTCTAACTAATGTAAGTATTCTAAGTAATCGTCTGAAAGAGACATGACAACTGGACTTACTTCTTTAAGGATGCAGAATGAAATGTCTCTACCTTAAAGAAAGAAGTCCAGTCGCCAAACTTTCAGACAACTTCACCTGGATGACTGAGAATCTTCACAGTAATAGTTATCCTGTATTCAGTAATAACACAAAAGGCACCCAGTAAAAAATAAGTACTTACAGGATCTTCTCTTGAGTTGCTCCCAAACTCAAGAGAAGCACACTGGTTTGTGTTGGTATGTACTACACAGATATACCAATACAAAAATGTGCACTATAATTTCTGATTAAATGAGCAGTAAACTGCAGGCTATGATCTAAAGTGTTACTGTGTAGACTGGCAGTCTACTGGTCAGGCTGTTTTCCACAGCTAACCGTCTTTATGCAGAGCTAAAGATCTGTTGGCAGTAGCTTTATATTTAAAGGAGAATCTTCTCTTAATCTTCTCATCTCACTGTTGGCAAGAAACCATACAGTATGCAGTGCAGTTCCCAAAATGTTGAACAATTTCTTCAACTTTAAAACCAAAATCAACCAACCCACAACACTTAGTATCACTGATATCATTACACCTTTGAGACATCGTTGCACATGTATGGCGAATTTAATCTTTTGACTTGCCAAATACTTTAATACAATCACAGCATAGTAATACAGACTGTGAAAAGTCTGCATTCCTGTGTCACTCCACATTGTCCTGGTCCTCACACGCGTCACTGAAATAAACCTGTTAAATGTCAGAGGAATATTCCAAGATTTACTTATTTAACCCAGAGCAATTTATCAAGATACAAAACTGTGAAATTGGCTCACTGAAGATGCAGTTTTTCACAGTAAACCCTTAAAAGAAAAGCTGTAATCCAGAGATTTCAATCAGTTTGTTTACTGGTTTATAATGCGTCAAAATGTTATGTTAATTTTAGTGTATAGCTTGAATATGTTGGATAGTTTGATACCTTTATTAGATATTCAGATATGCTATTGGATCTATATCATGTATTACATAAGCACAACAGGGTTCCTCAGTCCTGCCACGTATAGTCACTCCTGATGATGAACACAGTGACCTGATTTCCAGTATCTCCAGAGACATCTGTGCAGATGAAGGAGCACAGTGCATCAGGCCTTCATTTCCCTTCTTCTACAACCTGTCATGGAATCAATCCTGCCTTTAGATCTGCCCTCCACAGGGAATGACTCAGGGAAGGTGCAGTGGTTTAACCTTCTGTGTCTTTCTCTCTCTTTCTATCTGTGAATGTATCTCGCCATCCACCCTTATATTTTGTCATCCTTTACCTTTTCCTTCTTCCTCCTTGGAGATTAGCTCTCTTTCTCTTTCCTCCCTCTTATGCTGACTTTTTTTTTCTCGTTTTTCTCTGTCTCTTTTTATCTCCCCCCTCCCACCTCCCTGTCTTGGTAGTGCTGCAGTTCCCGGAGCTGAGGCACTATGATTAGGACAGAAGAGAACTGGCTGTAAGACAGAGACAAACTCAGAACTAGGTCATCATTGTTTCTGTGTGAGGACCCGCTCTGCAGATGAAAAGCTTAAAGACAAGAGGAGCAAACGATGCTCAATACAGCACCAGGAGCCCTAGACATTTCTGGGCTACAGAAATACTCATGCAAAGGAGGAATCGGAACTGCAACACAGAATTTATGTAATAAGAATGAATAAAACATGCTCCTGGCCCGCTTTTCTCTCTAACTCTGAACTTTTCAAGTTAGTAATCAGTTAGTGGCAGAGAGGCAGCACAATCACAGAGCAGTGCTGCGGTCATGAAGCACAAGACAGGGAAAGCCTTGGTTGTCAGAGGGTAATAGTATTTTGACATTGATCATCATTTTTATCCTGCTCTCACGCTCTGTCTCTCTTTCTGGTCTTCTCTGCAGTCATCTCTCTCTCTCTCTCTGTCTTCCACCCCTTTAGCAGACACTCTGACAAGGTCTGTCCCACTGGCCAACCATTCAGCACTCATCATGCGCATCATTTCCCCTCGTCATTCCCCCTGGTGTATGTCTTCCATCTCCTCTGGCCTGTTCGCTCACCATCATCCACTCCTCATAAAGTTTTTTTATTTGTGTCTGTGAATGCGTGTTTGTGCCTTGGTATGCGTGTGTATATACACAAAATATTCATACAGGTCACATGTAGCCTGTGTCTACCTGTTGTTTAAGCGTGTATATGTATATATCAGCATGCTTATGCATAATGTTATCTCACAAAAAGCATGTAACACTGTGAGGTAAAATGAGTAAGGACACTGAGAGTTTGAAAGCTGGAAAATACAACTGAAATTGTCCCAACAGCATATTTGCTTCTTTCTTCATTCATTCATCATCGTACATCCTGTGCTCAAAGCAACAAGTGTATATTTCTTCTGTGTTGTGAACTATACATCTGTTTGAGTTAGTAAGTTCAAACAGGGGGCATTTACTGTACTCTTCGCTCTACCATTCCATGGAAATGTTTTTAAAATAACTTCGTTAAGCATCAGAATGAAGGCTGCTTGTTAGTGGCAGACATGCAGCACAGTCATCCTTTATCATTTCTCACAAACATAGCATCAAATGCATTCACGTATTGCATTTTCTTCAGCATGATACATTTGATGTTTTTTGCTGGTGTTGAACCTGTTTTCCAAATCAGAATCAGCGGTGCCTTGGCCTACTTTCCAAACCATCGAGGAGCAAATAATCAGCCCAAGTTGAGGATTTGCCTGGCAGTCTCTCAAATCTGGTTGTTTGCGAGACATCCTTTTCTGGGTTCCACCGAGAGACTTTGAAGAGTGTTCAGGCGTTCTTGTAGCTTACAGAAATATTACTGAGGCTTATAGTGCCATCTACAGTGTAACTGCAGGTGGTTCAAGGGAGAGAACTGTGTGGTTAGAAGGAATATTTAATGTTTTTATAGTACCTATTGAATTTGAACAAATAACATACAACAACAACATACAATATAACATCACAGCTTAGTCACGTATCATTTCCCCATAACCCTTCTTCTATTTATCCAAGTCCTGAAATATAATGATTACAGTAGTAACTCCAGCAGACAATTTGATTTTGGACTTTTCTCTTTGCAGACTCTGTTTTTTTTGCCTCTCCGCCTCCTTCTTGGACAACCTTAGTCCTAACTGCACAGAAGTAATGCCAGAACAGTTCCCAGTGCCAGAAAATGCCTGAAGGTTTATAAAAGACCTACTTGTTGTCCAGAGTGTGGGAAGATTTTTCTTTTTATTATACAAGTGAATCCAACACCTGCTACCAAATAAAGAGAAAACCAAGGATCATCAGGAGCTTAAAACTCTTTTGATGTATTAGTCAGCTAATTTTCGTATCTGATTTTGCCTTCTTGTTAATTTCTCTTCTTTTGTAGTCTGCATTATGCGTCTTCCTAACATTTCAAAATATCCCAATATCCCAGTCACTCACTGCTGATTGTGTACCACAATGATTTTTCTAATCACCATTTTCATCTTGCTTTAATTAAACCTTTTATTGAACAGAGACATGAGCCATTATGCTCTCTGTGTTTCAGAATGGACTGGAAGATGAGTAATACCTTATGCTGACCTTTCTCAATCATTGCCTGCTGGCGAGACTATGCGGCGCAATTTCACCAACATATTTATCTCATCCAAAGCACACCTCAGACTTAATCCTAACAGCCTTTTTATTATCCTTTTAATTGAGCAGCGTGTCTCTCAGCAGCTTTTGAAAAGTAGCCCTATGTCAGAATCAGCCTATTCACATTCGTCTGGGGTAGTTAAACCCACATTAACCTCGAAGTGTAGTCATCTATCATATATGTTCTCCTCATTTTATTCTTAATGTGTGATGGTAAATAACCAGCCGAATGAAAAAGAATTGCGTTAGCATTTACATAACAGCCATTTATATAACGAAGAGTGATAAATGTAAATTACATAAAAACCTAAGTATAAACTCTAACTAGATTTTGGTATATCTAGTGTAAACATAACATAATATCATACAATAGATAAAGTCCTACAGTCTAAAAACATTTGAGTTCCTGTTAGGTCGTTTAAGCTTTGAATATTGTTGACTGTTAAGATTCTTCATTTAAGATTTGAGACTAGAAATGCAGAGTTATTTCTGATCTAAAACAATAATAGACATAGGTTCAAACAATGACAACATTTTATGTGACTGCATTTTTATATGGATGTTAATCCCAAAATCATCATAACTATGAGCAATCACATAAATGTGATATACCAAAACAAATCTAATGTAATAAAAAGTGTTGTTTAACAGTGTCTGGTGTAGACAGACATCACAGTTAAAATGTTTGGGCTGAACAAGAAAAATAAATATGTCATATAATATGATCCATCACTGATCAAAGTTTGAATCATATGATTTTTTTCAACCTCAGGTATTGATCCAGACATGGAAGATAATTGTTGTGCATGTCCCTCTCTCTGTGGATAATTGCATGTAATCAGAATCACTTCATAATTGGTGCCAAGAGGCATTCCCATACTTACACAAAAGACAATGGTGAGAGGTTTAGGAGGTGGCCTGTAGATGGCAGTACTTCCTCAGCTAGGCTGTAAATGCACCAAAGCTATATCAGGGACAAAGGTCAAATAACACGGCAGTGTTGACCAGGGGAGGGTCAACACATAAATATCTCTGGGGACTTTCTCAAGTGCCTAGTGCGACTACTTAGTGTGAGATGTGCCAGAGGAAAAGGCAGAAGTTCCATTTCCACCTCAGCAAAATGAAATCAGAAGCTCCTGGGAATTGGTGCTGACCTTTCTGCCCCTCACTGCTGCTGAGTGATTACTGAAATATAAGCAGCTAGAAGATGTAGAGCTGTATGAACTGCATAATGCTTTACAGCGAAGCGACGTAAAAAACCAAAATGAGGGACAATTTATGTTTTAACAACAATAACTGTGACTGTTTTCACTAACTACCTAATTGACTGTAATTTAGAGCCTTATGGAGTAGGAAGCCACAGATACCCAAAGGAATTATTATAAGCACAGGAAGAAACAATACTTTTTGCATTAATCAACTAACGTTTTTACAGTACAGTATAGTGTATGACTAAATGTCAGTCTTATTTGTTTAGTGGACAGGAATTCCTTTGGTTCACTTGCATGTATTTTATTGGCTTGTGTAGGATTTGGGCAGGAAACCAGAGCTAATGCCCCCTCTCCCACTTCAAACGGATGCCAGGCACCCTTAAATGTCATGGGGTGGTTAGAGAATTGAAGGAGGTGGGAGAGAGGGGGATTGAGAAATGAGAAGCCGAGGCTTGCAGGGTGAAAAAGAGAGATCCAGCTACTCTGGGCTCACCTCAGAGCTTATCAGTGTGTGCTGGATGTAGCTGTACCAAGGCTGCTAAGGCAAACCAGATGCAGTGTAGACTGCTCTGTGCCACTATGTGTCAGGTACAGCCTGGGTCAACCTGAGGTGCAGTTCAGACTAACTACAGATGTTCCCTACTAGCATACAGTAGAGTACAACAGTATCCCGAAGCTCATAATTTTGACATAACAGCATCCTTAAAAAGTCCTGAAACTTTCATGGTGTCACTTCAGTTACTTAGCCCAATGCATTTCTTCTGCTTTTTAAATTGACAACTTGCAGTGGTTTATAGCTAGAGTATCAAAGCTCTTGAGTGTGTGTGTTCTTGGGGTGTGTTGGTCACTGGGAATCCCACAGTGTCTTTCTACTCTTGCCAGCAGCAGTGTTTATAGGATTTTGTCTCATTTTCTCCAGTGTTAATTTATTTCCATCAAGGCAGCCATGACACATTCTCTCCTTTGCCTTCGGTCTTTGTGGGGCTTGACTTGACTAAGCTTTGAATTTCTCTCCCTGTCTTTCTGTACTCAATGGAAGAATAGATTGAACTGACATCGGTTCCTTCTGCATGATTATTTTGACAATGACATTATCGTGACTGTCAATTTTTCTCCGCTTCGTCCTGTCTATGTCATGCCTCGCTTTCTTCTGCAGCCTCTTTCTGAATTTGTATGTGTCTACACACTGCTATTGCATCGCTTTCTGACTTGATGAATTTTCATCATATTGCTGCTCTCACTGAGATATGTCATTATAGGTCATCTGTATGTTGTGGCTCGCTAAACTTCAGTTTCTCATGTTTGTGACTAAGTCTCTCAAATCTCCAGCTTTCTTGTATCACACTCCTCCCTCTCTGTGGGTCTGTTTGGCAACCATAAAATACCATCTCTCTCATCATCTGGATTATATGGAGCTCATTTGCCTTTGATTGCAAAACCGTTAACGCACAAATGTATTGGTGACTGACCTGCAACCTTTCTCATCAACTGACAACCAAAACTGGTCTCATCACTTTAACTCTCAGGCTCTTTGGACCCCAGGGGTCTGGGTCAGGGTTTGGTAGTGTTTGGGCTGTCTTTCTGTCAGGCTTGCATGATCCACTGCCACTTAACGAGGGAGAACAAGGCTGAGAAATGAGGCATTTCCGGGCCCAAGGGTTTATTCCTACAGCACAGTGGATTACATTACAACGTACAAAGGGGAGACGTGACTCATTTTTTAAGAAATCTTTTGTCTGAACACTGATCCAGACCATCTTAGTGTTTTATACAAAGATACAAAGGATACAAAGCTTTGGGACATGTCTTTACACCACATCACATATTTTCAGACTCTATCCAGTTCTATCTGTACTTTTAAAAGGTGAAGTATGTCGACGTCAGGTTTACAATGTTCTACCCTGCAGGAATCACCCTGCTGCGTGCTTAAAAGGAAATGCTTATCACATATCTAGTGGAGCAAAGCTCTATCTGATTCTGTGTTCCTTCTTTTTACTTTTCATTTTCTCTCATGTTACGAATGTAATGAAAAACAAGTGAAATCTAGATTGAAAAAAACAGTAAAAGTTTCCAGAAACATGTTTTATTCACAGGTTTCGTTTTGTGCATACATTGAAAGAATAATACATTATTATATAGCAAGCAGAGGTATGTATATATGAGGATGCAAAAACAAAATATAACACTGAAACAACCACTGACAATCCCAGCTAAAATGCATTTTACAACAATCTATAAGTGACATTTTATCAATACAGGAAAGATGTTCACTAACTACAGACAGACATAAAAAAAAAAACTGAAACGATTTGCCCCATCCTCATCACCACTGTGTAGTTATCTTTTTATATCTGTCCCTCTTATTATCAGATTGCCATCACCTTCCGTTGTGGAGGGGTTTCCATGGTGACCACGTCCCTTTCTTGGCAGATTGTTTGGATGGGATCAGGATTGACCGTGTGCTGTGGGAGGAGAGGGTGCTCCTGGCAAGTGGGGGCAGGCGGTGGCTGGCGAAGGACAACAATTTGAGCACTGGGTCCCTGCAGCAGTAGGTTAGTCAGCTTTTCTTGTGTAGAATTGACCACCAGTACACCATTCACCTCCACCAGCCTACGAGGTCAAGTAGACACATGTATGAAAATATGCAATGTAGAAACACTGCCTTAGATTTTCACTAAACAGTAATGTTCAGCATCATCACGTTCCAAGTAGTAAGGATGGAGAATTTCTTACTAATGAAAAGTTGACAGGGAAACTCTGTTATACTGATTAAACTAGTTAAACTAATCAATATCACATATTTATTTGACAGCACTGTCGCTCAGGGTAGAGGTAGATGTTGCATTTATTAAGCAACATGTCAAAGAAATTTTAAATCATAGATCATAAAAAATCCCCTTCACTGTTTTTTATTTATAGCTGCTCAGATAGATCTGACAGGGAAATAACAAACCTTTGTAAAAATTTTTTAGCTGTGTAAAGAGCATTGGCACAGATGCTCCAGGTGAACACACACAGAGAGACTCAAAGACTCATTTCAGCTTCTGTGTCCATTTCTGTCCCTGTGCTGTCATAGATTTCTCTTTCTTTGGCAGGAATGTGTGTGTGTTTGTATAGTTTGAGAGTGCCGGGTATCTAAGCATTTCTTTTTTGAAATACGTTAATTGCTTAATTACACAAAGTTTTTTTATCTGCTCCTTTTCACTCTCTTCTGCATCCAAGTATTACATTACAGTGTTTGCCTGCCCTGGGGCTTACTTACTGGTTTCCATAGCTACCAAACATAGAAAAATAGAAGGATAAAAAACAATGGGAAGAGTTAGATATTCAATACTACTCTCTAGCATTTGCATGTTACCTGTCATCAACACAGAGGTGAGAGTTGTCCACCTTGACCACCACTAGTCCTCTGCCTTCTCTGTAGTGACACGTGAAGCCAAAATGACCGTCTGGGGCCTGGTTCTCCTGTACAACCAGCAGCATAGCTGGACACTGTGGAGACACCAGCTGGCTGAGGCTAACCATGGCCGAACTCTTTGTTTGAGCTTTCTCCTACATGCGAAAACAGCAAGAAAGCATACATGTTCACAACTGCAAGGGCACATATGATGGGAGGGGATGCTCCCTCGACCCCAGGCTGAGGATTTGGC
Source organism: Ctenopoma multispine (assembly GCA_034779795.1). Lineage (NCBI taxonomy): Eukaryota > Metazoa > Chordata > Actinopteri > Anabantiformes > Anabantidae > Ctenopoma > Ctenopoma multispine. Next base: position 6,655,676 of record JAUYWH010000007.1, on the reverse strand, counting down.
ACTGAACTTTTATTAATACAAAACATAATAATACCTTAATATTTGGTGCATCAACAGCAAAATTCATCATCCACTCTGACAAACTGAAACAAAATGCTTTGCCTGTTTGGTTCAGCAACTGGTTGAGAGGAACTTAACCCAAAAATGCACAGAGCACAGGGGAAATAAACAGTTTTAGGAGGTTTTACTTGTATCTCTTGTAAAAGTAAACCATATGTTTAATTTACTTGATGCAACAGAGGATGTGTACATATTTGTGTGTATGTGCGTGCTGTAGCTCATCAAAGTGTTTTTATGCTGTTCATTCTCTAAACTCTTCATGAGAGACACCGGTGAAACATGCAAAATCCTCATTGAAATACGGCTGCCTTTACCATGTTTGCACCTTTTTTCAAACACTCAATTTTTCTTAGTTGTTCACCTGCAAAACGCCCACAAACAAAATGCAGTCTAGTACAGGCTACTTGGGATCTTAGTAAGTCAGGCCCAAATGTCACAAATGACTGTGGGCTTACCAACCATAATGTCAAAACACATTGAAGACACACATTGTCATTTTTAAAGGTAGAACAAACAATATATAATATGCAAAAGTGAGATTTATAACCTTACAGATTAAATAGCAACAGATAAAGAAATTCCAAAGTAACCAAGTGTAACCACGTGCATAATTTTCTTGAGCTAAAAATTTTGCTTTATTTCTTGAAATAAAGCCTTAAAGATTACAAATATTACTACATGGAAGTCCCCAGGAGGTAAGACTGAGGCTGGGTCAAAGCCAGGAGACCACCAAGATGTAATGATTAGCTTAGGAGGAGATCACACCACAAGTAGCTTGCAGGGATCAGAAATAACTTATGAGTCTGACCACTGAATTCCAACGTTCCTTATCCAACCTCTTGGCATACTCCCCCCCTGAATGGCGTGTGAATGCCTTGCAGCAATAGATGCCGCCTTGCCAGGGTCAAAGGTCAAAGCTAAGGCTTCTCTCTCCTCAGACAAGTGGCCAGACAGGATATAACCACGGAAACGCAGTCGAAGCCCCTTGAGAAGCACACTCTTAATACACATCATTTTCCCTTTTAGTTTCCCTCAAAATTGGATACACTCCAAGAGCTTAAGGAACTTTCTCTTCATATTCTTGTTTATCCAGCGTCCTGCGTAGACACAGATATCCCACACACCAGACACAACCTGTAGATTGTTCGCCAGTTCACAATTGTAAAGGTCACTTAAATGCAAAATAACTACCATATTTTTTTGTAACGATAAGATTATGAGTATAAGTTACAAATGTCATCAGGATCCAGTGAGCTACAGGACGATCACTGTGTGAAGTAATTGTCTTGAGCCCAACATTGTAAGTGTATGCATTTTAGGGAATGGGAAGGGAATGCATTTTATTTATAATGCATTTTATTTATAATGATAACCCTAAATTGTTCTGAATTTAGTGCTGGACGCCATAACTTCCCAGACAGCAGAGATATTGTTATAGAAAACAGAAGACAGAATAATGGGAGAAAATCTGATCACAGTGATCAACCTGAACTCCTATAATGGACTTCTTCTTCTTCTTCTTAAATTCAGGGATATTTCATAGCAAAGAGATTTTTCTTAAAACTCAGCCTATCCTCAAAGGTCATGTAAGTCTAAAGTGTGGGCAAAACAGTAATCTTCCCAGTTTCCGCTCTTTAATAGTCTCTCTGAGGTTTTCGTGTTGTCTAAGCTAAATTGCTTACTTAAAATCATTTCCGCCATTTGTTGTCCTTTCCCTCCTCCCTTCACTCTCTCCCTCTGTTTCCCGTCCTGCTTCCCTCTTGACTGGTTTATTGATGCTCTACAGTTGTAGCGGATCCTGCAGATTAGACTGCTGATGATGAAATATTTCCTTATTGTCTGTAATGCAGGGCAGCCTACAAGACCAAACACGGGGCGGTCTGCTCTTTATTAGAGCAGGGGCTCCGTCAGTTCCCAGGCTGCTCCTCAGCTCTGACCTGTGTGTTAACTCTGATTAGGTCATATGATAAACATTAGCGCCGCTGCTGTTCCCACAAACTCAGCACCTAAAAAAGCGTGGCCTCAGGGCGGCAATGTGACACGGGGCACCTTTCAAAGCCGAAGCCGCGTGTGTCCTTTCATGGCACCTCGTTAGGACTTCTCCAACGGGATTAAAGAGCCACATTAAAAAAAGAAGGTGGGCTCCTCCGGGGATAGATGGAGATAGTTTTACACATGCTGGCCCATTTCTCCGTTGCACTCTCCCAGTGGCTTTTGTCACACACATTCCTTTGTTGGTATGGTCACAGGCTCTCAGATGTCAGCTCTAAACATAATTTTCTCAGAAAAAGCACATGTTCATCCAAATGACTTCACTTAGCCTTGCCCACTCTCACAACTAAATGCACAGCTTAATGATTCAAAGTAGACTGAATGGTGCTTTGTGTTGTCACTCAGGAGAACACTGAAGAGAAGATCAAACATAGTGCACTTAATAGTGTCAGGTAATGAAAGCTGTTGCCATCTTTTCTAGTTTGTACCAATTCTACTGGTGGACAAATCAATGTATGTATAAGTGTATGGACTTTACATGTTCTGTAGATTGATTCTCAAGGTCTGTAATTATTACAATATGTCTTTCATTAATCAGAACAATGTTTCTGTTGCACAAGTTGTTCTGATCTGATTAAAGACAGAGAGTAGGATTTAGTATCCCATACCAGACATGCTTCTCACAATAAGTAGTGTTGTTTTGGTGCGAAGCTGTTTCTCATTGTTTAATTTTAGCAATCAAAACACTCCTTGACTGTGACCATACAGCCTTCCCACATATTGGTGTAAATTTTTTACTGATCTCCAGGCCGTCGACTTGTTAGTTAAATTCTGCAGTAATGCAAATAATCATGTAACATAATCTTATTTTGTTCAACAGTACCTTAACATCGCTTTCTTGCAAAGCATTTTGGAGTTGAGCCACCTGTCGGTTTAGATGTACCATAGAAATTTCCTCCTTAAACACTTGGCAGTTGAACTTCATCTTTTCCAGGAGGTGAACCTCCATCTGTCTGAACAAAGGGCCACAGACACACACATTTAAATGGATATTTTGTTGTAAATTTGTATAGCTTTGTTTAGCTGTAATTTAGTTGTTTCAAGTGAATTTCACAGTTAAATAAATAGCATCACAAGAAGTAGCAATGAACTGAACTGAACTAGCTACTAATTAACAAAGATTGTCCACCTACTTCTTCTTGTTAGCAGCTGACTTGTTAATGTTGCCTCTGAGGGTCTGCAGGCTCTGCCTCTTGTCGTTCAGTCGGCTTTCGACCAACTCCAGCCTCTGCTTCAGCTCAGCTGAGTCAAGCTTGTCTACGTTCACATCTCCATCCATGTTCTTTAACTCTGAGCAAAATGCTACCAGGCTGTGGTGGAGCTCCTGAACCTGTGCGGCCAAAGGAATCAACTTGGTCATAATACTTAGGTTTACATGGAGAGTGTATTTCTAGTTGTGGTGCAACTGGCAGTCTGTTGGAGAGGTATTAAAGAGATATTTACCTGAAGTATGACATTTTGTAGCGACTCCACCTGTTGTTTTAACTCCCTGATCCTCTCTTCTTTAGCTGGCTGGTTCACCTGGACATTTTTGTTGACGTTGCAGTTTTCATTGGAGTTGTTGACTTCTGGACTGTTGTGAGAACTAGGATTTGCTGACTTCTGCTATGATGCAAAAGCATACAGTGAGCTTCTTTGATATGTGGGGTGGTGTCTAGCATGCAATATTCTTTACAATATATAAATCTATAAGTCTACCATTTTACACAAATACAGCTCCAACTGTCCGTTCTCTGATGTTGATGTCAGTAGACTCCCAATCTGCTGATCTGGCAAGAGCTCCTCTAATGAACCTTCAAATCAAAGCACACTGTATGTGCGGTTTCCACAAACAATTCATTCAGTTCAATGTGTGTGTGTGTATGTGTGTTGTTTATAACTGCATCGTGTATTGTGCACCTTGCTTTTCTTTCAGTGTGAACAGACATTTATCCTCTGTCACTCCCAGCATTTTCATACATGAATCCATGATTCTTCCCACTGTTGTTTCCTTTGGGGTTCTAAGATGAACTATCCTCTCTGATGCTGCAAAACGACACGACAGTCAGTTGTTGTGTTAATCTAAGGTTCATATTGTGAATATAAAAGCTACAATCCACATGCAGTAGTATGTACATTGTACTCCTATTAATTGTCACATCCAGCATATGCTGTGCAGTGACATTTTGTTTCATTCTGTTACTCACCATTAATAGTAATCTCTATCAGCTGAGAATTGCTGTGCACCATGTAGTTTTGGCTGTTCTTTCTACAATGGAAAAAGACAATAGATTAAAATGTATAGTTGATTTTTATTATTTATTTGTTTCACACCGCGTCACGATTCCTGCCCCAACATTATTACTACTGTCCAATTTATTCATGTGGACCATCCCCCACCCCACCACTATTGCCCCTAACCCCACTTCCATCCACCTGATCTTCCCTGCCTACATACAAACCAGTTCCCCAATAATCTGTTCAGTATTTATAACAATTAACTCCACCTCTTCCCTGCCAGATAATCATGACTCTGTGTCTCCCTTCATATTATGGGTTTTGCCACTTTATAAGGGAACACTGTACCTGAGTTTGAGGGAACGTCGACTCATGCTCAGGCAGCTCACATGAGGAGACGACTTCGACTTGCTCATTGACATCAATGTCGCAGTGAATGTCTCAACATGATTAGGTCCCAGTGACTCTGTGACCATAAAAACAAAAGCACTGCCAAACTCCTCCTTGAATTCTCTTCTTGCAAAATGTTGATCATGTTCTAACAATAAAAGCATACCAAGCAGAGAGTCATGTCTCGTGGTGATGGTGCTGGGAGGGTGCAGCTCCTCATAAATGGCTGACAGTAACTGTTCTCTTTCTTCCAGCGTGGTGATATGGAGGATGTCCAAAGTGTTCACATTTACTGATGCTATGTCTGTGCCAGACAGTTTTGCTTCTGAATAAGAAAAACAGTTGTCAAAGCAAATAACATGACTTTGTATAACTATTTCTGTATTATATTGTTTTACCTTATTCTTTTGTCATTTTTTAAGCGCAGTATGCATTTTCTAAAAATGTGTGTTTTGTATTACAGTATACACCCAGATGAGCCATATTTTTGTCTCCTGTGTGTCTTTGCATTTTGATTATTGAATACTGAATCTTGAATACTATCTATTTTTTGAAAAACATTTTTTTAAAGATGTGAAAAGTTGAAGCGCAGTAAACCACAGAAGCATTAGCTACAAAATAGTTTGCACAGTGATGAAATACCCTTTTCAGGATTTTGATGTCTGGTTGTCTTTATTGCATAACAGAAAATTAATAAGAGTGATCTTATTTTTAAATTAACCAAAATTACTTATGTTGGACTAGACTACGAAGAAAAAAGTTAAATGAAAGGAAACGGACATAAGTAGTTGTATAGGACCATAGTGTTAAAGATTTAAATGGGGTTTATGTCATTTTATTCATTTCCTTTTCTTTTGCTATCAGCATTCAGAAACAACTGTTTATGTATTTTACCTCTGATGAAAGGGAGACATTTCTCCAATCCAATACTGGTAAACCACTGGCAGATTTCATCTGTGTTTAGCTCCTGGAGAGATCTGGCTTCTTGCCTGGCTATTTCCTAGGTAGAAGGAAAGGTGAGAAAAAAATTGTTGTACGCAAAAGAATTAGGAGGAGACAAGACATCAAGACAAAACATGATTAAAATCCACTTTGTCATTGTCTGTGCCACTGACTCATTCAAAGTAAGTATGACTGTGTTGGATATCTGTATTTCGACATATTATAGCAAATAAACTCATTTGTAAGTGTAACTGTAAACAAATGTTTAAAAAAGACAAAGAAATGTTTACTTTGATGGGGAAACTAAACACAGGTTTCTAAGTAATTGTTGCATTGGTCACAGATTCTCTGTTTATGGTATTCCTGGGAAAAAAACTACAGTGTTCCCTGCTGCCAGTAGAGGCTTTACAAGGTGACTTTGGAGTGATTAGGTTAATTGAGGTGTCTTAAGGATTTAGCTATTATGTTATAAGATAGAAAGACCTTTTAAAAAAATAGGTCATAATTCACTAAACCCCCATAAATAATCCATTGTTTCAGCCATTTTGTCTAATTTGAGGTCCCTGTAGGGTGAGGCGTGGCAGCTATAAGGTATACGTTGGCTACATGATTCAGATGTAATTGATGGTGTACCAGAAGACAAAGGCAGCTGATCATGCATGGAGATAATACGTGCAGTGCGTGAGCAATTTGCCTTTAAAAACACATGTATCGCTAAGGATACACAAAGTCTTGCTTGGCAAATCCTTGACACAGAGACTAAAATCCTGAGACTATTTGCAGAGTCACTGCTTTGACAGATCAAGGGAGCTGGGAAATATAAACAGAGCATGTTCTGTAATTGCAGCATCTCTGGGCTGTGTGCTGATGCCACCCTGAAGGCCCTGCTTTGATGGTTTACAGTACCTTCTCAGTGAAGTTTCCATTCTGATCCTTAGACTGTGGCATATACGATGCTGCATGAAAGGCATCAAAAAAAAGACACTGAATTCTGAAGTAGGGTTTGAATTTTATATCAGAACAGTGGCATTATACACCTTCATCATCCCTTTCATAATATATTAAAACAAAACTCACCAACGGTTATGCGTCGTTTTCGTGGTGACCCCACTTCCTGACGTTGGTCTGTGGTCTGGGTTGAAGCGTGGAATGTGGCGCTCCTGGTCAGTGTTTCTCCAAGGCCGCAGGAGTGAGTTATCATTCTCTGTCTCGTAATACAGGTTTCACTTAGCATTAAACTGGAATCCAGCCCAGTCTAATCATTTTATAGTCAGTAGGTATTTTTAAGTTTAAGAAACAGTCACAGTCTTGATGAAATAAAGTAGGCTATATTTCATCCAAAAAGGTTGTATTTAAAAGGGATACCTTTTAAATACATCATGTGGGCAGTGTGGACCTTGTTGACAATAGATTTAGCATGTTATATGATATGATATGCTCTATAAAGTATAAAAACATATAATACCCTTTGGTGAGTAAATGTGTCCATGTTGGCAGTGTGAGGAAGGAGACAGAGCTCAGGCTTTACCATGTTAGAGCATCGCAGATCTTTGTTGCTCAGGTTATCTATAGAGTAACAGAGAAAAGAAGGCAACAGATGAGTAAAGGTACATTGCAGATAGGTCTGTTTAAGTTGGTATTTTAAAGTAAACTATTGTAAAACTTGTAAAGTGTCTCAATTCTTATGGTTTTAAAACTTCTCAGACTTTTTCTGGTGTACAGGTCGCAAGGCTATTTGCATTACATTAGCTCATTAGCTACTGCTGATACTGGACGAAGCTCAATAGGGTAGCTTGGCAACTCGTCAGACACACTAAAGTCTGTCTGGTTGATGACATACTTCTCTGACAACCCAAGTTCTTTCCCACAGAAAGCACATATTCTTATGTACTCCAAATGTCACTTGGTCAGCGCGCAGATATCTTTTTTTATGTTATCATAACAAGCGAGATAAATGAGGCTGAGAATATGGCATCCAAGCTAGGCACCGGCTCTCTCAAGGCAACACGACACTGTGATGTGATACATGTTGTAATGTTTGCAGTTCTCAGTTATAGCAAATTTTAAGTTTTATATCTTGACAAATTGAAGCTGCAATATCTCCATTCCAATAAGACTGGTCATTTCAAATAGTTTACTCAACCAAAGAATTCAACCTCATTTCTTAAACACGTGTTTTTCATTTCAGGGGACTGGCTTGACATGGATGGGGGTTTAGATGGAGTCAGAATCAGATAAGACAGTGTAATTGGTTTATGTGTGTCAGCACTGGAATCTTGTCTGGGTCCTGGAGAGCCAGTGCAGTAGAGTGAGGGGGGCAGTAAGTTGGCACTCTCTTCATCACCTGGTTGGCCTGTGAGTCACTCTGCAGAGGATCATACAGTCTGGCCTAGCTAAGCAAATCAGAACATGCTCCACACAACATACAACTGTATTGACTGAAACAGTCATCTGAGTAAAGTGATGAGTCTTGGCTAAATATGAAAACATGTAGGAGCACCCTCCTCTAGCTGACCTCAGACATAACAGTGTCTTTGAAATTCGGAGAAAATGATTTCCAGTCTCGCTCTGTGACTTCTTTTCACCATGCATGGGAGAAGGGACACGAGATGGAGAGCTGTCTGAGAATGTAATGGAGGGTAGCAGTACACCCACCCTACCACAGTCATGTTCAGACTTCACACAGCCAGGAAAAGTCCAATCAAAACAAAGAAGTACAGGAAATTCTGGGCAGGCTTAGGGACACAGGCTGATGTTGCCTTAAAGGGTGAAATAACCAATAACGGAGAAATGGACATCATCCCCAGTCTGAGTTGGCTCAGTCAGGACAAGTCAAAGCATGACAGAATTGTCTGAAAGTTGACTGGTTAGCTGAGACAAGCTTGTTGCATCCTTCTGACAACTTTTGACAACCATTCACACACAGACACACACACATACACACACACAGGGTTAATGATGAAGCATTTCAGCACATTTATATGTTGGACAGACTAAAGTAATGCTCATGGTTCCTATTATTATATTGCTTGTCCCTCTCTGGTTTGAAAAGAAAGTAAGCTCTCTGAGAGACGACTGAGGGAGGAGAGCATGCTGAGTCACAGGAACCCAAAACCTGGGAACCGCCTGCCTAGCAATGCACTGGGAATACACACACAAAGACTAAAAAGGGATTCCAACAAAGGGGAACTTCTGCAACTCCCAAAGGAGGCGTTTGAGGTACTGTAGCCTTGTCACATAATGACTGCAATTTCATCTGAATAGGGAGCTGAGATCAAAATGAAGAGGCAAAACATGAGCTCAACAGCTGGATGACCTGAACCATCATCTGCTGCCATTTACCTCTCACCTAAACAGAAAGTTTAATGTAATTCATCAATCAATTAATAAGCAAATTTACCTTACGAAAACTTATCCAAGCTGTGCTCAGTAAATGACAAAAGATTTATTCCAGTGTTGAACCTTTCTACGACAACAGAGAAAGAAATCAATTTTCTTTGAAATAGAAAATCAGATTTCTCACATTTTGGGAAATGTGTTTGTTTTCTTTTTTGCCTGAGATGATTTCATTGTTGATTCTTTCTCTGTGTGTCCAGTAAAGAGAAATATTATGAAGTTTCTCAGAGCGACAATGGTTCAGCATGTCAGAGCCACGAAAACCCTGAGGATATATGCAATTTGGACATTATTAATTACTTAATTTCTACTTAATTGAGCCTTTTGAGGAAATTGCTCACATGTCAGCACTATGACGGGGTTTCAGTGTCTTGTCCAAGGACATATCAACCTGTAGCCAGGAGGGACCAGGAATCTAACAACTGACTCTGATTGGTAGACGACTAGTTTACCAACTGATCAACTGTCGCCTCAAAACCCTCAAAACTAAATTTTGTCCATAGGGTAAAGTTAATTTACTTTTGGTTAGCTATTCACAGTCAATCAAAAGGACAGATCTGGAGCACATAGAGAATAAAACGTTACATCAAAAACGAAAAGTTACATCAGGGAGCTACCTTGCTGTGAACGTGGTGACACTAATCTCTTAACTCAGTGTGTTAACTAAACTCTTCTCATTTGTCTTCTTGTATAGAAGCAAACAGCATATTTCCTAAAATATGAGAGTATTGCTTCAGTTGTGAATTCCAGTGAGCAGAGAGTTTGATACTGTTACTCACTTTTGTGAGAGTACTCAGGGAGCGGAGCCACCTGGTAGGCACAACGTAAAAACCGGAGCTTTGCTTTCCTGTTATCCCCATCTTTGATTGGCACAGCCTCCCTCTCTTCTCTAAACTCATCCATTGGGCCCTTTTCAGGCTCAAATGCACTGTCAGCTCCAACCTCAGTGTTAGTCACTGTGAATCCGTCCTTTGGGTCCCCCGTCTGCACACTCTCCGTCTTTTCCTCATAACTCTCCTGGTCACCGGAAGCAAAGGTTCCGTCACTGCCAGATGTATGTGCTACGCTCTCCTCTGAATTATTGTCAAAGAACTGATCATCATCAACAACATCAGAGGGGGTGGGGGGGATCAGATTAATGACAGGTGGTGTCAGGAGGCTTCCAGAAGCTGCTGTGCTATCGGTGCCACTCTCAAACAGCAACAGCTCTTCCTCTTCTATTTCACCATCTTCTCCACTGGTAGAGGTGACGGTTGGTTCAGCCTGGAGCTGTAAAGGGAGTGAAACCAGAGGTTTCAGTCGTTTCTTTTTCTGAGCCCTCTGGCAGGCAGAAACAGAGCTGACTGAGCGAGCCACACTGTTCCTCTGGGTCAGGGGGTCCTCTTCAGAAAGGATGAAACTGGAGTTAACTATCCCCAGATCTTCCACTGTAATCTGGATAGGCTCCTTCTCACCTGATCCCCATTTATCCAAGTGTAGCTGCTGTGGGCCCCTATTAATCTTCCTTTCCTGCTTCTGCAGAGGATCACCACACAAACACGAACAGCAAAAAAGCCTGCGTGAAAGAGTGCTCTTTCTCCAAGAGCGCTTATAAGGCCGCTGTGTGTTAGCACCCGCCATAGCAGTGACTCCCCAACCATACACTGGCTATATTGCTACACACAGCAGCATTCAGTTTGATCAATTTAACCTCTGCCGACTGAAGAGAAGATAAAAATTATATCCACACATCTGGTGTAAAATGTCATGCAAACAGCATCTGAACAGACACTCTCATCTGCAACATGTGTTGCTTAGGAGAGGAGTGAAAAAAATGTAATCAATTCATGCTCATGGGGTCAGGTGAACACTTGAATTGAAGGCTGGGCTTGATCAGTATGCTTTGATATGTTAAGCAGCTTCATTGTAGATACAGCTCTGGTTTCAAGAGGTTCTTATGGTTCTGACATGACAAAAATACTCCGAAATAAACTCTTAGGCATAGATTATATGTAGTGTAGATAATAACAAGAACAGTAAAATGTCTAAAAACATAAGTTATGCTTTTCATGCACATGTGTGTGTTTATGTGTCATGGCGAGTGATTATATTATTACAAATCAGTGTTCAGTTTCTCTGTGGGTCACCTATCGGGGACTTACTGTACAGTACAGCATGTTTGGAAACAGGTGAGAATATGGGCCGGCGGATGCTTAGTTAGTACAACCCCTATGGCATCGGATGACATTTCCTTCATTCCACAGGCCCAGTCCTGTTCTCTGCTACATGATAAGTCACCTAGCATCAGCTTAAACCATATTGCCACACCACCCACACTGAAGGCTTGGGTGAAAAGATGATATCTATAGTTTTTTTTCTCACGCCCATAAAGTGACAGCAGAATGATGGGAATAATTACTCCTCCAGAATTATCCTCTTCAAGAAAGCTGCTACTGTTTGCTTCTGCCTTTACTTTCCTCAGTTTATTTCATTTCTATTGCAATCAGCTCAATATTTAAATTAAAATCTACCTTGAAAATTGCCTTCATTTGGGCTTTCACAACCATATTTTTGACCTCAGACACAGTAACCTGTCAAATTAGGCTAAATAAGTTGCTGGCCTGCAGTACACACTGGCAGTAGATGTAAGCAAAAATAGATTATTCTGTTTTTCCTAAGCTGATACCCTGAGATTTTCAGGTAGTAAAGTTCCTGAGAGACTTTGTTGCTAGGCACAAATTACAGCACCTTGAGGCAATTTCAGTGGGAGGCCGGCTGACTATTGACAGACTTAGTGCAGGGCTGAAGACTCTTTGTAGTGCAGTGAAAAGTGCTTTTATAACCATGCCACTTAGGGACCCACATCATGGTTCCCACTGGGAGAGAAGGTGATATGAAGTGAAGAACATGGCCTCAGAATTAATGGCAGATGAGATGGGCTCAATTTACCTCAGATTTGAGCATGACACAGCAAAGCTAAAAGGCCAGGATGCACGTTACAGTACATTTAGAGAGGTGAGGAGGACATGCATTAGAAATGGAAACCCCCACTTAAAAACAGCTGCAAACCATTTTTTGGAATCAAGACTTCAAGAAAAGAAAATTATAATGTATGTAAATTGGACGGTTCTGCATTGTTGAGAACAAGTGTGAGGGTCTGTTGATAATTATTGTGCATTGTGAAAACATTGCAAAGTACTGTGTAAGGTGGAACGCAGGGGTCTGTGACATAATCCTGATCAATACTGCATGTCCAACAAAGGGGGGCAGTATAGAGCAGCTCCACAGCACTGACAGGACATAAAACAGAACCCACCACTTCTTAGAACAACCTCCTTTGGTATTCACAAGTCTGGATAAAGTTAAACCACACAAGTGCTTTTCATTCGCAGCCTAGTGAGGCCAGCTTTCATGATATCTTGATCTGGTATTTGCAAGAATATCAAGTTTTGTCATAATCCTTTTTACATGTTGTTTGAATATACACAATTCGTAGGGGGGGAAAAGAAGATATATGTAGGATTAATGCTCCATCTCTATGTTTGATACGGGAAATCTGTAACCTTACTGGCAGGTTTATGAAAAATGATTTCCTTATGATAAACGCGGAGAGACTGTGTAAGTGACGGAGCAGACAAAGATGAATGTTTCACAGCTGCTCTAGCCTGGGGTCATCTGCGAGGAAGATGACTGAGACAGACATGGAAACCCACGAGTATCCACTCTCTGGGTGACAATGCACATTTTAAACTGGTCTAATTGTTCGTCTTTAACCTAGCCTCCGTTTTTGTGAGTTCATGAAGTTACATCACAGACTTCATTGGTGAGTTAGTGTGCATGTCTAGACATAGGTCCGTGAGTATCTGAGCATGCTCCGAGTGTGTTTTTCCTGGTCTCTACAACTAGAGAGTGGTAGATTCTGGACTGCCCCCACACAGCCGTGCAGCCAACATCAACACCAGCCCTCAGCTCTTGGAGCGCTTCTCTCTAACACCAACACCTCTTGCTCAGTTGTAGCACTGCAAAACATATTGAACATTTCCTGTGACAGACATGTTTCCATAGGCATTAAGAATCTGGGTCCACAGTCAGCAGTGGATACTGTGGCAAACATTTTTTCTCCTCTCTAATTGACAGAAGAGGACGCTTCGACCAATCTTTAATCGCATTTACTAAACAAGACATCAGTGTGAGTCAGTTTGCAGATGCAAGGAATGTCATGCCTTCCTGTGAAACCAGGAGGAATGGAGGGAGTTATTACTTCAGAATAACATTGACAAGCCTCTTCATTTTATTGTGGATTCTGAGAAACCGCAGAGGGCCAAACAAGGCAGAGCAGCCAGGGGGGTCTGCAAAAATAAGCACATTGAACTGAGACTGTTGAGTTCCTGATTCAACAGATAAATCAACACATCACAAATTGAGTATTTTTCGCCACGGTTTGTCTCAAACAGACGTGTTCGTTATGCTTACACGTGTCTTCCTGTTTGTGCTCGACACCACCAAATGTCTTGGAAGTTGGACCAAGTGTGCCAAATATTTGCAGTTTCCACTGTGGCTGATACCTAATAGCATGAGAAAAGGCGTTTTGGGGGGGGGAGGAGTGGGAAGTGACCTTGAGAACTTCTGCGTTGAACTTTCGCCTCCACCCCTCCACCACCACTACCCTCGCCCGCCAGTCCTCCGCTCTCTAATCAATTACCGTTGGCAGTCAGGAGACCACCAATGATTAGCAGCAGCAAGACAGACGTGGTTTAGGGGGAGGGATGGGGGGGGGGTGTTGGAGTGTGAGATGTGGGAGGCTAGGAGGGTGGCGCATGGGGGAGAGGAGAGGAAAGACGTCCTACAAACGGCTTTGATCAAAAAGCTGCCTCGAGAAAAGCGAAACACAACAGGACCCCCCTGGTTTAAATGACCCTTGAACAGTTTTATTTATCTATGAGAATGAAAAACAACATCCTTTTGTATTTTGTCTCTCAGACTGTCGCACACGAGCGGACAGCTGTAGATCCCACATAGTGTTAACACTCACACATGCACAGTAGAAACCAGCCGAGACTGTCAGGCTCTAAGACAACACAGAAACACCACACATAAACACAAACCTTTTTTTTTTGTTGTTCAGGTCTTTGAAGCAGGAGGGAAATAATTTACAGGCTCTTTTTTTTTTATGAGAATCTGTGCTGTTCCCACGCCCAGTGTGGCAGCAAAGCTCAACAAAATCATTTGTCTTAGATTGGCTGATTGGTTTGCTGGAATCTGAGTATGTCTTTGACGGTGATGGAAGTTTCAGTTGATGAGAGGAACTCTCCCACCACACCCAACAACAACTACTCTCCTCTCACTTTTAATCTTTTGCTCCTTTTCTTCTCTCCATCTCTGACTCTACCATCTCTCTCCTTTAAGTTTATAGGTTGGTTTTTTTACAAAGTGAGAGTGAAGCTGACAGAGAAATGGGGCCCACACTGCTGTAGATGTCAGGCATGTTTGTATCATCAATACTCCCCTTTTGTTTTATGGCTTGGAGTAAGGCAGCAAGGCTTTATGTTTGAGGGGAAGAGAGTGAGAGATGTGCACAGAGGGAACAATTAAATAAAGCAGGATAAAAGCGATTGGAAAGAAAAAAGGCAGGGGTACAACAGCTCTGATTTCTTACAACACTGCAGAATGTAGCAGGCTCGCACAAACCTGCTTTACAAGATGTGGCTTCCTCCAGGGCTCTCCGTGGCTAGCCCTTTCTCCAACTCTCTGCACACAATTAATGGCATTATGAGCACCACTGGAAAGCTTGAACTAAACAGTTGTGTCTGCAGTTTTCCCATGGGAACACCAGTTCGTGTTGATGCCAAGCACTCTAAGCGATATGGTTATCTGTTTTCACTGATGTTCTTCTTTGGGAGTTGCACTGTTGAGATTACTTAAAGGAAATAAAGTTAAAATCAAATTAAGTTTTATCTGTAATTTCAAAGCCAACTAGGATTATTATGATACATCACTGAGCAATTCGGCCTGCACTGTGACTCAGGCAGTTTTGGAATCCAATCTGTGGTATTGTTTGCTGTGCTGGGTTTGTCTTTGTCATGAGATGTTTTTCACAGCCGCACAAGTATGGTCACTGTGATGTCCGAAGCCAGAGCCTCTGAGCTTCATCAGGCAGGCATTTCAAAGCTGCTGTCATGGGCATTTAGAAAGGGGCAGACCAAGGACAAAAGCCCACTATTGGCAACTTGTCCTTTTGAAAGCCCTTTTGAGGTTTCCTAACGATGCCCGTGCCCTCATAGAAATCACTGCAAATTAATTTTAACACTCAGTGAAAAGACAGATTAGTGCCGAAAGGATGGCACAAAGGGTGTTAAATATGGCGAGCAGCATGCTGTACCACAGGCCGGGCCTGGGACACATTACCCACAGCTGCCAACACTGACCTATTTTTGCCAAACCAGCTTAAAGATTTTTAGCATCCTCTATTGTGCAAACACCCTGCAAAGCACACCACTGAAGTCTTATCTGCATGATCTCCTTTGGGTATGGTGTGCTTTGATGCCTTTCATAAAGGCAGTGATAGGGCTTTAATTAAGTGTGGCAGGTGATTAGATGGTCCATATTGATTGGGAGGGTTAGGGGCAGATGTTGCAAGACACAAGCAACTCTATAAAGAATACAAACAAGGGCCCAAACCATTGTGGTGGAGAGTTCAGTGATAGACACAACCCTCACTCTTAAACCCGGAGAGAAAAGTGATTTCAGGTTCAATTACCTTCTTTGCGAGAGGAAATGCTGCGCAGATGGCAACAATAGTCACGCGCTTCACCATGATCAGCAGTGTTCATGGACATCTTTTCTTTGGGATAAATTTACCATGGCCTCATGAGGTTTTCATTGAAGTGTTAACACCAGGAGGTGAAGCTTGCCAACAGGTCAATGGTGTTAGAGACATGACAGAGGCCCATAGCCTCAGAATATTTTATGTAAACTCCTTCTGACACCAAACCCCTTGCATAAAAGGTTTGCTTTGTCTGCTTGCATTTTGTCACTTTGATTTTTGGGGCTGAAAAAGATTTTTTTTGTGCGGGAAATGGTCTTTTAACTTCCTGTAATTCATTTCATTTGATGTTAATGTTGTTGTAATGTTGTTAATCAAGTATTGACATGGTCAACCACCATTTATACAGGTCAGCATGTAGGTCAGTCAAGAAAAATTATCTTCTGTCATGCTATCAATCATAATCTAAAAGAATGTAAATACCGGCTAACCAGTTACAAGGGTTTGTGATTGTTTTTGATTGGTTCACGAGACGACTAATTTGTCGTTTATACAGTTCATGAGAGAAATTTATGAAGATAAAGTCTTGGAGGCAAGTCTTGAGCTTTGTTTCTGGCTACCACTATGGGAGCAGAGTGAGAGCCATATTTGAGAGACGACCAAGTTTTTTAAAACAAATAAATCACCTCCATTTAAGGGTACATAAATCTGATCTTTTGGAAAGGCAGTGACCCTTTTGAGGGAGCACACGCTAAACTTCTAATTAGATTCATGCCATGGCTGAATGACAAGGGAATGTGTTTACTTTTTGGAAATAGCCATGATTAAACAAATGGGAGCAGTGAGAAATGTTGAAACTGTTTTATTGACCAAGAACTAAAGAAAGATCGGAGGCCTCAAACAGACAAGTTATCTAAAAGACTTCAAAGTGAGGTACAGTTATTTATAAAACCATTATTTGACTGTGTTTAGCCCTACTGTAACAGTATAGCTCCTTTTGTCTTTGGCATGTCTTGGCAAAACTTTGAGTAATAAACAGTGGCTGAAATATACTGTAAACATCAGCCTGTGCAGCAGTCTTAGTCAGCATAATGGGGATTGTGGATCATCACTCATGACTGTCAACATTTGGTGATGCATCTACACTCTACAATATGTAAGTATTAGTGGTGAAGGGTTTGCAGATGTCAGGGACGTCAAAGAAAATGCTTTATGAAGAAGACTCTCCATCCATGCCTCTGATAAGGAAAAACAGCGTGAGAGAAGGATAGAGAGTAGTTGTAGTAAAAGTCAACAGTGACTGAGGCTGATTTTTCTCAGATAAATGTACCACACCTTAAAAGAAGTGTATCCACTTCATTTTACCAAACGCTTTTGGTGCTATATACTATAAATGTCAAATACTGTGTGACGTCTGGTTTGTTCTTGCGACTTTCTTCTCTTTGGCACATTACTAGCATCAGTTTACTCAAAAAGCCCCCAAGATATCTTAGAGTGATGGGAAGCCTACTCAAGACTGGAAAACAAACAAAAGAAAGGGGAACACACACTCTCACACACACACACGCTTCATTTCCTTCACCACTCTCCATCTCTAACTGAATGATATTAATGAATGTCTGGCAGTGCTGAAGCTGGATGGCACAAAGGCCACCTTTGAAAGAATAATATCACAAGTAATCAGCACCTAAAATGGCTTTAACAAAGCAATGGAAACGCAATGGGATCAATTGCCCTGTATACTTGTTAATCACCTGTGACTACTATCAATGTTCATGCATGTTGCCAACATTTGAAAAAACAGGTCAGTGATCCTGTAATTTCATTGAATGATGTGCTGACAGAAACCTGAAACTTCCCGGCAGCTAAATTAGATTTAGGCAACACAATAATTGCTCATTTCCTGCACTGAATAGACTTTGAAATAACCACAGGCTTATTCATCCTCTTACCATTATCAGACTTTGTATGACACCATCTGCTGCTTCATGGACATGGACATCAGCTTTGGATGTGGATTATTTTGGTGCTTGTGCTCCGTAATTTAAAGAATTAATTGACAATGGAGCTAAAATGTTGGGTCTTTAACCACTGTTCGTGTAGTGTGTTGTCACACATATAGAGCCTAATCTCCTTTGTCCTCTGTGCTGCTGAGGTGTGAGTGAGGAGTATTTTCGTTCTTTTCCTCCTGTGCTGACAGTTCTCTCAGGAGCCCATTAATGCAGACTGTCTAGTCACGCTAGACGGCAGCAAGCTGTTTTAGTACTCAGGTTCCTGGTGGTTGCTCTCTCACCTTGACCCCACTGAAACTGGAGACCTTGAATACTGTCTTCCCCCATTTCTTCAAATAGCAACATCAAGTTTTTTTTTACATCAGCATAGTCAACTGGGAAGCAAATGTTTCTGTGTTCAGTAGAACTTAGAAATATATCTGATTATGTTTAATTTTCCTTATTTGTTTGTCTTTCATTTTTTTATCTGTGCCCTCTTTTGTCTATTATACTTCTTATTGCATATTGAACTGTCTGGTTGTATTAGCAATATACTGTATATAATATTGAAGGAAAGTGACAATATCTCCACTGACTCCAATAGAACAGTTTTCTTTTTTCAGCAATTGTGGACCATGGAGAAGTTCCAAACGCTGGGAACTAGTACTTGTGGTGCTGTTGAATTAGCTGTTTTCAAGACTTTTTTCCTAAGGTATAAAGTTGAAATCAACTGGGACTATTACATCTGTTATATTTTTGACTGAGCAGCAAGTATCGCAGCATGCTGACATTATGTTTTATGGAATTTTAACTTTAAGCAAATTATCAGGTTAAGATGTTAAATTACTTAAAATACTTACCTAGCTAGTGTCAGCTAACTGTTTTCATGAATTGCTAGAAAAATATCTATAATTTTGTATTGAATTGGTTCTGTTGTAAAATAGTTGTTTTGTTTTTTGTTAAATCCTGCTGTTCTGAGTGGATCTCAATCGCCCTCTTGTAACTATTCGAGGCTACTAGAATCACTTGACCTGCTTTTGTTTTGACCCCTAAGTCTCGCAAATCTGTAGGGCTCTGGCACTACCTTCAGTTTCAATCTTTCTTAGGTAATGGTTAATTTGTATTAGAATATCAGATATGCTAAAATAAAATATAATACTGGTGTCAAATAATAATAACTTTAGAAATATTAACATTAAAAAGTTTATTAAACTTATCCTTAAATCCTGTTGTAATTGTTGTTAAATGTACCTTAATTGATCTCTATCGTTAGAGTATGCTGTATTTCAGTCCTAACTGGGTGCAGGGACGTGTTTACAGTCCGGCACAGATTTAAGTCAAACATTATGCATCTCTTTGAGAACAGGACACCAACCTCTCTAGAGCTTGAGCACATCACGGCTTCCCTGACAGACGGCAGCACAAACTGAGGGTCAACCTGGGGGTGAAAAGAAAGAAAAGGTCCATGTAGTCAGTTTGATCAGGACTCATGCTCTTTCACAAAACCACATCACCAGCAGCGCCTTTGCCTCATCCCGGGCCCGGGTGGAATGCAGGGGAATCTGATGGCAGACAGGAAGTTCTTTTTTGTACTATTGCAGAGATCCCGGAGCCAGACAGCATACAGGAGCGATGTCATCCCCGGCCGGGCCACGCATATCTTTGTCCTGCTCACAATGTAACAAAGACGTAAATAAACACTGTTACCCCCACCAGTCTTTAACTGTCATTTCAATTAGGCAGAGTAGTGATCGAAAGCCACAGCCTGTGTTTTTCCCAGCCATGCCGTTACCTCTGACCCCTGCGGCTCGTGCCTGAGGTGATTTTCTTTATTAGTCCATGGGGTCTGTATTTATCCCCATAGCCATCAGTAGCTGGCAGAAATCTGCAGAGTCAACACTTTGCCTTCCTGGCTGCTGTTAGCTGCATTAGCACACTGAAGCCCCACAGCCCTTCCACTCCCACTCCCCAAACATCCTCCCTAAGGCCAGATAACATCTCTGTCCCGTCAGTTCATGAGCCTGAAGCCAAGGTTCCCTGCGCATTTTGATGAAGACAGGCTTTCTAGGAAGTCTTTTCATTTAAATATGCGACACCAGACAAAAGGTTTACCAAAAGTTTATAGTTGGGGAAGAGAAGAAAACTGTCTTGACAGCTTGTTATGAACTCATTGGCTGTTTAAACTGGTCTGGCTTTCTATGGTCCCTGACTGATTTTCTTGGCTGGAATTTTTTTCAACATCCAAGCACAACCTAAGGACAGAAGTTATTAATAGAGAAAGAGCAAAAGCATGCCTAGAGGCTATAATCTCTCATAGTTTTCATTTAAATAAATACACTGTACATATAGGTCCCCTGACACACACATGCTGTAATATTACAGGTCTTGACTTTCGAAACCCTCAGTTACAAACAAAACTCAAGCAGAGAAGTTAGCAGAGCTGACCCAATGATACATTTTCCAGGAAGCCAAGCCTTTGGGATTGAAACAGTAAATGTTTTGTTACTGACAATAAATCACAACATTGTTTAATTAGCATCCTCCAAATTCTCATTCATTGTGGTGTGCCTCTGAGAGGTTTCCTTCTTTGGCTTTTACTTGCATATTTCTTAAGATATTCCACCCATCAATTTTGCTACTGAGAGAGCGATAGACACAAATGGTAATTACGCAGAAGAGAGATCTCGTGAAGAATAAAACGAGCCGTTGTGATAATCCTCTTGGGGGGATTCACAATCCCTATCAGATAAAGAAAGAATTTGCTTATCTGGCTTTTTTATTTCCTCACTACACACTTTTATTATTACCACATAACAAAATGTTGTATGAAATTACAACTGCTGCTGCAGATTAAAACTCAAAATCTGTCGTTTAAAGTGCAATCTTATCAAGCTGTCCGCTACTCTCACAGAAACAGCTCAAAACAATGCTGAAATACCATTCCTCCCACTCTTCTCTAACCATTGGCTTCACCTGAACCTAATCTCTCAGGGCATCTTAGCTATACAGAACTCTGTCAACCTGAGTAAGACGATGCCTTGTTGGTGGTGGTCTCTATAGACCAGCCGGGACAATGGATCAAATACAAACCGAGAGGCTTTGAACTATTGTTTTTAGTCTCTTCCCTCTATTGCTCATGCCCACCAGGACCCTCGGCTCCTCCTCCACTCCTGATATTTTACTCACTATCCGACCAGTGAAAGTGCCTCATTCTAGAGGAG
Source organism: Ctenopoma multispine (assembly GCA_034779795.1). Lineage (NCBI taxonomy): Eukaryota > Metazoa > Chordata > Actinopteri > Anabantiformes > Anabantidae > Ctenopoma > Ctenopoma multispine. The sequence goes on along the minus strand of JAUYWH010000007.1, from coordinate 6,634,665 downwards.
GAAGAAAGTTCTTATTTGCCTATCTCATCTACCTATGACCTAGATAACAGTGTTTACTCAGTGAATACATGTGGATTTCCCCTACATCCATCTGACTGCAGAATCAGTCGGGAGGGGGAGGTAGAACACATTCAGAGGAAGAAGCAGGATTTAGTTGTAGATGATTACATGCAGAAGGATGGCAGGTAACACAAATGATGACCAACTACAATGTACAGAAAATGCAATACATTTGACACTGTTTGCATATGTGCCTTTTGTAGTTCGGTTGTGTTTTCCGTGCAGCTAAGCTTTACTCACCCTAAATATGAGCCAATATATGCAACTTTTAACAATAAAAGCCTCATAATTTCATGGTCACAAAAAAAGAAGTCTAACTTTCATTGTGTGTTTTAAGAAATCAGCCATGCACTGACAGCCGTCGAAAAGCAACTTCAGGAGCTTATTTTCTTGTAGATATTGTAGAGCACTGCCAGCTTTTATGAATAACACAATGAATCAGTCAAACGGCGCTAGAGAAATCTTTCAAGTTTCCAAATGTTTGAAAAATATGGCTTTCTTTTGCAAGTTGAATCCAGAGGAATCTGATCCTTGGATATCAATCTCTGTCTGCATGATAAAGACACTGATGACAGAGGAGTTGATCACAAGCCTAGGGTGGGGTCCATGCATATTTGTCTGCAGTTTTACAGTAAATGCTGCTGTCTCCACCCAAACTCAAACCACTCCACAGACTTGTCTCTCTTCCCAAGCTGTCTGCAACCATCAAGTCTAACATATTGTACACAGTGCATTTACCTTTATTCCATCAACCATTTCCACAAGACAAGACCACAAGGAGCCTTGACTAATGAGAAAAGCTTGAGAGAATGAAGGGGGAGATTCTGCAAGGCTCACTAAAGTGATCGCTGGCAGAGGCTGCTTATGATACAGGCTTGTCAGTTTCCGCCAGCTGGCACAGGCGCCCTGGTAAAACCATGCCTGGTGGTTAATGGATCATAAAGGTTTGCTGGGAGCCGCTTCACAGCTCGAGTTGATTTCCCAGTGTAACACAAATCCATTAGTGAGGCATTTCTGTGTAAGCAAGCATAGTATTCAGACTCCATGCAGCAAAACATGGATTTATAGCCCCCTTTAAATCATCTGGTCTGGGCAACTAGCTCAAAAAGGCAGTTATACATTTCATCAAACAAAATGATACAGCTTATCACATAATCACTGTAAAATTATTGGCCCGTCTGAGGCAATTATTCAAAACTACTTCATGTTAGACTGCAGCAGCAATTTCCTAACCATGCCATCCACAGAAATAATCTATTAAATTCAAAATTTATGCCAGTTTGTGTAACTTGTTGTACAGAGAAGTGCACTGCCTCCAACCCTCTTTAGAACATTGGTTGCATTGTTTTTCCTCCTGTTTTCATAGCACTCGAGACATTAGCAACTCTGCATGTCAAAGGTGGATTACAAGGTGCGCCTATCATTAGTATCAAAGAGAAGGTTCCCTCTTACCTTAATACCAAAAAGCCCTAGATCATCATTATTCCACGAGGATGAAGTTAAACTGAAGACAATTATTGTATGCTCACTTTCTCTGTTTGAAGATAAGTGACACACTGTAGATAGGTTTGGCATGAGGACAAGCCTGGCTGGCTGACAAAAAAAGGATTAAACAGCATTAAGAGAGCCCAGATGCAGGGCCACATGCGCATTCGTTCAAACTAATTCTATGACATACTGACACACTGGGGGAGAGCGCTGAGGATAAACAGTGATCAAAACCATTATCGTTGTCTCATCACTCAGATCCAATACCCATCCTTCCACTGTGTCGTATCAGTATTTGCACATTGGAGCTTCAAAATGAACACATGGAAATAAATGTAGTTAGATGTTAGCCACTGCAGCTAACAGTCGAGTCTCTGTTTTTACACATGCAGATTGTATTGTTCCCTCGTCTGTAGCTCTGTTGTTTAAAGCTGATTATAGTCGGCCAGATGGACGCCCAGTGCCCACGCCTAGTCTGTCTGTGCTGTGACTCCTCCCCCAGCGAATGATACACATCTGTATGAGTGGCTCACAAAGAGACGCAAACTGGGTCATGGCTGTGTTTGAAGATAATAGACAATATAAAAGATGTGACGTCTGCATCGTAATTATCTCTGTGGAAGTAGTGTTTGATTTATGTCATCCACAAGATTCATTTATTATTCTCTACATTATGTCTCATTTCAATAGCATTTTCTTATATTATATTTATATTTAGTTCAGTTTATTAACCTACAATGTAGTCAAAAAGCTATTCCCCAGTTGCAGACCTGGGTCTCACTCTGCTCCCTGGACAGCCTCCCCTGAAAGTCTCCTGTGACCCTTCAGACTTCCCATAAATCTGCTGAGTGATTGCAGTGGTCAATTAACACTCCGTGAATTGGTCCCAGTGGAGAGAGCGGTCACATCCGTAACAGCAAGAAACCGAAGCCGCGGGTTCACTCTGAGTTCTGCAATAATAACGCTGTGGACCTGGTACAATGAAAAATGGGATGCAGTCCCAAAACTATAATAGCAGCTATTGTGCTGGTGGTCACATGGTCATTCAAGTGCAATATTCAAGAAGGCCGTTTCATTACATCCAATAGAGCCTCAATCATGTGTAAAATTTGCAGTTTGAATGGACTTGCTATCATGTCAATCAACAGTGGCTACAGTGAAGTCTAATGGAGGCCTTTCTTCCTGCTGGCTCTTCATGTTTTTGTTCCCCTTTACAGTATCAGAATTTTATTTAGTCCTTTTTTAATCAAGACAGGACTTTCTATGTCATTTTTGTTGTGCTGAATCACTTGCTCGCACCAATATGTTTCCTCAAGATTAGACCATTAGAATTTTTTTCTGTTGGAGGAAGGAAATCAATCCAAGTGCAGAGTGCGTTTGATGTTAAATGTGCCAGTAGACCTGCAGATGATTTTGAGTTTTGAGTTAAATTCAGACAAAAACAAACAAGGAATTTATAAACAATAAAATTAAAAGAATGATTTTTTAATTTGCCATGACATTTGTGGTTAAAATTGCTGGGAGCCTTTCTCATTGCAAAGAATTGTACAATCATTCATTTTTCAATACAAATAAAAATGTTCGAAGCATGAAAAAGGATAGCTCAACGGGGAAGTTTGATGTGTGATCATTTTTTGCTATTTTCAGTTCTGGAAAATTACAGAAGTGTTCATATAGGTGTGTGCATGTGGACTTTGTTTCAAACCAACTTAGGCCCTTTCATTGCACGTGCTCCTTCCATCATGACACAGCTTAATGAATGAATACATGGAGAAGTGTATAGTAGAAGATCTGGGAATGCTGACGCTGATGTTTCACTCAGCAGTTGCAGCAAGCAGAGGAAGCGCCAAAAAGGAAGTGTTGCAGTCAGCATATTTGCGCTGAAGTTGCACAGAAGCGGTTTCATCATTCTATTTCGTCTATTTCATCATCACTGAGAAATTACTTTTAACTGTATAAATTCTCTTCAATCTCTTCAATAGTTTTTGCCGTGAATCTGTACTGTGCAGGTGATCATTTGATAAATTAGAATTATCTTTGAGTTTTGTATTTATTGTTGCAATAATAAATTTTTAGGAGATTAAATGTTTTAAATGAAAATAATAAGAGGTCTTTTTTTTTATTAAATGCATAGCCTCTGTTTCCTGGCTCCAAATGTTCATTATCGTGGAATGACATCATCTGTGGTTGCACTTTTGGGTGTGTTGGTTGAATACATTTATTTGTTTACAGATGTTGTGACTTGGATTGTGGAAAATAGGTGGTCAGTACCCCCACAAAACCCTTAATTTGCACTTTGTCAGCCTTGTTTTTTATAATGCTGCAAACAATTATGTATACCAGGATCATCCCATAAAAGACACTAATATAAAAACTTTATGACTGCAGACAATGCTTTCCCCAGCACAAAGACATCATAGGAAGTAAACACATGTCCTCATCATCTACAGTATATATCTAGAGTTAAAATATACACCCTGCAAGGTGCTTGGCAGAAAATCAATAGCACATGACACATGATTTATCTGAGGATGCTGTAGAGTGTTCGAGTCTAGTCCAGCTTTGCAGAACCTAGCTGTGGCTTTTGGTCTGTAGTAAAATGTTTTTATGTCTAGACGCTGCACCAAAATAGAAACACTGAATGGATTTTGCTGAGTGTCAACTCCATTCTGCCCACACGATGAGTGTACTTTCTCATGAGTGAAAAAAAAAGTACTTCTCTTCTATTATTTGACTTAGTAGTTCAATAGATCTGTCAGCTGGAAGAGGAATGCTGATAGAGCAATAAGGATGGTGAGATAATAGTGAAATCTGATCTTGATTTTAGGGCATTCAGGGAAAACTAAACTGAGATATTAAGTTTACATAAACACAAAAACAAAGACTTTTTATGATTGTGTGTAACAGTTTAAAATAAGCCTGTGAGAAATTGGAAAACATGCTTTACCAAAGAACTGATGCAATGTTCATGTCGCCACAGTATTTTTGTGTTGACTTGCATGTATTTTTGTCCCCCAAAAAATAGCCCGAGGAACAATAGCTGGAAGTAAACTGATTCACGTAATAAGAGAAACGGGCAGATTTAGGTGACCATTATTTTCTGGATCTCTCAGTGATAAAAGTTCTTTAACAGCTAAAACCTTGTTTGCCCAAAATGTCTCTGGCTTTTGTTTTTCACTCTAACTTGGAAAATCTAATTAAAATGAATGTGAAATTTCCCAGTCTACTGATACTTGCTAAATTTTATTTGGAAGGTGCTTACACAGTGAGCTTATGAGTCAGGGTTTAGGAATCCCCTTATTCTCTGCTAATGCACAGTAACAAACAGTGAGGATGGATCTCCAAACATTTTCAACAGGCTTCATAGGGCAATCAATTTATCACAGGCCTCGTAAAGCTTTGCCAAGGCTTTTAACTGCAACACAAGACGTGGTCCGTGCTGCTCACAGGGGGAGAGCATGAAGATTGATGGCCAGATGAAGCTCTATTATGAGTAACCCCACTTTGGTGGTTTTCAGACGGTGCCGTTGGGCTGTTTTTTTACAGTGCCATTGGTACTGGCGGAGCAGTGTGACCCTGTCAGTAAGAGCGACAGGGACGACATGTGAGTGGCAAAGCTGCATACTGAGGATGTTTTGTGGAGTCTGAGTGATCCAGTCTGCATTGTATTATTCTGCAGTCAACAGACAGTGGCCCAGCTCTGGCAGTAGTCCACACTAACAAATACCAGCTTTAACTGTGGAGAACAGATAGTCTCCACACTTATTCTGAGTAATGTCTGCCTCTCAAGTCATTGGGGTGGTGCATAAAAAGTTTTCAGACACCAGAGCCATGCCAGAAGTGACATCACACCATATTTTCTCCTACTGTGAAGCAGACTGCAGCAGGATGTAGAGGAGGCTGACATGACAAAACCACCTCTGCTTACAAACGTTTACATGTCTACGCCCTCATTATAGTGTGAGCCAGTGCTTGCATGCTGTTACTCGTCCCGAGTTGTGCGTGCTTATGATCGTGTGTGTTCAGTGTTTGATGATCGTGCAGGCCTGTCATTTCCCTTTTAGAGCTGTTCAACTGGGTAGGAGAGAATTGACTGAATAAAAAGAGTTTCATTGGGCCACTGCAGCATCATTCTATTTTCAGTTATTGGTGGAATAACTCATAATAAGTAAGAGCTGTGGATGACTAGGATTATGCAAATAAGAGCATAAGATTTCCGATGCTGATGCTGTATCTTTGTTCTCTCTTTTTCAGTTTAAATTAAATTCAAAGTTTGCTCGTGACCATATCACATGTAGTCTGAAAGCCTTGGTACAATAAAAAGACAAATGTATACCTTGTCCCAATCTAAGCCATTAAGAATATCACTGTATAATATCATTGGGGTAATACCATCGAGGTTGTGATTATGAATTTTTATGTTCCATCCATTTTAAGCTTACTTTTTCCTGAACCACCCCACAGAGTCATTTATGTTTCAGTTCTGACTGCAAATAAAAACAAAGCCTTTGTGTCTGTGACAGGTGGAATGTAAACAGGAATTAACAGAGCTTCAAATGGTCTAATACAGCTAAATAATTCCCATGATGATTGCAGTTTGTTTAAGCACTACATATAAGCACTAGAAGTCTCATATTACAAAACAATGTTTTCCATCACGTGTTCGTGTTCAGATCATCACTTAGGCTAGACTTGTGGTAGTCCCTGTGACTGCAACTGTATATGGAAACATTAAACAAGCATCACACCTACAACTTCCCCTGTGCAATCAGGGCTCGTCTCTGTGGTTGTCACAGTGGTTGACTTTCAAGTTCATTGTTTTAAATTCACCTCCTCGCTGCGCATCATTTAGCTACAGTATTACACTGGGCGGGAGAGAGTGATGTAGGAAGGGCAAAGATGAAGAAGGAGGAGCAGGTTTGTAAGATTTTTTCCCTCAACTTAGCCTCTGTTTGTTGCCTTTCTGCTGCATTCCCTTGTCCTCACTCTGCAGTCTTTAACAGAAGAGGGCTTCAAGGAGAGGCTGGTCGAAGTCAGACAGGGATGGGCCTGAAAGAGGCGTATTGTGAGGTCACATTCTTCCCAAATGCAGGCAGGAGCCAAGTCAGTAGCTGGCGGAATTACCCCCATGAATCATGCCCTTTGTGATGCCTACCCAGGATGAGAACATGGAAAGGAATTAGGTATGGCAGAGCCTTATCAGCTTCCCTTTCGGTACCGGTCAGCTACTCTATGCAAGCGAGCTGGACAGCCTTTCCCATCCCTGCTCATACAGAGTATCCATGAATATGGAATTCCTCCCCTGCCATGTGTTGTTACTTAAGGGTGTACTGCAGCCAAGTTACTGCGCACTTTTCCATCCACGCCCGTCCTCCTGTCTGTGCACTTCCTTCCCTCCCATTTACCCAGAGATCTTTGTGGTAGGTCCTGGAGTTCAAGCAATATTAGGTTGCACCTCTTAAAACATGTCAGGCTTTGTGGTGAAAATTAAAGAATGGAAAAATGATGAAATGTAACATTTTGCTTAAGGCCTTTTCACATTCAAGCTGTTAGAAAATGGAGAGAAGATGAGACAGATGGAAACACATTCGACAACTTTTATCATACTGAGCTTATTTTTCATGTACAGTTCATTTTTTTCCTCTTTAACCACTCTCCATACAATCCATGTTAAGTCGCATGTCTTGGGTGGCCTCTTTGGGTTTTAGATCAACCAGTTGTCTTACCAGTAAAGCGAAGAAGACTTGAGAAACTAAATATTTTTACAACACAATTTTGGAGGCTTTAATTTATCATTATTTCATCTCAGCTTTCCATATGGTACCATTCCCCTCGTCTTTGCTCTGTGTGTCTTAGGGTTAGAGATTCTTGCGCGATATTGTATGACCATCTTGGTAGCTAATGAATCTGCTTGTCCTTTTTGTTAAGGAGGATGATTGAGATAGACATACTGCAGAAAGGGAAACTCTGTAATAAAAAACACTCCATATTGAAGGGATAAGTTCCAAACTATCTGCTGCTATGCAGCTTTTTTGGCATTTGCAGGTTTTAGCCCTTGAGCACTTGATGGATGGTAAACAGCCCTGAACCATTCTGAAACTTGTATGAATAAGGTAATAACAGCAAGACAGAAAAATGGACTGTGCCAGGAAGTCTCATGTCAGCATTTTCAGCTGTCCATGAGAACAAAGGAGAGAGGAGGAAAAACATTAACCTTGAGGCATGAATCAAGCTCTCCTCTATCAGTTCATGCGGTTTGTGTTTGTGAAGTTTCATCAGTGCCAGACAGCACAGGACAGGGTGTGGGCAGGAGTCACCCTCCTTCAGCCCCTCCTCCTGTGCCTGGGAAGGCCAGGTCAGGTAGGACTGGCAGAACTCTGAGGGCCCCCATACCTCATAAGGGCATGACACAAGCACTGACTGCATACATCCGGGGAGTGAAGACTTTGTCATAACACAGCTCTGTGAAAAATAAAATAAACACATGAGAGAGAGAGGGTGGGAAGAGATAAGGACAGGGAGGGAGCCAGTGAGAGCAGGTAGGAGGGAAAATGTGGACAAAAAAACTTGTGTAAGACAAAGAAAGGGAGTGCTTGGAGAAAGGTGGTGCATGAAACAAAGCGACAAGCCCCCCCAAGTTGATTGCTATTGAGTAATCCCCAAGTCCATTAGCCCAAATAACATCCAGGTGCTGCTGTGGCTATGGTGGCTTTTTTCACTGGGGTGTAAACGACCTGCTCCTTTTCATGCTCCAACACGGGAGGCCGGGAAACAAGCCAGACAAGCGCCATGTCTCCTTGGGCTATTCCTCTCTCCTTCTCCCCTCCATCACCTAAGTACCATCAGGAGCCCAGTTGCTCATCGAGACATGCTCTGTTCATCTGCTGCCTTTGACATCACCTGAAAAACGTTGTTGCTCTCTGATCTATGTGTGTGTGTGTTTGTTGAATGTGGGTGTCTTCTCTCCATGGGTGAGACCTCCCTCTATTAACCGTTCCCTTCCCACAACTGAGCCGGGGGGCCCCTGAGCTCACACTAAACAGGCTTTCTTCTTTGTGAGTTTAATAGGAGAAAGAGAAGGAGAAAGAATGTTCAGCAGAAAAAACGGTGGAGGGATTTTTCAAAACAGCCACAGTGGATTTATTTGACAGAGAGAGAAAGGAGAGAGAGGGAGAGTCAAGAGACATACTGGATGTGGAGACAAATATGTGCACATGGAACCACATTACACCCATGTTACCTCTCATTACCTCCAGATAAGCAGCACTACACCACAGCTGGCTGTTGTCTCTCAATAATGACCACTAGAGTACAAATTAGTGGCTGTAGCCAAGCCCAGACTCTTTGGCTATTAGACCTGGACTATGCATGTCCTGGGTCTGTGTTTTACAACTGAGATGTCATTACATCCTATTTGAGCCCACTTTTCATCCAGGCCATAAAGTCCTCTTTATTCTTTTTCTCAGAGTTTTGAAGTCAGTATAAGTGGATTAAAGCAATCTGGTCACAAAATATAATAAGTGCAATCAATTAAAGACCGAATCAGGATCACCTTTATTTCCCAAGTACACATTTACAAGCAACGTGACTTGGTGACACCGGTGACACTGGTGCTAAGACACATAAAAGCACATGCCCTTTAACATCCGATGCACATTGCGTGTGGCACCATTAGTGCCACAGACAAATGTGGGAAGTTTGTCTACAAGTTACAGTGCTTGTGTTTGTCAGCAATTACATGTGATACATTATATTACTGTGTATCCTATAGTAGGATGGATCTATAAGTAGTATTATAGTATTTACCTGTAGTATATGACAACAAGCTGTTAGTACAATATATAAGCAAAAGGACAAATCAGTCGTCCAGAACAGCTTTAGTTTGCCTTGGTACAGTTTCTGCAAATCTCTAAACTCTATTTCTTAAGACTTAAGTCTTCAATGATATGTTATCTTCTCTTTAGGAGACTTTTAAGTCTTAATTGACTGACTATCTGATGACTTCAGTGATTTTAAACTCCTCCAGAATGCATCATATGAATTGAGAAATAATGACATCTGGAGACGTTTTTCTAATGGAAGCAAATATATTTTAAATCCCCCTGAATACCAGGGAAAAATATTGCCCTATCACTATTTCCCAAAACAAAAGCCCACCCCTACAAATTCAGCATCAACTTAAAGTGAGGAGCATAAATGGAAGGCAGAGGGATGTCAAATATTATTTATATAAATGTATAAATAACCAAACTAAAGTCACAGGAATGAAGCTCAGTGAAGTTGTTCTTTAAGATCATGGCTTCGTATTTACATCATCAAACTCATCAAACATTCAGTGTGCAAGCTGTTTCTCCATCACTGATATAGGTTTTCATTGGGTCACCGTTACAGTACATATTTATGGCCGACATACAATATACTGTATATTGTACTGCAGGTGTTTTTGCATCTCTACATGATTTGTGAATATATTAATATGAATATGAATATTTGTATGATAACAAAAGGAACAGGATTAATCAAATATAAAACAGTACATAAGTGAGAGAGAAACTGACCGTCATTGTCAGTTTAATGGTTTTTAAACATATACATATATTAATAGAAAAGTCATTTTGTGTAATTCAATGCATATTATTTTCATACTTTACACTACTGATTTCATAGCTTTACATACTGTAGTATAATACGAAACATGGATCCTTCATCTTGATATCATTTTAACTTGGCATTCATTTATGTTTTATGGAAAGGAGTCCCTCTCGACACTGTTCATCCACAAGAGTTATGACCTAATGCTGACAAAATAGATCTCCCCTGTAGGTCCATTTTAGAAGATGTTCTGTACTATTTGATCATTACACATGATCTTCATCAGCAGATCACTAATGACAGCAATGTACAATACAATTTCATCCCCAAGGTTCATCTAGTTGTCATCCCTGTCCTTTATGTATCACATGATCATCATCATCAGCAGATGTCTTCACAGTTTGTGAACATAAAAGAAAAACTTGTATCTCGTCTCAAAATATGTCACAGTGCAGAACATACAATAGACAGAAAACACATAGCTACTGGGTACTCTGTGGAAGGCTTTGCATGTATACTCAGGTGACTGTACATAATATGGAGGTGCTCAATCACTCCACTCTTCACCATTGCCCTCCTGTCTCCAGTACTCCATTCCTGAGCTGTATATTGTGCGTGTCAAAACACGAAGTTTGAACCTCGCAGGCAATGATCCTGCAAGCTTCCCTCCTCACCACAGTATTTGTACTATTAGCTGCCGCTTTGTGTCCCCTGTTTGCCCCTATTGCTCTCAGCAAAGCTTCACCTCTGGTTCGCCCTTCCTTGTAAAACAGTTTGTGTTGTTGTATGAGCTCTGCATCGTCCTGTGTCAACTCCCGGTGATGATGTCTGTGAAACATTCACTCAGCGGGGATACAAGCAGTTATGGGAGGCTGCATTGGGGACAAACCAGGCAGAAAATCCACTCATCCCTGGCTTGACCATTAGATGTGGTATGTTGACATGATATGGGACTGGGTGGTGTTTGAGGTGAGGAGGCCTCATCACAAGTCACAACTCACAGTTCTGAGGTTTTCAGCCTTAACAAGAGAACAAAGCCAAAGCTCTGATCTTTAAGCACCATAATGACTGGGTGCATGTCACCCATAGGAACTGATCTCATTTATGTTTGCAGTGTTTGGGTCTGTGATCCTCAGACTCTCCACTGTACCCTATAGTAGAGCTGAGTACAATATTGAGCATTGTTGAAGGAGTGCCTGGAATCTGTCCAGCTTTGTTATCACTACTATACAGATAGGAGACGAAGGGTGTATCTAGATTTTTGAGCACACGGAGTGAAACATGTGTGCACACTGTTGGGTGGAGATCACACACGTGAAGGTAAATGTACAAGTGTGTGGGTTTTTGTGCACACTGTATGTGTTTGTTCATATTTGTGTTTTTACATGCCACTGTAGTTGTGAGTTTGTATAAGACATTTATTTATCTCCTACTGGAAGCCTGCAGGAGGAAAAGCTGTTTCAGCGCTGAATAGATATTATTTATGGCCACTTTGATAGATGCTCATACAGGATCTGTGCACACAGAAGCCAACTCTAAGTACTTGGCATAAACATACCAAGAGGATAAATCCTAGTTCAAAAAGCTGCTTAACATTATAGTGGGTTAATTTTTCTTCAGCTGCGAATGAGAAATATGGTTTAAAATTGTTTAAGGACCTTTGAATGTCCACTTTAAACAGATAGTTTGTGAATGAGCAGTTTGTTCAAAACATTACAGAAAAAGATATGAGGATTATACAATAAAATCTAAATACAGAATGTAGTGGCAGTCTGCACCCCTGCAACTTTTAGGGTCAAAAATAACTTCAGCTGGGTCAGTGGCCAGTGACAGTGCCATTATGACCTAACCCTAAACGTTTCCATCGTCAGAGGTTGCCCTGCCTATAGTATGACACAATGAGAAATCAACAAATCAGTAGAAAGTCGAGCATGTATTGACAGGTCAAAAAGGCTTGCCAATCAGTTTTTGCCAATACCTAGAACCACTGCTGGTATGACAGTATCATCCCAGGGGTGGGGCTGAACAGCAGATGATCATTATATCAGGTGACTAATTTCCTTAAGGGGATGTTGAATTACAAGGGAAAAATGTTTTGTGTCATATTTGAGTTTGAGTATGTGAGTTAAATTCTCATGTAATATTTGTAGGAGGTTTTCCAGCAGGGCCAGCTGCCTTCAAAACACAGGATTTCAACATATATGCACCTGCTTAACAAGTTAGATGTTTAGGCACCTAGTCAAGTTTCTTAAGAAACTCTAGGCTCTACTCATCCTTTCTCTTCCCTTCCTGATGCACTCTGGTCTAACACGGTACTGTACACTTATATTAACCCCCTTTATTATACTTTATTATGTTTGATTTGCTCATAAAACTAACAGTTCACATGGCAATGGAGGACCTCCACTGGTTATCTGTTTGCCAGTTCGTTTCCCCACCTTCTGGTTGAGCGACTTGGGTAGGAGTCGCTTTGTGGATTTGATGAGGAAACAGCAAATGTTCACTGCATTCTGTTAATAGTCTCCTTCTGACTCAAGTCTCTGGACAACAGCATAAGCTAAATTGGCGTGAAAAAAAAAAGCAACATACTGTAGCTGGCGTGACAGAATCACTGAGGATATACAGTAATGTGACATTTTTGCATTAACTGAGCACATTCCTTTTGACTTTGTAACATGCTGAATTCCCCTGCCTTGAGCCCATGGCAGTGATAGGTACTGTAGTTTATTAATGTATGCTCTTACACACCACACAGACCATAATCAAAGCCATGTGTGCCATGATGCACTGTGTAACTGAAAGAAAATATATAAAAGATGTCAGAGCTGATGCCCAAAATAAGAAGTCCATCTCGCAACCATTAAAAATTAGAAATCCAACACAGGTTGACCAGCAGACTCCCAATAAGACTTCTTTTTCTACATCACAGTAACAGAAAATGCATCATCTTTTTTAACTGCTTTGAAGGAACACAGCATCATTAGCATGTGGTTCTCAAGCAAACTAGAGGGCATTTTACAGTGCGACCAGCTGAATAAATCTACTCTCATGGAGCAGGTTTTATTCGGTGGCTTTGATCTCGATAGAGCACCTGCATGCAATGTCTCCGGGAAAATCCTTTAAAAGTCAGAGGCATGTTTACGTGAGTGCAACAAAGACCAGCTTTCTCATCACTCGATTATTAAGGCTTTTAACTCTGCCTATAAGAAACCCAACTGAAGCTCCATGAGCGGTACCAAAGCATGAGCACGAGGAACTATCTAAAGACATAATAACCATTAAATGATTAAACCAGGAAAGTGGCCATTGAATCATCTCGTGTGTATTCAGCGTGCAACTTTCAGGAGGCACCTGTGTTTCATCAGGATGCCATTAGAGTATAAAACGATCATGCCCAGGATCCAGCTAACATCTGTGCACAACTGTTTCTCTGTGTGTGTGTGTGTGTGCGTGTGCGTGTGCGTGTGAGATGGTACTGCACTGTATATGTGTGGACGAGGAGGAGGGGTACTAGGCTAAGTTGTTTTGTTTTAATCAGTTTCGCCTGTAATCACACTACTCTGAGTTGGCAGGCGATGTGACTGGAGATGGGCCCGATGAGGGTAAAATGACTTCCTGTTTCTTGCTCTCCTTCTCGCTCTCTCACTCTCCATGGGCTGACTCATAGCTGGGGAGCAGCCGTGCATTTGAGTGTGAAGACGAGGGGAAGTGAAATCACTGGTGAGCCAACCTGGCCCTTTTGGGGTCAAATCACTGCCCGCTAATTAACCACCGAGTGGCCCCTTCCCAACAGCACCCAGCAGGGAGTCTGCTCACCACAGGACTGAGCTAAAAGACTCAGCAGTCATCAGCAAATGCACAACTGCATATTCTGGTAGTATGCATCCATGTATGAGGTAAAAGATAACACTGTCCACTCATCTCCTCTCACTAATGCACCTGATGTCTTCACTCAGCAGAGTGAGTGACATCAGTTGTTTTCTTTGAGATGATCTGGCTGTGTTTCTGGGACCATGTTTGCCTGTGTTTCCATGACAGTGTGCACAGTGTGTTGTGTAATGTATTCCAGATGGATAGGTGAAGCCAAACATACTACATTACACCAACGTCTGGTAGAATAATCTCCTACCACCTCCAAAATGCTTTCCTTGGATGCAGAAGGGAAGTGATGATCACGATTTACAACAATCTGCTTTGATTTCTGGAAATCTAGACCACCACCTTGTCTTGGCTGGCTGTGACTTATAAACTGGCAAGATGAGATTCTTTGACTTGACGCTAATAGGCTGAAGAACAGCCAAGCCCACCCACACCTGACACTCCAGAGTAATATGTGGTAAAAAAAAAGGCAGGCATTAAGCGAACAGGGATTTGTTCTTTTGATTTTTACAGACTCTTGAAAAGTCAGGGTAATTTTAACAACTCACTGCAGAATGTGAGGGATATTTGTGCTCTAACAATGGTAAACAATAACGAGTGTGGCAGTCTGGCACAAAAGTGAACAAAATGCTTATTCACAGACCATTTCCAGGAGAATAAATCCAACAAGAGCTCAAGGATAATTACTGTAGTCAAGAAAATAGAATATCTTCTTTTCAAATAGTTTTTGTGGGATGTAACAAGACCTTGAATAAACAGTGTTACAATGTCATTACAGTACACAAAGGGAATAATCACAGGATTATGGTTAGTTTTTATCTAGACAAGACTAAAGGTCATTTAACATGTATACTGCTTCAGAGAGCATGAGCTTCTCTGACTAATGTCCCTCATTTGTGCTGAGCGCTACTTCAAATCAATAATGAAGGTGAGTGTTTGTTCGTTTGATAAATTTTAGGCATAGGTGATGAAAAGTCAGCTTCACCAGCAACATTTTAACCATATAGTAGTGGAAAGAGAGGCTAGAGAGGGAAAATCTTTACATTCCTGGTCCCTGTCTAAGATCGTTAGGGTCTCTCATTATTGATTTTTAATTGATGATTTAATTTTGGATCGCACTAGGTAACTTTATATGATAATATATATATATATATATATATATATATATATATATATATATTATAGTGTGATAGGAGATTTCTAAGACTGACATATTCATATTAATCTAAGACATATAGCAAATACTGTAATAATGTCTTTATTGTCCCTTTGGAACTCCCTTTGTGCACATTACAAAGCAGCAGAAACGGCCGTATGACAGCTTTTGACGGGAAGCGCATTAAAGCTTTGCATCATGGGATGGGTCATCAGCTAAGCAGACGACATGGCACTATGTTGATGTAATATGGCTGTCATTATCTTCCACAGTCACTGCCAAAGGAGAAATACCCTCTCAAATGTCAAGTCACATCAACTCTATAGAAAACCACACTGACTGCATGAGCCAATTTGTCATATTTGCAGTATGTGGCACCCCACCATCTCCAGAAACATTTATTATTGCCCTGATTGGGCCTCATTAGGAGAGCAATAAAATGAACCAACTCTCTACAGTCCCACTCATCATACCGAGATTGCGTTTTCTTTTCATTGTCAAATTCAATTGTTGGCCTGAGAATTAATTTCATTTTTGGCCTTTGTTGCAATGACTTCCACTTTCTGAATAAAGGAGCAAAAGCAGTTTAATTGCCAAGACAAATAAATGTACAGGAATTTGTCTTGGCACTGTTAGTGCAGAGGCAGATGGACAATATACAGAGTTTAACAGAATGTACTGACAGACATACAGTAGAAAAAGGACACTGGGACCTCACATACTGTGTGCAGGGATATGGTAGATCTACTATGGACACCACACTCCACACACATTATGCTGTATATATATACAATTCTTTGATAATATTTTCCAGAATAAACTGTCTACACCGAAGCTTGTTTTGAATTTGTAGGTTCCTTTGAATTCAAATGGCATGATCTGCTTCCATGTGCACAGCTTTCAAAACCTCCCGCAATGCAAACGTTTTAGGCATTATTATACTTTTTCACTCTGCACACTGTAACTACTCTAATTTCATGTTCCCAACTTTGTGATTTTAGCAATTTCATAGTTGTGTGTGTGCGCATGTGTATTTGTGTATATGTGTGTGTATGATGTTCCCTGTTAAGGAATGCTATTTATTACATAGGCATGTGAGAATATGGCCTTCTATAACCACAGGGCAGGGATGGGATCACTCTTAGAAGCATCCGGAACATACCTTTCTGTTGTGATTGGGCTGAGATTAAACTACTGAGGCTACAAACAAATGTGGACCACATATGAATTAATGCAAACTACAACCATATGAAGCTGATGGCAGACAAATGAAGAAAAAATAGACAATGACTGCAGGCTCTATTGTAATTAGAAGCAGTGGACCTGCTGGAAATACCCCTCTGAATTGATGAGATTGATTTTGTCTCCATTTGCACACATACACATTTATGTTTGTGCAAATGTGCACGTACATGCTTGTATGTGCATGCACAGAGCTCAAAAGGCTTTACTTTTCCTGGCATGACAGGCTAATACTTTTATACACTAAAGTTAGAAAAAAAGCTCTTGTAGTCTTGAGTCTTTTGCCAATAGCTGTTGCAATACTTCTCTCATGCAGAGTGAAAATTTGGGGTTGGGAATATGTAAGAACAGTGTTACCGATATATACTGAGTAGGCACGCCAGAAACCTTTCTCCAAAACCACCTCTGCAGTTCTGGTGTAAATATGTTATATGTTCAGTGGAAAAATATAGCACAGTTGGAGCATTTCTAAAATCAAGGGCCAAACTGTTTGGTTTAATTGAAATTACAATTAACGTATGTGTCTCCTGTGAAACCTTTAAAAGCAACCTTTTTTCTTTTTTTCTGTAGTTGAATCAAAATAATAATGCTGTGCACGCATATTTAAAGAACCCCATCTGCAGAGAAGAGATTGTAAGGAAAGTATGTTTGTGAAGGACAGCACAAAATAATAAACCAACCTATTTTTGTAAAAGACACGTCTTCTTCTTCAGGTTTGTACATACAGCCGAGCTTTTAGTCTGCTTTCAATATTGTTCCACAGCAACTGGCAAGCTACAACACACACCTGGGTAAATACACCGCGCTCCACCGCTTGTCTTCTTTGCTCCCTGTCTCTCTGTGTAACCAATGAAGATCACTGGCTAATGTAGGGGCCTTCACTCTTCGTTCTGCTCACTGACAGGCTCACAGATCCAATCACAGATTAATGTTACTTTTACCAGCACAGTTCTTCTAGACACTAGAAGGACTGAAACATCTCCAGATCCTCTCTGTGCAGAGAAGCGGTAGAGAGCAGGAGCGTGCATTGCCTCAGGCGGCAGAACCCAACTCCTCCAGTCTGGACTGCAGAGCTTTTTTACAACCTGAAATTTGATTGTATCTGCCCTGGTGATGTCAGCCTGCTGTACTGCTAACAGCTTTCTGCCACTCTCTATCAATCATCCCTCTCACTATGTATGTCAGTCCTGCCAGCAGATGAATCCATGGCTCCCCACTACACACTCATCACTTTCCCAACAACAGGCACTAAATTACATTGCCAAGAGCAGGATATAGCCATTAATGTCACACCTGACTGAATTTTACATTGTGTAAGCTGCCCTCAACCACACCATCGTTACAATTTAGTCCAGCAATTTATTTCATATTACTGAAAAAGCCTGCTCCTGCGCTGACCTTCCATCAATTGCAGCATTGGCTTCCAGATGCTGGTGACTTAACCCCTCGCCTGTAAAACAAGAGTAAGAAAAACACCCTGTTATGATGACTATATTGGTGGCCTTGTTCTCCCAGGGAGCAGAGGTTTGGCTGAGGCTCCGTGTGACTACAGAAGGCCAATGGGTATTAGTGGTAACTGTAAAGTTTTTTTCAGAGCCATTTAGTTTGGTATCAGGCCAGTACACCTCCACTGACCCTTCCCTCTCTGTTGTACCCCTTGTGGTCCCCCCTGCTGTTCCCCCTCCAAGTGGGGAACTCCGTGTTAGGGGTTTGTAGATCTCACCATTATTTATTTATGAGTGTTTAAATGCCACAGCACCCTGGCAAGGACTTTAATAGAGGTGAGACACTCCCATGTCGCACTACTCCCGTCAGTAAAGTTTTACAGCGTCCCACCACACTCTCCAGAGAGGCCAGGGGAAAGTGACGCCATAGCCGAGGAAAATACTCTGTACTCGTGCCTGGACTGACACTCTGGTGCATTAGACTCAGTGGCCGTGAGGTATCTTTGAAACTGTGAAAGTGTGGTTTTTGATAATTGCTTTTCTTTCAAACTGCTCCAAATGTTACTGTATTTTGTATCGCACCTTACAAGCAGAAACAACTGCTAAAATGCAGCAAAGGACAGTGCCCCATTTGATAGCAATTATCACCACATAATGTCCCTCGTGCAATGTTGTCCTCACAACTTGTACTAATCAGCCCACAAGCCAGTTGTATCTGTCAGGTTTCACCACCACTGCAGCTAATGGATCCGTACTTTATCACATTGATTCTCCCTGTAAAGCAAGCCCCCTGTCAACCCACCCACCTTTCCCTATTCCCTCATATGGCCTTGATGAGATCCAGACCCTGCGTGGAAGCATATTAAAGTGGCCAAACAGTGTCAGCAGGAGAGCTAAATGGAAGGTAGTGAAATCTTTTGAACCTCTGTTACATTATAACAGTTCTAAACACATCCAGCTGGGTCCAAAGTTCAGGGAAGACATAAAAGCACCATTACATGTTACCTTGGAGTATGATAATAGTCGAGCACCAGTAAAACTACTAAGACAGTCCGCAATCAAAGGACCCAAAGGAAGGACTCCCTGCACTTCTTACTGGCTGCTAATGGCCTATGTGTGTCAGAGACAACATATCTGCTATAACACACACCCCAAACATTGTAAAGAGAGGGAACCTTTTTGGTGTTAATGATTAAACTCCATTAACTTTGGGTTAATTAAAATACAAAAGACTTAGAAGAGCAGTAATTACCCTGTACCAGCCTGGTAGGTAACCCTTTAAGCAAGTTGTAACTATACTGATCATGATGGGAGGATGCTCATATCATGACTTCATGGCAGCCAGATGTCTTTGCTGACTTGTTTTACAGGAGTTCTAGTGCTGACATTGACAATATTGCAGATTCTGAAGAGAGGAGCTGGACAGACACGGTAGATCGAGGCCAGACTGTATACACTGTGTGTGTGTGTGTGTGTGTGTGTGTGTGTGTGTGTGTGTGTGTGTGTGCGTGTGTGTGTGCGTGCACGTGCACGTGCACGTGTGTGTTCTTTGAGCTGTGTGTCGGCTGTGGGCTCCTCAGCCAACAGGCTGTGGCGTTTCAACCACACACGATAAATATGAGCTTGTGGTGAGGCCGTGGTGCCCCAGGAATGCTCACATGTGGTCGAGCGGCTCTCACCACCATTGACAAGAGAGTTAGATGGCTTTTGGTCATCAAGATTCCTGGTGGGGAAAACTACATAGGAGGCCATTTGACTTCAAGACTTGCCAATGCCAGTTTCCTTTCTGGCTCAAGTATCTTACTAAAGCGTGTTATTTGTTTACTCCAAGCTCTGACAAAGCAACCAATCACGCTATTGTTTACTGGCTGGCTGATCTCAGCTTTGGCCAAAAATGCACTTAATCACCAGTTACCAGCATCAGAAACAAACACGAGATGACATGGCCGACAGCAACATTTCCCAGATCAAGTGTAATTCTATGAACGTCTTTCCATATTTATTTATACAACCCAGAAATATTCTCACAACCTCCATGAGGCTGAAGTTAACTCAGATGTGACTATCTTTGCCTGATGAACAAGTAAGAACTTTAGGAATCTGAATGCTGTTCCAAACTAAATATGAGCCATGATTAGACCAGTCGTAGCGGTAAGGACATTAATCAATAAGTCGTCTAAACCCAGAACAGTATAAGGCCTATCTGATACACTCCTCGGTGGATTTCCTATTTTCTGATACTTTGATGTTACTGGACAGAACATGACCCGTCCTGTGAAAGCCACAACTGATTGATTACAATGATTGTGTTGTCTGTTATCTTAATATCAATGGGGAGATGGAGGTAGGCAATTTGTTACCCTTAGAAATTGTGCCAAAATATTTATATGGATCTATTATTCATTCCATAACTGGACATTCTCAAAACGGTGCCTGTGCTTTAAATAGCTGAAACAGAGCTCATTAAATACTGGCATAAATAATACATCAGACCGACTGGACTTTGTTTCACAAGCAACAGAAAGAAAACAATTACTAAAGTGATTTAATTAGGTGAGTTATGCTGTGGTCAAGCTAACATCAATAGTTTTAGTAAGAAGCCAACATAAATCATGGAACTATGAAATGCCCTCTCCTTCCACACATCCGTCATCGGAGACCAATCTGTTGTCTCTCAGAACTTCATGGCTGACAAAGGTCATTTGCCTAAGGTCCCGACTGAGACTATATCCTTTCTCTGGACAGATGCAGTGACATAAGGGGGGGCCGGATGCCCCCCTCTCCTCCTGCTGACCTCTCCCTCTCTTCTAGAGTCTGAGAAAGGGTCCCGAGGTTGAGAAGGTCCTGGGGACTGGACACATTGCAGCATTAATTACACACTCAGTTACCATTGAGCCTAATGTTTGGCCTCATCCCCCAGCCCCCCCTTGAGCTTAACTCCTTCCTGACAAGCAGGGAAAGTAACGAGGCCTCTGTGGCTCGTTTGCCGAGTCAGCCAAGACAGTTTTTCTACGCTGTCTTCCTCGGCCTTAAATGCTACAATCCCGCGTCACTGTGCTTGACGATCACACGCAGGGAGGAGTCGATGGAGATAATGGAAGGTGTGAGGCAGTGGGTGACAGGAGGGACACTTCATCCCATCAAAGGCTTCTTGCTGGTCAACTTGTGCAAACAAAGAGACTTTTTTGGAACATTATCTACCAGAGGCTTCTCCTTCTCCTGCTGACATCCTCAGTGTTCCCGTGACTGTGATTGGCTGAGGAGGAATAGAAAGAGAAAGAAGTTACAGAAAGATGAAAGAGAGCGCGCACAGACAGGATATCCCCTGTGGTTAACAGCAAAGTAAACACAGAAGAAAGAGAGAGAAAGGAAGTCTACCTCTGTCACACAGACTCGAGGTGAGATGCTTGCAGATGTCCTTGGATGTATAAAAGATTAGTTCCTGAACTTTGGCAGGGCTTGGCGTTCTTCTACAAAGCGCTGCTGGCTACAACTATAATCACAAGTGTCTCTCCCTGTTGCTGAAGTAATCCGATTTGTGTTGACAGGGACTGTAGTGTGTAATCTGATAGGAGAGTACTTACAGTATCAAGGTTAGTGTGTTCATTTGATTAATTCATAGCCTACAGGGTCTGTGAGATAGAGGGAGGGCGCAGCATGAGATCATGACCCTGGAATTCTAAACAATAACCATCTGTGGTGAACCATGTTCAGCTCGATCTGACTCGCTCTGAATCGCCCAATTGCGTTTCCTCTCTCACTTCCTTTTTCTCTGTCTCCCTTCTCCTTCCTGGTTCTCTCTTGCAAGATAATACGTTGAGATACACTCACACCTGGAACACACACCTGCAACATTTTGCATGTAGAACCAACAAGCCACGTACCAAAAATATGTCACGGCATGCACTCTCAGCCTGAGGCAGATATCACTATAACACCTGATCCAAAACAGAGCCTCTGTGTAAAACTCCTGTGTACACAGCCAAAGACCAGAATGGTCCTGTTTTACCTTTTCTTTTAGAACATCATGTAATGTAACAATTAGATATAATCATTTTGGGCTACAAATTTTCCCAAAGAACAATAATCCCATGTCCATGTCGTGGATTTAGTGAATTTGTCCACTGCATTGCTTCTATGTTCTACATGCCTGAAAGTGACATTTTAAAAGAAAGATGTTCTGAATTACATGCTCGGAGAATTTCTTTTCTTTGCTCCGCACAAACGAGAACAACATCTCTGTAAATGTCAGTTCTCTGCGAGCATCCCCTTCATTGTTAAGAAAAAGTGACGTGGTTTGTTCTCTTTCAGCTGGTTGCCACAGAGGCGAGAATGATAGATGAAGTGTTACTTTGTGCACTATTTTTAACTTTTCCAAACCAATGTTCAGACATCCCATCTGGACAGGGTTAGGGGTAAGGCAGCTCTTTGCCATTAGTTACAGTAACAGACTGCATGTGCTCTCCTCAGAGGTCAGAAAACAAACATTATACTTGTTTATGTGTCATGGCACGATGAGTACAGCTCAGTTAACGGTTTTCAAGAGGTGGTGCATGACTGTTTAATAAGCTTGGACAACGTTATGTTTAATGTAGAAGGCTGTTTTAAAAGCTATGAACAGTTCTTTCTGCTAATAAAATATATTTGAACTTCTCCAATGCTACATGTCTGTTTAATTATCATATGGGAATGTACTATGTTGTGTTTGTGTCAGTGTGTTTTACCCCTGCAGGATTGATGCTGTAACGACATCATGTTAAACAATGGTTTAACAACAAGTCAATAATAAACCATTATTTCAGCATTATATCTGAGCTGGTTCCTTAGTCACATATTTAAATAAATCCTCATAAAATAGAGAAAAAATAATAAACCAAAAAATATTTAGAAAGTCATAATACAGAAGAAGGAATAGGGGCAAAGTCACTAGTTATGCCATAGGGGACAGGGGTATTGACAGGATACAGTATATCCAGTTTCTTTGTTTAACAATAACACATTTGATGATTAACCCCACATGCTGGCAAAATAATTATCCCTGGAAGCATAGAAGACAGAATTCATGGGCGGTGGTGTGTTACCACAGGTGACATTTGTTACACTTTGGTGTACTGCAGTGCTTGCCTGGAGAGAACACTTCAGGTGGCCCAAATAGTGTGGGATGTAAATAATACACTGAGTGGTTCAAGGAGCAGTTACCTTGATGGTAGTTTCTTTACCTGAAAGAGTTTCAAAATGTATATTACAGAGTCCTTTCAGTTTGTGACAGGGGCACAGTTGAGCTGTGTTTTGGAGAAAGTACACACAGATGGTTAAAGGTCAGCAGAGTTTGATGTGTGAAGCACGGCCTTCAATAAATAAGAAACGCAAGTCGAAGCATTAAGAATTCACTTAAAATACCTTAAGGGTGATTAAGGATTAGAAGGATGAGATGAGAGTGACACTGCACAGCTCTGAGGAATCTGTGGCTGGATTGTTCCTGGATCATGGGCATCAGTTCCACTCAGCCATCAGCAAGGCAGTGGAGACTTATTGAAGTAGGCTGTGAGCTCCTATCATCAATGATGAACTGATTGGACCCTGTTGAGTTGAAGATGGATTGGAAATTCAGTTTCTAAAATTGAACGGCCCACAGATGTCTTCCAAAGACTTAGCTTTGACTTTTGACTGAATGGGATGAATTAACTTTGAGGGATGACTTTTTCAGAGAAGGATTGTCTAACAATCGGCCTAGAATCTCTTAACGTTTATGCTTTAACGGGTGTGTTAAGACGAGAAAGTTCAGTTTAGATTCTTTAGGAGAAAGGGTGGTCCAGCCCACCTCTAGGCTAGAGTTGATTGTTAAATGTAAATACATTGCAGAATACAGCACCATAACACCATCTTTAATCTGAAAGTGTCCTTATGTCTGCAGATGGAGATGGAACAACTGTCCACCACACAGCTGCTCTAGCACATAAAATACACTAGATTTCCAGATTTCTTTCAAACCACAAGGACTACAAATAACTCTATATTGCACATAATGCATTTTATCAGCGCTGGACTCTCAGTTCATACCACTATTTTTGACTTTATAGTGAAAAAGGGTGTTCCCTTGATCGTGGTTAATACAGCAAACAACAACTTGACTTATGTTTCTTTCTGTGCCCCGTAAGTCTCAAATAACACGGCCACTCTAAAGGGAGTCTTAGGTTTATAATTGCACTTTCAAAGTGGTCCCCGATTGCTCCACCTGTCACAGGGGGTGGGATGTAGAGGCAAAGCCTGGTTTTCCATTTAAGAAATATATGTGGAAAACTCACTCTGAGGCATATTTGTTTGGAATGTTTTATGGTTACAGATGTGACTCTTACCACACTGAGATCACTCCAAGTTAACAATGTCTCTGCTCTTGTAACCACTAATTAAAGCAGCTAAGCCCCTAATCAGAAGTAGGACTAATTAACACATAGCATATCCAAAAATACAGTTGACTGTCATTATACTGCAGTTCAACCATTATATTGTAAATATAGAACTTTGTTAAAAGAAAATTTTCCTGCAATAGTTACAACTTTGCACAAAGTAAATGTTGGCACTGTAATAAATAGCTCTTCAATAATGTCACTTAAACACTAATAATGTAATAACGTAATATCACTCAAACGTGAACACTTTGAGTTTCTGTCACCTTTTGATTGAAATTTTCCCTGGTGGTCCCATATTGCTTTGGGGGTCCTTAGGTACACACAGTAATATTGCAAAGTCCCATTCCCATTTCTCTCTCATCTGTATTACATCTGTTAGTTTGGGGGCCAAGCGAGCCACCAAAGTAGAACAAACTTCCCTCCCATGGAGTTTTTTGTTCAATAAAACAAGAGAGTAAAAGACCAAGAAATACAGAGAGAGAGAGCATTGTGTCTGGACTCCAAAACCAGAGAACCGCGGTGCTCCACCAGAGGACTCTAAAGGGGAAGCCCACACAGCAGGAACAACTGTACAGTACACCGTGGTGGGAAAACATCCATGGATTGATTTTCATCAGTTATAACACAAACCCCCAGAAAAAAGAAAAACACTGACATGCATATCATGCTTAAATCTGGCCGACTTCCTATGCGATATGTCATGTGTAAAGCTATATCCTGTGGTTCTGCCTGGCGGTCAGGCTGCGATGTCTCTGGGGGCCTCAAGTCCCTCACCAAGACTTGGAAGCAAACTGCAAGCTTTACCTTGGACCAGCAAAGGTCAGAGAAGAGATTGTTCCTTTGGCTCAGATATCGTTTTCACATTGCAGCTCCAAGCCTTGATCTACTTTTAACAACACGAGGGAATGTGTGAAGAGTTATGAATGTGCCATAAAGGATCATACACTGAACAATGACCATCTACTACGCTATATCATCTTGACTTAAAGGAATAATTCCAAGTTTTTTGAGAGTTTAAATCTTTGCAGTAAAATTTTAGAGCTAAGCAAAATGTTCTTGTTTCTTCCCGAGTTCAAAAGAATAAGAGGATTGATATCACTTGTTTGTCTGTATGATAATTATAATGTTAGCTTAGCTTAGCACATAAACCTGAAACAGGGGGAGACAGTTAGCTTGCCCCAGTCCACACATGTAACAAAACCTTTAAGCACCTTTAAAGGTCAATTAGCAAGTTCTATCATTTTTTTTTTAGTTGTACAAAAACTGATAAAAAGAAAAAACGTTTTGCAGCGTTATAGGGGGTTTATGGTGATTTAATGCATTCCTTTAAATATGTTTGAATGCAGCTTGTTATTACTCCAGTCATAGTGTTTAGTGTCCAGTGTTTGGGTTAAGTGCCTCTTTTCTGTGATTATTTAAATTGTCCCCTCCAGGGGTGTCCGGTCCTGGTTCTCGAGGGTCACTGTCCTGCTTGTTTTCCAACTATCCCTGTCCTACCCACTGCTGATTATGTGGTTCAGGTGTGTTCAGCCAATCAGAAGCTGTAAGCGCAGGGATGGTTGGAAAATTAGCAGGACAGTGGCCCTCGAGGACCTCTTCAGCATTTGTTCAGATGATCAGAGAGTACATGATCAGATAAAATGACCTCTTAAAAGGCAGCAGTGCCCTTTGACCCTTTTTAATCTGTCTCACAGGAACATACTTAGACACACACAGAAGCACACACTACTTACACTCATTAGCTATTAGGTTTCATTAGAATTTGGAAATTCAATTAGTGGTTTTAGTTTGTCATTGTGTAGCATTTCCTCTGTCTAACGGCTACACACAGGCATGTGGTGTCTAATGCCTGTTAGTGAAAGGAAGTTTGAAATGGAAATGCTATTGTGGCCTTCCTCCACGCCCTTCTATCATTTGTTTTAAACAAACCCACCCAGAAATAAAATTACTCAATTTACGTAAAATAACTTTTAATTATGTTTTTTTTCCTCCTTTCCCTCTTATGCTATTGCACAGTGGAGAATCAGCACGCTTTGCATAATTCAGTTGCCCACGCACTCTGCCAGGACACTTGATTCCAATTAGATATTTTTCTTTGCTTTCTTGTTCTAGCCTGTCTGGGCCTCCTGCTTTCATCCCTTGCTCTGCCCTCCCTACTAACTCCCTCATTGTTGAACTCTTCCCTCCTCTCTCCATTTTCTTCACTCATGTCCTCATTCTCTCAATCTCTATCATAATATGCAGTTTTGTCAACCGCAGTACACTGCTTTGCTTTCATGTATTCTCTCAAATTCAGATTTCTCACAGCCCGACATCCTGTGACCGGTTTTAACAGTTTTGACAGTGTCACATACAGCACATCAGGACTGTAAAACACTGTGGCAAAACTATTACAGCAAACAAAACCAAACAGTTTCCATAATGATAAAGCAGGGATTTAGAAGTGGCTTTAGAAGTTTGCAAACCGCCTTTGTTTTGCTCCTAGGCAGTGAATATTTATTAACCTATGGGTCCATTTGATTACAGTGTGAGGTCAGCTCCGTGCTGCGAATGTCCTCCCACACATTCACTAATGATAGCTTTGCTGTGGAGTGCATACAATACATTTCACCCAGAGCGAAGTAGCCACATGTAATTCCTCATCCAAATTACTGTAATTAAAACATTCCACAATCCTTTATGTGTTATTTCTTCCTTCATGTACTGTTGTTTCTTGTCTTGGCTTTCTTTTAATTCAACAAATCAAATAGAGGCTATTAGTCCCACAGCAGTATGAGATACATGAATTATTCTGCTCACTTGTATAGACTATTCACATCCACATTACACAGCCCAGACCCAGAAAATAAAACTTTTTATGTGTTATTATTAGCACAGAAGTAAGTAACATTTCTGCAGAGACGACGGGATAAGTAAACTGAAACCGTATCGTTGATATGTCCGTTTCTCCTTTGTTGCAAAGTCACAGACAGATGATTTAGAGTGCATCACTTCAGCCTAAATTGTTTCCAAGCAGGGGGTCGCTCTGCAGCATCCAGCCCATCACTTCACGACTGAGGCCTCAAGTTTCTGCTCAGTGTTGCATGGAAGTTTCCAAGAGCTATGATATTGCATGTGTCAGCCACATTTATCATGTAGTTGTACAACCCTGGAAACTTCTGTATTACAGTTTGCAATTTCATGGCTAACCACAATAATAGAATAAGAATATTTTTAGTATTTTTGAGATTTTGTACCATTTGCTTTTGAAGATTGATTTGCCGTTGAGCTGGCAAGGTTGTGTTTCTGATTATGCAATTGCTTGATGGTGAGATAAATCAATTTTTATTGGAAAAGCTGAGCTTCAGAGTCACCTCTGGTCGCTCCCCTTCAATTAGTTGTAACTATGTTACTGAGGTAGTAAACTCTAATCAGGGCTGATTTTCAGGGGAGGGATTAGCACTTAAAATGCATTAAGGAGGAGGCATATGCACACTTGGATGTCATATAGAAGATATAGACAGCAGAATAGCTGGTGCTAAGCATTAACAACTATGTTTGGCTGTACAGTAGGTATTGTGCTGTATACTGCCTTCAGTGATGAAAATTACTTACTGCCCACTCGGGGCTGAAACGTTCATCACATGGAAAAGAAGGATGAATGAAAACAAACCCCCTGGTCAAGGAGAGAATACATCCAATAAGTCAAGAAATCATCAGATCGCCTCCAAGCCAATAACACATCCACCTCATCCGGAAGATAATATCTAATGTTGTGCATGTGGATAGCAGATGGACCACTATTATGTACTTTCCAGATGACAAGATTTACCCTCTCAGTTGTACAGTTAAGCAATTTAGATGGCAGGCAAAATGTTAAACAAATTAATCTGTGCCCAGATTTAAACTTAAAAACTAAACTTAACCTAAACTGACAGATCATAACAAAATCAAAATGATAGATATCTATGCGATATTTAAGGCTTTTTGCTTTACTATCAACTTGTTAAAAGAAAAGTTAATTCATAACTAGGAGTTCAAACTAGGAATGGTTAAATAATTCTGTTTACTATAAAATCTAAATGTACTCCTGCAGGCTTTTATGCAAATAACTAAAGATAAAAAGGAAATTAGAATGTTTCCAAGGCCTCAAAGGAGTCTTTCAGGGTTTTCGGAAGTGCCAGCAGGTGGGATTTTGAGTATCTCTGAATATCTTATCTAAATGAGGAACACGTTCCGTTAGCCAACCATCAGTTTAAAATAGTTTTTAAAATTTGCCACAACAAACCTGTCTAGATGAACTTCAAGGAGCTTAGAGGAAATGTTGCATTGACAGACATGTCATCGGGGACCACACAGAATAATCCTTTATGACTCTTCAAGGCCAGAGTCATGCAGGCATGAAAGATCTACAACTGGAAGAAAAGCCTTGCTCCAAGCCTTTTAAAAAGCACTTGCTCTCCTTGAGTGTCTCCAGAGTGGGACAGATGCACCAGGGCAAGGCAACCTCCTGGAAGGGTCAAGGAAAAACACAGGGACGCTGGGGGAGCGTGGGTTGACCTTACTGGAGGTATCCATCATTCACTGAAGATGTTGGCACCTTACAAGACACACACACACACACACACCGAGCCCAAGCATGCATAGAGAAGTAACCCCTACGAACACTCTTTTCATGACAGGACGTCTCTAATGAATGTGGCACTCAGAAGACCCTTGAGAGGAAGCAAGGCCATTCTCACTCCTACCACTGGCTCTGCAGGGCACAGAGAGGCCCTCGGCCGTCTGCATCTCACAAGATAACCAGATTGAAAAGCAGTCCCCAGACAAGTGTGCTCTGTCAAGGGCTGAGGGCTGTTTTTATGTCTCCCTGTTGCTGTCTGACTGAGATGTGGAAGGACAAATCTGAAGGAGTGCTTGTTCATGCCAGTACAGTCGCTGGTACAGTGATGGGGCCCCTCAGCTCAACAATACCCACATTATCCGTCTCACTCTTTCTCTGCCTCTACTGATGTGCACCAAACACTCTATCATGATATCCAACACACACTGTCAGCATGTTATGTCCCCACTCAAGTGACTCTATAAATTCAAATTATGGAAGAGTTATTCTGGTCTGTCTGGCAATTAAATATGCATGTGTGGCTTTCTGGGGCAGCCAGCCAAGGTCTCATCAGCGCCAGTCCCAGTCTGATCTAATTCTACCAAGCGCCTCCCTTTCTCTGTGGTAATAAATTTTTATCACCAGGGAATATGTCTCATAGTATTGAAATATTGCTTTCCACTCACACTTCCTAAAACATTTTTGTGCAGCAGCAAAGGCGCTGAAGATCACTTGTAGTCTGTGAGGCTGCGTTGGTAAATCCAAACAAGATGAGGCTGTCTCACAGATACGTGAGGTCTGTGTGACAAAAAGGGATGTCTAACTCATATAAGTGCTATTTAATGACTTATACACCTCTGGGAGATAAAACACTAAGATCTCAATTTTGACTCCTCTGTTGCTGAACACTGTCTGTAGAGTGTAATGAGCAGCTGGCGGCGGATAGATCACAGTAAAAAATTGGATATTCTGAGACATGGTGCAGGTTACCCATGGTCCCTGTGTGTGTAGAAGATACATGTTTATTTTGGACTTGAGTGACAGTGAACACAGTGCAAAGAACTTCACTTTGGAGACAGAAGACATCACGTCAGAGTTTTCCTCACCAACCCCTTCAACGAGGCTCATAACACGCACTCACTCTTACACCATCACCTTCAGAGGAGACTCGCCACCCTACAGCAGAGCCTGGCACATCGCCAGAGGGTTTTAAGTGCGGAGCCTGGCTTCGCCTCATCCAAAACGCAGAGACCACTTGAAAAATATTCCTGCTGCTATTTAACACAGCGGCTCAACACAGCTCAACAGCTGAGGTCTTCCAAACTCCAGCAGTTGAAGTGATTGGGGTCGGGGTTCAGAGGGCTAATACAGTTTGCGGGGAGCTTTGGGATTAAACTATTACCTTAACCACAGGAAGTACATGAAATATGACGCCTGGAAATTTCCCAAAACCTGCTGTTGAGCTTTCTTTTTAAAGTTTTTAATGTCATTAGTTATCACTGTCATCTTATTACAAGCGCTATGAATTAGGAGTGTCCAGCCAGGTAGAGTTTACATGTTAGTTTAGTGTGTTAGTACTAAACACAAAATGTTTAAATAATGAGAGCACCAAAGCCATTACAATTAAACCTGAGTGGGACATAAAAAAACACACTTTTCATAGCAATCCATAGTTGTCAGGAGCTGTGACTGTGTGTGTGTGTGTGTGTGTGTGTGTGTGTGTGTGTGTGTGTGTGTGTGTGTTTACATACCAAGTACATATATATATTGGTCTCATGAAGGTCTGAAGCATCATGCAACACAAGAAGCCAAAGAGAATATTCCCTTTACTTTTTGGTGTTGTGCTGAGCAGATTGACAGAAAGGCAACGCCCATTCGCTCATTGTGACTTTCACACGTTACTTGGACTTTGTACTACAAATCTGTTTAATGTCTGGGCTGACTCAGACGTTTGCATTCTCACATACAGCTCCTCCAGGTGATGTCTTGAGGAGTTCAGGTTGCAATGCTTGTCAGAAATTGGTGTAAAATTGATCCTGTGGGGATATCTCTACACAATTTGAAGCAAATCCAGCTACAAACTGTAGAGATATTTCAGTATCTGAAATCTGATGATGTTTTAGTTTTTAGGTTGAATGGTAATGCTGTGTTGTTGACTATGCATGTCTGTGGACAGGACTTTTTAGGTTCAGCAACTGAAGAGCTATTATTTTTGGCCCAGTTGTTTCCGCTGAACTTTTTTGTATAGAAAGGCAAAAACACTTTGAATAAAATTCGGCATTACTCATGACTTGATGGCCACAGGAAATGGTTTTCTTCCTCTGCACGTGCATGTAGACTTCAGAGTAAAGATACACACACAGTTAGGTCAAACGAAGACTGCCGGCAAGTCACTGTGATTTTAAAACAATATGTACAACATTGGGTGCTCTGAAAACTTGTGAAGGCTATTTCAGTGTTACTTCACGTTCTTATAAAACATCTGGTCTCTTTTTATTTTATTTACTTGCAGTCGCATGAGGACACACAGAGAACACAAAATCTCCACCTTGTTAGGGAACCGATAAAATGATGGGATATAGTTCACATGACCTCATACTTTATTTAGTGTGTGATCCTTCAACCTGCATTCAACCTAGATGTTAAAAAGGAGTAGCTGAGGTCACTATTTAGAAATAAAAATATAGAGAAAGTTCCTGTGGTTGATCTGGCAGTGGTGGCCATTATTATGAGGAGGACAGATAACACATGGGAGCATGTGGAAAGAATCACAATCACAGACTCACACGCAATTGCAGGCACACAAACTTCCTGTCACAAACAAATGTCTTCCACACACTGAAACACATGCAATATAAAATTCAACTCATCCAAACATAACTATATTCACCACCAGTCATATTTTTTTTTTATCTTTCACTGCACAGCTCATTTCTTACACAAACTCTCTGTAAGATGACTGGTCACACACTGTCACACACATAGTCAGAGCGGCCTGGATTTTCCCCTGCCGCACTGGAGCATGGACAGGCCAAAGCTCACTTTTCAAGAGGGGATGCTTTGAGTTCCAGAGGGGTGCACATGAAAGGGCAGCAGAATATAAAGGAGTGCCCAAGGATACACTGCAGCGCTCAATGTGAGGACAATTTAGCCCTGATGGAAAACCTGGATCAAAGGCCTGGCCTCCATAATTGCACATTCCCCAACAAACACTGTGCCATTTGAAGAGTGGGCCAGACCTCTGAACTCCTGAGACATGTTCTTGTGCACACACACAGGCAGCCCCATTCCTTTCACCTTGCTGTGTTCTCTATCTCAATGTCTAGCTAAAAGATTAGAGAAATGCTTACGTTCCAGAAGTGCTCACAATTTCTCTTTGAATGTCAAGATTTAGACCAAGGCTGGCGCAAACATCTCTTAAAGCTTCTTCTCCTTTTTGTTAAAGGCCGCAAAAAGTCACAGTTATCGGCATAGTGAGTCAGTTCAAAATGACAAGACTCATACACACAGACTCATCAAATGCTTTTCTTGTAGCATAATCTCTTTGCTCTTTTCTAAGGTGAACTAGAGGTTGGAATGTGTCAGCATCACTGAAAAGGACACCTAAGTGTTTTTGTTAGCTCAGAAATGAATGACTGCACTCATTCTAAAAAGGTCCGGCTCTCCTGACAAATTCTAATGATATTAGGATGATCAGGTTAAACTTGTGGTTTTATCTTCATGAGAGCCTCCGTTGTGAGGAGGATATAGTTCTCCGTGTCCTCACCTTAAGAAGACAGTGGGTCAGGAAATTGTTTTACGACCAAAGAGTGCCTTACTCCCTTGGGTCCTGCCCGCAGGTTTATTTTCCTCTGCATGCAGGTTCAGCCTGCCAGAATGCTGTGTCAGAGATAGTAAATCTAGCTCAGATATCTTCACGGTGCTGCAGGTGGAGAGATCTCGATAAGATGGAGTGTCTTGTTTGCTGCTGTGAAAGAAACTGTCAGTAAGAAAAAGCTGTTAAAAATCTGCTAGTTTTAAATGGTAAAAGTCATCTTGGTTCATCTGCATCTGTAAATAGGTGGATAAGACAATGCTTTAGTTATTCATCATACTGCTATATAGATACATGTTGTGAAGTCGCTTCCTTTTTGCTTTTTCACCACCCATTCGAATAGATGTCTCTCCTAACACTTCACAGACGGCAGCAGAAAACCAGCGTGGTTGAGCAGACACTGACAGCTCTGTCCACGAGAGCCTGTGAGTGCTTACTCAAGAACTTCTAATGGTTTTATGTTGCGTCTAGACTTTAATAAGCGGTTGTGTTTCCCTGACAGCACACCCCAAATCTCCCCTGAAAGTCCTATGGCGATGCTTCAGTAATAAAATACTATATGCATGTGTTGTAGAGCCGGACACAAATAAACACGCTCCTAATAGACCCGAATGTGGTAAACCTACAGAAAACGCTTTGTCATCAGAAATAACACTCAGTGTGTGTGTTTTACTACATTCTTACAGATACTTTGAAGAGATGTTTTCTGAAGCAGTATCACATATGGAAATACTGCAGTGTGGAGAACATAAAGAACATGAGGTGCTCCTTTGAAAGTGTGTATGTTTTTAACTTTTGAGGCCCAGTGTTGGAGCGTTGGGCTGCATAAACAAAGCTGTAATATTACTAAGCAACTGGAGTTTGATCATAGGAGCTCTGGTCTATTAAAGCAAAATAATCCAACCTTTAAAAGAAGAAACGCTCTTCCTCCAACACAGGAGAAGTTGAATTCATATACAATAAAACACACCCTTGCTCACGGTGACTAATGTGATCAAACTTTACAAAGATATTGCTGTGTAACTCTACTTTGATTATCCCACAGTAATCACCTGTTGCTGTTGTGGAGTTTTTCTTACTTTGAGGATAATGTAAAAGTCAAAATATGCAGATATTTTTTTTATTTCTAGTACAAAGGTTTTAGTTCTTTTTTTTTGTTTTATAGAAGTAAAAACATAAGCTCTACAGATCACTGCATAGATTAAATCAGGGAGGGAAAAGTGTTGATCCCACATGAGAGAGCTTTGAAAATCAGATATGAAGCTTTGACTCAAAT
Source organism: Ctenopoma multispine (assembly GCA_034779795.1). Taxonomy (NCBI): domain Eukaryota; kingdom Metazoa; phylum Chordata; class Actinopteri; order Anabantiformes; family Anabantidae; genus Ctenopoma; species Ctenopoma multispine. Next base: position 6,600,721 of record JAUYWH010000007.1, on the reverse strand, counting down.
TAACCCTTTAATTTTTTGATGCACTTGGAATGACTTGTAGTATGTAAGTATGAAATGGAGATTAGCCTGACCTCTGGTGCTACGTTAAATAAGGCCTGGCCCATGTTAAGATATAAAAAGCAAGTTACATACTGTAAGTTACATGTTTTATTAAAATATTTGATTGCAACCTTTCAACAATAGCTAATGAATCACCATTAAGACACATACATCTCCCATGTGTGACTCACGTGTGACCTAGTTCAATTAGGCATGGTAACCACATGGACCATCAGATAGCACCTCTCTTAGGATTTGATAAATGTATAAGGCTAAATATAGGCTTCCATTCAACATCGACCTGCTAACCTGGCAGGATGTTCCTCAGTTGTCAGTGAAAAGCATTCGAGTGGGTCAGATTGAATTTCTCTTTTTCTGACATTCAAGTTCAAAGCAATCATGTCGAGTAAAAGAAAAGTCCAACAAAATAACTAAATGTAAGAACTGGTTGGAATATTTTACTGAAGAACCGCAATTGGGTTGTGATGAAGCATAATGATCATTTCTTTGCCGCTGTAAGCTTTGAAGAGTTACGGGGGGAAAAAATGTCGACGTCCAAGAATGTCCAAGTTTTATTCCTTCTTGGCTTCAGTAAACCTGTTGAGGTGCTAATAGCAAGACGCAGACTGTCAACAGACTCCGTTTTGACAAGTCTACACAGACTAAGGGTAGATCACTGTAGAGATGCAAACTGGGAAGGGATAAGTGTTCAGGTGATGACTGGCAGCTAGGGAGCCTTTAAGGGGCTTGAAAATATATAGAAAGAGAACCAGTGAATTTCCTTCGCACTTAATTGTTAGTGGAAGTACTAAGATCAAGTCAAAGATGTACATTGATCTTTATCCTCCTTAGTTCGGCAACAACTGGTTTGTCTGACACATAGCGGTAACTTTGAACTGAAATTAAAATTATTTTGTTAGCCTTACTTCAGTTGGAATTTATTTTGCAAGTATTATTAGTAATTTAATCCTGACTCTTCCTATCTAAACCCAACCTGAGGGCTGAAAATATGTTTTCTTATTCTAAGCCAAACCAGTCAGTTATACACTGACTGAACCTTTGTGGGGACAGGATGATCTCAATCTCTTGTGCTCTAATAGCGCCCTTCTCCAATAAATATCTTCTCAACCTCTTTTAGTAAATGGGACACAAGTTGTCTAATTGGATGGTTGGTAGAGGTTAAACACTTCCTTCAACATCTCAATGTGTCACTCCACACCAACGCAAACTGGCCCTGAACGTGGGCTGAGCCTGTCCAAGGACACTAAACCGTAGACACCCCTTCAGAAGCTTCCACTGGCGCTTCAAAGAAAACACACAAACCAGCTGTACCACACACACCCAGTCTGTCTCCTTAGTCTCACTGATGTTAAGATAATCTAATAAAAATTTAATTTCTCAATCAAAACTCTACTCAAACTTAAAAAAACCCCACAAACTGTACATTTATTTAATTTGTTTTCTCAGCACTCAGACTTACATTTCAGTTGAACTAATATTATTCACAATAGATTGCCAACAGTGAATTTTCCTCTTTATCCTGCTGGGGCCTCAAAATGATTGAAGTCACATTCGTGTAGCTAAAGTCTGCCTGTCTAACCCAAGGCCACGCACAGGATATGGCATGAATTACATGCACACACCTCACTGCTTAGACTATAAGCTTTTGATAATAAACAGTCAATTTCCACCATGTTTCACACAGCTCATTGGTGCAGAGTTGGTGGACTGATTCACGCCTCTCTCAGTATCAACCGACTGTACTGCAGGAAAAAATATGACAAGTCCCAGTTGTGCAGTATAAACAATCAAGTAATTAAACTTTTCATCAAGATGAATTGCATAGTTTTTTTCCTCCCAAGTACTTTATCTTACAGACTAATCATTGTTTCTTTTTTAATTAGGCATACACAGTTCTTTGTATACACATTTGTGCATTTTTAAATTACAGTTTAATTATGTTTCCATTGAGATGTTGCAAGATAGCAGTGAAGATGGCTAAAGAGGGAGGGGTGGTTACATATTTGCTCCTGTCTTTCAGCACTAAATGAGGGGTGTTTTCTGTCTTTGGCAGTTTGTTTAACCACTTATATGATTGGATTGCTCATTAATTTTCATTCTGTCACATCCCAGCCGTAATCATTTTTTAACTGTGCCTTTAAACTGCCATCCTCAACATCTGTCTAGTGATTTAATGTTGACATATTACACAGTGAGTTGTTTTTCTGCCACTGATGTATTCTCATGCTTTGATGAAATGAAGCGCTGTAATTCATTTTAACCAAATTAGAACTGAGCATCATTAGATTTGATATGGTGAGGCTCGGGCACATATTGTGGATTGTCCCTGGAAAGTCAATCCACAAAAATTAATATGGCTTTATATCACGCTGTAACAAATGTGATGGCTGCTTTTTGTGTGTTTTTAATTGCTTATATGTGTGAAGTACACTGCAAATTCTTTGGCAGCAAATTTGTATGAAACATACTGATAAGCCAGACTGCTAAATAAGATGTAAGACTGTTGTAGTCTTCTTGTTAGACAGCAAGATCCTTATCAATATTATCATTAGTTCTTTGCCTCTCCAGTAACAACCCACCTATCTTGATAAGCTGTCAACTTTTAATTAGGCTAAGGTGAAGAAATGTCAATCTGTGTTTTTCTTCATACTGCTTTGTGCATGTGTTATTGTGCTGTGATTTCCCAACATTGTGGCCACTAGCCACAATAGCCACAACCCATCTGGCTGCTGGTCACCACACCTATAGGAAACACGCCCACAGGACATGGTTTCTGCCTCAAAATATTGAAAACATTATCCACATCCATGTGTTGGGTAAACAAATATTTCGCTGGCCAAAAAAATCCATCAATTTATGTTAAACATTCCCAGGCCTTTGCAACAGCTTTCCCAAAGAGCCTGTTACTTACTTCCTGTTACTCTGGGGAAACAAGGCAAAAGTGAACATCTTTTAAGTCTGCAAATCTTTATTTAGATCTTTAATTACATTTATAACTAACTGATTGGCACTGGCGTGTCGTTGGAAACTCAATGATGCAGTTCTATGTTTTATTGTTATAATGTATTGTCTGGGGTACATGAGTGTTAGACCTCCTGCATCAGAACATAACAGAGCCAGTAAACATGATCATGTATCATAATTCCTGTTCATTTGTCCATTTATAACTAATTTACACTTGGAAAATGTTCTGGCTTTAAGACTAGTATATGAATTGTTTGACAAAGTAGAAGGATGTAGGCCAGCTGTGGTTCTGATCCAGCTGTTCACTTGTGTGGGTCCAGACAGATCAGTGTGAGGGAGGGTTTGCTGCTGTGAGGCTGCTCCACCTAATCCCAGGCTGCATTACTCAACCAGTGCAGTCAAACAGCGCACAGACGTGGGGACTTCCCCTTCTCTCCAAAGACGTAGAGAAATACTGTATTGCCTCATGTACCACTGAGGTAATATCATTACTTCAACTAAATGTTGCAAAGTCTAACCTGAATATTGTCTTAAGTATCCAACCCACACTGTATATACAGAGAGTATATAGGAAGATCAATTTGTCATAAGCAATTTCAAAGCAATATCATTGTCATCTAAAAACATCTCACGGTGCTACGTAACAACATTTTCTCTGGTTGTAACATTAGTCTGCTGAGAGTATTACCTTGACTCCTGCCAAGACTATCGAACAATGCTTTTAGTCATTTTCATGTTTTTTCCCCTGATAGACACCAATCAAGCCCTCTTGAGGGGAAATCCATCACATGGGTGTGCAGCAGCTTCACCAGGTATTGTCTCTTGCACGCAACTCTAAAATTACTGCTATCTACTGTTACTGGCACTTTTTCAACACCTTCAGGGTGTTGAGGGGTGTAATTTCTAAAAAGCCCAAAACATAGGGAGTAACATTAGCGTAGCATTCATATCTGTTGGAACATGGCTCATAAAATCCACCGCCTCTCATCATAAGTAGTTCACAGGGGGATAATTGAAGACAGAGGTCAAACGTCACAGTTTGAGCAGATTCTGATATGTAATCCTCTACATTGAGAAACGTAACTCTTAGCACAACTTTGAGAAGAGATGTTATTACATGAAATAAAGACATATGCAGGTTCATTTTTTTCCGGTAGCATGTTGTTGAGAATAAACATAAAAGCGTAAAAAGTACAATCTGGATCTGCACTGACATATTTCCCTTGATAGATAAATATGAACTTGAAGCAAAGCATTGGGTCTATCTCTGAAAACAAACAGGGCCATATATTTTACTTGGAATAACAGAGATCAGCTGTATCAACACTGGTCCTCCTACTGCAGCCAGCCACCTCAAGTGAGAAACCATCGAGTCTGAGAACCCGTCCTCTGAGTGCATTTGTGCAGACATGAGGATAAAACTATTGTCATTCAGAAGAGTGGGATAATTAACTAATCAACGATACTAAAAGCTGCAATGTGGTTTAATGAAGAATGTAAGTTCAGTACAACTCTAGAAAAATGATCAGACAAATAAACCAACTCTACAAACAGGCACAGCAAAGGAGCATTTTATGGCTGTTATAATTTTATGGCCGTATTATGTTATTGAGGCTTGCCTAACTTTTTACTTGAAAATGATCTGGCTGCTGTTTGCACTGGCACAGCTGTTTGCATTGCCTTTGTTCAGCTGTCTGTGCACTCCCTCCCTTTTCCCTGTTTGATAACATAACACTCTGAGTATGTTTCTAAAGGGTAATAAAATGAGAAGGAGCCGCTATCTGCTCTTTGATTGAGCAACAGCAGATTCAAACACATCCCATGAACCTGGAACATTTCACCATGAAGCATTATCCTTCATACGTCCTGAAAACGTGGATCATTGCAGAGTTAAAAGGCTGAGAGAATTATTTTCTTTTATGGTACAATCCACCTTTGCAGAGAGTGTCAAAGAGCTGGAATCTAAAAGGCCTTAACCACTGTGTTAATACCATTTGTTTGTTGAAGCCATCATGCTGCCCAGATGTCTTTGTCCACAAAACAGATAAGGACTTACATTAAATATAGAGTATCTGAAAAAAATTTAATAAATCTTAAGCTTGTTATTCTTCGGACTTCATCCAGCCAAATGTGCTGGAAGCAAATCATAAAACAGTCATATAAATCTTATTTGTAATGCAAATGCATGTTGGAAGACACACTGGTCACTGGCATAAGTCTCTATGAGAGACTTAGGTTAGAAGCATTGTTATTATTATTACAGCTATCCTAACAGCATAGCTGTTTGTCTTATTTTTATCTTAAACAACCAAAATGTGTACAAAGAATATTGATAGCGTGTGTTTTTTTAGTTCAGTGCATTGATTTCGCAACATCGATTAGTAAGAAAAATAGTCATCAAGATCTTTATCATTATTATGATGCCTCATACCTCCCGAACACAACACATCACTCATCTCAGCAACCAGCATACGGCTGACATAAAGACAGCACTTTGTGCATTTATTATTTTCTCGTCATTTCCAAATGTTGCCTCAATAACCACAACCCATCTGACTAGTGGTCACCACACCTATAGGAAACACACCCTAAGGACATGGTTAATACCTCAAAATATTGAAAATATTATCCACATCCATGTGTTGGGTAAACAAATATTTCTATGGCCAAAAATATGCATTAAAAGAGCATTACTAGTTTTTCTGTCGCCGCTTCAAACTTTTACTTACTCTATATGTTACTCTCGTGAAATAAATGACCCTGAAAAATCATCATCCTGCTTTTCAGAGGCCTGTTTTGTCATGGGGATTGTATGTCTGAAATGTTCACTCCAACCCTGCAAAATGTTTAGACACTTGGTTAAGTTTGGGAAAACTTTGTGGTCGTGGTTATGTATTGAAAATGTCAACACTGATTTTAAGCATGAGTAACCTTTGGTGTTTGATGATAGTAGATTCTTTACTACAGCCTGTTTTGTTTCTAACTTTTTTTTTTTTTGGGGGTGGGGGGGGTTAATGTACACACATCTAGCTCAAGCACATACAGTAATAAAAGCGGCACAAATACTGCTGCAACCTTCATACAAGCATGACGGCGTCCTTAGTCACAGACCTGCAAGCTATAGTCTGGAGGGGACTCTGTGTTTTATTTCAGTCATCAAAGCTATTGGGTTTAGGGTCTCCTCTCTATGCTTATCACTCAGCAACACTCATGGCCACTTGGACCCTGAAATTTTACTCCGGGCTGCTTAGGGGAGCAGGCAGTGGGGCTGAAGAAACGTCTCCGTGGCTCTGCTCTGCACTGCCGGGGGTCACTCTGCCATTCTTCTGTTACACAAAAGACTTCTTCAAGTGCCTGTGTGACAATGGCCTTTAGATCAGTGGAGCGTAATGATTGCTGGTTAACGTGAATGCACTCTGTATTAATTGAGCCAGAATTAATTTGAAGTTTTTAGGGTTTTTTTATACGTTGGCAAGGAGACTTGTAAATAGCATCTGGTAATCATAACTAAAATGTTCACGTTGTCCTTGACTAATTAATTTTTTGCATAACAGGCATTATTGTGTAAAAGTAGTATTAGGAATAGTCAGACACAGGTCCCAGACTGAGACTCATTCTGAGCGCGTTAATGAGCACGACCTCTCACTTTCAACCCTAATAGCAAACATAATGTCACTCACAAGCTCCTCATAATGAACGTGCACCAACCACATGTCCACAATAGCAGTGAAGCATGATTTCACAAGACAAGCCTTTAAGTTAGCACAAAGGAATGTCAGATCTGCTGACACAAAAGATTCTTCTTTTTTTGCTCTATGATTTACATAAAGCATTATGCACTCAGGGAGATGTGACATTCAAGCATTTGTGCACCACATTAAAATGTATTCAGTGATTGTGATTAGGTCAGAGTGAAAAACATTATCAAATAAAAATAATTAAAACAAGGTTTGGAGTCTATGGCTTTCAGGCTGTTTTTGTTTAACCATCATCATAAACAGAGTTAGCTGTGTCTGTCAGTGAATTAAGAACACTGGGCCCCTTCTGCTGTGCCGACCTTGATTCACAGATCCTGTGAGACTTGCCAGCGGCTCGCTCTCTTTCAGCACAAGCCGACGCTGCCAGTGACAGACAGGCACTCTCGTGTCAAAACACTGTCTGCGTCTGCCAGCCTATAGCCAGCCCCAGAGAGAATGCAGAAAGGCACAGTTACTCTGTCACATTCAACATTGCTTACATACTTAAGTACACAGTACATTTCTGTGTATGGCGACATGTGCAATATATTAAAACAGAAATATGTCTGATCATTATTAGCCAACAAAGCAGCCAAGCACAGTTAACAGTCTTACATTTTTGCTGCTAAATGTTTTTGAAGCTCCTCCATGCACTGTCCTTTATCTGATCTACAGCCCTCATCTTTTAGCTTCTCTTTCCAAAACTACTTTCACTTAAAAGTTCCAGTTGTGCATTTTAAACTTTGAGTAATGCTATTAACATGTGCAGCCTTGTCATGTTTTACCTTTGCTGGTTATTATGTTGGATTATCAATGGTTCAATATGATATTTTTCTCTGACTTGTTGCTGCTAATGGGAACACTTAGCTTTGGTGTTTTGGACCATTTAGTGTGGAGTAACCACAAAAGGACAGAGCCAGGCAGAGATGCCAGTTTGTTGCAAACTGACACCTCTTCAAAGGGCTCTGAGTTTGCCAACCATGCAAAGTTATCCTCTTTCTGACCTGAGTTCAAAAGGAAAGACTTGCTCTCACACTTAGAGCTGATTGGGTTTTTAGCTTGACAGAATTATAAATGAAGAAGTGACATCACATTTAGGCTTTTACACACATTCAATCATGTATATTTGGCTTAATTCAAAAGACACAGTATTGGCAAAAATTTGCACCTTTTTGCTGATGACAAATAAATGCAACTTTTCTTTCTCAGTTTCTCTTTTATTCCCCACTTCAATAACTGGAATGGGTTGAGATGTAGGAAGAAGGAACTTTTGAGTCTGAACATTCCCATTTCTCATATTTCACGGTGTCTTGGATGCGAGTCTGTTGTACAAAGAGTTTCCCTGCCTTCACGTGATGTACTGTAGGAAAAGAAAATGCACTCAACATGTTAAACTCACATGCTTTTTTAACTAAACCTCTATAATGAATTAATTAAAACATTTGACTTTGGGTTCAGGTTAAGATCAGCAGGTAAGATTTAGTTGGGAAAAGAATGCAAGAAAACTGTAGTAATGTAAGATAGTCTAACCATATGTACTTTTATTTTATCTAACACCAACAAAACAAGCAATGAGCCAAACTGATTTGCAGTAGTATTACACACTACATGGTGTTGTCTGTACGACACCCATATTGCATACATGCTGTTTGTCATCGTGCTGTGTGGAAAATATTACTGACAGCTTTTATGACTATTTCACACAACATATTAAAAGTCATGACTAAGAAAAAAAGAGACTGTAATAAAACTCTCAAGTTGTCTGTTCAGCCATAGTGAAATGTAACCATACTGAGATCCAGCACTGATCCTGTGTCAGTGCTCCTCTTGAACAGAAGCGTAACGAATTCTGAAAAATATCTAATTTTGTCTTTTAGGTTACAGGATATGATGATGACATATAATGTGAAAAGTCTCTCAACTCAAGCCTAAACAATAACAGTCAGATATCACAGTACTGTAGTAAATTTTGTAGCTTCCAACGTTTATGCTGAAGCAGCATTTTATTCAGTTGTTTGTTTAATGGCTCACCCTTGTCTGTGGACACAATTTAAAATAAGATGAATGTGTCAGTAGTGCCAGACATATATTAAAACCAGATTATGAAAGAATGAACAGCTTTGTCAGTACCTTGGGAAACTATGGTCACCGTATCCTGAAAGTAAGTGTCTAAGTACTTCACAAACACACATACTGAGATCGGGATTAGATGCCTGCTCCAATAGTGCATTAGTTAATCCGATTTAAAAGAAGTTATAATCAATATTTTTATTTTACAAATGGATCATGACTACTTGAAAACGAAAGGGCTCCCTTGTAGTGACAAACCCACAGAGATGTATCACTCTTCACTGGTTTTTTGGCATGCAAATACACTGTTGTGGTTCACGCTAAAAACAAAAAGACTGTCTGCTACCTGTCCAGCTCTAATGGGAGACAGACAAAGCCAGCAAGTACTTGGCAAACACAGTGAAAAGGTTGGGAGCTTTAAAGCCTAATATTTTCCTCAGGAGTTACATAAGGCCAAAACCAGATCAGACATATCAGAACACAAAGCTGATGCTAATGTTGCTCCACGTTTGTTGGATGTCTAAATAGGCAAGTGTTTGCTCAACAACAGTGTTGTTAAACTACATTATAAAGCTAAGCTAATCACCTGCCGCCTCTAGCTTCATATTTAGCAAACACATGTGAGACTGGTATCTATCTTCTGAAAAAAAAAAACTCATGCCTGGAAACAAAATAAAAATGTTAAAAATGCAAAACTATTTGATTCAGTTTATTCAATGCCTGTTTCAGTACAGAGAAGGAGACAAAGGAGAAGTCAACTCTGCTTTCGTATCACACTCGTACACTGTACGGTGATTTACCGTACAGTGTATGCCATGACATTCACAATGGGAATGAAAGTAGACTCATTAGTTTAACATTAACAGGCAGTTGGTTGACATGCTTCAGTGAAGTGGGCCTGTCCAGGCTTTACCGTGTGCCTTGTAAGTGTAGCATATTTCCATGTTCTTTGTAACTGCTCCACTTTTCCTGTGGCGCAGTCACGCACCCACACAAACACACACACACACACACACACACACACACACACACACACACACACACACACACACACACACACAGCTATAAACAAACTGAATATTGTTCTTCCCTTGTTAGTTGATACTGTATAATCTAATTGTCAGTATATTGACTCACTAAACAGTGGGTCTAAGCCCAGCACTTAATATGACAAGAAATTGGTTTACTGTCATATAAAATTAACAGAAAACATTTTAATTTATAACTGTGAGGAAAAATGTTAAGTAAACATTGTGACAGTCTTCTGCGAGTGAATTTAAATGAATGTAAATGTCATATTGATCTTTTTATTTACTTCCTAACACCACATATGAGTTTTTAATGTCATATCAAAGACTTATATCCGGTTTCCAGTAATAACATTGTGGCTTTCAATCAGCAAACTTACAAAAACAACATCAATTCAAACCACTTCACTCAAGAGTGAGAGGGCCGAACATGAAAACATATATCAGCTCGCGAATGCCTGTTTTATCTCAAGGCTCATTCCTGGTGTGTGATCACACGTTCTGTGTGTGTATGTGGGAGAGCCGATGGATGTTGTTTACTTTAGAGGAAAGTGAAATGCAGGGGTTGCCTATATTAAAACTGACAGCCCCATTTGGAAGCAATCATCAAATGTGTCATGGAAAAACCGCTACATCATGGCACAAGGGACGTCAAGACTTTGCCAGCATCAATATTTTCCTTCAAGGGTGGCGATGAATGTCGTTTTGACTATGCTTACGTATTTGTTCAGCTCCCTCTCAACAAGTCTACAGGTCGTTTTGCAATGAGAAGATGAATGACACACACCTACAGTACATGTTCCAAGGTGTAACGTGATCAACAACAGACAAAAGAAAGGAAGAGTTTTATCTGTGTCACCTCCCTCAGATAGGAAGTTCAGGTAATTAGTTGCACTCACCTAAAGCGAGGGCCAATATCCTGTAGGAAGAGAGCATTGTTCTGATTCACTGATCCTGAGGGCACCACACAGGCCCTCCTAGCTTTTCGAGACCACCTCAGATGGTGTGGTGGACATAGGATCTAATTTTCCTGCCTGACTACTTTGCATCCTCCCATCTGAGACACTGTCACATTGATCAATGATTAAAGCTATGAGCATGACTTGCATTCCAGTTTGTTTTTTTTTTGGACTGACGCACAAATCTAATCAAACACTGATTTGGCTCTACACGGTGAAACAAAGTTGTTATGATATGCAATACTCCGCGCTCACACAAATCACATGATCACAAGCGTCAGCTCAGCAGGATGACACCTGTTATTGTTAGCCAGGTGGAAATACTACGCTGGTCAGTAGTAGGTTACTAACCTAAGCAGGGATAATCTGATTTGTTTCTGACTGCAGCCCTCTGGTCTCCCCTCCCCTCGGAGGATCACACACCCTACTGACCATTAAGGATGAGCAACGACACACATAGACTGATGATCCATTCAGAAGTTCTTAACCTGACACATGTGCACTTGCACAGAGTGCTGATCCAGTCGTCTCATATGACACTGTTGATGTGAAGAGGAACTGTCTAAATCTCTGTAGTTCTCCAGTGTCACTGACATACACAACAAGAAAAAAAAAGAAAGAAAGGCAACTAGAAGGAACATAAATGAGTCCACAGCGATTACTGGAGCAAGGTTTGTGCTAATGAAAATCAAAACTTTTGACCTAACTCTCTATAATACAATTTTTACCTGGCCTCCACGTAGCAGCTGGACTCCCTGTGCAACAGCCATTTTGAGACGGACTACTTGTGCACACTCAGACATCAAAATACCATCACCTTGCAGAGTGGGCTTTCAAATAAATGTTGAAAATACCAAAGTGGCCACCTTTAACAGTGGAAAATAATATTTGTCATTGATTGCTGATACCATCTGTAACGTGTTCTGTAAAAGCAGCTCCCATAAACACATGGTGTAAACACTGTGATGCTTTTAAATGGGCTGAACACTGAGCTACAGTTTGTTCTTTTAGTGGTCTGAACACTCATCTCCTCCTCAGATGTGCTTCTTCCTCCCTCACATCTTTCACTCTGTCAGTGAGATTGACTTTACTGTGTAAACTAATTCAATACATTTGTTTCTGACTGTGGGTCTGTGTCTTTCCCACCATGGTACTTTGACTATATATAGTTCGTTATTGACTTTATCTGCTGCCGTGATAGCACCCCAACCGCACCACAAAGATAAGCCGAACATTTTTAGATCATGTCACGTTTTCACTGTAAAACCTGAATTGTTCATATTTATATTATTTTCATACATTTAGTGATATCTGCTCATCATTACTGTAGTGGTGGATCATTCCACATCATGCTTGATGATACGTTTCTACACTTGGGTTTAAGGTCACCACAGAGAAACAGAAAGTTCTAATTCTGCGCATACATAAAATTCTGCATAGAGAAGGTTAAATATCCTAATGAAGCAACAATGAGCAAAACACATTTTTTGAGTGAGACTTGCTAAACTTGCTCTACATTACCTTCACTATCAACAGTTGCTATCACAAGCAGACGTGTGTCGTCGGCCTTGTGATGTCAACTAGCCCCCATAGTCCCAGTGTGTAGGTCAATTCATGCAAAGATGTGGCAGCTTATGTTCATATCACTTCCTCCACGCCCTAACGCAGAAGAGCAAATCTACCTTTACTCTGTCACACTGGGCTTTCTCGTGATTTCTTGTCTTTCACTGTTGACTATCCACAATAAAAGTCCTTGTTGAAGCAACACAGCCACATCATTTTTGGCCATACAAGAATGTAGGGGCAAATTATTCAGCTCTGTCTTTGAGAGCCAGACATAAATGACATTAATCTAAATGGGATACAATTTAAAATAGAAAACTAGTAGTTCTAAATCACTTTAGGAGAAAGTGCACTACTTTGTAAAGGTGGTGGTGGGGGTGTTCACTAAGCACCTAATCCACCACATTCTTGTTAGGGGTCTGAGTCTGAATTCAGACAGGCTTCAATGCCATGCAATGTGATAGGAGGGGTTGCAAAAGGCTGAGGTAATTGGATTGGAATACAGCACTGAGTGTCAGACAACAAAAGATATCCATCTCTCTCATGGCCGCGCAGCTCTTTTGTTGCCGGCTGGAATTTATTTGGTCATTCACTCTGCTCTTCCAATCTCCAGAGAGGATAGAAGAACAGGAGCAGGCCACCAGCACTGGTTCAGTCTGGTGGTCTCGTATGCGGGCCAGTGGAGTCACAGCGCCTGTGCAGCCTCTGTGAGGATGTGTGAACCATGGATCCCCCAAAGCCCAGGGGTCATTTGTGTGATCATTACCATAATCACATTAAGGCTGCAGGAGATTAACACCATGGCCTCAGAGGAGAAACCCTGTCTGTGCTCCATGACGACTGCAGACTTTGCTTATAGGGAGCAGTGAACATGCTGTGTAGACACCTATTAGGAAGTATGCCAGAAGAAGACAGACAGAGTCTCAAAAACACATTTTCCCTCATGGGTATGTATTGTTCTAACATTTTGTGAGATATGTTTTATAACTGGAGCTGTTATAAAATGCACAGGTAACCTCAGAAATTCAAGATGTTTGAATTATTTGAATTATTGATTAATCAAATTTAAATCAGTAGTTATGGGTTATGGAAGAACAGCAGATGGGATCTGGTCACATCCCCCTACTCCAAACCCATCTAGTCTCTAGACTAGACTTTTGCTTTTTTAAGAAAAAAAAGCCCAAAACCCTAGCTCTGTAGGGTTAAAAAGGGCTCCAATTAACCCTAATTACCCGGAGAGAGCGTTTTCAGCGAGGCTTGCAACCTGAGATGTCTATCAGTTCAGCTGAGGCAGACGGAGAGGAAGCTGTAGCTTTCATCTTGAAGTTCAACCACAGGAAACGTGACATCTGAATATTGACAGTAGTGATTTAAGATGGTGGAAACAGCACTTAGAAACTACCCACTTTGAATATAAACACATTTTAGGACAGTACTAGTACTCAGTACAAATATGTAAGGACATTTGGGGCTATTCCCGCAGAAGCTCCTCTTTGTGTGAGGCATCTACCATGCAGATAAGATAAGCTATTTGCTTTACTGCTTCAGTGAAAACAATAAACTACTTACTTTTACAGTTTCTAAACAAAAATGCAGAAAAAAATAAAAAGCCAGACCTTTCATCAGGTACAAACGTGCACAAGAGAGACGTGTGACACGCTCATAAACGGCTATAAAGTGTGATGGTGAAACATCAGATAGTTACTGATTGATACGTTCCTCCCTCTGCAGTGCCACAGTTCCCAGCTGTGCTTTTTTGATTGTGACCCATTGAATGACCTGTGTAATTGGTCCACACAAATCACTAACCACAGGGACAGAGGGGGTTCCCATCCCTCCATAATAAGTGTGTGTGTGTAGTCCTAATCATTGATCCAGTTCACAGATTACCTTCTTGCAGAGATGCACCTGGTTATACTTGCCCTCTGAATGAAGGGCAGAGGAAATAATATATTTCAAGAATTTTAAGATTCAAGATTTAATTCACTCTAATATCCGTCTCATGTTTGACCATAAATTAATGGTTGGTTGTTGGAAAGAGCATTGAGGGCACTATTGCGTCCCTCCTGATGTCAGATTTTTAAGCAGAGAGATATGTTGAAAAGCTGCAGATACTGAGTTTTATACAATGGAATTTAATGCTATTTCTTCAAGGCCTGTATTTACACGAGGAATGCTGTCTAACATACCATGCATTTAACAAAAGTCCCTTACCTCAGCTACTGGCCTTGATGCAATCTCAATTTGCTATACAGATGATATAGTGTGTTCTCCAAAGGCACAAATGAGAGTGAAATGCACCTTAACACAGTCTACCCACTTTCTAAGCTGACATCAATATTTATGAGTTCAAATAACAAATAGTAGCAAGTACAACATGCAGCTAATGTAGGATCCAGGATGATAAGGTCTGTTAAAAGAGGGGAGATGTACAGCTAAATTTATGCTTGTCTGAAAACATAACTCACTTATGTTTAGGTTTGTGGTTGTGATGACTTATGATTATCAATATGACTGCAGGCCATAGTTTACTACTGTTTTATTTTCCAGCAAATCACTACCAGAGAGTCCTCAGAATCAATCATGAGTGCATGATTATCCTCATTTTGTGAGAGGGGCGGGCTCTGTGTGCTCATGAATATGGAGGCTCGAGGCTCTGCAGACACTCCCTCTCTCCCTGTTGAACTTGTGTAGTCCGCTCCAGCTCGGACCAGCAGTCAGTCACTCAGTCAGCAGTGGGCTCGGCTGTCGCATGGCTACTGTGTAAACTTTCCTCAACTAGTGGAAACTGTCGGATAACGAAAGAAGAGCAGGCGCTGGGAGAGGTTGAGGGACATACTAGGAAGAGGTCTTCTATGAATCGGGAACCTGTGCTCTGCGGATCAAAGTGTTGTTCTCCACTCGTGCATGTTTAAACCAGAGGAGAGCTCTGGTGCCGTGTGTCGGCCAGACGACTAGTACAAACGAGTGGTAACAGCAGTCCGGAGGCATGATTTTGAGACGGGGCTCAGTTGTTGCTGCCCTTTTCCTCTGCTTTATGGCGAAGGTGTGTGTGGATTACTTCAGGGAACGGGGGCACTTAGCTGAGCTGGGTGGCTTTATATGAGCACGGTTATGCTAACATTACATGTCACCATGCCGCATGCAAAATGTACCCATAGTTAAGCAAGTGCAGACAGTGCAGTAACAAACGGCACAAAAGTCAGTTTGCTGTTGATTTTTCTTTCCCATACTTCGGTCAAACGTTTTCTGTTGCATTCACTGTTCTGTCTTCAACAGGTGTCAGAGGGATCTGGACAATTCGAGTTGCAAATCTTATCGATGCACATCGTGAACGGAGAGTTGCCGAACGGCGTGTGTTGTGATGGCACACGGAACACAGCGGATAGAAAATGCACAGGGGACGAGTGCGATACGTTTTTTAAAGTTTGCCTGAAGGAATACCAGTCGAGGGTTTCTGCTGCAGGGCCCTGCAGCTTTGGAATGGGATCTACGCCTGTCCTAGGAGGGAATACCTTTTCTTTCAAGAGCTCTGTCAGGAATGACAAATCCAGGATAGTTTTGCCCTTCAGCTTTGCCTGGCCGGTGAGTTGAAGGCTTAAACAAAAACTTTCTGTGCTTCCCAACGCGCTTCTCCAAACGACAAAAAGTCTGTTTGCAGGGCAATTCTGTGCAATTACTGTCCGTCAGTCACAGAAAACACAACAAACAAAGAATGAGCTTCTCCTGTGGTAGTTAGCTCTGTGAATTATCCTTTTGAGGAAGGACCCCCTGGTCTCCTCATTTTCTGCGCCAATTAACCAGGTGTCGGTTTGTTTCTACAGCAGCTCTAAATCCTGTTAAAATCACTTTGCATGTTAGATCAGCTGAAAACCTTACGTTTTCAGGACATAACCACACAAAAAAATTATCATCTACATTTAATTTGACTCACCAACAAGAGTTAAAATCACACATTCATTTTCAGGTGTATTCCTTTTTTCAGCATAGCTCTTAGCGTTTTTCCACTATTCCTTATAATTAATAACTAAAAGTTGAGATAAAAAGTTGGGTGAGCTGGGTTCTCACAGATTTCTCCTGCTCTGCCTCCCTGGCAGCTGCTCATCACAGTGCTGTTAACTCCAGAGTAAAAACCCGCTTTCTGGTTTCCTCAAGTGTCAGCTATTCTTCATAGAGTAAATAAATGGGCCTGACATGCCTGTGGCAGTGTTGTAGCTCTGTGAGAGATATGATTTGCATTGCTGGAGCACATTTCAGTGGAGTGAAAAAAGCTGTACTGTGCACAGACTGACTGGCCCCATAGCTTGGCCCGCAAACTCTTCCACTGTGCCTGATGGGTGAAAGGCACAGTCTGCTGGTGTGTGTGTGTGTCCAATTACATCAAGGCTTTTTTTTTTTTTTTACCTCAGTCTTGATGAAAGTTCTTGTTGTAATTTCAAGCATTGTGCACAAAGGTGCCGTCAAACAGCCAGAACCATACACTTTTATGAGCGTTACCTGTGCGGCGGGACAAATGATCTAACAAAACATTGTCCTCAGTAGGGTGGCAAGCAATTTGATACGCTCTTTATTTTTTGATTTGCTTTCTACTGCGACTTTGGCGTCTCTCACTTTTTCTTTTTTAATGACAAAGGTTTCTGTTTATGCTCACACTATGGCAACACTAAGTTGGGCATCAGCACTCGGAGACAGATTAGTTTCATCTTACTGGATGAAAATCGTTTCTACTTGATAACAGCACTTGTTGACATTGAAATGAAACCTGGTGCCATTTCAAGTTTGCAGACTGTGCTAGTTTTACTCATGTTGCTTTTAACACTGATAGCATGTGTTCAGTATTCCCAGCCATTGAAACTTGTACAAATGTTGCAGCATTGTTTAGTTGTGTAATTTTAATATACGTCTAGTGTTGAAATGATGAGTTTGGAGCATCCAGGCGTGGATCTGTGAAAGAACAGAGCAGTGTGTTTAATTTTCCTATCCTTCACTTCAAGTGCTTTACTCCATTGCACATTAACAATCGTCAGGTTAGGTATGATATCACTCTTTGTCCATTTCATCAGTTGATTGGTTGTTGTGGACAGATGGCAGTGTGGTGCAGTTGGGTTGTTGGGTACTCTGAGTTCATGAAGCCCCCCTCCCTTCATCCTCTCTTGTGAGCTGCATGAAGTTGGCCTCTTGTCCAGGCCAAGGGCTTTGTTTAAGTCACGCTCGGTTGGGCCCCAGGTATTTCATCGCTTTAACCTTGCCACCCACAGTAACTGCTGCACTTAATGAGGCTACACATGTGCTTAGATCAGGTAGGGCAAGAGCCAGGCGTCCAGCTGAACACTTTTGGCTGGACATCTTTAACAGGAGCACATCAGTATTTTAGGGCCCTGTATGGACTGAACCAGTGTCTGTTTCATACTTTTATTCCAGAGAGAAGTGACGGCCTAGCTACGCAGGCCCTCACAGTGTATCAAGCAGGGACAATAGTGTGCCCTCAGTGACTACAGTGAGGATTACAGAGCATAATAGAGGCAGTGCAGCTGTAATTCCAGTGCAGGGCAAGCAACAGGAAGCAGTTGTAGTAGACTCAGCAGTGATGAAGTTAGCTCTCGTGCAAACTGTGACCTTGCATCGGTGGCCACCTCAGCATATTTTCCCATGTTACTCCTACATACAAGGAAAAGTATACATAGAGCCCTTGTAAGCACTTATCTGCTCACTTGTCTCGTTTCTTTCTTGAGCAACATATTTGCTTTTATCTCAAGCCTTAGTTCATGTGACACCTTAATTATCTCGATGTGATTTAATAACGCCTATATTTTCTTAGCACAATTTTCCTTCAGATTTCAGTCAATGCAGTGCAGGCGTGTCCTTTCCTAACCTGGGACATGATTGATTTGTTGACAAGTCAGAGCAGTCTGAGAACTGGGATGAGGTGAGTCGCAGAACAATAGTCAGCTCAGCCTTGAGGGTAAGCACTCCCGGCAGCTGTGGCTGTAATGACAAGCTAGTTTTATATAGTCTGTTCTGATGTGGCAGTTAAGTGCAAATTACTCAAGTGAAAGAGGGAGAAGAAATGTTTTTTCTCCTCTCCACCTCACCCTGTTCTCTACTTGAACAAGGACTATTTTCTGTGCACTTGCCACATTCTGTCAGTGTGATGTTAACTTAATGAGTTATCCGATGGAAACGTGACATGCATTGAGAATATGTTTAAATAGCACACCTGTGCCCTGATTTTCTTTCCCTTATTGTTTGGTGACCCCTTGTAAAGCACAGATGACTGGCTGCTTGTTTAAATGACTGATATGACTTTTGTTCCTTGTCCCGAGTTCATGTTTTGATCTTGTTTGACTTGCAAAAGATCCAAAATCCGTTTGCCGTGTCTTTCTGTTTTATTTGGCAAAAGTTATCGGGTGAGGTTCCGGTATCCCAGGTTGTTGTACCTTTACCGTATATTTAACAAGTTGTTGATTGTACAACAGTCTTCAACTCTTCTTGTCATGAAAATCTCTTGGCAAACAGTGAATTCCTTCCTTCCTTCCAGTCCATCAGTGAAGGCTTTAAAGGTGATTAAGAAAGTTGTCTTTTCATTACTGAACCTGGGTTTCATGGCAAACAGGGTGTGTTGCTTAGCAGTGAGCAATCACTAGTTAAATCTCACTTTGATATCGAAGTGATTGACTTAGGAAAACTGATACAGAAAGTCAATATCCCATTGACTAGACTGTTTACATTTCCTCTGTGCTGAGTGAAGGCTTAGACCACCCTAATCTGTTCTGCCTTGCCTGTATTTAGACCTTTGACTTCTGTCTGTTATTCTGTGAGACGTACCTCATTTTATTTTGTTAGATTTTCCTTGTAATGAGACATCAGATGGATCCATTTTCAGCCGAGGGCAGGATGAGAGGTTTCTGTGTGCGTATGTGTATTGGGAAAATTCCCCTACTGAGAGGATTCAGTAGTGTTCTTTGGCAAGTCACTGTGATTCAAACTGGAATGATCTTTATCTCTTATGTTGCTTGTCTGTTGGACAGTGTCTGCTTGGCCAAGAAAGATAAGAAGACATATGGCCACACTTACTGCACTTGGATGTGTGTGTGTGAGTGCGAGAGCGCTCTCTAGTTCAAAGAGAAGTTGTGAGTCAGCTGGGAGCCTGGGAAAAGTGAACCTGGCAGTGGCAGACGGTTCCAAGCTGATAACCGCTGAGGAGTTATGGAGTGTTAGTGAATGAGGAGTTAGGCGGTATCTCACTTTCTGGAAGCAGTTATTTTCTCTGGAACTAAACATCCCAGTAACAGCTAGGCTACTTGTTAGATCCAGCCATTATGACTTCTGCTTGATGTCAAGTTATAGATACAGCAGCATTATGAGTTTGCCAAACCTTTCAGACCAGTCATGTCTAGTAAACAGACGAGTTATGTGAGGCTACTGTGTTTTACATCTGTTTTGTTTGGTGTGGACCCTAATGTAGGACAGATACACGATGAGTTGGTGGTGATGATGATCACAGTGCTGCAATAACTTCCATGCTGAGGCAAGTCCAAATCATCCAAGATATGGGTGTGTTGTCATGTTTTTGTAGATCTGCCTTTAAATGAATCAGCCAATAATCCGCCAAACTTTATGCCTCCTGACATCAGTCCACCACAAAGTGATTTAATGATATATTTTTTCCTTTCCTGGACACAGTGTGAAGTTTTGTTGCGTAGCAGGTGGACCAGGTTTGTTGATATTGAGTTGGCAGGGATCCACTGTTGCTCCTAATGGAGACTGGTAACTGATAATATGCTGTTTAGGTTGTTTGAGAGGTCACTGAAGAGTGACTCAGAAGACTACAAATTCTAATGCAAGACAAGTTTTTTTCCCCATATAAGTCACGTCAATTAGTGTTGCAATGACTGCTTTGGAGACTTCAGTGGTGTTGCACTCGAGTTCCTGTTTTTTTGATGAGCTCACTGTTGGTTTGAATGGCCTGAAATAGGTCCTATTGTAATGATGCATTCATTTGCTGTTGTATAGGTTGGAAAAGTTTCTTTACTTTTCTTTAGTTCATTTGGAAGACGCTTTTATCCAAAGCGACTTACAAGGAGACACAAGCAATTACAATTCAGGTTCTGTAACTATGAGTTACATCCAACTAAGAGCCCTGATAAGATACAACTTGTCAAGAAGAGTGTGTGTGTGTCAGTGTGTCTTGCATTAGAAAAGTTACACTCCTAATAGGAAATTAATACCAAAGCAAAAACATGGCAGTTCCTAAAGGGGAGCCAGAGGTGTCTCTTAGTGTTAGTATCACTACCTATATGTGTGGGTTGTACTGATAGATGATTAGGTGTCACATTACCACTGACTCACTAACTTGTGTTTTTATGTCAAGTGATTGCAGCCAGTTGTGAGTCACAATGTACTGTAAAGTCTGTGTTTCTGATGAGCACTGAACTTCAAATAATAGCTGCCCTGATTACAGTGTAAAACTGTCACAGAATGAGACGCATGCCTCCTGGAAAGATGGAAAGTTGAATGGCTGACAAAACAAGGTAAAGCCACGAAGAACAAGCTTCAGCAGTGAGTCATACTCTTTTCTTTCTTCCTGTGGGAAGTGAACAGGGGCTTTCCTTTTGAGCAGATTTGTTTACCATGAAGTCATCGAAGTAACGAGGGTCATGGTGGTACTGCAGAATTTCTGAAATGCCTCTGAGCATCGCTGCTAGGGGCAAGCATGTGTGTTAATATAACAAGTAGGTGTTTCTAGTGGAAGCTCAAGCACTGTAAGTGAATTACACTTTCTCACAGTTGCATGCTTTCTTTCTGACTCCGCTGTGTGCGCTCATAGACACATTGTTTGTTCCCTCATGACTGTGGAATAGGGCAGCGCCAGTGTGTAAGCTGATATCGGTGTGAGCGCTACCGACCCTGAATCAGACAAAGCGTTTTTGGGAGTGCTGAAATCAAGACAGGCTCTCCAGAGTGTAACACTCTCTGTCTCCTGCAGGTTTTTTTTTTGCCTGCTCCACCTCACCATCCATTGCATATACTTTTTTTTATCTCATCTTTTTCTTTATAAGCTTGTCTAACTTCAGCACTGGCGTCACCCTGTTAGAAGTTTATAAATTAGCAAAAAATTGAATAATTTCATAAAAAGTCCAATAACATTGCAAAAATTAATTTATTCACTGACTTATTTCACGACATTTTGTAAACAACTGTTAACAAAAACTGTAAGTGGTCACCATGGTTACCGTGGCTGAGATAAAGTCATATTTTTGGCACTGCAGAGCGAACTCTCTTGTTCTACCTGTATTTTTTTCATTTTGAGTCATCCTCTTTGAATCAGACTGGCTCTGTTTGGCTCGTTTCACAGTACGCCAGACACCCTCCTGCTGGGTGGGTGTACAGCTAGACCACTGCCCATGTGTCTGTCATCCTAATTGTTGTGATGTACAGACCACTGCCCCACAGCAAGCTGATCCTCTCTTAATCAGCTCAACGGGACTATTATTATAAGTTAAGAGTTAAGAGTTTCTGCACTGTGTTCTTCCTTTTTGAAACCTGACTGGTGATATGACCAAAAAGGTGATTTATGTTTATTAAGTGGAAATGTGGGAACCCCCTGCAAGTTAGTTTGCATGGTTACTAACAAACAAAAGATGGGTAAGCGTTGTGTGGTTCTCTGCACAGTCAGTAAATATTCTTCAAACATTTTTACTCATTATAATAGTAGTACTTATGGTTGTGCTTTATGAAACAGTGATTTCCTGATGATCCTGCTCGTGGCTAACACTCCTTCTTTCTTGTCTTCCTCAGAGGTCCTACACTTTGATAGTGGAAGCCTTGGACTTCAACAATGAAACCAGTGGTGAGTCTTTGTCCTTGTCTGGCATCTCCATTTTGCTTTTTTCTTCTCTTTTCGGCCTCCTTCCCTCATAGCAACATCTGGGAGGAGTTGTGTTGAAGGTCAGAAAAGGAAGTTTATTCTTCCTGAACCCCCCCCACAGCCCTCTACCACATGGTCTGCTGGGTCCGCATGTTTGTCTGTGTTAAGAAAGTGTGCTGACAGCGACCTGCAAGGCGGGAGAGCAGGACAGGACAGTGAGGCGGAAGAAGAAGAAGAAGTGGGGACAGGCTAGATAGAGAGAGGGAAGTGTAGCAAGTTCGATGGGGGTGGCTGTAAAAAGGCAGTTTTCATTTGGCTAGTGATGGATGGCAGGTGCTGCCGGTCAGGGTCAGGGTCAGGGTCACGCTATCTCACTGTCACTGAGGCATAAACTGTTGACTTCATCCAGCCGCTGAGACCTGGGCTGTGATCAGCCTGCTGTCACCATGCACGGCTGAGGCACAGGTGGGCTGAGGACCGAGATCGGAGCACGTGCAGTGGGAGATCAGTGGGTGACGCCGGCTTTTCTTCCCATGAACTTGGAAATAATAGGGTGATTACAAACAAAATTTTGGCTGCCAGGTTTGGCTTATGCCAGAAATGATGCTGGGATTCAGCAGTCAAATTGATGACAGTATGGTGATCCCAGCTGAGGGAGGCGTTTATCCCTTATGCCTATTTGTGAAGGTATGTTCGAGGTCAACAAGGTTTCAGCCTTTTCTGCTGTATTTGCCGCTCTCCAGAGAGCTATTAGGGCACTTGTGTGAAAAGCCCCCTGAATGTATACACAATACACACTTAATGCTGGTTAAATCCCTCCGACCTCAATCAGACTGGCTTGTAGTTCTGTTAACTTCGTGTGCTGTGCATGTTTTAGGTGATAAAAATTAAAAAAAATGTTTCCAGTTTATTCCTCGTGAAAATGAAAGGCTTTAGAATATGTATTATACTTATGTATACCTTTTTAATTCCTACTCTTATGTAGACATAATCATTTTTATAGGTTATATCTAGTGTTTGAGAACAGTAGCCCACTTCTTGTAGCTGAAAAGTTTAGATTTTATTTTAGTTTGAGCATGGCCATTCTAAACTTCATAAAGCTCATCTGATTTATGTTTAACTCTGAGCCAGGCGGCAGGTAGAAATGATGTGCTACTCCTGACACTGCAGGCCAGCAGTTCGTAGAGAAATGCCACACAGCTGAGCTCTGGATTCCAGGCCAATGCGAAATGTTATTAGGCACTGTGATTTCAGTGCGTGCCCCCTACTTGAATCCCCCTATACACACGGCACAGTAAATAAATGACAGCAGGCCATGCCCCACGCATTGCATTGCATTGCATCATACTACACAGAGGAGCGATTCACCCAGCGGTCAGTGACCTCTGCTTGTGCGAGCGCAGTAAATAACGGCTGTGACACATTTTTCATTCTCTCCCAGGTGAAAGATTTAGAAATGATGTAGCGAGTGAATGAGGGCTTGAATGTATGTGTACAGCGTATTGTCTGGAGACTGGACTGAGCATGTTGGCTTAGCTTAGTGTTTTTGTTCTGTGTGTGAAGCTCATTACCGCCCTTGACTCGCAGGTCAGTCCCTGCACCCTGACAGAACCATGACCTCTTCATGTTTGACATGTAGATGTAACAGTAAGTCTGTTTCTGGGTCTAAGTTTTGTAAGTTTCGTTAAGTTTTTCAAGGTCACACACATGTTATAGTGATATCGGCTAAGCCTGTGCTCCCCATCTGACTTGTAGGTAGATACTTATGTGTCAAGAGCTCAGTCACCACTTTTACTAAGAATGCATGTGAGGAAAAGCGGACTGGAAAAAATGCTGATGGCACACTGGCATCCTTCCCAGCAGTGACTGTGGCATCAGGGTCCTCACGCTGTAATTTATGGCAACTGCGGTTCTGTCCTCGCCTGAGCAGACGCAGAAGGCAGCATCTGAGACCAGTAATATCCTCAAGCTGTAAACCTGAGTATCAGAAACCAAACAGGGAGCATTGGAGAAGGAGCGTGAGAAAAAAGCAGTTAGGAGTGCTCATTACTGGCAGCCTTTTCCTTTTTTCTGCATTTCCTCCTTGTACTTTTCTTCCTCTCCAACACACATAGTTGCTTTAATTACATATAATCTACTATCTAAGAGATCTTCTGCAATTTGTGTCAGAATTCTTGGGGCATTTTTGGCTTCCCACTGTATGATCACTGAGAACATTGCAACTCCCTAATGTGTAATGTTCGGATGCTGCATTCCACTATTCTCTCCCTGCCTCTAACATGTGATGAGCACCAACTTAGCTGAGGGAAAAAAAATCTAATTTCTAACAAGACGTTTTGTACTCAGTGCTGATTGTGTCAAAACGAATGTTTCATGCGCAGATGGGAGGTTGATCGAGAAGGCTTCTCACTCCGGCATGATCAACCCCAGCCCGCACTGGCAGAAGCTGACTCACAACGGCCCCGTGGCCCAGTTTGAGTACCAGATCCGGGTCAGCTGTGATGAGCACTACTACGGCTTTGGCTGCAACAAGTTTTGTCGGCCCAGAGATGAGTTCTTTGGGCATTACACCTGCGACTTCAATGGAAATAAGACCTGTCTGGAAGGCTGGTCTGGACCTGACTGCAACACAGGTGAGCTGCTGAGATCACAGCTTGAACTGATGGGTGACATCATGTAAATGCAAACACCAACTTGAGACAGTTGAATGAAGACAAAGTATGAATGAGTCTTCTAAAACTCTGTGATTCATGCTGATGCAGTCTGTTGCATGGTTTGCATTGAATGGGAGACTTCTGACCTCCCACTGCATTTTTTTTTCTTTCTTCTTCCATTCAAATATAGCTTTTCATTGCCTGTCTGACCAGAAATAAACTTTTATCCTCAGTAAATCAACCCAGGCAATTTCTTATTAAATATTTTACTGTGTTATATGGCAAGGCTAGCTTGTTATTTGTTGACAGCAGTGTTTATTCTCTCATGCTGAAATGTCACAGAAACTAGTAATTATATCATTTGCCACTATAATTAAAATGTGCTAAAAAATGTGGCTAAGTTTGAATCTAGTTACCAGGCAGTAAAATGATTGTTGTTCTTCTTCCTCTAGCTATATGTCGACAAGGCTGCAGCACTGAACATGGATCATGTAAGGAGCCAGGTGGATGCAAGTAAGTGACTGTGTCTGCTCTGCTTTAACTGTTAAAAGTGATATCAAACAAAGGCTGTTGAACTACATTTACACTGTATGGAAGCTTGTGCCAGAACCTGTGGCGTGGAACATTAAGATATGTAAGGACTGTGCCCAAGCACCAGTTCTATCATAGCGTAGAACTGGATATTTCCCTTAAGGTTCTGGCCAACAGTACTCGGGCTTTAGCAGGTTGCATGCTGAGCTGCTTGTAAATCTCTTGTGGAGCTTTGGTTGAAGCTGCCAGTCTGGAGAAAGGAGAGGCTCAACTGCCAAGCCTCCATGTTGGACACATAGCTTATGTGTCTCCCTGTAACGAGGCAAGCGTTATCAGTCAAATCGCATGTAATGTCCAGATGAGCCTTAAAGTGTATCGTTTGTGTAGCTAATGGCTTCGTAATGCCGTTTATGCACACAGCCAAAGGAAAAGCCGGGCACAGATGGATATCGGAGCTGGGGCATTGTGTGCAGTAACAGTTGTATCTTATCCTCATCCTGGAGGAGGCCCTGCACTGCCTGACTAGAATTCCCACAGCTCAGGCATTGGTTTTTTTCTTAGTTGTCTGATTTGGCTATAAATCAAGCACAGGGACGGTCAGGTTTGTTCATTTAGTGCAGCAGCTTTGTTGTTTTTCCCAAGCTTTTGACATCATCAGGTTTCTTGTAAGTGCTTGTGTGGCTATTGGCAGAACAAGAGCTTTGAATTGCTTTAGTCTCTGCACAGGTGTGGCTATATTTAAAGCTCTGAGTTTAGCTTTGTTTATATGCGCTCTGCCAACAAACTCTCCAAGCAGGCTCTACTAATGTGGTAGTCAGTGAGTAGTTTCCCATCATTGGGTTGATGTAGAGTGTTAAACAACAACAGTACATAGCAACATTGGCTGCAGGCTAGGGCAGCCTCCTTGTCACTAACTTTATGTCAGCCCGGCCACAGCTAATGACTCTCTATGGGATTTTCTTTTAGCCTGGAGTTTCAAATGATATCCACAGCTTACATTGTTACTAAGCGAGTAATAAATGCACCTGTACACCATTGGAAAGCGGGTTTGAAATGGATTAACCGCACTGCAACAACATGCAGATAAAAGAGGACTGTTTTCATCTTGTGGTTTAAAACCTTTATGTGCGTCAGCAGTGCAGCACAGTGTATTGTCACATTCCCAAGTAATTTGGCTGTGTAATAACTGTCCCTGATTTGGGATTCTGCTGGGGAATCCTGCTCCACTTCTCATGGAGAGGATTAGCACACTTTTAAGAATAGCTTGTTTAATCACAGACCCAAGTTTACTTAACCACCACGTTTATTTTTACAGTCCGTCCGTTTCTTGAGGCTAATCAGCGAGTGTGTCCCCCCCCCTCCTCCCCCTCCCCCAGGGGGACATGGTTTCCTGTCACTAGGCTCCACAGCAGAAACTGTATCACCACTTCACCACCTTAAAGTTCAGCCTGACTTATCAGGCCGAATAGCTGTTTTAATTATGGATCCTGGTGTAATTATGGACCTGGACATGTCAGTGGTCAGCAGGCTGCGTTACCCTCCTCGGCCTTGGGGCAGTGGCCTGACTCCTTGTTGCATGGGAACCAGGATGAGCAGTATAACAGCCGAGAGCAGGGCTAAACACTCCTCTCTGCAAAGATGTCGCTACTGCCAAGCCACAGGCACAGTGTTGTTAAAGGGAGCGTCTGGCCGCATGCTAATGTTAGCCATGCTAAAGGTCCCATTGGAACTGTAATTTAGTGTTTTGTTTTTTTGTGTTTGGTAAAATGCTAAATACTCCTCTGTTTCCCTGTCCCCAAGTATTGTTTAAAAGCTGTTGCATAAACACCCTGCTACTTAGGATTCATTTGTGGTCTTTAAAGACATAGCTCAGTTGTGAGAACAAGAATAGTGCCTCTTTGTTTGTTTCATTTGTGCAGCTCCACGCTGTAAATGCTGATGTGTGGTTCATTAAAGTTCAGATTATTGCTGTATTACATGTGAAGGAATTTGGAATAAACAGAAGATTAAGTCATTAGCATTTTCAGATACCACAGGGATTACCTGGTCTCTCTCTGTGATTGTTCATTTGACTGAAGGGTGTGTGTTTGTGTGTCTGGGCTGATTTTTAATTTATGGTAATTTTTACTGTTTGTCTTGCAGGTGTCTGTATGGCTGGCAGGGCCAGTACTGTGACAAGTGCATCCCACACCCTGGCTGCGTACATGGCACCTGTGTAGAGCCTTGGCAGTGCCTGTGCGAGACCAACTGGGGCGGCCATCTTTGCGATAAAGGTTCATTACCGTCTCTTTTTCAGTTGCAGTCAGAATAGGAGCAGCACGTTGTATCAAAACAAACTAAATCTGTGTGAAATGCTCCTTTACCAGATCTGAACTACTGTGGAACTCGCCAGCCTTGCCTCAATGGTGGGACATGTATCAACACAGGACCTGACAAGTACCAGTGTACCTGTGCTGAGGGTTACTCTGGAGCTAACTGTGAGAGAGGTGAGTGTCAGTGATGCTCGGTAAGATAAATATTTACTGTGCCAATTTACTTTTAATCCTTGATATTGACGGATGAAGTTCAGTTTGCTCATCGTGACGAGACACTGTGGAGCTGGTGCTGGTGTTTGGTGTATCTGTGTAGGGACGTTTCTAATGTCAGAGAGAATAACCAATCTTATTGGAGTTTGAGAGCTGTTAGCATTAACTATGCATAGAGGGTCTAGCAAAAGATGTGAATCTAATTCCTTACTTAATACATCCCTTACAAGTCCCCCAGCTCTGTGACATTTAATACGAAATCACATTACAGTCACATCCAGGAATTCTGGATGCTCTGGAATAAACTTATTTTGAACATTAATTAAATAGTGGAACAGTGAAGCTTTAGGATTCCAACTGGACATTGTTTTATTTTAGGTGTAGAGTAAGACAAACAAAAGTTGATCTCAAGTGCTTACAAAGTCTTGTTTGCTGTTTTAGAAGTGGGGAAAGATCTGGGCTCAAAGAGCATCCAGACAAAAGGTTAGAGGCACCTTCAGTTTGTAATCAGAGCAGGTGGTAACTTTGCACTAATCTGTTTCCAGTGTGAGTGGCCTCAAGTCAGGTAATCCACTAGTTTGATCTTCAGGGCTTGGTCATCTCTTCACT
Organism: Ctenopoma multispine; assembly: GCA_034779795.1. Classification (NCBI taxonomy): domain Eukaryota; kingdom Metazoa; phylum Chordata; class Actinopteri; order Anabantiformes; family Anabantidae; genus Ctenopoma; species Ctenopoma multispine. The sequence goes on along the minus strand of JAUYWH010000007.1, from coordinate 6,572,153 downwards.
TTTTAGGCACTTGAGACAGATGGGTGTGGTGCCAAGGTTCAGCTGCTGTTAAACTTGCCATGGAGATGATGTTTTTTTCCTCATTAAATCTGAGCCTCGCGGGGCGCTGACAGCTTAACTGCAGAGATGTCAGGAAGCGGTGCCCTCCGTAACAGGAGGTCTGCAGACTAGGGATACATCAGGCTATTATAACACGCAGGGGCCCAGGATGTAGAGCTTCCTCCTCTCCTTTCTATCCAACTGTCAGCATACCAAAAGCTGTCTACTGATCAGCTGCAACGGCCTAGTTGTTCCTAGTGAATCATCAATTGTTATTCATTTGGAAATCACTCATACTTAAATGATCCATCCATGAGGCTCCCTCCCGCCACTCGCTCATCTTTTGCCGCCTCTCAGAAGAAGAATGGCGGGGAGTTGGAGGGAAGTCACGGTGTGTTGGTCGGGTCAACTTAGCATGAAAGATGATTTCCTGGTGGTGCGCTCTGCTGGGCGGGTAATGAGAGTGAGAAGGGGGGATTTTGAGCCGGGATGTGGGGGAGGGGAGAAAGGGAAGGCTTGTAGGTGAGGGGTGAGAAAAAGGGAGTCGACCCCTGGGTGTGTTCAGCAAAATGAGGTTTTCCAAGGATAAGAGTCAGAAGCTGAAATTAGTTTTTACATCTTGTGAATAATAGAGCAAAAGTTGCCAGATGATTTCACAGAGAAATATTCTCATGCCAATCACAGCCAAAATAATTAAAGATTTAATCACAAACTGTCATAAATTGACAAAATGGGTATCCAAGGGTGGAATTTTCCTTTTTTTAATAATTACTCACAGAAGGGCGTGTATGTGTGACCTGTTTGCGAAATTGTCTTTCTAGCGGAACATGCCTGTCTGTCCAATCCATGCTCAAATGGAGGGAGCTGCTCAGAAACCAGTCAAGGTTATGAATGTCAGTGTGCGCCAGGCTGGAGTGGCCCCTCATGCACCATCAGTAAGACATTCACCTCAACCTATTCAATGATAACCTCACAGAAAATACCATGTTGGATAACCAGAAGTGATTTCTCCTGCACAGATGTTGATGACTGCTCTCCAAACCCCTGCAATCATGGAGGTACCTGCCAGGACCTTGTCAACAGTTACAAGTGTCACTGTCCTTCACAGTGGACAGGAAAGACATGCTTGATAGGTGAGTCACCTGTCTTCTTACTTTCTTTGCCCCACTTCACGCCTGTCAACTGCACATGCAAATACGACTAACCCCGTCTCTCCCTCTTTAGATGCAAATGAATGCGACAGCAAGCCCTGCGTCAACGCCAACTCATGCCGCAACCTGATTGGTGGATACTTCTGTGAGTGTGTCCCTGGTTGGACAGGCCAGAACTGCGACACCAGTAAGTTGAAAGTTGTCAGCTGCAGCTATGTAAAGGGACACCTGTCCAAACCACTGTTTGTTAAGAACAGGCTGAAACAAAGCTGTAACACAAAGGTGTAAGCTGGACAAGTGCAGCCTTTTCCTGCAGTGTAAATGAACATACCCTGTCACTATTAGCCCTGTGTGTGGCCAAGGCTGTGGCAAGTGGAGGTGGCTTAAAACATCGCAGGACTAGTTTCAGTTGGCAGCAGAAACAATTGCTCAATACTCTTAATTCGCACTGATTCTGCAGCCACGTTATCCAACTCCTGCAGATTGCTCTCCAGCTCTGACATTGTTTTTAAAGGCCCCTAGCATGGGAAACATAAAGCACATACTTGTTTTGAAAGACAGACTATTTAGTCAAGCTGATCAGAATTAATCCTCAGATTTGTTTTCCTGTGCAGATATAAATGACTGCAAGGACCAGTGCCAGAATGGGGGAACTTGCAAGGTACGTGTTGGGTTAAAAACCATCTAGCTTTCTCTGGTATCGCTGCTTTGTTTGCCAGCTTGTTTGTTTGTTTTATATTTTTTTTCTGTCAAAGCCCAAGACATTTACAGCGGTTATATAAATATCTGTAGTAGACTGTTCTTTCCAAACCGACTTGTTTGAATTGTTGTAGAATTCCTCTATGAAATCAAATCTGAGGGGAGTGGGTTCAGAGGGGTTTCTAAGGGAGGGACACACAAGTTCCTTGACCACACTAGATTGAATTACCATCAACATTATTGTGTTGAGCCTGTGCCAGGAAAATGTGTTGAAATAATTGCGGAGCTGTGATGTTTCTCCGAACTTGTCACCCCCCCTCCCTCTCTGCCTCGCTCTTCATTGTGCTCCATAGTTTGACAGTTATTGTTTGGACCCCACCCTGTCAAAGCAGTTAATCAAATGTGTAGCTGCGATGGAGTTAACCCTAGTTTCTCTGTGCCTCTCAGGACTTGGTGAATGGCTACCGTTGCACGTGTCCCCCTGGCTTCGCTGGCGAACATTGTGAGAGGGACATTGACGAGTGTGCGAGCTCGCCTTGTCTGAATGGTGGGCGCTGTCAGGATGAAGTAAATGGCTTCCAGTGCCTGTGCCTGGCTGGCTTCTCAGGAAATCTCTGTCAGGTGAGACACAATTCCAAGGTGTGGGTGTGGGACCACCATCCCACACGCGAATGCATCTTCCCTGCTATCATTTAGCATCTTGAGGAACCCACCCTGCCCGCGTTCTGAAAGCATTGGAGAGTTTTCCTGCCCCACCCTCATAAATGGCTGTTGTTGCACAGTCCTCCTTCTTGAAAGGGAGTGCTTTGTTGAAGCTGCTCCTTGCTACAGCAGGATACATTCCTCAGTGCTGAAGCCCAGACTCAGAGGACGGCTTCTATGTCTCTGCCTTGTTTTTCCCCTTCCTCCAAGTGCTGTGTGTGTGTATGTGTGTGTGTTGTTTCCTGGCACAGCCTGTAGGGAGGATGCTGTGGATTTAGCTCTGTTTAGTGTAGCAGAAACTATGTCAGCTATCAGTTTCACCTCTCTCTATTCAATATCTTTCTGCTCTAGCTGGATATCGATTACTGCTCGCCCAACCCGTGTCACAATGGAGCGCCCTGCTTCAACCTGGCCACAGACTACTACTGCGCTTGCCCCGAAGACTACGAAGGCAAAAACTGCTCTCACCTCAAAGACCACTGTCGCACCACCACGTGTAAAGGTACGTCTCATGCCTGCAGCGACCACAAGCTTTTCATTCTGTGTTTTGCCAGAGCAGTTTTGAAAAAATAATCCGCGTAGTATGCTGCCTGGACATTTTGCCCACATTTTCCCCATGAGGGCAATACCTATATATTATTTTTGTGCAATAAAGACTTTTGGCCAAGGTGAGCAGTGTTTCTTGACTTTCCCCCCTCCATCTCCTCAGCAAAGCTTTTCCAATGATTCTCCCCTCCTCTGAGTTCCCTGAAAATCTGGCAACAGGCTGATAGCACTGTGTGTGTTCTTCGTAATGACTTGGTGGGCTACCTCTTCTTTTTTCCCCTCTGTGTGTGTGTGTGTGTGTGTGTGTGTGTGTGTGTGTGTGTGTAATTGAGTGAGTGGACCAACCACGGAGTCAGATACCAGACGATGAGATTCTCTTTGCTTTTGGCAAGAATTAAGTGATTACAGTGGGGGGAAATTCACCGCGAGCTCCTAACCTGATCAGACAGGGGGAAAGGAAGGCATTTCAGTGCACATTGAAAAAGATCTCTCTGAATTGCTTATAAAAGCATAGCAGCTTATCACTGTTTCTCCTGTCATTTGTTTTTCATCACACCGGTACTGTATTTTTCAAGGATGGACATTTTTAACCAAGTTGTTGGATTTAGTATCTGTAAATGATCTTGATCTCTTATTCACTTCCTATCACTTATCTCTCTTGCTGACTTTTCCTCGCTGTCATTTGCTGGCTGCAGACAGTTGCGTAATTTATGTTGATACCGATGATAAACAAAATCCACATAGTTCATTATTACTTGTAAGACACAAACCACATTTTATGAGTTGAACTAAACTTTTGTTCAGACAGGTTTTGTCAGTTGTTTGACTGTCTAACTGCCTCTCCTCACTGCAGTGATTGACAGCTGCACTGTCGCCGTGGCGTCCAATAGCACGCCCGGAGGAGAGCGCTACATTTCATCGAATGTGTGTGGACCTCATGGACGCTGCCGCAGCCAGGCTGGGGGTCAGTTTAGCTGTGAGTGCCAGGAGGGCTTCAGAGGCACCTACTGCCATGAAAGTAAGACCAGAGTCTTTGACACAACACAAATTAAAAAGCTAACTATATGTAATATATCAGACTGGCTATTTGCCAAGCTCACATTCTTTTTCCTTTAAATTTCAGACATCAACGACTGCGAGAGTAACCCATGCCGCAATGGAGGCACCTGCATCGACAAAGTCAGCGTGTACCAGTGCATCTGTGGTGACGGCTGGGAGGGCGTCCACTGTGAGATCAGTGAGTCGACCTGCTGGTCACATTATGTCAAAACAAATCCAATATGTTTCAACATGAAAAATGTGTTTGATGTGCCACGCATAATCTCACTCGGCCTGACGTCTTCCCCAGACATCGACGACTGCAGCACAAACCCCTGTCATAATGGTGGCACATGTCGAGACCTGGTGACTGATTTCTTCTGCGAGTGCAAGAATGGCTGGAAGGGAAAGACATGCCACTCCCGTAAGGGTCCTTTTTTTATGTGTGTGTGTGTGTGTGTTGTGTTTTGTTTTTTCCACACCCATGTAGTCTGTCTGTGCAGGCTTGTGGTATGCTCTTATAGCTATATATAATTACCCAATCTTCTACACAGTGTGTGTTTATTCAGACGCATGCGAGTGCACAGCTTAAGCAGTCTAATCAAGATTTTAAATGCTCCCTCCAGGCGAAAGTCAGTGCGATGAAGCCACATGCAACAACGGAGGCACCTGCTATGACGAGGGCAACACATTCCAGTGCAAGTGCTCCCCAGGATGGGAGGGTACGACGTGCAACATAGGTGAGTCAAACGATCATAGGGGTTTGGTTTACTGTTTCATATTCACACAGACACAGACACACACACACACACACAAAGATGAAGATTGCTTTGTGGGTGAGTTGCGTCTTGTCTCAGAAATTGATTAGATGTGTCAGATCTGTGAGGTCCACAAACAGTTTTCATCCCTTCACTCTGTCAGCGGTCCCTCCCTTTCTATCTCCTTCCTCGCCAGCTTCTCTCTCTCTCTCTCTCTCCTGAGAGTGCTGACAGATATCCGCTTAAACTCCCTGATTGCACTGACTATACACTTCAAAGTCGTGGAATGCAGATTCCCTCAGAGAAAACGGAAACTGAAAAAATGTCTAACCAACAGCAGTCTCCTGTGACTGCTAAAGGTTTATGATTGCACGCATAATCCTGTAATGATGAGGGGGGGGGGGCTCACTGAGTGAATTAAACTTTTTCTTTATTTTTTCTGTGTTTCAGCCAAAAACTCAAGTTGTCTTCCGAACCCGTGTGAGAATGGAGGTACCTGTGTGGTGACCGGAGAGTCATTCACCTGCGTCTGCAAGGAAGGCTGGGAGGGCCCCACGTGCACTCAGAGTAAGTGATCTTTAAGCTGTAGGAGAGGTGGACATTTATTGCTATTAAATCATGATAAATCTCCTGCTACCTAGTACAGAGGCGAAATCCTGAATCTAATTAAATTGGACCCCCCCCTCCCCACCCGTATACTCTCTTGATCTGTACCTTTTTTATCTCTTTCCTTTCTCCCCGACTGCTGCCGGCCATGAGCGGACAAAGAGGAGGAGGGAGACAGGGTCTCAGGAAAGTGGAGACAGATGTTTCTCTCTCCCCCCTCTCCTCTTTGTCCAACACACACCCCTCTCTCCCCTCTCATCATTGCATTCCTGTCCAAACAGTGACATGTCAGCTTGTTCTACAACCCTACTCCATTTCCCTGGCTTCCCTGGAATTCTTGCTCTCTATGCTTGTACACCAAATAATAAACTCCCCGACTTGTGTAAAAGAGGGAGAAATAATCTGGGTGTGGAGGTGTTGTCACTGGCAGTAGTAATGGGGAACCTTTTTTTTTTATTTTTTATTTTTTTATTTGTAATATTTTTTTTAAAGATACAGTCAACTCGTTTGTTTGCTCTTTTTCTAAAAAGGCGTAGAAATCGGGCGGTGCAAAGTCCGGCTCAACACGCCTCTGCACACGCAAGCTCAGACGTGCTTTCTGCTCCGCACTAAACTTCTGTCTCTCTCTCTCTCTCTCTCCCTTTATGTGTTTTTCTCTTTCAGATACCAACGACTGCAGTCCCCACCCTTGGTAAGTGGAAGCCAAACATTTCCTGAAGATTTAGACAGATATAAACAGGCTGCTCCTCCTGTATCATAGTTTCTCACCTGCGGGCTCTCTCGCTCACTGTCTCTCTGCTGAGAACCAAGCATACACCCTTCCCTGTCATTCCTGAGATGCAATCAGCTAACCCTGTTTATTGAACCACCAGGCACGATTCTAATTTAACCACACACCACTGGAGCTCAGTCCCAAACCCATGCACACTTGTCCAATAAAAAAAAAACTGATTGCCTTAATTGCCTTTGAGAAATTGTTGACTGGTGAGAAAATTCCTACACTAAAATGGTTCGCTATCAGGCGTGTAGATAGCTGCGTGTCTACTTTGTAAAACAAGTGTACAGATCTTTGGCGCTGCAAACGTATGTCTCACTGCTCAATTTTTTTTCCTGCAGCTACAACAGCGGAACCTGCGTTGATGGGGATAACTGGTACCGCTGCGAGTGTGCCCCAGGCTTTGCAGGCCCAGACTGTCGGATCAGTGAGTATTAACCCTCCATCCACCTCCTCCCTGATTGTAGATTGAGCTGTCAGTTAGAGCAGGCCAGGGTTGTGGGACAGTCACACTAAATACAGATGGAAGTTCTAGCCAGCCAATTATCTTTGTATTGGGCTGCAGGCCAGACTGGGCCATTTTTGGTGTCACTGCACCGGGCCCTGCCACTGTCCTGGGGGAAAACCAGCTTAGCAGGCCAACAGTTAATCAGCCGTGCTCTCTGACACTGATTACACAGATTGTTTTCCCTCTTAAAGGCTTTCAGATGGCCACATTCTTTCTCATTCCAACCCTTAACTCCTGCATACCTGCTAATGATGCTGCTTTTAATAAAGCTGCATGGGGCAAAAAAAGTCCAGGTCTGATTTCTGCTTTTTCCCTGTTAATTGGTGTGGATGTGTATTTACTGTGGAAATTTAGCCTATGAATTTGATTTGCGTGCTGGCTGTTTGACCCAGTATTTGGTTGCTGTCTAGTTGTGCTCCCTTTTATTCCATAAAGGAGACATATCTTTACTTTCACTTTTCCCCTGACAGATATTAACGAGTGCCAGTCCTCTCCATGCGCCTTTGGCTCTACCTGCGTGGATGAGATTAACGGGTATCGCTGCTTGTGTCCACCAGACATGACCGGACCTCGCTGTCAGGAAGGTACAGGTCATGATGTGATGATTAAAGACAAATCAATGTAACAGATACAGTTTCTCCTCTATTTCTAACAATGAGGTTGTGTTTATGACAGTGACAAGAAGATCCTGTTCTGTTAAAGCTGATGGAACTAAATGGGAGGAGGACTGCAATACTTGCTACTGTTCCAATGGGAATGTTGTGTGCACAGCGGTATGTCGACACAATCTAACTCTTATCTTAAATTAAAAAAAAAAAAAATTCAAATGCAAAGTATTTGATTATTCTGTTCAGTTGTGAAGCACATGAGTCATTGTTTGCTAAATGGTGAATAACTGCAACATGTAGTTACTCAAACCCTGCGTAGGTGGTTGCGTCTTAGACTCCACACACTTTAAAGATCTCATGTAGGGCCATGCCAGGTCACAACAACACTCTGTATTATAGGGTGGAGTTTGTCTTGGGAGTGTAAAATTCAATGAAGAGATGATGCCATTTGTTTTGAAAAGAAACACAATGGCACTGTCTGACATAGGTGCCAGTTCAGAATTTACCGATTCACACTGGGTAAAGATTGTGTGATACAAAGTTGAGCCCTGAAGTACTGCTATAAATATCATGCTCGCCTAGCCATCACTGAACATCGGTACTGTGCTGAAATGACTCCCCCCAAGGAAGAGAATACATGAGATAAAAGTGATCCAGGACTGTAAAGCAGTGTCCAACATGTTCTATGGGAACACAGTTTTTTTAATTTTACCATTATTTTGCTAATCTGTGTTTCATTACAGAATCACATCTGTTAACTTGCTGTAGAAAGATATTTAACTTTACAGAGAAAAGTGACCTAATTACTGTTAAAACAACAACGCAGCTGAGGCTGATGGAAATGTTGTAAGGTCTGTAGGTTATCTGGTAAATGAAAAGTCAGGGGACATCACCCAACTTTGTTCTAAGGGGGACATGAATGTGTGTACCAGTCGTTCATGGCAGTCCATCATATAGTTATTGCGCTGTTTCACTAAAGCCCAAAAATGGCAACCTCACAATGGCACAAGAGAATAAGGGGGGAGATCACAACGTATCATCAGCTCTAGTCCTGTGACATCATCTGTTCTAACATGTATACTGTCGTGTTTGTATGTCCAGATGTGGTGTGGCCCTACATCATGCAAACTGGGTGCCAAAGGTCGAGCATGTCCTTCAGGTCAGAGCTGCATTCCTATCAGGGAGGGCCACTGCTTTGTGAAACCTTGCCCTGACTCAGGAGAGTGCTGGCACTCCAACCCTCCCCCACCTTCCACCAAATGCCACCCCAGCTCCAGTTACCAGGACAACAGCTGCGCCAACATCACCTTCACCTTCAACAAGGAGATCCTGCCTCCAGTGAGTTACCTAGGCACCAGGGAGGGAGAGATTGAATTAAAGAGTTTCAGGGTTGTTTTTCATGCCTCTCCTCCATCACCACTCTTAATGAATGGAATCAGCTCACTGTGAAAGATCAGGTTTTTCAGACCATCCCTCCTGGGCAAAAAGAGTTCTAGTCCCAGACTTACTGGACAAATTAGTCATGTATTTAAATGTGCTCCAGGAAGAAAAGTGGGAGCTATTTCTCCATTCTCTCTCTGTTTTTCTGTCCGCGTCCAAATTTTGTTGTTTCCCCGAGAATTAGGTCTTCATGACTTTGCAACTCATACCAATCTTCTCTTAACCCAACCACACAACAAGATTAATTTCAGGATTATATGGATTTCAGCCGATTTTCAACAGGACCACTGGCGACTGTGTCACCACACAGGATCATCACTCGCCAGTTGCCTAACAAGCATGACAGCAGATAGTGACAAGCATAAGAGCCTGTGGTCTTTAATCTAAATGAGGTGGATCCCAACCAGATAGCATGTTGAACATACTGCCAATATGCAAGCTTAGCTTAAACTTTTTCTTCTTGTTTGCCCTTTATCTTTCCATATGTATTGACATTTGCTTAATTTCTTCTTCCTGTGCAGGGTTTGACTGTGGAGGAAGTGTGTAAGCAGCTGAGACACTTGTACATAGTAAAGAATTTCTCCTTGGAGCATTCTGTGTCAATAACCTGTGACCCCTCATTCTCAGCCAGCAACGAGATCCACGTCTGCATTGTAAGCACCTCCTCCCACTCTGTCTGCCATATGTTTCTCTGCCTCTATTAATGCTTACCCCAAAATAAAACCCTTGTTGAGTTATTATCTACAGACCAAGACATACTCTAATGAAATATGTGGTAGATTTACTGTAGGTTTGATTGTTTTGTGTCAGCAGTTGACAACAAGTGAAAACGATCAATCGCAAACAAGATAGACCCTAAACTCCTACAAATCTTAAACCTCACTTTCTTCTTTGCCCTTCTAGTCTACTGAGGACCATCGCTTGGACCGGAGCCCCGTTAAAGAGATCACAGACAGGATAATTGACCTGGTTAGCAAACGCAATGGGAACAACACCATCATCTCCGCCATCGTAGAAGTGCGTGTGCCAAGTCCCAGCAAAACTGGTATGAAATTCCTCCAAATTCCAATTGTTTCCTATAAAGTTTTCCAAACTTGCAGACACTTACATGTGAAAAAATAGGTGGGAGAGCTTTTTTTCTTTTTCTGAAAAGATCAGTCGAGATGGAGCCGAGCCATGAATGTGACAGCAATGTTTAGCACCAAAGAAAAATATGCATGCATGAAAAATAATTCCTAGCCCTCCCACACAACTTGAACCGCCCAGGTCTGCCATCTCATGGCAGTTGTAATGGAGCTTAAAAAGAATCTAGCCAGGATTTCGATGGAAAGAGCAGAGCTTCTTGGCTACGTGGCTTCAGATTGGCTCATACTGTGACTGGCTGGACTCATAATAAGAGTCCCGCATGTGTCCACCATTCATCAACATGGTGACAGCAGACTGCCGCCAAATGGCCAAATAGAAGCAGCCCCCCCACATTCAGGGCTTAGAGGTCAGGTTGCACTGGCAAAAGCATGCTAATGATTTAGCAAGCTTGACATAATAATATAATCAAACCTATTGTGTTTAACTGGGACTTATGTAATTATAATTTTATTTTAGTAGCATCTCTCTGATCCATGGTTACCTTCTTTGCTTCCAACAGACTACCTAGTGCCCCTCCTCAGCTCCATCTTCATTGTCATCTGGGTCCTCATGCTGGTCTCCATTTTGCTGTGGTGCATGCGCCGCCGGAGGAAACAGAGCAACCACAATGGCACAACGGCTGCCGGCTCCGAGGACAACACAACTAACAACGTGCGGGAGCAGCTTAACCAGATCAAGAACCCTATAGAGAAGCACGTGGGCCTCACAGTGGCCATCAAAGACTACGAAAACAAGAACTCCATCATTGCCAAAATAAGGACAAATCATTCTGAGGGGGATGACGATGACAAGGAGAGGCACTTACAGAAGGGCCGCTTTGCCAAACAGCCAGCATACACACTGGTGGAAAGGGATGAGAAGACGCCCATGTCCAATCCCAACTCCACATCCAAACACCCTAATTGGACTAATAAACAGGACAACAGAGACTTGGAGACAGCAAACAGCATAAACAGGATGGACTACATTGTATAGCAGACAGCTGTGTTGCTGTGCAACCAAGCCTTACGCCTTCACACCCCGGTGGTGGGTGAAACAGGGGAGCTTTGGCATGTCTAGTTGGTAAACTGTCGTGTCAGTTGTGACCACAGTATTTTCAGATATTCCCCTTGTTAATTTAAGTTTTGACAAGCTGGCTTACACTGGCAGTGACGGTTGCTTTGGTTGGCTGGAAACACAAGGCACTGGTATACATTTCACTATAGAACTCGTTGCAAACGTGTCCTTTTATGCATTTCATTTTCCTGTTGTTTTTTGTTTTTTTATTTAGTGGACACATGGAAGGGGCTCCTGGCGTAATAGTTGTACAATGACAAATTACCTGACGTGTTCAACACTAGAGCTAATTATTTTTAGTTTGTGTTTGAATTCTTTCTAGTTCAGTTTGGAGAAAGTGCCTTTTCAGCTTTGGACTTGAGCAACTGTCAAATGAGGAAAAAAAAAGATCAACTCTATTATTTATTTTTATTTTGGGGGGGGAGGGTGAGGGAAGGGATTCAATGTCAGCAGTTGCTGCCAATATGAAGAATTTATGTGTTGATTTAGAACATGTAGATATGTACATTTTTTTTTTATTAATCGTTGTGTATATTTGATTTATTAACTTAATAATCAAGAGCCTTAAGATATCATTCCTTTTTATTTATATGTTCTGTCTAGTTTGAAGGTTTTGATAGCTATGGAAGCCTACCATTTCTTTCAATTTCTTTTTCAGTGCGTTCTATAAAAGCCAATTTTCAAAGGAGACAAAGAAAAGGCATTTTAGGCCTGAAAGAAATACATATGTTTTGTTTCTCCATACCTTTGACATTTCATTATTTGTTACTAGGACCTTGATTGAAGGCAAGTGATGTTAGGACAACAAAAGATCACAGCCTTTGCGACAGATGGACATGGTGGCAGACATATTGCTTGCCACTAATGGATAAATATTTAAGGGAACAAAAATCTATCAGCAGCGTCAGTTTATCCCATTGACATTTTTCAAAGGCTGTCAAAATCTACAAGCTTGCACAGCAATCACATCAGTACAACACGCCAGAATTCCCATCTGCTTTAGTCAGCATAATATCATAAGCTAGACCATGAGTACTTGAACAGTAGGGGGGCAATGGGAACACTGTAGAATCAGACAAAATACACTGCCTTGCTCTGCAAGAGTCCGATTTGTTTCTGTGCACATTTGTTTCTGTTTTAAAAATGAGGCTCTTAAAGACAAACATGTTTTATCTCATTTGTTAACCCTTTGAGATCATGGCAACATTTTGTCCTATTTTTGACTTTTGTTATGAACTTGAGAATTATGTGTTGATCTGGCAATATATTTTTGAAAGTCATATTTATTAAATATTTTGTATGAAAAGAGAATTAAAGTTGTCTTTGTTCTGGAGAGGGAGTGAAGACTCTTGTCTATCTTGCATCAAGCCAAACATGTTTGAGCATATGAAAGGTTTCTCATGGCAGCTGGCGTGGGAACTGCTGCTGGAGAGACATCATAGATTTGAGCAAGGTCTCTGTCCAAATGTGTTTACAGCTTATTATGTTGCATTAAGTCAATCCTGGAGACAAAAATACCCTTGCTCCTCATGATCGTCAGACAATGTTGACCTTGTTGATCTTGTTCAAGTAGCAGGCTTAAGTTTCAAAACGAAACGATTTGAAGACAACGCTGTAAAATGAACAGATTTTAAGATGTACTTTACTGAAAAAACAGTTTAAAGGGATTAAAAACAAGGCAAGAGATTATTAACAGCTCTTAAACATATCAGGACTTAAAACATTAGAGTCAGTTTCACTAATCCACCATATTGCCTGTCTTGATGAGGACAAAATTGGCTTCTGTCGGTGACTTGTCTCAGGTTACGCTGCTTTATTAGTAACATCACTGTCGGACAGATGTTCACTGTCAATTTGCCATGACCATCACCCAGTCTGGACTGTGTGTAAGCAAAACGATGAGATCTACATGTTATTTCATGCTGGCTGACTCATCCTGTTTGCATATTTCCACAAAGATTCCAAGATTTTTTTTTCCTGGGAAAAACAAATTTATTTAAATTACAAAATGTCTTTCCAGTAAAACAAAAAATAAATAAGAATTCATGTTTTTGGGTGACATTATGTCAACAAGTTGAACACCTTAGACTTTGTGACTGATGGCCCCTAGTTGCTCCATGTTCTCACTAGTTCCATGCCAACTGAGTGATATGTACAAAACAAGCTAACTATTCATATTTAAATACTGCTCATATATGCACACATATTTGGTTCAAGTTCAATACAAAAGCTGCATAATATGCTCAGATTTAAACATGCATTTCAGGTGCTTAGCAACTAAATATTAAGCAAATTGTGTATGATTTTTTTTGAGAAATCATAGAATTTTGAGAAGGGGGTGATGAAATAAATCTGGAAACAGCAATCAATCACAGCAGAGCTTCAGTGGGGAAACTGGACAGTTTTCAGACCCGTAGGAGCCAGTATTTCAGACTGAAAGCCATGACGTACTGCATGGCTCCTGCCTGTCTGAAATCCCCAATCTTTAACACAAAACCAAATCTTAACTCCAATTAAAGGTTTTTGACTTTCATTTGCAAGCCTCTCTTGACCACCACTACTTATGGGTGGAGGCAAAATCTGTTTCAAGTATTTGACAAAGCGTAATTTAAACACTCATGTATCAATTGCCACAATGTGTTCAGCATTTGATCCGTCTGTGTGTGTGTGTGTGTGTGTGCCAAATGTGAAAAGAATCCATATTGTAGTGCGATGACTCATCTGAGGAGACTGCATGGGGTAAACATGTAGCCTGACACAATATCATCTTTATCTCTGTGGCGTCAGGCATCTTTACTGTAGCTTGTCTCTCCCCCTTAGGACCTCTTCAGTCGTCGTAATCTAGAGGTTCTGGGCACATTTTCACTCCCCTCCTCTACGAGTGTGGATCTGGAACTAATAGAGGAGCCTGAGGATGCAGGCTTGACAGATAGGCCCCTCAGACTTGCGGCCAGCCTGTTTTGGTTTGTCTGTGTCGTGTTATTGCTTGTGAGGGGGAGCCTCTGGGCCCGTTTCCCTGTAGTAAGCAGCTCTACTTCCAGTGTGGTTTTCTTGCACTCGGTAACTGGGAAAGCCTTGGACTCTGCCTGGGCTTCGACTTGAGGAATGGGCAGCAAAGGAAGAAGATCATTCTTGAATGTTTGTGTGGTGCATTCAGTGGAATAAGTTTGCATTGTGGCTGGGGGTCTTCCAAGGCACATTCTCTTGGCTCTCTGTGAGTGAGGGTCTTCCCCTGCATCAGTTGGCTTGCACCTCTTGCTGGGCTCCTGACAGATTTCCCATTGGGAGGCCTCATTTGGGCTGATGTTGTCTGGAGCACTGTTCTCTGTCTGCTGAGCCTGGGTCATGCCTTTTTTTTGAGTGGGCCCAATCTGATCCACAGCTTCAGTTATGGCACTCAGGCACGGCAACTTGTGATCTGCCTCTCGGAGAACCTTCTGTCCAGAGCTGGACCCAGTCTCTTTTGGGTTTGATTCATTCGAGTCTCTAACCTGAAAGACTCTATGGTCAAATTTCTGCTCTCTCATGCCGTATGGCTCTTGCTGGACACTAGCTTGTTTGGCTCTGAAAGAGTTAAAAGGATAAGAGGATATGAGCAGATACTTGAGTGTCCTTTATGACTGGTGGGGTTGGAACTTTCTGCATTAGATCATACTCACATCTTTTGAAGCAAAGTCTTCTTTGTTTTTGTGGGGCTGTTTAAAGGCTCTTGGGTTTCTCTGACTCTGGAAAAATATTCTGATCTGCTTTGTTCACTCAGCTCTGTCTAGAGAGGACAAACAGAATCGGTGTAAACAAAAATATTATTCCTGGCGGCCCCTGGAATAATATTTCCAGGGGAAACATTTGGCTTCACAGTAGACTGTCATATTCTGGCAATATTGAACATAAAAAACAACAACTAGACTGCTTCAAAAATCACATTCAATTAAAAGACTAAATAGTCCAATCTGATAAAACAGATACAGTGTATATAAATTAATCTTCTTCTGATCCTTCTCAATTGCTGTTGCCTTACAATTTGAACTGAATTGAACTTGGATACTTCAATCCAAATTAACCACCAAACTATTAGAAAATCGATTGTCATAGTGTGACGTATGTCATAGTTGCCGTAGTCTCAGGGTTGGAGTGATGCTAGCAGCCTGAGGAAGAATTACTAAATGGTGAACCCATATTGACAAGTTAAAACAGTGGTTAAACAAATAAGCTTCATTAATAAGGCAAAAGGGCAATGCAAATAAAAAATGCAATTGAGGCACAGGAATGAAGAAATGTTAAACATGGGGTAATATGCACTAGGTAGCACATATTAGCAGAAGCCTCATAGTCGTAGCAGACTGTAGCAGGACTCTGAGCTGCAGGTTCACTGGTTTACTATACATACGCTGAAATAATCTGAATGGTCGAAGCTTTAACATGTCACACTGAAACTTTAAAATTGAGCATGGCAACTTCATCAATGTATCCTTATTTACCCCACATGCTACAGTACACTTCAGACCCTGTAAAACAGCACATTACTAGTAGTCTACCAGAGATAACTAGAGGTTACAAGTTCAATATAACCACATATTTTGGAATATAAGTGTTATTCATGAGACTCTCTGAGGCAGAACACAATGAGTTTAAGATTGGATCTCACTAACATATGCCCTCAACAGGTCACTAATGAAGGTCTTATTCTTGGCTGAGCCAGAACAGGCCATGGATTTATGAGCGAACAAGAGACACTTGTGGTAAATTGTGCAGAACTTAAATGTTGAGAGCCTGTCAATTTACTATAAATTGCTAGTTTGTGTGGGAATAACAGTGTCTCTGATTTTACAGTCGTAAGCATGTGAGCATGTTCACATGCTAACAATTGCTAAGTAGGACAAAACAGAAAGTAGGATATATCTGAGGCTGATGCAAATTAGTTTTGTAGTTATTAAGTCAAATACCTGAAATTAGTTATTACAATTCATCCTGAGGTTTCATGACAAGCTAGCCCACAGTTGTCAAGACGCTAAATTTAAAAGCACAAAATAGTTGAAACATCAGGGAGTCAAGAAAGTAAGTTGGATTCATCATTTATGAACATCAGAACCCATTTTTTGTGTCGAGTAATCAAGTCAATGTTGAGATACAATTTTACTAAGTGAAAAAGTGGACCTGCTGGTGGAGCAAAATAAAAAGTCAGTGTCCATCCTCGTGCCACCACGAATGCAACAAATTTCATGGCAATTTATCAAATAGTTGGACTTTTGCAGTGAGAAGTGAGAGTGAGAAAAATGTCAAACATGTGGCCAATAAATTAATTTGAATATATGTTTTCAGATCATTTTTATTCCATAAACAGGTTAGCACAATGATCAATGTGCACTTTAACACAGGGAAATTCAATATGGTAGGTTCTGGCATCCACCGCTCTCTGTAAACACAGACAAAAAAGTCCTGTCCCACGTGTCATGACACCAGTGTTAATGCATGACCTGACACACAATGGGGAAGGAATAATTGTCCCAAGCTGCAAGGGCAAGTTGGGGCATTGAAGCTTTGCACTGGGTGTTAAGACCTACCAACTCTGGTCTGCGGTGGACACAATAAAGAGGCCAGACAGAGGGAGGGGAGTGAATAAGGAGCTGGGCAACATAGAAGAAGGCGGAGATGACAAAAAACAAGGGACAAATAAAACAGAATGAAAAGAAAGAGAGAGTGTTAAGAGGGGAGTACAACTAAAGAAGAGGAACCCCCCAGAGTCATATCGACTGACCTCAACAGTCTTTCCAGCATGCCCACAAATGCAAGAATCCTCACACAGGAAGTTCTCCACAAGCTGCCCTTTGTGTAGAAACGGAGTCATGCTAGAGTGTGGGCAGAGGTTCGGTCTTTACGCTCTGTTATACCAAGAGCTAGCCTTTGGGTTTGCATTTGATACAGTGACAAACATACAAATGTGCATTTGCCTACACACTCACACGTCCACCGCAACAACAATTCTGAGAAAGATGTGGGTGCAGTGATTTGCATTGTAATGCCTTGATATGTATTCTCATCTGTTTAATATGAATAAATGCTGTTTGAAAGTGAACTTGAAAGAAAAATCAACAAGAAGTCAATGGGAGGTTCTCTGGGAAAGTTTAGTGCTTTTCTCTTCCTGTCGGCACAACTTCAAAAGAGAAAGAGTGAAAAAACAGAATGATGGAAAGGAAGAAGCATGAAGAGAGGAAAAGGTTGGATATACATAGCAAGTAGAGGGAGAAAAATAGAAAGTCAGACAGTGAGAGAGAGATGGTACATGAATTCTTATGACCAGGGGCCCAAGGGTTAGACATTCTGTATACAACAACTAGAGAAGAAACCAAAGAGATTAAAGATGAAGAGGGCAGGAGAAATAGAGAGAGAGCAAGAGATTATAATTATCACAAGTTCTGTAAAAAAAACAGTAACTATTGTGTGGGAACTGAAGTAGCCTAATCTTGTAGAGAACAATGCAAACCCAATAGCTGGAGAGAGTCCCATGACAAAGGAGGTAGGGATGGTGGCAAATGTCTAACCGCCACCACTACCACCTCTCCCTCAGCAAGAAGGATTTAACCTAACCCACCGCCAGCCAGTCTGCTCGCCCCCACAGAAAGCTGCAAAACACTGGTCGTGATGCAACACATAGAATAGGCCAACAGTGCCCTCCCTGGCCCTGGAGCCTCTGAAACTACATGGCTCTACCACAGGAGCTGCAACAAGACAGCACATCTGGATGTTAGATTACAGAGATAAGCCTGGCAAAAGGGCAACAAGAGCAGTGAGAGTGAATCATTTGGCTTAAAAGGACACCAGTAGAGACGCACATACCCTCCAATCTCTGAATGGAAACAACTTCAGAGATAGCCAACTACAGGCTCCATAAAATAAAGGGAATGAACAGTTTCTCCTTTTGGCATCTAAGATAAGTTAGAGCACAGGCAGGAAGATAATGCTGGTTATCTTTTAATGCAGCTGCACTTGAAAGTAATGCACTGATACATGAAAACAGTTTGTGAGTGGTCTAAAATACTCCACTGCTACACAGACTGACAAAACCTTGGAGACTATTGAATGTCTTGGAGACATTGCTTATAAGCTATGTTTTTGCAGCTTGATAATAATGGATTTTAATTCTTATCCAATGAGGTTTGATAAGGCTTTGAAAAGCCAAAAAGATACAAGATCTTTCTCAACATGTTATAGAGGGAGACATTGCATTTAATTTCTGTTAAAAAATGAGATTTATTAGAAAAATAAACAAGCTGACAAGTCAGAAAAGACACAGAAAGCTCGAATCAACCATCAATTCAAATCTGCTTTCACAGTAAAAGCCAGATTGTTTGCTCATGGATTTTTATGATGTCATTATCTCACCTAGCATGCACAAAACCATTGACATTGCATCATATAAGGCCAGTTATTCTCTCACAAAATAATGTTTTGTACAGCCCGAATACAGTGAACTAAAGTTAGGAAAAAATCTTTCCTTTCAGTGAAAAGGGTTTGAGCAGCTTTATGATGGTGCGCCTAAGTATACAAAATCCTGTAACTGGCACCAAGACACAACACTATTTAACTGTTAATGCAGAAATGCCTCCTGCAGAGATGTTCGTGAAACTAGTCCACAAATCCCCACCCCCTCATCTTCTACACACCCTGCTCCCACAGAGGAAACATGCCCTGTTTGTCTAAGCTCACCACATCATCCGCGCAACAAAGTCAACAAACATGCATGGGCACATACTTGTCTAAAATAGAGGACAGTTTTTTATCCTTGAACAATGACAAATGTTTTTTGGATCCACCCATGTGTAAGGATTAAGACAAGCTGTTAACTGTTTTGACTTCACTTCATGCAAATCAATAAAAGCAATCAGAGTCAGGATAGGATGAAGGGATATGATCATGGACTATAAGAGATTATAGTTGTGTTTTTGGCCTAGGTGGGGAGGAGATCAGCAGACACTGGATGCTTGGGAAAGTACTGCTGCTAGCTGTTGCGAGCTGTGAAGAACAGAGGCGTGCTGAGGTCATGAGTAAACACACAAGCTCGTCCAGAGCTCAGAAGAGGGGGGGACTGGAAACACATCTGCTCTGCCTTTGATCCAAACTTCTGCGGCCCAGCACGCCACTCACCTCAGCTGCCCACTCTGTGCCTGACTAGAAAACAACGGCCACAATCCTAAACACTAGCTCTTCCTTCCCATGCTGCCCTCTTCACTGTTGGTGCTGACTCACAATGGGAGCAGCTTTGGGATTTGAATCTTCAAATGTCAAAAAAAAAAAGCATGGTCTATGTCTATGTCTTTTGTTTTTTTCCCACTGTCTCATCCAAATGTAGTTGTGTAAACAGCCCTAACTCTGCAGAGCAATAGTCAGTCATGCTTTTCAGGGTTGTAAAAAACCCTGAAAAGCATCCTGCTGATATTCATCTTCAGTAGGTCAAATAGACAGTTAATGCCACCCCCACACATGTGGTTAATGTCAGGAATAATTTTACTCAACAACTCCAGACATGACTTCAAGGGCATCAGTATGCTCAAATACAAGCACTTGTTGGACGGCTAAAAAGCACCTGAAAGCCTCCCCCCACAGGCATAAGCTTCCAAAATTGACAATCTGACCGTTATGCCAGGTACTGCCTTTAGAGCCAGGTGATTGAATACAAAAAAGTTTGAAGCTTTCCCCCCATAGTTTGCAGAACTACATGTATTTCTTTCACTTTTTTGAAAAACTATAAATGCCTTCCAGGAAGACTGAAAGAATTATTGTTTTGGCTGTTTGGAACAACTAGGGACACTTTTGCCTTCCAATGTGGTTGAACAGCATGTGGTACAAAGAGTTATTTTCATGAAGTTCCACTTACCCACCTAAACTGCATTTAAATGTGCTTCAATTTACTTCTGCAACCAAACCTGCACTAATAAATCTTTTTATATCATACGCTGAACAACGTATAAATTCAACATCATCATATTGCCACCATTAAGTTGATATTGCAAACATGTAATAAAGTTTCACTCTCTTTTTACCTCTCTTAGACCTCATGCCTACCTTACCCCTGAGTGAAATATCTGGTTTCCTAGCTATTAGATACACCACAGTGTTTGCCTGCAAAGAGTCAAGTTTTATTCTGGCTCGATGGTCCTTAATGCCGTACCATCTCCTCTTCCAGCTGCACCACAGCTGAAAATATGACTAATAAGAGTCCATTAGAGTATACAAAAGACATACAGCATGCCTACGTGTGGGAGTGAGACACCGGCTTTCACAGGACAAAAGGCCAACCATGATGTCACCTTAGTTCCCTCACAACATAACCCCCTGACCTTATGAGAAGTGCTAATTTAATGAGTCTACATTTCCACTGCGGTTGAGGATTTTTGTTCAACAAGTCACACAAACTGAACCAAACAACAAAACCAAAACCTCCCTAAATACAGGGAAACATGGCACTTTTTGGGACTAGAAGGCTAATGCTGTCAAGAGTTGTGGGATGAAAGACCCCTGCTTCAACATATGACCAGTTCTGACACAGGACTCCAAAGACCCTATTATTTTTAGACATTAGTATGCCTTACATCAGCTGTGACTCATTGCATAAACTTCTTTCATTTAGATATTCAACTGTCTTGGCAACATCAAAATTGCAAAAACTTCCCATCTGACAAATTAGAACAGAGATGGGGATGTAAACAAATAACAGGTTTTTTTCATGTGAAAACTTCAGCCTTGCTGTCTGGTATCTTTCCCTTACAAACCACACTCGAGGTTGGGCTAGTGAGAGCTCCACCACAAGACTCCCACCCTCCAATTCCCAATACTTGTACTGTATGAGCCCAGAGAACCACATCCTGAGAAGAGGAACGCAATCGACAGCAATGCCTCCTTGAACTGGAAAATTGGTTACACAATCTGAACTTTTCACTGACGACTGTGTTGCTCCACTAAAAATATTACAATCGCTGCTTTCATTGGAAGCCAAACTGTGGAGAGTGCAGAGACATTTCAAAGGGAGACAATAGCAAAAACCCCATAGAAAAACAGTGGGCCACTGATCATGGGATGCGATGGGAGACATGTCTGTTCTTGATGTCAGTGCCAAGGTGAGAGGCTCCACTACTATTTCCCAGAATACTCTGGGGAGTTTGAGATCAAATGAGCACTGGCCAAAGGATAGTTTTCTGTAATATGAATGGACAAAAAGGAACAACAGTTGTTGGTCTTATGACATGGGCAAGAGTGTAACATAATATACACAGCATGGACTCTTACAGGGAAATACCCACTGACTCCACCTTTATCTGAGTCCTATCAGTCAAGGCACATGATGTGACTGCAGATAATCACATCAACTCAATGCTCTTAAAAAAAAAAAACAATGTTGAGAAACAGAATTTACACAACTTGTCACATGTTGTCAATTACACAGAAACAGCTGTGTAATTGACAACATGACATATTAAATATGTATTTTTTATTAATGTTTACAATTATAGTGAGATTATCAAAGCCAAAACCATGATTTTTACAAACGATGAATAATATCTTTTGACTGCAGTACCACGATGCCTCTGGTCTGCTGCTTCCTGCCATATTTTTTCTAAACAGTTCTTGAAAATCGGTTCTAGGAGTACCTAAAAATTCTTAAGAGCTATAATGTACAAAACTGGTAGAGAATCAGCATATACTGTATAAAGCGAGAGTGTAATTTGGCAACACATCCCTATAATAACACACAGACCCATACAAGCCTTTTTGCCAGGCGACTGGAAGAGGAAATGGAGTATAAACAGTACTCACCACTCCAAGGCTCGGGTTTCCATGGTGTGCTAAGGCATCCTCCGGACAGCTCACGCACACAACAAACCGTTCAGGAAACACACGCAAATCTGATGGCAGGCAAGGAACAACACAGAGCATGTTAGTTAAATGTGGGCTCACCTCTAATTGTGAGATAAGTCAGACAGAGTTAAATGTGGTGGAGGTTTGAGTTTTCCAATACGACTCCTCTACAAGCAAGAAGAGAATGGTAGTTTACAGATAACTGTTGAACAGCATGAAATATTAACAGTGGCTATGACTTATGACTGACTGTTTCATCAGCTTCAAAGGCCACTTACAACAATAACTATTGTATACCGTGTTATTATATGTGTTATATTATAGTAAATCTGTTCATTAGCAGTCACTCACTGAGTTAATGAGAACATTAACTGGACAATTATTATCAAATCTACAGCCTGTCACATGGCCTCTAGTAAAGAACTGGCATAGCAATGGAAATACAAAATATTTCAACATTAATCTCTTCTGTCTCAGCATAGGTTTTAAAATGCCATGCTTAATGGCTTTATGCAATTTTTCAGATGATGAGTGTTTGGTTTATTGAGTTACCCGAGAAGATGTTGATGTATATGTTTTTGGGGCACAGTCTGGCCAATATATTGTAAGAAAATGCCATATAAAGTTACAGTGCAAATTTGTGCTTTCCAGATGATGAATCTTTTTGAACTTGAAAGTTTAAAGTTTATACAAAACTTGCAATTTTAAAGAAATTTGCTGAGCATTTGAGTGAAATGAAATAGTGGTCTTTTCTGCGGTGCCTAGTCTGTGATTAGGACAAATTTTAGTTTTTGCCCCATTGGTGATCTCTTTTAACATCATGGTATGTCGTGGTACGAATTAAAAGTGTTTAAATAGGATTGAACTTAAATTTTAGAATCAGAATAGCAACTGTTTGCTGATTTATATCTAAGTGATATTTTACCTGTCCTGTCCACTATGTACAGCTAAATCAGCCTAAATTACACAACCTTTGACCTCAGGAGACTGGGTCTAATTTGATGTGTAATGGACCTGCTGAGAGTAGTCATCATCTCAGTCAGCAGCAGGTCAGAGCAGCCTTAACATCCAAGCCCCCAGGGAGCAGATATTAACTTTACTGACAGGAAGAGAGCCTTGTTGGTCCCATGAAAAGGTGGCCAAGGGTCATAGACACTAGATGGACCATGGAGATAGATCCTCACTGCGCTGCATATACAGCCCTCCAATCTTTCTCTCTCCCACTCTCAGTAGCCTCTCAAGGGAACCACTTAATGGCAGCCTGCTCTCAACAACACTCCGACCAGGTAGAGACAGGACATAAAAACAAGTGAGTGGGAGAAAAATCAACACACATACCACAGATGACTTGCTTTTTCTGTGGGAAATTTGGTTCAGTATAAGCCATTGAGATTTCTATTTCTGGTTCATTTAACAGGGGACTGATTAATTGAAAATGTGTATGGTACATACCCCCATAGAAATGCTTGGAAATACATCTGAGGTTGGAGTGCCGTTTCAGAAAATTGGCAGCTAGGTTGAAGTTTTTGCCTAATAAAAATGAAAAGAAATACATAAAAACACAAACAGAATAAATATATATACAGTATATGTATCTCCAAACAATACAAATGTACATGTGGCACTATTTCCAAGTCTGGAAAAGTGCCTCCAGAGACAAAGAGATTCCCTGAAACATTCATAACATTCATTTATCACTGTGACACAATCCAGACACTGTTGGCATTCAAATAATCTTTGATCATATAAATGTTATTAAGACAGCGACATAAAGTGGTTTATCAAATGACATATTATACAAATATTTTCGATACAATATAAAACCGGCACTTCATCACATACAGTAAAGGCAGCCTAGACGTACCGATTGGTGACAAGGAACCAAGTCTACAGTGATCACAAACACCTAAAATTTAAACTTGTAGAAATTCAGGTAAGTTTTGCTTTGTCAATTCAAGAACTTTAGAAAAATATAAAAAAAATTATTTATTGTAGCTTACTATTGTACTGGATCACTCTTCCTCTCTAGAGTGATCTAGAGATCACTCTTCCTCTCTTTGGGGCCCAGAAGGCTACAAAACCAGCTCCCAGTTTGGCACAAGTATTTGTCATGGTATGTAAAATGTGCTGGGCAGAAACAGTGGCCTATTGCCTAATCTGACAGGAATTTGTTGACTAAAAGCAATGGTCTGGCTAACACGCTATCCAGTTGTTCTTTGTAAACATGACAACAGTGCTGGGAAGCTGACAGAACTTGCTCACCTTTTCATACGTGAGTATGAAAAAAAAGTGCGCTTTTTTTGATAGAGTGAGTTCAAAACTACACTTACCACCTATTATTACCACCTATTATTTCTTTATTCTTTTTTGGCATTCTCACATTGCTGTTGCCATGTGAAAACCTCATTAACTTCTAACTATGGGGATTTCAGTATTTTAACTTCAATTAAAGGATTATGTGTCTTCCATAGTTCGAGAACCTCCTGACCTATTGCACTCAAGGCACTTTCAGAACTCCCTGGATAAAGTCAAATATGCACCGTCATCAAGCTAAAAACAGTACAGACATTTTGGAAGAGAGGAATTTTTACCCATTAGCAACAACACTGACAGGGATTCATCAATAAAGCTGAGTCAAGCAAATCCCTTTTTTGTATGACTGTAACCAATTGTTAGTTTCTTCTTTTAATTTGCTTTTCCAGCCTTTTACCACAGCCTCCTTCAGTTGTTTGTTGTAGGTGAAATGAGCATGACCAATAGGGTTAAGAACAAGTGTGTTCTAGGTCATTGTCTGCATGATGAAGCTCCTCCCAACCCGTCAACTGGCAGACAAGATGTTTCTGTACACCTCTGAATTCATTCTGTTGTTACTATTATGAGTTACTGTATATCATCAGTAAAGTCCAAGACTTGGCAATCTCCACCACCCTACCCTAGTCGATCTCTTCTGTTTATATTGCTCAGTATACCAGTGATTTATTTCTTTTTCAGGGAATTCCAAATTGTTTTACTGACAATGCCCACAGTGTTTGTGCAATGCCTTTCGTTGATTTGTCCGTCTTCTATCGAGTTTTAGAAAACGCTTACTCTTCTCCCATGAATAGCTTTCTGGTTTCCATGTTGATTTTTCATTTTCAACAGTGAATGGAGTTTGCACAGGTAGAACCCAAGGCTAAAACCAAAAGAAGCCATTTAGAGCTATTTACCTTTCAAACAATCAATCTGACAGGACACCCCTGGGTAACAAGAAACACCTGTCAGTCACATGCTCTAATGCTTTTGTTCACTTAAAAACTGGGTGATCTGATACAAAAGGTTTTATTTTCTATGTTGTGTACCATACTGAGGTGAACCATCAAATAAAAGCTGAAAATCTGCAATTCCATCTCAATCCATCTTTTGTTCTTTTACCCAAATGTCTTCAGTACGGCAAATAAAAAAATTAGCCTTGCCATTTCTAGCATACAGTTTGGAGGGGACTACATACTGCAAGTGGTGGGCCAGCATGAATATAAAACACAGGGCAGAGAGCATGGTGACCGCACTGACCCACACATAGGAGTGAAAAGAACTGTGTGAACCTTTCCCACTTTTTTTTTTAGCTTATGTCATCTCGGCAGTAGTTCAAAGCATTTAATTATTGTCTTCAAAACAAAGCAGTCTTGCGATTCTCTGGATAATGACATGCAATTACAGAGACAGTTTGTCACAAAACTGCCACAGGTATACACTTAAGTCTACTGGTTGGTGATTAATTGCTCCACCTCTGCTTTCCTTTTTCTCTGTGCTTGTGGCTCAATTAGCAACTAGGTCACTATTTAAATTATAATTTTATGTTAAATTAATTTTAGTTAATTTCTTGTTTTGTTTTGTTTTTTTCATTCTAGCCATCAGGGACTGACTTAACGTTTACCTTGTAGCAAGTGGAACAAGCAATAGAGAAGCCATGTGGGTTTTACATGAGTATAAATGACATTTTATCTCCATTGGCTCTTGAGCCTATGACACTGGATTTGCAACTATACAACGACCATGAGAATAAAGTGCCAACTTTCTTCTTTAATTTGAAGATGTTCATCTATGCTTGATTTATAGTGTTAGTGTTGCTAAACAACTTAATTAATTAACCGGCTAATAATCACTACTTTAATAAAATGTTCATCACTTTGGTTTCAAATAATTTGCAGTCAGCATTGCCTTAATACCTTTAAAGAGTACTAATCACTGACATCAGCTTATTAAAGTCTATAGTGATGTTCATTCAGTCTTTTGATGTAACCATCCTCTTTTGGATGTTAAACTAAGAACAGGTGATTGATATGCTCATGCACAAACAAACAAACAAACTCTAAATAACTCCATGGTTATTTGGCTGTAAGTTTGAGATCAAGTCCTCGCAAGTTTTTCTTTAAATTTCTTCTACGTTGGATTCATGACGTGTTCATAAACTATATATTTGTTTGTGTCTTCTGTTTATTTCCACGACACCTTTGTTCTTCTATTGATCAATCCCATTGTCCTCACAAGTTAAAACCACGTTCTAGTAATTTCTATTTACACACACAGCATTCACAGCGCTTCTCTTCAATGGCGAATGGTTTAGTTGAAAACCATGTAGGTGGGTTTTAAGAAAAAATGTCTTCTTAGGAACATTTGGTGCATGTGGGCCGATGCCGCATTCCAGGACAAGAAAGAACACTATATGCAAAGTAAAAATCAATACCTTTTGTTAGCTGTGTTACCCTAACCCTACCCCCAACCCCCAACCTCTAACCACATGTCTTTAGATGGTGAGAGAAAGTCTGAGCACCCAGAGAAAACTCCCACAGACACAGGGAGACTCTACGCAGAAAGGCACCCAGCCAACCTAGGGGTTTGAACCTGGGTTTTTATTGCTGGGAGGTGACACTTCTAACCACTGCACCCTGTATAATTAATCTCAACGGGAAACATTAACACACTTTAAGGGTATGCTGGACAAGCAGCATTCCTTTATTGGAAAAAATATTTAATTCTGTTGTCCTTTAAATAGCAAAATAGTGGTCATTTATTTCCCATTCTGGATGTCTACTCAGAGAGGAATGCAGATCTGTATCTCTGTTTTGTTTTCTCTGCCCTGTTTTCTCTGCCCATTCTAGGTCCAGGAACCAAGCATCTTTCATTGCATACTCAAGGCTTTCTATGTTTTTAGAAGCTTTTGATTTAGTCCATTACACTCTTTAGCCTCATGTCTAGGTCTACAACTATTCTCATTGCTTTCCCTGGTGGGTTGAGCTTGCCAATTCCCAGGACAAATTTGACAGGGATGTCTGGACACAGAGTTGGGAACCATTGCAACGCCGTGGCCTAAGACATCAGCTGTTGCTCCAACTTTATAATGTCCTGCACAGTGCAGAGTTGCTCTTGGACCTCTGCCCAGGGTCTCTCGTGCTAAGCTACATTCATGTTTCTCTCTCACAAACATCTTGCTATTGCCTCCTCTGGGAATAAGTGGCCCCTTTCTGTGGCAACTGTGGCCCACAATGGTGCAATATCCAAATCTGCAGGGTAGAGACTTTAAAGGGTTTCATTTGTACTTCCTTCAAGAGAAGATGGTCTTGCTTAATTGTTTTGAAACCCAATGCACAACAATATTATGACAGGTCAAATCAAACAGTAAACAAGTCAGCATGCCATGTTTCTGAAAGACTTCTAACATCTTTAACATCTTGTTACATACTGCAGGACAACAGCAGAAGAAAAGACAAGACTCTACAAGGCTGGTGCCAAGGCTAGAATACTGTACTTTGAAGACACACACGCGCACACACACACACATCCCTGCAGCTTTCACCGCTTCCTGGGAAAACAATGAGAGGAAAGAAAAGTCAACAAACAAAAGGGAATGCAGAGTGACTCGAACTGTAAAATGGAATAGACAGAGGTGAGAGGTATTCAGACCAGGGTCAAAGGTAAGCTCACATGGAATAGAATTCATTAACTTCAGTCATATCCTGAGGAGATCATTAAAACAACCATAGAAAACACCGTCTTCTTCTTCACTCCATCCACATTCCTGGCAGCCAGTGCTGTCATGGTTCACATGACAGTGCAAAAGTCCATAAGTAACTGCGCTCTAATATAGATGAAGGCTAGGAGTTCCTAGCCATGCATTAGTCTGACCAAAGTCAGTCCATTAATGTGTGGAAGTGAGATTGAGTCTTACCTGGCTAGGCTAGACTTTCTACAGTAACAGATTTCAACGATTGACCCTAGTGTTGTAAACTGAAACAAATAGGGATACGAACAAAATCATGTGAAGGGCCGCGCAAACATGCTATGCTGTTTTTATAAATCCAGGTCTACAGTGCATAATAAGGAAAAACTGAATGGTGTCTGAATGGACTAGTTAACTAGTCCAGATTTCTACCTATAATAAAAACCTCTTCTTGCTGCAGTGTTACATATTCTTAATGCAATTAAAGCTAAAATAGACCCTTTCACAGTTAGTAAATTTTATGTTTTCAGGAGGCGGGGCATAGCTTGAGACAAATATGTTTGCTATCACTGATTACCATTTTTTCTACCTGTATTTTAACAATAGCTGAATTAAATAAAATGTATTTTGAATATGTACAGTCACACACTTGAAAGTAAGTGTTGCTTGGAAAAGTTAACTTTAACCGAACGAGATTCTCCTATCATTGTCATGCCAAGTTCTGCCTGTTTGCCAAAAGTTGCACTGTAGCTTGGGTTCCATTTAGAGCCCTAACCTATCACAGAGATAAAATGTAACTTCACCTGATTAAAAATGTGCACTGCACACATGAACGTTTTTGACAGTCACCTCAAACCAGTTCTTAACCATAGTTGTCTTCATTGCTTTTTACTGCCAGTAGCAGCTGATATGAAATTTAACCTCAAGTTAGAGCCATTACTTCTTCAATTCTGGCACCCATCCACACATCAAAATTATATTTTTCATGGTTTAGCCTGAAGTAAGGATATTTGCCTTCACTTTTCTTTTGTTTTCCTTTGTCGCCAGCTAAATAATGACATAGGCTATAAAATACTCTATATGCAGCATACACTAATGCTAGAATGAGACTCAAACTCAATCCACTCAGTTCTGCTCAGTCCTCCCTCTGCCTGGTCTGCTGTCTTCTGCTATGATCTACTTCACTTTGCCCATAATTTAGTCTTTAATATGAAATTGCAATAAATTAGAGAGCTCCAAAACTTACCAATCAAGCAGAAATAGCTAAAATTCAGTTAATGGTTAAGCCACATTCAAATCTTCAATAAAAAATAACTCTTCTATTCACAGTAGTGTTAACTGAGTCACAGGAAGCTTTAACAGCCCCTCTCCACACTAAGATCATAGAGCATATTTCTAATTCCTTAATATTAAAAAATATTTCATATCATATCTTCAAGTCATGCCAAATCTGCTTCAAAAGCGTGACACTGACAAGGAAAGAAATCTGATTACCCACCAGCTGCATGTAAAGGTTTACAGTAGCCTAGTTATTTCAACGCATGTAAAGGTATTCTCCAATTTGCCACCATAACCTGATTTGACTCATTTTCTGTGTTTCTACTGTCCATGTAAATGTAATGACTGTTTATCAGGAGGACTTGAATTCCCATGAAACCCTTTGATGAACAGGAGTTCAGTCAGCAGGACAGTCAGACATCAGTGCCAGAGAATCGAGCTCTTTCGACATTTACACTTTGATGTGGACCCCCTCCCTCTGTCCTCAAGTGTGGGTGGAGAGTTGGGCACAGAGTGAGAGAGAAAAGTGGAGTGGTGAAGGACGAGAGAGCATGAGGAAGTTACCCATATGTAAGTGGGGGCTTTCCTGGAAGGACATCACTCTCTCTGTGTAACTGTAACTACGGCCGTAGCAGAGCACTCTGCGTTATCATTCTGCACAACGTCCACCTGAAACAATATTTGCACATGAGTGTTCAATTTAACATTTGGGTGACCCCTTCATCGCAGTTACAAAATACACCGCAGCATGATAGCTCAGGCCAACCCATAATGCAGCATGTGACTAAAGTGGTGGGGAGCATTTTGGAGACAGAACAATTATCAGGGGGAAAAAATCTATTTCTCAGAAACATAATCTGACGAGAGAAATTCAGTCACAATACAAGATGTCACAGTCAATCATCATTATAGCTTAATTAACTCAAGAGGCTACAAATCTCTCAAAGGACTGCCACTGTTTATATTTAAGAGCATTCCAAGAAAGAAGGATGCAAACTGCTTATTTTGCACTAAACTTCTTTACATTTTAGTAGTTTGTGGACTTGCATAACAACCCAGTTTTTAAAAAATTTGGACACCGTTTAAAATGTAAATAAAAACAAAATAAATCATTTTAAACTTTAGATTTACTTATACATAGAACTGCTAAGAATTTGGGGATTTTACCATAGGCTACATAATACGATTTAAAGACTGAGAAAATCCATAGAAGACCAAAGATCTTTGGCACCACAGGTGGTACAGACATGATGTAGTGCAAATCGCTGCACCACCTGAGTGAACACAATTCATTTCTGCATCCACAAATGCGAGTTAAACCATTACCATGCAAAGACAAATACATATACAGTATAGGCAAGATCCAGAAACACAAAGGCTCTAGGCCAGAGCTCATTTCTGTTCCATCAGATTTCTCGGTTTTAACTTTTTATTAACAGTAACAGTATAATAGTAAAGACCATGGTTATATAGTGCAGTCACTAAAGGCAAAGATTGCTATATTGTTTGTCACCATTTATTACTTCCTGGATTTGAATGTAGAGTAGGTTATTAATTGGGTTGTTAATTAGTATTGTGGTGTGACATTGAAACTGTTTAATGAGGGTATGTTTTTTTAGTTTGTTCAGGTCTGCTTGGTTTGTGATCTCGGATAAGCGGTAGATAATGGATGGATGGTTGGTTTGCTTTTGGCTTTGATATTTAGGTACGTAATATTTTCTAATCATTTTTTAACCTGAGGAGCTTCTGTATTTCAGTTATGCATGTCAATTACCCTTTGGAGCTTACTCAATCAAAAATGTGTCGATACTCTGGTAGTAATATTGATAAAAAATATTTTTTTAACTTTGAGCCTATATATTTCTACAGGTCTGTCCATATTTCAATTTATAAATTCACTACATGAATGTTAATACAAATGGCAATTTTATCTAGGTTTTGCTGCAAGTGTCTATTGAATACAAGGCAAATTGGCACCTTGCACTACAATGACACCTGTCCACAGGAAAGATCATCAAGAGCT
The DNA here is from genome assembly GCA_034779795.1 of Ctenopoma multispine. NCBI lineage: Eukaryota > Metazoa > Chordata > Actinopteri > Anabantiformes > Anabantidae > Ctenopoma > Ctenopoma multispine. The sequence continues at coordinate 6,540,952 of JAUYWH010000007.1, read as the reverse complement.
CACAAGAGCATGTGACAGTGGCCCATTTGCTTCACTTTTAAGTGAAGCAAAGAGCTGAGAAAAACAAAAACATCCTCTGAAACGTTTCAGTAATTCCTGAAAGAAGGCATTCTGGTCAGGCTAAACACTTAACTTGAGTTCAAGAGTGTGTGCCGTCTCACAGACCAGATTGTGGTAAAGGGGAACAGTCACATGAATGTGATTCGTGCTCATGCTGAGGCTCAGGCCCTAATTATATGGGAAAAGAGTGTGGTGTGACAGCTATGGCGGGGATTGTGGTTATGTCCTACGAGACTGCAGCTGACCCTGTGGAGGAGAGAAAGTGAGAAAACATGGAGAGATGACACTAAGTGAGAGCAGAGAAAAGCAGAGAGAGGAGAGGAGAGGATTTAAATGTATAAAAATGTAAACGATTAACATTGGAGTCTGACTGTCCTGTGTTGCTGCTGAGTAAGGCCTGGGGCTTACAGGAAGGATTTAAAGAGCCACAGTAACACCACAAAGCACCAGCGGGAAGGGGGTTGCCCAGTGGGGGCCAGGAGAGGGAGGTCGAGTGGGGAAGAGGGGCAGGCTGGCTGGAGCGGCTACTCTGATCAGGATACATTTCCAGTGTGGGCCCTGGAATTCCTTTGTTCCTGTCACAGGTCTCCTTTTCCCCCTTGCCTTAATCCCAGGCTGCCTCACGCCCAGTAACATAGAACAGGGCAGGTAACTCTGCCACAGGCATGCCTCTCTATTTACAGACCAGTCCCCACATAACAGCCACATAAATAGTAAAAGCTGTGGTAGCGCTGAGAAGAGACAAGGTTGGTTAGCAGAGCGTGTCACTGCAAATACTAATACTTCTATCTTCAGAGAACTGTCACAGAATGAGGCAGAAACGTTGCTGTGCATTAATTCTTTCTCAGCTAGACCACCAATACACATGTAATGAATTATGTTTATTATTTTGTATATAAAAATTGCTCACATTTCAACTGAGCAGTATTCCCATATTTGATAAACTAGCTGGGGGCTGTAGGCCTTCAAAGAGCCAGAGAAGCCAAACAAAGCTAAACCTATCACAGATCAAAATGAACCATCTCCCTTTTAGTCTCTACACATCCTCCGCATTCTTCACTGGAAGGGAGACGATCATTCGTAAACACATTCTCCAACAGTAAAGATATCCAGCAACACTTTTCTCACAATGGCTGTGGCCAGGCTGCCTTAAGCCCTCTTCATAGGGCTGCCAAGAAGAGTCAGTGGTACACTGTGCAGCACTCGCAAAGCCCTCTCCCACGGCTATTAGTGACCATTCATCTGGGGAGCCTGGGAAAATGCCTCTCCAGCCTGCCGCGGCCATGGAGAAACAGGCTGGCAGGTGTTCCCTCCTCCTAAGCCCTGGCACCTGTGCAGGCAAAGGAAGAAGGACCCAACTCTGCCATGGGCTGAAATGGACTCTAGGTACCACTTTGCCTGGAGCTCCTCTAATTCTGCTGGCTGGTAGGAAGATGCTCAAACACCAGACTGAACTATATTGAGAGATCAATGTGATTCAATCACTACTAATAGTCAATGTATGACATCTGGTAATGTGCTTTGGTAGTGTGAAATGGCATGTTATTGAATCCGTGTAAAATCTGCCTTCTCAGTTTAAACTATACACATACACACAAAAATATACACCATTATGGACTACAAAGTCAGTACCCCCGTGTGCTAAAATACCAAAGAGCAAAGGAAAATCAAGATAGCACATAAACTGCAAAATCAAATCAGGAAATTAAAAGTACATCAATCGTGCCACACCACACGTTTGTACCACATGCTGTGTGGCCCAAAAAGGTCACGTCTGACATTAACAGGTTTTCTGTAGAGCAGTGGCATCTTGATGAAGATAACTGGCACTCTCAAATATCATATCGAATGACAAAAATGTATTCCTCACAGCACAGAGAACCTATTATCCACTCATTTTCAATCTGTAATTACTCTGAGAAATGTGGGTGTGTTCAACACGGTCTACCAGGGAGAATGCAAGAGGCCTCTCCCAAGCTCCCCTTCCCTGGGCTTCTAACGTCTAGCATGTCCATTCTGCTTGTCCGGAGCCAAAATGTTTGGTGGGAAAAGTTCCCTCTGTTCATCTCTCTAAAAACATAAATAAATCACATCACTATGAGCTAATCATGAAGGCTCAGGCAGCTTGGGTAAAAAAATGAGGGTGGTGGGGGGTGGTGACAGTTGACAGCCTCTGCAGCTGAGATTTTAAGAAACTGCTTAGATTTACACGGGCAGAAGACATGGGATAAACCCTTCTCTGACACTGGGTGTTATACACACACGTACACATATGCATACAGCATATGTACATAAATACAATAACTCACTGAGATAACTCAGATACAAAACACTTCTAGTGAAGGGACTTGGAATGTTAAAAGCTGTTGATGGCTCATTTGAAGTGCCAACAGCTGAGGCTGTTACGCTGTTCTTACTGCTGTCTCTTGGCGGAAGCCCCTGTGATTTCACACTGGCACCAGCTCCAACACCACCTCATACAAGACCCACAATCCCCCTCCCATACCATGCGACACATAGCACCACACTCCGTTTGCCTATTCTTGGCCTAGACATCAGTTCTACCCCACCCAACACCTTTCCCTATATGCAGCACCCATGAGCACATGTTCCAACGCTGTATATCACTCCAGGATATCCAGCTAAATTCTGATGCACAGATGCAAACAAGTCCCCTGCAGAAACAGATACACACAGAAAACCCGCTTCCACTCCACTGCTATGGGCAGCCTGTGAGGATTAGCAGGTTAGAGTTTGACCTGCTTGCAGAAGAGGTGACCCCAATACCTAATACCCACCCTGGCGTTTACCCTAAGCTTTTTATGGCTCCTGCCTGCCTGCTTACTTCTCTCAGTCACAGTCTCCACCTTTACTGCTCTGCCACCTCCCTCACATGGGACAATCAAAAGACCAAGAATGCCATTACACTCACTTAAGGCCTTTAATGGGACTAGAGCACATGAACTGTGTAGGCCTGTTTGAGGCACTGTGCCTTTTCATGTTTTGAGAGGGGAAAAATTCTCCGATATGGTATGGTGTCATGTTCCACTGGTTACATGCAATTTGGCAGTGCTGCGAGGAACTTAATCATTTTTACATGCATTTTTCACTGCTGAAATACTGATAGTCCCCTTGTTCACACAGTGGAGTGAATGTGTGCACAAAAATGAGTATGGAGCCTCAGTCTGTGATCCCCATCATTAGAGATGTCTGTCTCTCTTCAGTTTGTCATGGAGAATATGAGTCAGGTTTTTCAGGCTTTTCAGTAACCTTACACTGTCAGCCTGTTCACACCTAGCCCAGGGGAGGATATATCTCTCCAATCATGCTCCTTTTGATTCACACTGGTTATGCGCGTATGAGCAACCAGGATGTCTGCTTGTAAGGACTATATGTTCAGCAAAACAGTTGGGTGACATATACACATGTATCTGTGTATAAAATGTACATATGCGACATGAAGACTGGAGGGCAGTAGCGTGAGAGGCAGAACTGTATCCACAAACGAAATTTTATGGGACTGACTGCCCTGTAATCCCACTCTCACAGTCAAGCCTGCCCTGCTGAGTGAGGCCAGTTTAACTGCCCTTAACTGCTACCTGTGACAAACCTGTCTGCCTCACAACACACAGCTGGGGGTTCCTCTGAAGCATGGCTTCCAGTGCTTCAAAGGCATGTGTGTGGGTGGCTAGGGGAATGTACTCACTTAAAATAAATAGGGATGAGCTGAACTGGTTTATTCACATTGACACGCAATTTAGTGATATTCATCCTGAGTATATGGTTGTGTATGTGTCGGGGCAACGATTTCTGGTGTCATCCAGTTAAGTGCAGGCAAACAAAGTCGTGGCAACATTACATTAAACACAAGGGTAACAAACATTAGCCACTTTAATTGATCTTGCATGTACAACTATATCCACTACATGCCAAGTTAAACAGTGCAACACAATATAAAACCTCCTATCAGCTCTTTCCTCCACAGGTCACACCCTAAACGTAAGGAGGCACCATGTCCCAACTAGTTCTGTTGTCTTTACACCCACACTCTCTTCAAAAAGGTAGCAATGAAATATTTTTTACACTGTTTTGTGAACTCCATTCCCATCCTGCTCACAGAGCTCAATGCTACACCTCCTTGTACACAACCTCTGCTGACATCCAAGTTAATAAAATAATGATTTTGAGTTCATAGCTAAAATAAACAATTTTACTTATTCACGGGTTGATGACAGACACACCTAAGACGAAAGGGAAGACAAAGATGACTTCATTCCACAGGAATGAGAAACAGTGATTCGTAAAGAATAATAAAAATATGCTATAATATGTATTTAAGTTAATGCTAGAAGTAAAAACATGAAGAAGTGAACATTGCACACAATAAATGTAAAAGAGCAAAGCATATCACAACAGGGCAATACCTTTTACAAAAAAGGCTGCAGCAGGTGCTAGCTCCTTCTTCTGTTTGGGCTGTTTTCTATTGTGAAGATGCTCTGTGTACTGCATAACTCTCTGGTCCACAGCATCTCGAACAAGGGCTGTAGCCTCCTACGGACAGTTTGCAGATATGTCAGTCTAGCAATAAGTTGATGAACTGCTGAAAGAACAAAATTGATGGGTGATGAGCACAGGTAAACAAAGACCAATAAGACAACTCCACAGGAGGCAAGGTGGAGAGATGAAAACAGTTTTGCAGCAGTGATAACCCCATAAAATAATGGAGGTTTAAGTCATTTTTTCCCCCAACAGTGTTCCTGTCTTTTAAAAAAAGACCCCAGCAGAACTCAAGTTATACTGTAGTTTCACTCACACACCCTTGACCCTGTGTCTATACCTCGATGTGGCCCGTAGTAAACCAGCTGGAGTCCTCTTGGCCGCCCAGGGGCAGAATGTGGAGATCCACCAACACAGCAAAGTTCCCACACTGTAATACAAAGAGGAACAGCCACAGGTTGCTGAGGGGCATTGAGCTTACAGACAACAAAGGAAATCAGAGTGTGGGTGATTGACAGCGAGACAAACCACGACGACCCCCTACGTCCTCAAACATCACCCGAGGCCTCTCAGAGTAGTTCCCTCCCTTCCATTTCTCTGTCTAGCCATCTTACTACCAATATCTTTACAACTAAGTAGGGGTCTGTCTCTTCATATTTACCCTTTCTCATCATAAAAAGTACTTTTCATGTTCTATAACATTTGCAACTCACTCGCTGCCTCAGGTCCCAACAGGCTGCACAAAAAAGTCATAATACGTACTACATATATGAACTTTGTATCAGAGTGGTAATAAAACTACACGGACCTACCCCAAAGCACTCCACGCTTCTGCACTTGTGCACTACAACTTTTGAGTGCTGTAGAAAGCTGAGTAGGGGGATGCAAAGTGGATTCCTGAAGCACTATGTCATCATGACAATGACAAAAAGCTACAAGGGACAGGGAGGCCAGAAATGCCGCAGCAGGTTAAGATGCTGTTACATCTTTCTCAGGCTAGCCTGATTATGGTTTACACATGAGTGCAAAAGCTTCCCGCTGCAGAGAGCAAATTGATGTGGGTCTCGTGTGAACTTCGCCTCTTGCTGGACAAGGAAGTAATGGATGGAGTAAGACCACCCACAACATGACACAGAGGAGCAGCAAGTTCTGCCCTAAAACAGAGAGTAATAATGCAGCAAGGAGCACTGAACAGAATTGGGTAGCAAAACATTTAAAGACAAAACCAGACAGGCTCACAGAGTTAAAATGGAAAAGAGTGAGGACGAACAGTGGAGCTTATTCATTAAAGTAAAAGGGAATACTTAAAAGCTTACTTTTGAACCAGACTCATCCCATGGGCTGACGTGTTGCAGACAGAATGACTAAATTCTACGACCCAGGCTTGAGGGATGTTGCTACGGCCTTGCTCTCAGAATGACGCAAGAGAATGAATTAACAGGGTGTGTAGGGGAAGCCCCCTGCTACTTAGGTCCTAATTCTGGACACAAATCTAAACTTCCAAAAGCTCTCAGTTGCCTCCTCCTTGAGATTGAGGAAGTTTTATTCAGTGTTATAAAACTCAAGTTGGGCTGAGAATCTTTCATGTGGCATTAAGAGGCAACATACTGGGTATGACCAAATCAAGCTGCCAAATATTTTGCATTATTTTTTCCCCATGAGAGCATTTTCCTTTCTCATTGCCTCTCTGCAAATAATAATTGAAGTGAAGCTGCTCTGTTACTGCTACTTGCAGATGAAGAAGAGGAGAGGGCGCCCCCATATGACTGAAGAATAAATGTATTGTATTGTAATGTATTTTCAAGTCTTAAAATCCTAACGTGTGCCAACTTGTACTAAACCATGTCTATGCATCAGTGTCACCGAAACTAATGGGAAAGTAATGTTATTCTAAGTCTTACAAAAACTGCGCATTAATCTGTGATCCTCTGACTCATCGCAGCATATCTTGAAATATGTGAGAACAAGACAGTGTACAAAAGTCCAAACATTAAAGCAACCACAAAAACAGAAAATTGCTAAACAGTAAATATTATTTGTACAAAACATAATAGCACTTCACAGATTGCATATAGTAAATCATGTTTTCAAGTAAATCATTGCAAAAGTTGCTGTACAAAGACAACAAAGACCAGAATCCCATAAACTAGGGCTACAAAGGGCCCCCCTCATGTGCCAGCTCCTCATGTATAAAATGCATGCACGTCGGCCGTCAGTGTCAGGTCGTCCCTAAAGATCTGTATTCTTCCCATCTTCTGCTCTTTGTCTCAGGTCGGCCTACGGATGACTGGTGGCCTCAGCTGACTGCCTTCAACAATTACCAGTGTGGGGGAAAGCCTAGCAACAGAGGGTCAAGACCTTGTCAATCAAAACAGGGACTGACTAGTGGATGAGTCCCACAGTGGTTTCATGAGGGGTTAGACTTGACACACTAGATATTTTGAGAACTAGACTTCAGTTTTTGATTTTTGAGCTCCCTGCATATGTTTAAATCCTGACAGGCACCTCAAGATCGATCTTTTAGGGTACTGCACATGGCTCAATGTTACACAAGCTAATATTAGCTCCAAAAAACAACTTCAAATGAGCAGTATAGGGTTTAGAGTGAGGTTTTTTCAGCGAGGCCCAGCAGGGTGAATCCCCCACAGTAGTTTATGAGCTCCTGATTGAGTCTGTTTTTTGGGCTGGAATCCAGACTAACTAGACTAGCTTTAGACTAACGTCCTTTTATCACATTAGAGCAGCAGACAAGACTCAACTGGAAAGAGAACATTAATGATAAACACTAGTCTGCCTCTCACACAAACACAGCATCTGATTCACTGAGATTCTCAGAAATTGGGGGATTTTGTCAGGAATGCAAACTAATGCAATCACACTAATGAAAAAACAATTAATTTGGCCAGCAAAGCTGGCAGTTTGCTGAAGGTGCAAATTTCCCCCTAAAATGTCAGTTTTTGAGTCCAAGCTTTTCCAAATAACATTTGTGCTGCGTGTGTCACACAAAGACAAAAAAAGGCAAGAGAATCTAATTTTACACAAAGGTTCAGACTAAAATCGCATCATGTGGTCTGAATGGCTCAACTCCCAGCACAAAAAGTAATAAGTGGATCTCTAAGCTGAACTCTGCCATGAACTATGACCTCCACATATACCCCCTTAAAGCCCAGCTATGGACTCTCTTTAGTCAGATCTCTGCAGGCAGCCTAATACTTGCAGTATTTGCTACATGCAGTAATATCACATGACCCTTGTCTTCCTTGGACACTGCAACCTGAAAGTACCTAAAACCTAACAAAAATGTTGTATGCTCAAACAAAAGACAGCTAAATAAGAGTCCTTTAAGCAAATACTACCACATTACCATAGGCGGAACCCTAAATCATTTTATTCGCCTGACATAAGTATTTGCCAAATTCATGAGTTATCCTGTTCTGTGCATTTTGCTAAGACACAATTAAGGCAACGCTCTGAACTGTTGCTGTTTGAAATAAATGTTTGAAGAGCCAAGTTCCAGAGGAAGTTACTCTTTTCATACACACTAAAGTGGGCCAGCACTGCTTTGTTCTCCATCTTGCACAGGCTTTTTAGAGATATGAACAGAGGCTGAAGGCTGAATGGGAGGCGGCAAGGAGCGCTACTTAATACCAAATCCTTTATTGTGCCATCCTTTGTGTGCTGTCACACAGTGAATGAATGGGACTGAGTCTTCCTGCAGGCTAAGTCATCTTCTCTATCCTAATTCCCCCAATAAACATGACCTGCAGAAAAAAAAGGGGTTAACAAAGGCAAAAACATTAGGAACATTTGAGTCAGAAGTGTCCCACAGTCCACAACACATCTTAAGAAAAATCCTCTGGTCTGTAAATAAACTTATACTGACTCAAACTCACTGGTGACTCCTTTCCCTTTTCTGGACTTCATAGTTCTGGTCTTTATCATTCTCAGTTCCCAAAACACTCTCTACCTTCCCTTATCTCTCTCCCAGACCCAGCTCTCCATCCTCCCGCATGTGCTGCTCCAAGTTGGGCACAGGGCCTAAAACCTATGAGCAGCTGCACCCGCCTCCCCACCTCGCTGCCCTTTGCCACTGCTATCGCACCGTATAAGAACCAGACCTTCTCGGACTGCACTTAGCTCAGAGGCTAACATTAACCAGCCACAGATGTTTACGTTGGGAGAGAAGGGGCAGCAGATGCAGTCTCACTCAATAAAACTTCTCCCATTCCCCCTTTGTCTCACTCTTTTTCTGACTTTCTCTCTCTCTCTCTCTCTCTCTCTCTTTCTTGCTTTCTGTCTTTCTTTTTGCAAGTCTACAAAAAACCCAGGGGAGCTCTTTAGATGTGTGGGTGTGACAACCTTGCTTTATTTGCCTCATTCCCAGCTCTCTCAGTGCAGTGAGTCACCTGGGTTTCCCCTTAAAAAAAAGAAAGAAAAAAAGAAAGAAAACTCTCTTTTCCAATTTCTCAAACTGCCACATACCGAGCAGCGAAGCTTGAGACTTGATTATTGCCGAAGTGAATGTTATTTACAGATAGTGTGCGGAAGTGTTTCGTGAGCAAAGCTCTCTTCATTCAGATGAATATTAGCACACCTGAGTCCTCTTTATTTGATGATAAAAAAAGAGACACCACAACCCATGAGAGGAATTTCAGCAGCAAGAACAGACAGGAATATCTCCAGGTAACACTCAGCAAACAAAACTCAGGCAGTCACATCCTTGAGAAATTGGTAGATAGACAGAAATAGCAGGCTGAGAAATATTTGGCCTCGTTAGGAAATGCGAATTCTGAACAGCAACATAGGGTGGTGCTGAGCTGAAAGGGTTTTTTTTTTTTACTCTTGTCACCTTCTACTGTGAAAGATTATGCGAGTGTCAAAATGTTTCTAATCAAACAGCAATGCTTTTTTTTACAGATGCATTATGTGTGGTGTGGTATGAGCTCATCTTCAAACTGACAACAAAACTAAACAGCACATAAACCTCAATGACATTATACTGCTCTGTGATACCTCAAACGTTTTATTCTAAAAAAAAAAAAAAAAAAAACACTTTCTGTCTCAACGAACTACATTAAATGGTTAGAAATCAGCAGTGCATGTTGCTAATAGAAGGCAGATTGCTGGATTCTGCAGCCGTAATGTCCTGGCTGACAGCAAGTGCTTCAGTGGATCAGTGATTTAGCCTGCAGGCCCATTTTAGGGGCTCTGAAAAGAGGCAGGTCACTATATAGCCTAAGCCTATTTAAGAAGCAGCATACCATCACCTCCTGCAGCTCCATAGACCAGGAAGGAAGCTGCTTTGAAAACATCTTAGCAGAAAGGATCATAAAACACACTGATGAACAGCCCACTAAACATGGCATGGTGAATCCAAGAACATTACTCATAGGTTCTTCAATAATCCTTGCTCCTTGTGCAGGCCAGCAAGCTGAGTTTGCAACATGACTTTGTGAAAACATTTTTGATTTGATAATATTGTGAGACAATGTGCTTATTAAAACACAGTGGGAGTGGTGTTTGTTTGAGTCAGCGAATAGCGCCTTGAACGCTATTGTTTGTAGTGATCCGTTCTAACATACTTGTTGGTTAAGCATGGTAGAGGCTGTGTGCATTTTCTCAGGCAGAGTAACACAACAGTATCATTATGTGCCCAGTGGGGAGGAACCTTCTGTGAACCTCCAGGGTTTTACTCTCCCACAACCAACTGAGGAGGTGGTAGCCTGTATGCAGGCATGCATATGAAACAAATAAAGGGTGAATGCAATTTCTGGTCAACTAGGCAGACATGGCATTACAGAGGATGTGAGAGATCAGTGCAAATGTCAGCAGCCTTCGTCCAAAACTCCCAATAAATGAAACATCAACAAAAGAGAGATGAGCAGCTTTTCCTGCACTTAACAAAAACATCTGATGTGCATTATACCTGACAGAGCATCAGACTGCGGATGAACAGCTTGGCTTTTTAATAGATTCAATACACAAAAGCAGATACCTCTGCTCGGTATCCTCTGTGTCCATTAACAAAAGGCTTCCAAGAATTCAATCAGTTGAGATTTGCAAAAGGTGACCAGAAATGAATAACAACAAAATTCACAAGCCTGGAAATTCACAAAATGTGAAGGTAAAACTGATGAAAAATGTGTCTGTACCTCCCTCTAGTGGCCACAGAATTTGCTACTGAGAAAAACACAATGACAACAGACAACATGTATGTAGAAGATGCTGCAACAGAATGTATCCGCTTGCTTGAAGGAGGTTCTGTAGCAGTTATATTGTTTGGCAGTGACACAAACATAAGTATCATGAAGGTGGGCAATAGAAGCAGAAAGGCTTTAGTCAAATGCTGATACATTGTATTCACTAGGTTCTTATGGGATTTTATGTGGGTAAACATTTTGTTTAAGTAGTTAAGTGAGGTTTTGTGGTCCCCAAAGCTCATTTGCTTAGAAACAACATATTTTACACTTGGTCACATCATCCAATCCCATGGCTTTTCCTACTACTCTTATGCTGACGACACGCAGCTCTATTCGTCTTTCCCACCAGAGGATACCACTATTTTAAGAAAAATCTCAGCCTGTCTCTCAGACATGTCAGCATGGATGTGTGAGCGACATCTCCAGTTGAACGTATCCAAAACTGAAATTCTGATCTTTCCGGGAAACCACTCTCCTCAGCAAAAGAGCTCAATTCAAACTGGCATGCAACTGCTAACATCTATGGAGTCTGCAAAAAAACCTTGGGGTTTGGTTAAATGACAAACTGAGTCTGAATGATCATTTAGCTGTGATCTCCAGGTCCTGCAGGTTCACTCTCTATAACATTCGAAAGATTAGGCCTTTTCTCTCACAACAGGCTGCACAGCTCCTCGTCCAGGCAATGGTCACTCTCTCCTGGCTGGAGCTTCTACAATTACCAAAATGCAGCAGCCCGCCTCATTGTCAACCAGACGAAATACACCCATGTCGCACCTCTTTTCATCTCTCTCCACTGGCTCCCAGTAGCTGCTCGCATTGAGTTTAAATCCTTGATGCTTGCCTACAGGGCTGTAAATGGAAGTGCACCCTCTTATATCAACACACTATTAGTAAGCTACAATCCTGCACGCCCTCTTGGATCTGCAATGAGAGGAGACTAAAAATTCCCTCTACATGGGGTCTCTGATCCCAATCAAGTCTATTCTCCTTTGTTGTCCCTGGCTGGTGGATTGACCTGCCCTGCTCCATTCAACTAGCTGAGACGATCACCAACTTTAAAAAACATTTGAAAACTCACTTGTTTAAAAAGTATTTCAAATGAGTCTAACTCACACACTCACAAAAAAAATTGCCTAGCACTTAACAATTTCTAGCATTTTCTTTATCTTGACAAGTTGGGTCTTATCAGGGCTCTTAGGTTGTAGTAACTCAGAATTTACAGAAACCGAATGGAAATTGCTCGTGTCTTCTCCTTGTAAGTCGCGTTGGATAAAAGCATAAAGTAAAGATAGTAATTTTTGTACTACTTCTCCCCAGTTTAGGCAAGAGCCCCTAAAACTGGACACAAACGAAATTGCAGTAACTTGGTTTAACTATAATTTTGCACCAATAGGTTCTCATTTAATATGGGTCCCTGATGGAATAAAGTTTGCTTTAATGAAGGAACTGTGGGAAGATTATTCAAAAATCTAAACTCAAAAGTAATACAACAATCAATACTTCCCTAAAACTAATACATACATCACACTGAAGAGGTCATATTATGTATTTCGTAGTTTGATGTTACATTTATACTACTGTAATGTAATTATATTAATTGTTTTAACTTACCTTAATGACAAATTTGAGAGGAGCCATTGCAGTGAACACAGCAGTCAGTCAGTTACACCTGAAACTAAGTATAAAGTCCTAGATTACTTGTTAATACGACACTTCACAACATACAAAGACAATGTACAAAAGTTCCTGTTTTCACAGGTCATAATGTACGTGCATGAACAAAACAAATATATAAAATATATATTTAAAAAAAAGATATTTCCATTTTGTTACTTTTACTTTTATGAGTTTGTGTTTATTTATTTATTTATACACACCTGTGTAGAATTCTATTTCTTACTACAACTAATATTATTGTCACTTAGTATTTCTTATATTTATCAGAGCTTTAATGTGAATCCGTAACCATAATGGTAGCTAGCTAAATGTGTTTTGATGTTGTTGTTAGCTAACGTTACTAAATGTTGAATGTTTTGAACTCCACTTTAATGTGCTCAGGTTATGCGGAACAAAGTTGAGTACATCAATGTAACGTTTTTTAAATGTAGGTAGATTAAACCTAAAGTCGAACAAACTGAGTATAACCAGTTGTTTTGAGGAAAAGCGCTATCAAGTGACGTTAGATCAACGTTATCGGTTCAATTTATCAGTTAACAGTTTAGTATCAAAACACAGATGGTTTCTGCTCAGAAACTGTTGGCTCTAATGTTACCAAAGACAATTTAACGACGCCACAAAAGCGTAACAAACAAAGGATTTTCGATGAAATATTGCTTAGATTTCGTACCGCCAACAGTTTGAATGTTCGCCAGAAGACGGGGCCGCAGGAGATGACGTCATTTCATGTTCTACAGTTTGTAGTCCTACAACTGCTAAACCAGTATGATTTGGAGAGAGTCGGGGCTTTCAATAGTGACAAAAAGTAAAGCGGCGAAAAGGACTGAACACCTGTGTGGTCAAGGCGTTAGTGGCTTACTCGAAATTAAGGTGGAATACTGTTTTAAAAGCAACAGTTTCTTAAGAGTATCAGGAGAAATCTTGCGACTCTTTGTGAAATAGGCCCCCACTAGGACCCAACGCCGTGATCGTTACCATGGAAACGAGTTGCTCATTGAAAAGTCCTCTATCAATTTTGAATCTTTGCGTTGTCAAACTGTTTCTTAATATTATTTTTTAATCACATAAGAGCCACGATAAAATTAAACTAATAATAGTTTGATTTATTTTGGGGACGTATCTGAAATCGTGTTTGTCAATATATACACACTTTGTTTAATTTTGAGCAGGCAATGCTAAATTTCTCCATATCCTGGTCGAAGCGAGTTAATGTGCTTAACATGGGAGCAGCAAAGATAGCGTATGGTGTTTTCAGTCACGTCTAATTCTGTATCTAGCGTCATGCCAAACGACTTTAAAACTGTTAGGTTGTCACCGATGGTCCTAAAGTAAACCTGCTCCAGCCAGACCCCTCACGCTTTGCCAGGGCTTCGAGAAATTGCTGTTTCACTTTAAGTGATGTCTCGACTCGTCAAGAAGTCTCCATCTGTCTGTACGGATCTACCACTGGACGACGCTGATATTTGCAGCAAGCTTCGTTTGCTCAAACAGCTCCTGGCATCTTGTTTTGGTCCGACAGGTAGATTAAAGCAAGTTCATAACAACATTGGAGGACACGTTGTAACCACTTCCACCTCCTCGGTTCTACTTTCAGCCATTTCCTCCTCGCAGTCTTTTGTAAACATGATAAAAACCTCCATCCTCAACCACGTCGCTCGTTTCAGTGACTGCGGTTTGTTCGCTGCTGTTCTTTGCCTCGCTCTTGTTGAGCAAACAAAGCGTTCTGCTCTCAGAGAAAACGTTGCTATCAAAGTGAACAAGCACTTGCTGGGTCTGTGCACCACTTACCTGCAACGAGAAGACTGTGCTTGTAAAGTGAAGCTCGACTTCTGCAGCACCCAGAACTTGATAACATTAGCTCGCAGCATTATCTCCAGCAAACCAGCTTGTGTGCTAACAGAGCCAGAGACACTTCACGTCAGCAAGCTTGCTGTTCAGGCTTTTTTGCTGGCTATTCCCTGTGCCAGCCCAGGTGTAGTCACTCTTGGCAAGACAGTGATTGTCTCTGTTGAGGGTCATCCTGTGCTGCACTCTGCTGTGTTTCCAGGTTTACTGGTCAACATCACTGATGCATTTTGCCTCAAAAAGCCAGATATGTCGCATTCAGCTCCACTGAGTATGGTGTTGTTCAGTACCTCTCTTGCCGGGGACCTTTCTGAATTAGGAAATGGGACAATTGAGGTGCACCCAGCCGCAGACACAGATTCACAGATTCTGGATGGACTCCTGGAGCTTGGCAAACAAGTGGTTAAAGATGAGGTGAAGATCTTTGTGTGCCAGAAGGTCATACACCCAGTCCTACAGCAGTACCTGAGGAGTCATGGCATCATTGTCATAGAGAGACTGGGAATCACTCTGATGGAGCCACTGATTCATCTGACAGGTACGTCATTAGGCGTGGGTCTTTAGGAAAAAATTATCATTGCACATACTTATTTTTAAATATTAAAAATGTCATTACAATCATTTTAAATAAGTATAATCTACCCTTCAGGATGAATATAACTTTTTTTGCTTTACTAACTAATAGGTGCTCAACCTGTGGCCACATTACATACTGAAATCCCAGCAAAGGCCTATGGGAAAGTGAGTGATCTTAGTCTTCGACAGTTTGGATCTAAGACGATGTTGCATTTACTCCCTGCTGGGGAGTCAGCGATCTGCACGATGGTCCTCTGCCACAGGAATGAGACTATGTTAAATGAGCTAAAGGTAAGATGAATTGTGGAGGACTGACATCCATCGCATTGTATCACATATTTTAAACCATATACAAATTTACAAAACGGCATCAGCTTCGAATGCCCTTTAATGAGAGGCAAATGTGACAGATGTTTTCATTTCCATCTCTGCAAACGTGAAAGGTGGTGTGCCAGAAGACGGAACACGTGTTAAGGCTCACCCTGAGGGAACCATCTGCCTTACTTGGAGGTGGGTGTACTGAGACCCACTTAGCTGCCTACGTCAGACATAAGGTGAGCACCAATATTTACTTGTTTAACCAATGCTATTTGAATGATTCCACATTATCTACAAAGAGATCTAATTTAAACGTCATATTTTTGTCTTAGAGCATGAATGAAGTAACAGATGCGGCGTCTGTATTGGGGTGCTCACAGACGGAGTACCTTATTGGCATGGAGGGATTCTGCCGCTCTCTGGAGTCTGTGGCCGCAGCGCTGCAGCACAGTGGTGAGAATTCTTTAATCGATCTGACTCATGCTCATCATTGGACTCTCGCTGCAGATGACATGACAGAACACATGGAGGATAGCTTGGGCTTCTGTGGCTGTGGACTAGTGGGAAGTGGCCCAGGCAACAAGTGGACTTACCTGAACACTGAACATGTGGATATCACACCTGCACCCTTGTCTAGAGACACGACTTTGCACCCATGTGTGCTGGACTCCTTCGCAGCTAAACTCAATGCACTGCAAGTTGCTATAGAAACTGCTAATCTTGCCTTAGATGTGAGATACATAATTCAGGATGTCAATTAGCTGTGAATATGTTTTTCTGGTCGGGGGTTGATGAAATTAATCCTGTTTGTATTTTTCAAAAAAATAATATCTGAGACACTGTACACATTTAATCAATCAAAAGAGTTCAGTTTCTAGTTTGAATTTTTTAAACCTTCAATATTACGAACCAGAATGTTTCTGCTACAATAGCATTTGGTCAGAGCAAGGACATACATGTTTTTGTTTTGGTCAACATAGTTCCAAAAAGCTAACAGCAATTTTCAAATGTCTCTTTTTCATTAAGTTGTGTTGCATAATGAAATGTTACCTGCCCAAACTTATGTCACAGTAGATCATCTCAATGGGAATTCCTGACCTCAGCAGCAAAACCCAGTCAGTGTGTGATAATCAAACCTCAAACAACATGAAACATGAATCATCACATTTGTTATAAATAAATATTTGAGGAGGAGTATTTCAGGCAGCTGGGACTAGATGGCAAATGCCAATATTCATATTGCCAATATGTCAGACCCATTTAAATCCAAAACAACATCTGTCACTATTAGGGGTAGATTCTTAAGCCTTGTAAGAAAGTATTATGATTTGGTCCCGTTATTAAAACAAAAGAAAACCCAAACTTTTTACAACACCATATTTAAATAATAATAATGACATACTTTATTGATTCCCTTGGGGAAATGTTAATATATGTATATAAGATATTCTACATTTAGCATTCACATAAACACAAACTTTTATAGATGTTGGTGGAGAAACATTTCCTATGTGCCCAAAGTGATTCTTTAGTTTCTTTCCCTTTCTTTCTTTGTGTAGAAACAGTTGTCATCTATCATCTGCTTCGGTGATTTTGTACAATAATGACTTTCAGGACAGTGACTACTGACAAGACTGTGCCTGACTGCAAGCAAATTCTCATGGAGTAAAATGTATTGAAGAAAGAAGAGTCTTGTCATCTTAAAATACAACAATGACAGGGCAGATTCCTGCACCTGTCTTTACAAAATGGCAGCCGAGTGCGTTTTGTCTTAGAAGATGAAAGGAATCAAAGCCTTTCTCAACTTGGGATAGTCTTTGAATTTCTCCTTGTAAAACCTGTAAGAAAAGAGTAGAAGACAATAACTACCATACAGGAATGGCATGTGATAGTTTAGGTAGTTTGACAGCTGAGCATTCATGTACTGTGTCAAGACTGCTTTCATGAACGTCTTAGGCACCTGTGATGGTAGTAGGCTCTTGGTCCAATGAAACACAAACTGAACACAGCGAACGACAGTGCTGGAAGAGACCAGGTGGCTACAGCATAGCCAAACCACTCCACAATCTCTCCTAAGTAGTTGGCACCAGACACATATTCAAACAGACCTCCTGCAGGGGATTAAGATTAAGAAGATCACATATCAGTGCCACAGAGTGAAGAGGTTATTTAAGTGTGTTTCAGGTGTTTCCTACCTGTAGGAATCTTGTAAATGACTTCCCCTGGTTTCCTCAGGTTGCGTAGAATGTAGTCACTGTGTATATTGATGGCCATGCCAACATAAAACAGCAGTAAACCTAGAAAAAAATCCTCCTTATATAACGTTGACTTGTAAAAAGCCAATAATTAGACTTCATCAAATTGTAGTAAAATTATGCAATTTGTTAGCTCTTTCATATTTAAAAATATGACTAAATATTGTTCCTACCGATTTTACAGCGATAGCCAGCAGACCACTCATCATCAAACTGGGCACAGTGCAGCAGATAGTGTCCCTGCAGGAAGCCATTCAGAGAGCAGATGAAACCTGCTGCTACCATCACACCCAGCGGGAAAGGTGTCCCTCTGATCAGCAAGGAATAGACAAACGTCCTGTGATTGGTGTAGAAATAGTCCATACAGTAAGTGGAAGAAGGGGAGGATAATGGTGCTCTTTATCTAGCTGGTGCCGTACAGGTGGAAAAATGGTTTAGCCTTTAAGTGCAGGGGGTGAAAACCCCCACTAGCTGTGCATTCCTAACAGTATTTTTGCTTTCAGATTATAACAGCAGGTGTCTCCATCTGAAAATGTGTTGGGCTCTTACTTTGACTTACAAAGTCAAAACATGCTGTGTATTTAGTTGCTGTAAATATATTGACAAAATGATCTTTGTGATCTTGAACACATTTTTGTTCTTTTCTGTAAAGAAATACAAAATGACAGGCTGCAACTATTACTGTACATTAAAAACTGAATAAATTACATTTCAGTAACCTAGTACAAAACCTGCACACAAAGGTAAGTAAATATGAGATGAGACTGAGGGGATTATTATGATTATAAGGATAAGAATACAGATATAAGACAACATAAAATTAAATATATTAATAAATGGGAGAAAATGTATAAACCATCAAATGTGTGCTGCAGTTCAGCCTTAGCCTGTATTTTGAATGACTGGGGCTGTGCACACAGCTCACACAAAGACACTGATCAGTGCATCTTCACATACATGTAAAAAGCCCTGACCCCGGCTTCTGTTTCTGCACTTACCTGTGAAAGTAGTGCATGCAAAAGGTTCCAAGTAGCAGGTTCTTCCCCACACTGAAGGACTTTTCCGACGTAAGCATTAAAAGCAGAGGGATCAGGAACGCTGGTATCTCCTGGAGGAACCAGGCTAGTCTGGCTGGAATTGTTCTACCTGGAGGACAGGCTCCCATGTGGCGCCCGTAGGAGCTTTGCGTTTTCTTGTGACGGACCAAGTGCCAGAATCCTATTAGGATGGTTCCACAGCTGAGACAGTTGACCAAGTCCTCATTACAGTGCATTTTGCAGGTCTGCACCTCAGGGTTGTGAGTGTTGCAATAATTGTTTCTCTACCAATTCAAAGCATCTGATCACAGTTAAAATGATGTTGAGTCAGTCTCCCTGACTCCTCCCAATGCAAAGAGAGAGGTGTGTCAGACTGCTGGAACGCGAGAGCGCTCCCGATTTCTCTGTGTGGGTACCAACGGCGATAGGGGTGACATCATGAACACCTTTACCACCTTGGAATACAAGCACTGGTGTTGAATTGTTGGATTTCCCAAAGCTGTAGTAAAAGTGAACAGGATTACATGGACTAAAATCACCATGAAGTCAGCTGCTACAAATATTTTGGTCTGATGTCAACTGAAATCCCTTGCTGAGAACTTCATCTGCCTGTCCATCCTGTTTACGGTCACACTCAGCAACATCTGCACTAATCTTAAATTATGTGGCTGTGGTTATAAGAATTTTCTAAAGGCATGAGTAAACTGGCAAAGTGGAGGGTGTCCTATAACATTAAATGAAGCATCCTCAATGCTACTCTTTACTAAAAAGGGGGCAGAAGGCACTTGAATAGTGCATAGTGAATAAAACTAAACTTCCCCTAGTAACTCAGTGAAAACATTACGCAGCAGCTAAACATCTGCTTGTTTCTATAAGAATCTGATAATTACCACAGGGAGATTCAGCATGTTGTCAGCTCTGATTATGCTGAGTATGATACACTGAACAAGTCACAAATTATCCAACACGCAGCTTAAGCTCAGACTATAAATCCTCTCGCCTCTAACTGGTGCATCTACTCTACGTCTTTTGGAAGGCAGCGGCATTTGTGGCATTACTCTATAGCCTCAAGAATTTTCCCAGCATCATTAATCAATTGTCAGTTGCAGTACACATATTTTCATTATTAAGTTAATTATCCTGTTTGTAATTTGTCATCAGCGGTCAGAATAAAAAAAATAGAAAGTTTTTTGTATGGTAAGTATGGTAAGAAGTGCTGGGAATAAAGTAGTAGCACGAACGAGAGCATCAAAATGAATTTACTGTTGAACCCACACCTCTCTGAAACAGGTCCAACAAAAACTAAACATTATGTTTGTGAAGGTACAGTATGTATTAGACTGCATTCATTTTAGGCAACTACAACTGGCAACTACGTATATAACGATTGGATATATATTGTTATCTGGACAGTGCCCAGTTTGAAATGAAGTTAACAAAGAACAATCAGTGTGTTCACTGTACGCTATTCCTCCAACCACCTGGCTCCATCTGCTGGTGACATTTCTAAACGTCTCCACTGTAACCACGATGTCAAGTACAGAAATGCTAAATATTTTTTGGGAACTTAAGTAACTTCCAAAGTTGAAAATTATGGCAAGTAATCAAACAAAGAAAGGTCAAAGACCTGAAGAAAAACAGCACATACAAAACATTAGATTACATTTAGTGTTCTTACATGTGCATCTGCAAAAAAATAGTAACTAAGGCTGTCACATAAATGGTGTTGACTGCAGTGGAGGAAATTAATGTAAAATGCAAATACTTACAGTAAAGTACAAGTACCTCAAAATTGTACTTAAGTGCAAATCTGGGGTAAATGTACATAGTTACTTTCAGCCTCTTTGTATAGTCTACAGTATGTGGCTCTGTACTGTGAGTGTTTTCCAATAGGCAAGTAGGTTTGAAGACTTCTACATGTACAAACAAACAAACTGTAAGTTGTCATTAATCCAAAACTAATGTTGATATTTTGTGTGACTGCAAATACTTGAAGAACCAGACACCAGAGCAGACATGCTTTTCAGTATATTTTACTTGTTTTGTAACATGAATCCTCGGCTTTATCTGAGGAGCCTTTTGGGATGCTTTGTCAGTGGAACCTGAGATCAAAAAAACTCCATTTAGGGAGTAGTTAAGTAGTATATTTTAGGTTTGTGATGTGTAAGTTACCATTCTCTAAGCAAGAAAAAAAAAGAATACAAAAACCTTTTCTAAAAGATAAACAAAGATCCATAAACATAAAATGAACAGTGTTGAGGTTCAGCCTTTGTCTCTCTCTACAGGAATGAGGTGAGGTGGAGAAAACAGAACACCACTTCCTGCTGGAGAAAGGAGATAACAGTTGGTGCCATTTTAGACCAACACATGAGAGGGATCGGTCGCACACCCCTGGAGTGAGCTGGAGACTTATTGGGCATTGGGCAAGTTGGGGGGGGGGGGGGTTTACATGTGGAAAAAAGAAAACGTAAAGTATACATTGTAAAATAAGACTAAAAGTGAGAATACGCTTTATATGTAGATGTGCAACAGTGAAAAAGGCACAATAGCACAGTGTGTCATGCTTTACTAGTTTCCCTTAAATTTAAATCAGAGGTCAAGTGAGTCTTTCAGTCTGCGCCCACTTCAGCCAGATATTGTAGCTTAATTGCTAAGTATAATGGAGGGAGAGAGGGAGGGAGAGAGATAGAGAGAGAGAGAAGGGGGCAACAATGTTGGAGGACTAGATCATCTCAAAGGGAATACCTGACTTTATCAGCAAAACTCAGTGTGTGATGTTCAACCCTCAAAAAACAGGACAGCAGACAACGTGTGCTGCCTGTATCATTTTGCAGTTTGTTAATATATAAAAATATTTCGGGCAGCGGGGCTACAAAGCAAATCCCAATGTTTGTTATTTAAGAGTTTGAGACTCATTTAAATCCAAAACGACGTCTGTCACTATTCTGGGTAGATTCTTAAGCCTTCTAAGAAAGGATTCGTGTTTTAGCCCCGTTAGCTAAAACTCAGCCCATCTATTACTTGCTTTAGCTAACTTTGCCTAATTGGTACTCCTACTGCCTGAGGAATCATTTTGACGTGATTTCTTAACAAAACAGATCAAGTATTAAATCTTCTCTATGTCGTTTTGCATTCCTAAGTCAAAAAAATATCACTATGGTATGGTAACAGTTCCTTTACCACTTCAATGCTTTGTTCAGACCAAAACCTTTGCTACAACCACTGAATAAATGAACAAAAACATTCTCACTCAACCCTCCTATACTTTACAATTTAATAACTACAGATATTCAAGGTGGTGGTGTAAACAAAGACTAAAAGTATCAGTATCAGTGTCATTTACACAGCATCCAGCTTTGATTACATCTCTGTAGCATGCACAACTGCCGCCTGGGCCTCGCAAAACATGACTATAATGCTGCAATCTGGGAGCAGTGGGGCACACACTGTTTGAACGGGTAAACCATGTTGTTGGCTTTAGAGCTTCAAAGACAACACTGCTTTTATATTCAGATCTACACACTACATGAGTAAATACAATCATGTCTAATAAAACTAAGGGAAACATAACACTAAAATATGGATAAAGATTATATTTAATAAACTAATATGAGAGAAATAATGTTTTTGGTTTGTACAGGGGGTTAGTGAACTTTGTTGGGTGCAGCCCTTTGTTAGCAACTACAACTGGTATTTAGCAATGGTAGTAATTACCTATGACACTATTTTCACAATTTAACATTTCACACATATCTTAAAGCAGTCAGTTAAAATCTTTCAACGTATCAATAATCTCCATAAAGATCTGCAGTTTTATTTTCATTCCTTTTTCTGAGGCAAATTACATGAGCACAAATCGTCACGTGTCCAAATGTAAAGATTTTACAACTCAAATCCATCGTTTAAGGGAACAAAAAGAGACACTACAGTCTGAAACCAGAAGTAGGATTTCTCCCTATCAATGCTAACTCTGAGTCAAATTATTAATAAAAACTCTTCCCGTCTCTTCAAACCATTTGCTCCTACATTTTCTTAAAACTACACTTCAAACTAAATGTTTCAACCAAAAGCTCTGACACACTTCAAACCGAGAGACGGTGGAGAAAGGTAGAAGAGAGCTGAGGGAGAAACAGAGAAAGAAGACTGTATTGGCTTTGTCTAGGTCCTTCCTGCAAATAGAGGGCATAATTGGAGGTGGGGTGAGAGAGGGGGGTATCTGGGTCAGGTTATGGCGATAGATAATAAGGGCAGGACAGCGGCACTGCAGTGGCCCCTGCGAAGGTTGACCTCAATGAACGACGAGTGCCCCGGCAGCGTAACTCACAGAGCTGTCCTGCCAGTTCCTGCACTCACTTGACTGGGCGTAGTTCAGAAAAGTGAAGTTCATTTCTAAACCAGACTTCCTCAGCTCAGCCACAGCCTGTAAAACAGTAACATCCACTTAGTGAGGGATTGACACCATGTGGCACATCCATGACACTTTACACATAAGGGCAGCGCCACATTCTTGTTTGTTAAAGCTCTCTCCCAAAAAGTGATTGTCCAGTCATAGCTTAGCATCTGCAACATTGCAGCTTGTGCCGACAAGCTGCGGTAAACATGATAATATGTTTGGATTGGTGTCTTAATCCTTCACAAAACCAGTGTGTTTGTATACTCTAATGACCAAAAGCCAAGGATATTGCTTATCAAACTTAAGACACCATCTCTCTACACTGTAATCACTGCATGTCTGCACGATGTTAAATGCTTTTACACCTGCTGATTCGTTTCCTTCGTGCTACTCACATTTAGCAGCACTCCAATCGGGTGACGTCCACAAATGGTGTTGCGGTACTTTTTCAAGTAGTTGGTGAAAGACATGGGATCCAGCTGCTCTATGATGCTCATCCCCTTTACAAGCAGAGAAAATGTTAAGTCATAAAACCTTCATAGCAAGTTTGTTTTTTTGTTTAGAGCAAGGACATAAAGACCTTTTTCTTACTTTCTAACATTTTTTCTTTTTCTGCACATCTACATCTTAGTAGTTACCATTTTATCAAGATGCTCAATAGATCTGTAGATCTCCCCTTGAGACTCATCGTAGTATGTGTAGCGGAACCGCTGACCTTTAAAGAAGAAATATGCATCAAGACAAAACTGACATTTAAGCCTGAACTCTCCCAAGATCACAAACTTTTACTTTTGATGACAGGATAATCTCAGAGAATGTGTAACTTTCATTGTTTTCCATTGTCGGTACCTACCCCAGTGGCAGAAGTCAGAGGAGATAATGAAGAGGTTGGAAGGGTCTGCCAGATACTTGCTGAGCAGCTTCCCGTACTCCTGTTCCTTAGATTCACTCAGCGCACCCACAAGCACAGGGACGATGCTAAACTCGTCTTTGTGGCTGCAACATCAGATTATTCCATTTACAACTTGGGTACAACTGCACTTTGCTATCAAAACTGTGTCTACTCTGCATGGTTGGAAATAAAATCCCCATTTATACAGAAAAACACAACTAAAAGCTATTGTACTGTTCTGAATAATAACGGACAGTGAATGCCGCTGATGTGTGCATTACCTCTCCATGGCTTTAGCAGTGTAAGGCAAGTGCATTTCAATACTGTGCTCATCTTCATCTGTCTGCAGAGTCATCCGCTCAAACAGCCCAGTTTTCCAGAGGTCAGCATAAACTGTAAAACACAAGTGAGTTCTGATGAGTAGCCATTTTTATTAAGTACTTGCCTAGATGAGCAAATCACTGATGATGAAAAGCGTAGATTAGAACATCTACAATGCATGTCTAGCACAGCTGTCGTCTTCGTCATGAAACATGCATTACTTTTTTGAACTTGACAAACCTTAGCTGCAGTCTAAACAGTGGTTACATAATTAACCAGCTACCTTGTGTTCACATTTGAGTTTTAGCAACAAACACACAGACACACACAAAAAGTAGAAATCACAATGTCATGAGTGAAAACAGTGAATACCCTTCTGGTCGATTCTCAGGTCATACAGAGGTGTTCTATAGATGTCTGCAGGTGACAGGGCACAACGGGAGAGGGGCACATGGTGTGAAGGACCCAGGATGAACACCCTACGACTGAAGGACAACAGGACATCGTCTCACTCACGCTGTTCACAGAAGGCACACCACTAGCAGCATATTCCACTATCTAAACTAACGTCTGTTGTGGGGGGGAGGGGGGGGGCTAATGTAAGAAAAGAAACACTCATATAATGAATTTTCTTACATAAGAAAACATTTACAGAAAACTGAATGACGTACGTAACAGAGGGATCAACCTGCTTGTAGGCATGTGCTGCACAAGCACCACAGTAGGTATATCCAGCATGCCTGCAGACAGAAACATGGCAGATTAGAGTGAGATGGCATCACAGATATCTTTTTTTTTTTTTGACACGTTCAGATGTCTTTCTTTTAATTGTCAATGTGTGCTTACGGTGCTATGATGGCTCTAGCAGGTCTGATTGTGGACTGTGCTTGGGACAGCCAGCCCTCTAGTTGTGCATTCAGCTGGGATCCTGAATAGGTAGAATAAAAAATAAATAAACATCACTGGATTGAACAGAAACCACCAAACCATGCTGCTTTCTCTATGCTTCCCTACAAGGACAAAAAGGACACAGCAGGTCTAACAAATGACACTAAAGATATAAATTGTCTGATTAATATGAAAATTATTTGACAAATACAAGAGATAAAACCATAACTTGCAAAAAAAAATCAATGTTGTTCTATCAGTATATCACTGATCATCAAGTGAAGGTTATACAAGGAGCTGAATCCAATTGTGTCAAGTATTATGTTATTTTGGATGCGAAATGGAGATAAACCCGAATGATAATACAGTTAATGAACCACTTCTGATGACACAAATTTACTTTTTAATCCTGACGGGTGTTCAGGTGAAGATTACACAGTAAAAAACTCAAATTTTAAACGTGCTTACTGTGATTAACACTGGGAATCAGTGTTTGCATTACTGCACAAGCTACTAGTGCCTCCCTTCACCAGTGTCCAGAGCTGCTAACATTAAGCCAATCAATCAATAAGACGTAGCTACGTGATTTACGTAAGCAAGTCCACAGGAAAACCAAATTACAGTTAACAACAACAATAATTAGTTTAGCTGAACACAGACTTTGGGACCACAGAGGATCATTGCTAGCTCAGATGCATTTTACATGCATGGTGTTTGCATGCAATGCAAGTATGCAGCATTTTTTCTACGCCTATGTTCTAAACCGGTTATTACTAACAGTGCAGTAAAGGAAGCCTAAAGGGATCAACAGACAGGCTTGCAGGATTTAATATGAGTTACTGGCTAATGAAATGGGGGAAGGGGTGCAACATGAACCTACAATTTTCTGCCCTGCCCTAGCTGATCCTTTGTTGCATGCCATGGTATTTGTGGCGTTATTTATGCGAATCTGTGTCATGGACCAACAACACTACGACAATCTTAACAGTTTAAGTTAAAATACTTGCTGGCAGGCTGTTTCGGAAAATGTCTAAACTAGACGGATAGCAGGTAGGCCGGGGAAGTTCAAAAATGTTAGCCGAGGTTTCTGTGTTGACTTGATGACCGTGATTGCTTGTCAAGAAACGGAGGGCAGCTGATGTCCGTGTGTCTGAGGCATTTCAATCGACCATCTCAGAGGGAAAGTGCTGAATAAGCTCAAACCAACCGTGGACCAAACGGGATAAGAGAGATGAAGCAGTCAATGCCTGCTAATGCTAGCTAGTTTTCATCAGATGGATTAGCGTTACAACCCAAACGTTAGCTAGTAATGTCTGCTGTGTCAAGACGTAAATTCAACAGTTTCTGGCCTCGAAATGATAACAGTTGTATAAAATGACTTAAAACAAACTGAATACAACTATTTAAACACACTGTAATGAAAAATAAACTGCCAGCTAGCACGTAGTGTGCTAACGCGGACGGTGCTCTGTTGACAGTTACCCGAAGCAGAGTACCAGCTCCCGGCGTGACTTGCTTCTCTGCACACCACTCGGTTCGACATCTTGGTTCCCAAGCCGCCTATCTTGGTTTTCTTAACTCTTGTGAGGCGAAAAAATAAAATAAAATAGCAAAAGCCGGTATTTTGAGAAGAAACAACGCCTGCTACCGTTAGCTTGCTTGCTTGTAAAGACAAAGGGTAGCTGGACTGGAAAGACAGCTGGGCTAGCAGGCTAACAAGCTCCGTCAGCTGGCCGCTGTGTTGTTACCGGTTAATAAGTTAGCCGGACAGAGCAAGCTAACGACACTTTGTTAGACAACCTGGCGAAATTGTCTTGAAAATTTGGAAAGGCAGGGAATACAAAATGTTTGCAATGTGCCAATATCGAACTACAAGAAGACCAATAATAAAAACAAGAGCTGTCACAGTCGAGAAATGAAGATTACTGGTTGTCTGTCAAACCCAGGTAAGAGGCGTCTCTGAAATGGTATCGCAGTGACGTCAAAGCACGTTGATTGGTTGCCTGATTAGGCAACAATTTGTGATTGGGTTAAAAGTTTAGGAGGCGTAGCCGTTGATAAGGTGATTGTTTGATTATGAAATTGCTCTGCCCGTCAGATGAGCGGGTACAGTGTGAATTGAGTAAGCGGACCCTAACCCTAATTCAGTGTTTTTCAATCTTTTTTGAGCCAAGGTACATTTTTTTAATTAAAAAAATCACAAGGCACACCACCAACCAAAAATGTAAAAAAAAAATGATTTTCTGTAGCAGCCTATATTAACAATATAGTCATTCTTATCAAAGTGTCTTGAATAGGAAGCAAATAAACACAAAAAAGTATCTTTAATCATCTTTTATATTTCTTCTTTCAAACAAAAAGTGCACTGGACATGTCCACTTCGAAAATAAAGCTGAAACATGAAATGCCACAACAATGTGGTCTTAAACCTAGATAGTAGTAGTTAACCTAGAGATAGTAGAAAACTTCAAACTCTAATTCTGTCCAAAAGCCTTCTGTTAGCAGTAAGACAGAAAATAATGCTTA
>JAUYWH010000007.1:6459953-6513367 GCA_034779795.1 Ctenopoma multispine | reverse complement strand
ACTACTACAGCACAGACACTCGACAATGGCAGATTATCTGCAGATAATAATTAATTTGTTTTCAAAAAAATGTTTTTAGACTAATTAGGTGAAATTGGATAATTTTCCACGGCACACCTGACGATCTCTCACGGCACACTAGTGTGCCGCGGCACAGTGGTTGAAAAACACTGCCCTAATTTATTAAGTCACACATTAAAATAAAATAAATCGAAAGCCTTGCATTTGAATAATTCAGTCTGTGTGAACAGTCATCTCCGCTGCAAGATAGTTAAAAAGGGAAATGCTGTCCTCTAAGCATATGCATATGCTTAATTAATACTAACATATTTCCTTATATTTTACTTGCTTTGTTTACTTAGTAGTACTTTTTGTTTATTTTATTTTACCCCGTTTGTCAATTAGATGTAAATACTGTAGTTTTGTGTGGTGTAACTAATGTAGTAATTCAATGCCTACCTAGTGATTTGCTTCACATAGAAATATTCTTCCGGTGGCATTTAAAATCCTTTATTAATCAAACTAAATGCATCTGTTCTTCTAGTCTGACTTGAAATTGTCTATGTTTTGTAATGCTGGGTCTGCTGCAGCAGTGAATTAATAAAAACTACATATTAATTTTCCTTAATAATTTAAAACTATAATAGTTAGTTAAATTTCTATGGAAACTGAGCATTTGAGTTAAATGATGTTTTTATCTCTAACTGGACGCTGCAGAGGATATTGACCGTGCTGTCATAAATCTGCTGGGCATGCCGGTGACACCATTCTCTAACCATAATTTAGCAGACCATTAAACTGACCTAACATACTATAAAAATGCTCCTACCGACAACCAAGCAAAACGAGTTTCATGAGTAACACTTCCCCCTCTGCAGTTCAGCTGATATGCCTGTTTATGAAGCTCCACTAGTCCTATTAGTCACTGAAAGTTATGTCAGAGAATTATGACTATCTGACCTGGTACATCTAAAAATAATTATTAAATTCTATCTTCCCCCAATCAAAAAGCTGTTACTTGATCCATAAAATACCATTATACCTGCGTTGTATTTGCTTAGGTTAAGATACAATGGCTTGTTAGGCAACTTCATCTGAGAGCCAGGCGTGCTCAGTTACCCAACCTCCATCGCTGTATAATTCCACTAATTCAAATGTATACAAGGAATAACCTTACAATAACACTTCTGGTTAGAAAGCTTGAGTCATACACTTCATCACAACACTAACATTACTTTAAAAAATAGCAATTGTGGCTTTTAAATCAGCTACGATACCAACACAGAACACAAAATATAAGTGACAGCAACAAAACTATTGAGTTATCATGTGTGATTTTATAGCAACATCTGTTTCTACTGGTCTTGAGAGAGGTCATATTAGTCTTGAATAATCACTCTCAGGACAACAGAGATGTCAAACAGATATTACGCATATCAAGTATGAACATTATTTTGTTGTTTGTTTTTCACTAAATAAGGTATACATGCTGATATACAATTTAATTAGAGGTCTCATCTCAGATAATGGGAACCTGGCCTGTGGAGTAGCAGTCCAAGAAGAAGAGTGTATTTTTAAAGATAATCTCTAGGACTCTGACTCACACTGTCGTTTATTCTGAAAGGCCACCCGGAAGTTACGTCTTTGTTTTTGTCACAGGCACATAACGGGAAGGCGGGGATTGCTCGGGGCCGCTAGCAAGCGCATAGACAGGGAAGCGGAAGCTAACGTTAGCTGGGAAAATGTTTTGTTATCGATATTTCTGTGACTTATGTAGAAAAATGATTGTGTGACAAACCTCTTACTGCGGATTGAGCCGATTACAAAAGCGAGATTTCACCGTATCTCTTTGATCAGTGACAAACTCTGAGTTACAACTGAGGACGAGGAGGCATTAACGTAAACGTGAGAGTAATGTCGGCCAAAATAAACGCAAGTAAAAGCAAAGACAGCAGCGACGTCATTAAAAACTACCATAAGCAGGCGTTTGAGTATATATCGAAGGCATTAAGGATCGACGAAGACGATACAGGTTTGTTTACTGTGTAAATAAGGTATTATCTGATCTAATCTGATGTGTTGTGTGGTGTGACAGCTTGTAACAAATACCCTCTGTGGCGGCAGGAGAAAAGGAAGAGGCTGTGCAGTGGTACAAGAAAGGCATCGCTGAACTTGAAAGAGGTATTGCTGTTGCGATCACGGGCAAAGGTAATGTGCAAACACACATCCAGATGTCCCTGGTGCGCTGTGCTGCCATGCTTTGGCCTAATCCTCCCATGTTTTGCTTGCAGGAGATCAATATGACCGAGCAAAGAGGCTTCAGGGTAAAATGGTCAACAATCTCACCATGGCAAGAGAAAGGCTCGCCTTGTTAGGTAAGTGACATCATGAATCCGTGCGCTCGATTTATCAAAAATAACTCTGGTGTAAAAGTTTAACCTGGATGCTGAAGATCGATGCTGTCCTTCACAGAGACAACGTTGGCATCTAAAAGGAGGAGTGATCCCCAGAAGCCCTCCAATCATGTTTTACCACAACCAAAGCCTGCTCCTAAAAGCCAACCTGCTGTACGCGGTGTGGCCGCAAACATCAGGCCCTCTACCGCTGTCAGACCCACACCCAGATCCACAGATCCAAAGGTGGTTGTTTCATTTCATTTCATGGAGTCGTCCCTTTCTAATAAATGGTGTAAAGTCTGATGAAGTGTCTAATGCTTTGTGGATGTTTTTGTGCCTGCTCAGTTGACCCCGCGTGTTGGGAAAGCCCAGAATGGAAAACCTTCAGCTGTGAGACAGCCACCAAAGAAGGATATGAGAAACTTCAAGAATGTGGACAGCAAACTGGCGAACTTGATTCTAAATGAAATTGTTGACAGGTATTTAAAGGCACAACTGCCTGTCGTAACTACACTGCTGTCATTTACATGCAAATATGAAAGTGTGCTGCATTTAAAGTGGCTCGCCTCTGTTCATCGCAGTGGAGCATCTGTGTCCTTTGAAGACATTGCGGGACAGAATCTGGCCAAGCAAGCACTCCAAGAGATTGTCATCCTTCCTGCCTTAAGACCCGAGGTGACTACTTATAAATATAGTTTCTGCTTACATTTCGTTTTTCCAGTTTAGATGTACCTTAACCTATGTTCTCATTTCGTCATGTAAGCTCTTCACAGGCCTAAGAGCTCCAGCACGTGGTTTGCTTTTATTCGGCCCTCCTGGAAATGGGAAAACCATGCTGGTACGTGAAGTGTTCTCATTTGCACACCGCTGACGATACCGCCCTGGTTTTATCACTTCAATCACAGTTTTTCTTTCTTTTAAAAGGCCAAAGCAGTCGCAGCTGAGTCAAACGCCACTTTCTTCAACATCAGCGCTGCCAGTTTGACCTCTAAATATGTAAGTGAGATTTTTTTTTTCTTTCTGCAGTAGATATCAACGCTCCACTATCATTTAGTGTTGTTTTACCTTTCCTGTCATTTCCATCACAGGTAGGAGAAGGCGAGAAGCTTGTAAGGGCACTTTTTGCAGTTGCTAGAGAATTACAACCCTCTGTCATCTTTATCGGTTTGTACTACTCTCAATATTTATAGAGGAGATTTGTGTTAAGCACCAGCTTTTAGCCACGTTTCAACTCATGAATAAACCTGTAATCGTCTTTTTATTCAACACCCAGATGAAGTGGACAGCTTGCTTTGTGAAAGGCGGGAGGGAGAACACGATGCATCTCGTCGTTTAAAAACAGAGTTCCTCATCGAGTTTGATGGGGTAAGTGCTTCTATGAAGTGCATTAATCAAAGTAGTTCAGGGACACTAGAATAGAACATTTTGGATGCCTACTGTTCCAAAATGTAAATAAAGATACACAAGTATACACAGGTCCATAAGTATTTAAACAGTGACACAGTTTTCATCATTTTGGCATGTTGTATGCCAAATTTAAAAAGAAATGATCTAGACATGCTTATAGTGTCAGGCTATCAGCTTTAGGGGTTTGGAAAGGGTTAAGAAATATATGATGAACCATGTAAGAACTACAGCTGTTTTTTTTTCATAGACCCGTGATTTTGGTGGCTCATATTTATTTGGACAAATAGCTGCTCAGCTAATCCACGGACAGGCGTTTATTTGTCAAGCAAACATATCAAAGGTCTGCTGTTGATTTTAAGTGGTGCATTTGCATTTGAAACCTGTTTGTTGTTGTCAATATGGAATCCAGAGAGCTGTCACCGCCAGTGATCAAGTGAGCAAATCAACTATGTAGTACGTCCTTAAACATAAAGAGCACACTGGTGAGCAGAGGAACATCATAAGACTCGAAGACCATGAAAAACAACTGTCATGGATGACAGTTCCTTGGTGAAGACATGTCAAGATCAAAAGCACCCTTCAGGAGATAGGGGTGTCTCTGTCAATAATGTCAACAATCAGAAAAAACAAACAGAAGACGTCACCTGAGTTCATACAGATGGTTTATCACTAGATGTGAACTAGTGGTAAAACAGGAAGTTCATAGGGTTGTGGAACAACATCGTACGGACAGATGAGACCTAGATCGATTTGCACCAGAATAAACTGGAAGGAAGAGAAGGAACTGATCGTGATCTGAAGCCTCACCCCTCACCCATGAAGCGTGGTGGTGGTAATGTTGTGGTGTGGGCAGGTGTGGCTGCCAAACGAAGTGGTTCTCTTGTATGGATGGATTATCTGCTCAGATTGAGCCATTGGCTTCAAAACTGATTGGATGGTGCCTCACAGTGCAGATGCACAATGGCTTGAATCATACTGTGAAAACAACATTTAAGGCAAAACACCCACAACACAAGCAGGAAGTAGAGACGGATGCAGCAAAGACCTGGCAGAGGGTAGAAACGCAGCATTTTGTTTGTTCAAACATTTATGATCCTCCAAAAATAGGGGTCTATGTACATAAAAGGCTCTAATTAAGCACATCTTGATTGTTTTGTTTTAAATCCATTGTGGTAGCGTACAGAGCCAAAAGGATGAAAATTGTTCAAATATTTATGGACATCAAGAGCAAAGTTATAGAACATTATCTCATAAATAGACTAGAAGGTCTGGAGATTAGTAAAAGGTTATAGTGATTAAAAGGTTAATCCCTAAATAAGACAAAGTCTTTATGGAGCTACCTGATTTATCTGTCATATCTGTTTATCTGGGTTTTTTTGTTTTAAAATTTCATATGAAGCATTAAAAGTCTTTACTAATTTAAACAGATATAAGTTCTTACAAGAAATAGGGTGAATTACACTGAATGCCTAACATGGCACTATTTTAAGACTCTTCACATTTTGGAATATTAAGTACACTAGCAGGAACAACAATTTTATTTGAATGCAGAGCACTTTGGTCATTTTCACATCAGTGCTTCATGGTTTCAGGTACAGTCAGGAGGGGATGACCGGGTGCTTGTAATGGGGGCAACCAATAGACCTCAGGAGCTTGATGAAGCAGTACTGAGGTATATAAAAATTCTTAAATGCACAATAATATTAGAGTTGTTGCTCTTTTTTTTTTTTTTTGTACAAATGTCACCAACATTTGCCGTTTATCTTACAGGCGCTTTGCAAAGAGGGTTTATGTGACACTACCAGATGCAGACGTATGTAATGTGGAGCGCTTGCTGAGTGTTATTTTTAGCTCTAAAATGCTGATGAATTTTCTTAGATTTTACAGTCTCTACGTTATGTAACTTCTGTTCCTCCAGACGAGATTCACACTGCTGAAAAATCTTCTGGGAAAGCATGGGAATCCACTGAGCAAAAATGAGCTGACCTGTCTTGCAAGGTGAGTTTCAGAATTCGACGCCACACGTGCACTGTTGTTTTCTTGTTGACTTGTATTTATTCGTGGACGTTTCGTTTGACAGAATGACTGAAGGATATTCAGGGAGTGATCTGACATCGTTAGCCAAAGATGCTGCACTCGGCCCAATTAGAGGCAAGTTCCCTTTGTCGCATTATCATATTGCTCGTGTCTAATTTATGATGGGCTTTGATCTGCTCAATGCTAAAATGAAATCTCTCTCACAGAGCTGGGGCCAGACCAAGTGCGCAGTATGGCTGTTAATGAGGTGAGACGCTGTTAAATTACTCACAGTACCACAGAAGTTTATTTTAAAAGTATTTATCTGTACAGTTATACTCTCCGTGCATGTGCATTCGCAGATGCGCAACATCAAGATGAAAGACTTTGAGGATTCTCTGAAGCGCATTAAACCCAGCGTAAGCCCAGCCACTCTTAACATGTACACCAAATGGAACAAAGATTTTGGTGACACGACAGCTTTTTGAATTTTGAAGGTTCGTGTTCAGTTGTTTAAAAAAAAAATGAACTGAAAAAAAATACCTGCTGATACCACAAGCACAACATCAATGAACATAACCTCAAATAAACCTTTTGTAGGTTGGTGAAACCTTATAGGTATAATGTATAAATATTATGACATTTGAATGCATTATGGGTAAATTTCCTGTTTTATGGAAAGACTTTGCTAATAGGATTATAATAAGTTTCTTTATTGTATTGTTAGACTCCTAAAACACTGTCCTGCTCCTGGAAATTGCTTTATTTATTCTGAAGAGTGCACTACTAAATGATGTGTGGAGCAGGTTTGTGTGAATCCTGATATAGTCTCAGATATTGTTTTACACATTCATCAGTTATAGGAAAAAGATTTATACATTGGGTGCTTTGTACTATAGAGTTTTTCCATTTGCACTTAGGGTTTGTAGATACAGATATTGTCTTTGAAAGTAGGAACAATAATTGTGCAGACTCAGCAGTTTTCCACCCTCAGGACACGTACAATTTAGTTGGAAAGTATTTCATTGCGTAAAACTGTAATGACTTCCCAATTTTCTCATGCATCAATAAAAACATTCATTGAATGCTTATTTTTTCCTCCAGATTCTTCATCTTTTGAATTAGATACTAACTAAATAATTATACACAGATGAGTGCTTAACTCTTTTTTTTGATCCCCGAAAACAAAACATATCACTTCAAATTTGTGATTCACGTCAAGCAAGATAGAATGAAAAATAATAAAGGAACAAAAATCTAGTTCAATACACCCCAAAAAGAGATTACATTTTTCAGTGTTACCTAATAGACCTTTTTTTATTGCTATTCTTTAAAAGTTATTCATATTCTTAACAGTTGAAGGTATTAATGGATAATTTAAAAACAAATAAAGAAGTAAGTATGGTCACACATATTTTG
The DNA here is from genome assembly GCA_034779795.1 of Ctenopoma multispine. NCBI lineage: Eukaryota > Metazoa > Chordata > Actinopteri > Anabantiformes > Anabantidae > Ctenopoma > Ctenopoma multispine. Next base: position 6,506,129 of record JAUYWH010000007.1, on the reverse strand, counting down.
CATAAATAATATTTTTTATAAAGGACAAAAAAATCCAAAACATGCATGAAAACTCCTGTCTTGTGATTTGTCTCTGCCACAGACTTGAGGAAAAGCTAAGTTTCTTGAAGCTTAACTCTTGTAGGTAGATGGTGCTACAGTTCTGTTTTGCCCTGTTCCACGTTCCCATTTTCTGTGGCTTCGAGTTGCAGCTTTATTTTTTTGCCTGCAACCACAGGTGTGTGGAATGCTGTGAGTCGCTATTAACAAAAATAAAGGCCATGTTCAGCCGTGTTGATTGTCAGGTTGAGTAACAGCGATCAAGTTGGCTGTTTCATGTATGTCATGATATTTACACCTGTAGGTGTACACGAGGTCACATTTTTGATGAGTGATGTTACCTTATGCAATTCTGTGGCCAAAACCCGACAACCAGCCACCATCTAATAACAAGGCTGGTGACAGCACAGAGGGGTTCACCAGCTGCCAGGGTACGGCTGATATGGCTGAAATATTTGTGGTCTGTGAGAGATCTTTAATCCAGTGCACTAAAATATTCACTTAAATCCGACCTCTCTGCCAAAGGCCTTTCCTGTGGTCAGCCAGCGGTGTTACCTGTGGTTAATGAGCCTCGAGAGCGGCAGCATTTGTTCCTGCAGATGTTTACAGACTCTTTAAACGCATAAACATTTTTTTTCAACCATGTTATCATAAGTTTTATTTCCACACTGTTCAAAGTTATCATGAGAAGAAATAAGGGAGAAAAAAAAAAAAGAGTTCAACATGCAAAACACACAGTCCCAGAGCCGCAACCACACCTACAGGACTATTCTCTTTCCCTCAGGGGAGACATGTTGGATGGAGTGTGTTTTTAACTTGTCATGACTGAAGAGCTTCTTTCATGCCGCCAGACAGGAATGGAGAGTGTTAGAGGTTAGGGTTAAGTCATCACTTTTTCTTCTGTTTACTCTTCAGCACAGTAAACAAATGTTCTTGATGACTGTTTAGTCGTGTTATTTTCCCACCTTTCACCTTCGCTTGTCTGAGTACAAAATAAAAGCCTACAGGTGGTAAAATTAGCTTATCACCTCATACCAGCATTCTTACACGTAATTACTGCAAAAATATCCTGTAATTACAGTGTGATAGCAGTTATCACATGTGCATGATGTGCTTTACATTTTCTGTCTGACAGAAGACAGAGCTTTATTGAGGTGCTTTAACCCTTGCACATGATTGACAGTTTTCCTTTTTGGTTGCGTGTCACAGGCCTGCGCCTCCACAGTGGCTCATTGATGCTTTGACCACAACATCCACTCAAGGGAAAACAGAATAGGTGATCATTTGATACCTCCAGTGAAATAGCCCACCCTGTAGTGAATAATAGTCAACACAGTGAGGACCTGAGCAAACACTGGGTGTTTCTTCAGGAATGAATGGGAGGCTTTGGTTGTAGTGAGTGCTTGCGCCTCACTTTATGAGATCTTTGAATGTGAGGAGATATTAGTTATGAACCAAACATGATATGTCCTAAAAAAAAAAAAGAAAGCTGGTGCGTTGACTGTGCAGCACCATGACGGACAGCATTTTAGATTTTCAGAAAAGCCTGACAGTGTTCAACTTGTGGACAGTGATTTTCTTCCGTATTTGTGATTTGGCCCTTTTATCACCCTTTTAGTTTAAAGATGTGGTTCAGAGCTTACACAGTGGAAAGCCTTCAGAGCGGAGTTGTGCCCACCTCCCAGCACTGGCTGTTACTGTTCCACAGGGTAGCACTCCCAAAACATAACTTCATTTACCAGGGGAGTATTATCTTTCTCTCACATGGAAGGCTAGAAGCCAAGTCTAATCATGTATCCAATGGCAAAGTCTGTCTTTTATATGAGTCAATTTATTTTTCTAGCTTGCTGCTTATTTTTAGCGGGTGTATCAGTGGGCGTGTGAGACTGTGGAAAAATGGGGTGTTAGTATATATACATCTGTACACATACTTCATACGTATTATAACGCTTATAAAGAAAAATACTGTGCTAGATCATGTCAAGTGTAAAGGTTTGAAGGAATAGTTGGATGTTTTGAAAATCCCCTCCATGAGTTTTCTTGGTAAAATGTAGACGGGAAGGTCATTTGTATGAACTTAGCATAAAAACTTATGTCGGTGGGCAAGTTTTTGATGGGACCAGTTGCTATTTATCTTGGGGATTTCTGGCTTTTTTTCTAAGATTAACAAATGGACTATGCCCAGATTGCTAAATTGTTTTTAATAAAATCACGAGAATAATAAAATATGCCACCCATTCTCACTGTAAGGTGCTATGTAATCAAACTGTATATACTTTTTCAGTGGCCTGTGTCTATGACTTTATTAAATTTAAATTCTAGTAGTAGTAGTAGACAGATTGGTCTGTGGTAAGGTTATTCATAGCTGATCCTACGACTTCACTATCTAATTGTGGAAGGACATCACCGTTCTTCCAAGGTGTAGAAAAGAAACAGCTTCTAGAAAAGCAACTTAAAAATGTTTTAGCGTATGTGTAACCCATAGCCCACAGGCGATCTTGGATAAATGATTCACTGTATCAGATTTGTCTTACACCTGCATGACTTGAAATGAATCAAGTTTAAGCTAATGTATTTTTTTTCACCCATTGCAGCCTGCAGCAACAAAGCTGTAAAAGACAGAGGTGGACTGAGTGGAGGAAAAACTCTGTCATGTCTATACATGACCTGCAAAGTCATTAATCCCAGTAACCTCTGTTAGGTGACCAGGAGCCAAATCCTTGTCTTTGACTTGCAGATGTATTAGACTTGATATCAGACAGTGCAGCATGTCAGCTCATTTCTACAAATATGTGTTTTCAGTCTCAGATCCATTAGGGCCTCCAGACAAAACATCAGATAGGTTCTGTGTAAAAGGTTAATAAGGCTGCATGCATTTAATGGAGGACAATAGTGAATATCATTCCCCTGAGTGGTCATATGTCTTCCCCATATGGTGCTCTCACATTGAATCTTGACTGATGTTGACATGTTGAGACAGAGTTTGATGCAGGAAAGGGTGGAGAGATGATGTGGTGAGGGACGGTGCACTGTCAGAGTGAGTTGCAGGCTGCCCTGCGGTGCATTCCTTCAGCTCATCTGCAGCCTAAACACTTGATGAGTAGTGAAAGTGCAGAGAGGACTGATCATTTTCACAGTAATAATGTTCTGTCTATCTGTCATTCTCCTCTTCCCACTCCCCTTGTTCTCCTCTTTTTATCTCTTTGTTGCCCTTCCCTGGGGTCATTCATGTGAGGACAGGAGTGGCGGTTCAGCTCCACCCCTGACCCCACTCAGGTTCACTGTGCAGCGGTTAGACAACCATCCCATTCCCATCTCAAAGTACTTGGTTAGTGTGAACCCTGCCTTCAGAGTCTAGTATTAAATTAAAGTTAAAGCTGATAGAGAAACGGTCTATGAGTCCAAGTGAACTTCATGCTAATGACTATAGGAGTCCCTAAAAACAAGATCACAAAACACACAAAGCTGCTCTTATCCAAACAGTCTTTTGCTTGTGGTGGACGAGGCATGTGGAAAGATCAAAGCAATTAAATGTAGGTCTTCTGAACAGATTTGATTTGGCAGGTTTTGAGAGAGTCAAGCAGAGCACACTTTGCTGCTTTGGCATTAGACCCGAAAGAACTGAAGCAGTTTGCAGAAACCCACATTTGCATTTCTGTTGTCAGAAATGCAAATTCAGATTTAAATAAAACATGCAAAGAGAGTTTATTTATAGACATTAAATATGATTAGTAATATGACTTCAGTCAATTGGAAAAAATGTCAAAAATGAGTAGAAAAGCCTCTACACCAGTTTAGATCTTTTACATTGTGGATTCCCTCATGATAGAAGTTAATTTTGTTGTGATAACTGGCAGAAGTCATGTCTACCTGCTACCACAGTTCAAACATCAAAATCTATGAAAGACGTCCTGGTGGAATGAGCCTATGGAGAGTTTTAGTTTCATCAGGATGTGGCAAAGCAGGCTGTCTTGGCCACGCGCCCAGGAACAGGCCTGGAGATCTTTCATCTGTCTGTGTCCTACAGCGTCTAACAGCCCTACTCACAAGTCGCACATCACACATTTTGTGATATTTTGTAGATCTTTGTGGTACACTGGGGTGACTTTAAGTGATTGAGAACATTTGCTTAAAGTAACAGTTCATCATCTTTTATATAATCACATTTACATTTCTGATTTTAAGTACTAGGTAGAGTGTATGTCCAGAAGTAGCTCCCATTATAAAAAATCTCTGCTGGACTGTGCTTGAGTCTGGGTTCTAAAATTGCACTTGTTGAGGGGCACTCAGTCTATGAGCAGACATTGACCTCGCATGATCTGCAAAACAGAAGTCTCCTTATCCACAGCAAAGGGCCATGCAGTGTCTGCTGGGGGGGATGGGACGGAGAATGGGGTCACTCTGAGGAGGCTGTTTTGGAAATTGTGTCACATCTACATTCACCATGGTTCTCTATAAAAAAAACGTTGCACACTGCACTGCATGTGGCAAGCAGAACTGAACGTGTACATACTGGAGATGTCACTGAGGAGAAGTGTGTCAGGCTGAGTCACAGGAAAAGCTGCATCTGGAAATTACTTTTTTAAGTGATGCCATTTGAGAAAGTACCTCATATAGAACAGGAAGAAAAGCTAAGCTAGTAAATGACTGCAGCGATTATTATATTATAGGGTAGCCCAGCACCAAGGGTTATAAAGTTTAATGTGCACCATTGCAGCATCCTGTGTAAATCACTGTATAATTAAGTGAAGTGTGAATTAAACTCCGCAATGTGCCAAGTAGTGCTACTCATAACTGGCATCATATTGCATAGCCATCTAAGCCTGGAAGCCACTTGTTAACCACAGCATTAAAAGGCACGAAAGAGGGAACACGTGTCACACGTGGCGCTTTCTGTAATTATAAAGATATTCAAAACACTGAAACTATGTGACACTGTGAATGGAGTTGCTTGCAGTGATGCATGTACGGAGACTGATACCTGAATGTGCAGTTTAGCTTATGGAGCAACTCTAATCGGATAACGTTACTCATTAAATGCCGGGCATAAATAAGCAACTGATTGCTAATAAAAAAGAAACTGCTGCAGCTACTTGGTCTAGACTCAATATCTCATTGTTAGCATGATGCTAGCGCTCGTTCACATGAGTCATGCTGGCAGAGAGGAAAAGATTAAATTACTAACTGCGATCAGATTAATAACCGGGCTGATAGGTAATATCAGGAGACATTTATGGCACACACTGAAGTGAGTAATGATTGTATCCTTCCCCGCACTCCTTTCATCATTCAGATTTACGACAGCACTGATTTCTATGTGATGTTACTGTAAAGATTAATGAGACAGATAAACTTCAACTGGATTTCAAAGCAGACAAAAGAGAAATGTTTAGACAGATTTCAGCTGAGACAGGGTAGATCTGAACAATCTCCACTTGATCTGCTGGCTCGTGTTTTCTATCACAGACAGATGCTGATAATGTGCAAAACTACGTGGCTCATATTTTAAGCGGAAGAACAGATCTTGCCAGGTGTTCGACAGCTGGGTGCCGAACACTTAAGTGAGACACTGTGAGGACAGTCTGGTATGCTGGTCAGGTGGTCAGTAAAAAGCTTCCGTTTAAGTGAGACCAGGCCTCAGAAGGTTGAACCTTCACATATATAAATAACTTAGAGAAAGTAGCTTAAAATACTTAAATGAATTTGTTTCATGACGTGAGCGCATCTAGCTATCACTGCACATCATGAGTGTTTATCACCTGTCTTTTTGCATCTGACTTGTCCATATATTGTATCTGCATATTAACCTACATACTCTGCTTTGGATGCAAACATGATCTAATCCCCAAAACCATTGCATTGTAGCTTACAAAGTGTGTGTGTTTAATACCGCACACTGTAAGCAATAATAACAATATACAGTACAATGCTGCATTCATGAATCTTTTTATGACATCACAAATTGAGGTGTTTTATTTAATAAAGGTCAGTGCATTGTAGACTACACACTAATTTGAGTTGCTTATCCTCAGTACATCATATTTTTTACACTGCCTTGCACTGTGTTGTTTTCTTCTGGTCTCTATTTTTGTCACGGTCCTGACCTAATTTCCTCACAGGGCTCAGTAGAGCTTTGTAAGAATCAATAAACACGAGTCAAAATGTATTGGGTTTTCCATGACCTCATAGTGCGCATGTTCTGATTTACATTTTGCTTCCAGACTTGTAAAACATGTAAGGTTTACTAGACACTTTATTGGAGAAGATGTGTCTATCCACAGTATGAAGCTAACTTACAAACTGCAAGCACAAGGTAATGAAGTGTTTTGTTGCAGGCTCCAGTGTTTCTTGGCTGGTAGCAGAAACGTCTCGAAGTCTCTGCATGTTGTCTGTCAACTGTTTATCTGTTTCCAGTCTTTGTGCTAAGTTAAGCTATCTGGCTGCTGGCTGTACCATTCACACAGGGCTCCATTCATGTTATAGTATTAGTTATGTTTTTGAATAATAACAGACATCCTCCAGTCCTCAGTGACCCTAAATGTAAATAAGCAAAATATGTAAATTAACTGACCTGTAGTACGATAAGAGAACATCAGACGGTTTCTTTGACCTTTGTTGCTTTCTTAGTTCGATGCATCTAAACGTTTAAAAGTAAAATAAAAGTTATTCAAATGCATTATTTCACCAGAGGCCACAGTCATCCAGGGGTCAGCGGGTCAGTTTAAATGTTAGGATAATTAATTTCTAAATTGGGCCCAAACAGGCATGTGTCATGGGTCATCAGGTGTAGCAAGTATGTCATCAGGGTTAGAGGATAATGGTGCTGACCACTAACCTCAAGTAACACGGGTCAATTCATTGACTTTGATGGAGCATCAGGACAGCTGAGAACATCTATGCTCTTAACAGGATCATGCTTTTTTAAGAAAATTTGAAATGGTCGTTTGATGTAATTATAATCCTTACTGACAGCTTAAAGCTTGTTTGCTCCCTTCCAGCATTGACAGAGGCACCCGTGTGTTACACATGAGGTTAGGGTACAGGTAACGAGCTCTGCAGGGTGACGGGTTGTCAGTTTGTCAGGCTCTTGCAGCTGTGGCTCCTCACAGGAGCTAGGTCACTAATCTTCTCAACTCCTAGTTAACCTTGAGGAGACTGTCAAGGGTCTAACATCAGTCTAAATAAGCTGATGCAGAAAGCTAACCATATTCTCCCCACGGTGCCAAACATTGCGTCAAGGTTACTACAGGTAAGCCACGGTCAAACATATCAAACATCTAGGCAGAAGGGGTGTCAATTAAAGATCCTTGGTAATTTCTGAACGACAAAATCCATGTTTTCTGCATCTGACTGTATCCATATCCCAATGGGATGCTGAGTTTTATTTGCAGATTTTACATTTCCGCAAAAATGATGTGAAGACCCCTTCAGCAAAGGCTGAATAAGCTACCTGCTTAAAAAGTCTTTGGAGGAGAAATTGCAAACTGGACCCGGTGCCCACATAAATGTTTACATGTGGTTCAGAGCCAAAGATCTTGAGCCACAAAATAAGTCTACATTGCTCGACACAGAGCCTGTGTTCACTTGCTTTTTAAATGCATACTGAACCATTCATGTATTGTTTTTCTATGGGGTTTGTTATCAGGTATTATCCAACGAGCATTTCACACAACAGTGCAGCCCCTCTCTCCTGGATATAATAGTTACAGATAACACCAAAAATATATTGTGCTGTTTTACTGTGTCCACTTTCATGAAGCTCAGCTGAGCAGCAAAACTTGATTAGTGCAGCACAGTGCTCTTTTTTCTATGTATTTCAATTTTAAACATCAACCTCTGCGTCTGCAGGCTTGCCTTGTGACTGTTTTGGTGCATGAGGGAAGAGTAAAACAGTCCAGTCTTTGTACTTGTGGTAAAGTCACTGCATGAACTGTGGGCTTCACTGTGGGATTTCAGAAACATTTGCCTTATGAGAATTTCACAAATCTCAGAGCTGTATGAATCTGTGGAGTACTGTCCAGCTCTCACCTCACATATGTTTAATATCACATCTATTGACAACACTTTCCCCCATGATGCCTGTCAACTTATATGTATTTGCTACATTATGCACATGTTGTTTTAATGTATTATCAGACCTGCACAGTGCCTTGAAACGTTGTGCTCTGGCGAATAACAATGAATTCCTAATATCTGTGTAATGATATTAGAAATGCAGACCCTTTGAGAAAGATGTGTGAACATGTGGGCAGGTAGAGGTGGTTTATGAGGGTTTTGTCGTTGGATATGTGCCATCTCTACCTGCAGGCTAGCTGGATGCTCCCTTAAATTACCTGTTCTGTTTCTTAAAATACAGCAGGTAAAATACTTTTTACACTATAACTTTTACTAGTCAGTAGCTATATTGGAAACAACATACACAAGAAAAAACTGAAACATCTTTTGCCAGTGATGCCAGGAAGTTCATAGTAATACATCATTAACCAAAATCCTGAACAGATTGACTTAAAAAGTGACAGGCAAGCCATTTACCTGCACACTGTGTGGACCTTCATACAAGCAGTCCCTGTGCCTCTCATTTAGTGAGCGGGAGAGAGAAAGTGTGTGGAGCTTTTTTTTAAGCAGATCCTGTATTGGTCTCTTGACCTGGTGAAGAGAGGCTTTGTTGCCCTCAGACAGCTCGTAGCCTTTAACACACACCTCCATAATAGTATCTGTGTCTGTGACTTTCCATTTGGAAAATTGTGAGCTTTTAACCTTACTTCCCAGAGATTGCACGGCAGAGAGAATGAAGGAGGTAGAAGGAGAGAGCGAAAGTAATCGTCATAAGCCTAACGATACAGTGGCCTACTGTAGCTGCACTGCGGTCGCCAGGCTTCACACACGCACACGTGCCAAAGCATACAGCGAGAGCTAAGCTACTCTTAATGTCTTCCTGTAACATCTGAGACATGTAAAAATATATAACGTTGCATATTTGCAAGACAAGAGCAGAAGTATCTGTGAGACTAGTCCGTGCCTTCACACACTCCTCGGTCTGTTTTTGTTGTTGTTCCTAACACCTGCTGAATGCAGGTTCTTCTTCGGCCTTTGCCCTGTTAGCTTAGCCACAGTGTAATCTCAGTAGCAGCTGTCCTCAACACTGATGGCATGACAAACGCTGCTCACTTGCTGCCAGATGGTCTAATCTTCTAATATTCTCACTTTCACTGTAAGCGCATGTCATTCCTAATTAATGTAGGTTTGATCATTCATGGGTATGACATTAACAATAACACTTAATTTCCCATTAGAAACAATAAAGAACAGCACTTTAAAATTAGCTATTGCATATTGTGTGGTTTCTGTACGATGCCTGCCACAATCATTATCACATTATCCACTTTAACCAGAGGACTCACCCACAGAGGCCTCGGGAGACCCGTGTGTCACTGTGGGCTGCACACACAGGGATCACAGCGCAGTTGAAGCTGTGGTGTCTCTTGGTGAGAGTGAGCAATGACGGAGTTCAGTGTTTGGTGCTGCACAGGTGACAGTTGGGGTCAGAGGTTCATTCCCCCCCCCCGCCCCCAGCGCTGACGTTCTCTGCAGACTGGCTTTAAAGCCACAACGAAAGGGTTTTAAAGAGGAGAACTCTGAAGCATCAAGGCATCTGGCGGCTGCAGTTCCTCTCTCCAAAATCCTGAGGGCCAGTAGAGCTGCTCTTGTGGCAGCCAGAGGAGGGAAACAAGGTGCACACTGTGATCTGACTGAAGAGGGAAGTTCAGGTTACTCCTTTGATACATATGTTTCCACAGAGAAGTGCACTGTGAAGATAAGAAAGGTGGTGGAGGAGAGATTTTTTGTAAATGACATAGGAGCGCTCCACACACTCTGAGAGCCAGAAGCTCCCACTGTGACATCAGAGCACATCGAAGATGTCACTACACGCATTAGCTCACGCTCACTTAATTATACTTTATTTCATACTTGGCCTCAACGTACATTTCAATCAATATGCTCTACATGTCAGCACAGTGCAGTCACACTGGCATGACTGAATTCACCACCTGCATGACCCTCTGCAAATGGAAGCGATTATCAAAAAGTAGAACATCTCTCTAGAGGAGGTAGTGGTTTACAGTCACTGGTGCAGAACGTATGTTTCTAGTACAAAGGGAATGTTTGAATGACATAAATTACTGCCAGACCATATACAGGACAACTTCTTCACTAGCACAGTTACACACGCATAGATAGATAGATAGATAGATAGATAGACAGACATAATTTCCATTAGTGGACTGACTAGACATTTCCCTGTTGGCTAATGTTTCCACCCAAAACCTCTATCTGCTTAGTTGTTAAGAAATAGGATTACACCTGCAATCATTTGGCCAGTGAGTGGTGAGGTATTAGTGACCGTGTGTAAGCTGGATTTAAAATAACCGGTCATCCCTGCTGGTGTAACACAGTTGTGTCTACAGAAAGCAAAAGAGAGCAGAGCTACTCCAGGGGACAGGAAGGATTCATGCCTTGGCATCGAAACTCGCACCATGGAAATAACACTGAAAGGTTTTCCCCTGAAGGTCGTGAATATTCCGTGGAGGAATAATAACCTTAGTACTCTGCGCACAGAACCTCAGCTGTCAGAACAAGGGGAGAACATCATTGGAGTCTACCTCTTGGTTCTGGGTAAGTTAACTGGAATAAAATGTCATTTTGTATGTCGTTCTGTATTCTAACCCTACAAAACTGAGGTCAGGAACTACTATGTGCTACTCTACTGTGTTCTTCTCTGCTTTACTGTGGTGCAGTCTCATCCACTACAGTACACTACTGACCCTGCTTTGATTTTGCTTTGCTTTACTATTCACTGCATTACACTGCAGTAAATATACTAAATATGTATATTTCTGTCTCCACAGGATGGATGTCCTGGTTTGGAAATAGTTTAGTGATGTTTGTCCTGTACAGACAGCGTTCCTCACTTCAGCCAACAGATTTCCTCACTTTAAGTCTTGCTGTATCCGATGCCAGCATCTCAGTATTTGGCTACTCCAGAGGGATCCTCGAAATATTCAACCTCTTCAAAGATAATGGGTATTTGATCACTTGGATCTGGACCTGCCAGGTACAACTCACACCAAGGCAATATATTTAGTGTTAAAACAATTACATGTTTCCTCTTCAGCAATATTTATTACCCTTTAAAATTGCTGTGCAGAGTTGCAACAAACATGTGCAAGAATCTGCTGTCTTTGTCCAATCCCGATTAATGAAGTACATTAAAAGAATCTGTGGAAGTCTCACAGTAAAGTGAGTATACATGTGAGTGTGTATGTGTCTGTGTAAGGGATTATGCTAGTAGCCATGAGGGCTGGTGGTTAAATCTGTAATACGATTATCACTGTGGAGGTCTTCAAATGGGGGGAAACTCTTTGAACAGCAAGGCATCTGTCAACAACCAAACGGGGGACAAATAAGTGTTGCAGGAAGAACTATTTGCTGCATAAATGTCATTACAAATTACAATATTTTTAAATTATAATACGTCATTTATATTAAATTAAAATATTTGTGCTGATTATTTATGTTTTCCTCCTCCCACAGTCAAAGCTTACAATAAAAACCATTGTCATATTTTAGCTTGTAATTCAAGGGAATCCAGGGAAATCTTTTTTTGCTTAAGGCTAGATGTGGTGAAAACTGTCACATCCGTGCTGCAATTTACAAACTCTCTAAGGAATCGTACAAAAACAGGCTTGTTTAACCAGAATACTTTCAGTCTCATAGGCATAAACCCCAAACTTTGAGGGAGAGAGTTGTTGTAAATCAAGATCTGCTGCTCTTAGACTTCAGTGCGGCCTCTGAGGTGATCTCATCTCTTAAACATCCAATCTCAGGTTTTTAGGTGAAGGAGAAATCTTGGGATCACAGCACACCCCTCTCACTTCAACTCCCCTGAGAGAGGTGAGCTGAGAGAGGGAGCGTCAGAGGTAAATAAGGGGAAAGTGAGATGTAAGTAAGAAGTGACAGAAATAGAGGTGAGAAGGAGCTGCAAGGTGAAAGAGCCTGGCATGTGAGAGGCATTAGCAGATTACTACATAGAGCATGATGGGACATGAACAGATGCAAGCTGGGCCAGATCCCTGCATTATGTACTTCATGGGACATAACTGAATATGATACAGCCTTGTGTGACCCTTTAATGTTGAACAGGGGAATACAGAAGGACTGTCAATGCAGTGTAGAAGGTGTATAAAGCATATTCTGATTTGACGACATTCCTTTTCTGATGCTTGCTCTATTAAATTCACAACATCTTATCTTGTGAGCCGAGGCAAAGCTGAAACACTGCGATGATGTGAGAAGATCAAATCATTTCATACAGCTGCTATCTTAACGGAGCCTGATACTCCAGTTGTATAACACAGACATGTTCAGTAGAAAAGGTATGAATTGAAATCATCTTGTTGGAAGTCCATTATGTCTGATGAATGTGGGGGTGAAGAAACGTGATGGCTGACAGTAATAAGATTAGCACTAAGGAGGATCAAGAAAGTAATCAGTGAGACCTTAACTGATCCATGTCACCTGGAAATGGCACAGCAGGGAGCTGGGTGTCGCACAGTTGGAGACAGACTGAAACAAAGTAGAATAAGTACCATTAGGAAGAGCAGTGATTAAAAGATTGTCTTCCCGGACAATGGACTGACTCCCACAAAGCCTCATGGTGCAATATGTGAGGCAGTTATTCAACTTTTTTTCCATCGCATTTTTATAGAAATCAACTTAAAATGTGTTAACAGCTCTAGTGAAAAAGAAAGATGCTGTTGGTTTTGAACATATTGTTAAAATGGCAGAAAGAGCTCAAAGACATTTAAAAGACCTGATATTATAATTCATCAACCTCTCTCTGTTTCCTTCCAGGTAGACGGTTTCTTGACGTTGCTGTTCGGTCTTGCAAGCATCAACACCTTGACTGTTATCAGCATCACCAGATACATCAAGGGATGCCACCCAAACAAAGGTCAGACCTAGTTTCCCTAAATTCAAGCGGGAGAACATAAAGAAAGTTTCAGACCGGTGTCTCCGCCTCCCTCACATTCCAGCAGTTCTTATGTGACAGAAAAGTGTGTTTTACAGTGTTAATGAAACCATCGGCTACGGCAATAACTACCACTTGTCTCCAGAGATTTCTTTAACATTTCGCCAATGTGCCATTAAGTTAATACGAGGTGACATTTCCTATTTTTAAGGTGTAATGATGCTGAAGAATGTCGCTGTTATCAGTGTGACTTTTCATAAAACACGACCTACGATATGTAAACCTGCGTGTGGGTATTTTTACATTTGTGGTTAAACTATGATCATCAGTGCTACATGTGGGATAGATGTGAGACATAAGATACCGAAATCCAAAAAGAGACAGTGTGTTATTCAATTCAAATTGATCTTCTCCACAACAGAAAGCTGTGTCACCAGACGTCCTTCTCAGTCGCAGATGTTTGCAAAGGCTGTTAAAATAAGAAAAGAACTCATTGTTCCATAAATGTCACGATCTTGACATTCATAACACGCCAGGAATGCTGGATCTTTAAGTGCCTCTCACTTTTTCTGTCCCGTGTTTGCCAAACACATGACGTTTAACCTTTTTAAACTGCACACACATCACACAGCTGTTTCACAAATTTGGAAATATTTTTCTGTATCATATTCACGCTATTAATTGTGTTTTATGTTTTGTTTGTTTGCAGCTTACTGTATCAACATAAACACCATCACCGTCGCACTCATATGCATTTGGACTGGGGCAATTTTTTGGTCTGTTGCTCCTCTTCTGGGCTGGGGCAGCTACACAGGTCTGTTTCCACACACTTACCTAACCTGAAAAATGCAACTTTATATTATGAGCTATAATCTCATCTTTGTATCTTATATGTGTTTGTAGATCGGGGTTATGGCACCTGTGAGGTGGACTGGTCCAAAGCCAATTACTCTACCATCTACAAGTCCTACATCATCTCCATCCTCATCTTCTGCTTTTTCATTCCGGTGATGATCATGCTCTTCTCCTACATCTCCATTATTAACCAAGTGAGAAGCACTAACGCCATGTCAGCTGATGGTTTCCTCACTGCCCGTCAAAGGAAGGTGGAGAGAGATGTCACAAGGGTAGGCGACAAGGGGGGAAAAGTTTATTTCAAAGTTCAATGGAAAAAAAAAACGAGACTCTTTAATGCTCCACTTAAAAGTGCCGTCTCAGTAATAAACCTCCCCTCATGTAATTCCACTCCTGACAATTGTTCCCTCATGTTCCTCTCTAGATTTCCATTGTAATCTGCACAGCTTTCATCCTGGCCTGGTCGCCATATGCAGTGGTGTCTATGTGGTCAGCCTGGGGTTTCCCCGTGCCAAGCACAACCAGCATCATCACCCGCCTTTTTGCCAAGTCTGCCAGTTTCTACAACCCACTCATCTATTTCGGCATGAGCTCCAAATTCCGCAAAGACATGACTGTGCTGCTGCCGTGCATGCGAGAGCACAGGGAGGTGGTACACCTGCAACATTTTAAAAACATCAAACCCAAGGCTGAGGCCCTGTCACCACCTGCATCACTTCCTGTCCAGAAGCTGGAGGTGAAAGACACAGCAGGACAACTGAGCCAGTCCAATCCTGACAGCGACTCAGGGGTCAACAGCCTTCCACAGACTCCTCCATCTGACATACAGGAGGTCTTTCACATTGACATGCCCTCGCACATTGAAACATCAGAGTACTGGTGTGACAGACTCTGAAGACTGTCCCCACTCTTCTTGAATCAATACTTGAATTACAAGGGGAGATTGAGAATATTTTTATATTTTGTGGTCTTACCCATGTTAACAAACTGTATGTGTAACCAGTGTTAATAAATTATTTTATGAATCTCAGGGGGGATTTGACACCTGTTTCAAAGAGTGTTCATTGCATCCAAAAGTGGAAACTCCAACATAACTGACCAGATCATTAACGCAATGTCTGAATCTTCTCAAAGAACTATATCGAGTTGATGAAATGTGCAGTCCGTAATGAAGCGAGACAATAGGTGCACCGAAACATCTGGAAATACTGAAATGTCCTCAGCATGTGATGACACGGTATTCTGCCATTTCCCCTGCTGTTCCTGGGGGGGGGCACTCATGCCAGATCACATTTAAACCCAAAGAACCCAAATTCCCCTGAAGGTGCCAGACTACGCTCTGAATGAGTCATTTTACATATCCGTCCACTGGAGCATCATTGTGTCAGTCAATTAAAAGCAGGTTGCATTCAAGGTGGCTCTACTTTGACAAAAATAGCCCCCTGGTCCTATGGGTGTGGTGAATCAGGACAGCTTTTCTGCTGGCAAGCGTTCACACTAATGGCACTGTTGACAGAGAAATTATCATTCTTGAAATAACACCTGATTCTTGTTTTCCTAACTGCATCAATGAGAAATTATCTCTGTGAGCCATGAAGATTTCACCTTTTTAAAATATCCCTGAGTCTGCTTCTGTGAACTCCGTAATCACACACAATGAGCTCTTTTACAGCAGCTATTAAGACATTTCAATCAAAATAGCAGTCAGCTTAAGCAAAGTGCACTCATATAGTAATGGCAGCAGCTGTGTGCCAGTCTGCATAAACTAACAAGCTCTCCCTGTTAGTTAGGGTTGACATAGGACTGCATGGGTGATGCTGGGGGCTGTGTCCATGGGGCGTACTGTAGACCACAACGGCAAACAAAAGTCACAAACAAAAAGTGGCTGTGACTTTGTTTCTCAAACAGGTGTTGATCGGTTTATTTGGTGGAGGAGGAGTGATTGCTGTGGTGAGAGCTGACACACTCCTCTTGGTTGTTTTATTTCGCAGAGGTTTTGAGTGAGGTGTGGACCAGGATCCCAGCTGGGCATTTCTTCTTTACATAACAAACGCGTGCAGCTTAAAGTGCCAACGTGAAGGCAAGCTAAAACCATGAAAATATGTGTTGGCTGCTTCTGTCCTACCTGTCAGACAAACAAAAAGGTGTTTGCACTGCTATGCTGTAGGATTCCAGCTCGTTGCATCCTCTCCTCATGGCCCCGGGTTACTGATCTTCTTCTGCCTGGGTGAAGAGCTTGAAGTGGGACGGGCAAAGAGGGAAAAACTCTGGCCCCGTCCCGCTCTCCAGTTTTAATGAGGCTCCGATCATACAGGAGGAAAAGTCCAGGTGGAACAGTTCAGAGCTCGCACACACGTCCGCTGCTCCAAACCACTTTTCAATGACCGAGTGAGGAAAAACCGCGCAGGGATTTCCTTCTTTTAACGCCTTGAGGATTATTCTACCTTCACAGGTAAGTTCATCTTGGTTGCTCTACGGAGATAAGGAACGGGGGATTCTGTATTTGCTGTTGCGTGGTCTGAATTACTTATCCACTTTCTAAATTGTGCGTAATTGCGCGCAATTAACGAACACTCCTTTTTCAGGATATTTTAGTCTTTATTATCGAGTTTAGGGGTGGGTTATTCAACAGTACACGTTTTTCTGTCTTTCGGGGTCCTTTTTATTTCAGTGGAGCGTAACTGCGTGTCCAAATAAGAGCAGTTGTCTTTATTTAGTGTTTCACTTTCTGTGTATTTGTCTTTTATAAGTAAGCACCACTCCCCTTTCCTTAATGAGGCTGAATTAAGCTCTGTCATAATTATACCATAAGCTTTTTCTGGTCGGTTATGAAAAATATTACACAGCTTTTAATTGTTTTTATTTTTCCATCTTGTTATCCAAGCCTTTATTTTAAAAATATTCATTTTTACCAGTTTAATACGCAGAAAGGTTTAGAAGCGAATTCTTCTTTTTGTTTCATATCCTTGTACTTTATGTCTGACATTTTCTGTGTAGTTTAAAGGAGCCAGATTAAGTGCAGGTGGTGTCTATACAATATGTCCAGCAGCTTGCTCTGGCTTGCACTAAAACTGGTGCCAAGAATTGAAGTTATACAGCCTGTGGTGTACTTGGTAAACAAATAGTGCTCAGGTAGCAGCAGCCCGAAATACTAAAGAAATGACCTTGTAGAGACATGTTAGTTTCCTTTGTGTCTGAACTTTCCTATGTTTCTTTAGTTGGCTTGTTGCTACAACACTTAGCACATATAATATGCTTACAGTACAATTCTGTCACACTTGAAGGCTGGGATTTAACACTGCCTGGCACTGAGTGTGCGTTACTGTCTCACTTCAGGCATGCCATGGTGAAACAAAGTTTTCAGTTGGTTGTGAGACTCGAATAAGCCTCAGTTCCTTTTAGTGCCTTGTGGGTCCACAAGGAATGTGGGTGCTGCAGAGAAAGGTTGAAATACAGTCCTTGTGTACTGGAACGAAGCTGCAAGGAAACAGGAACGTCTCGGGGCAAAACTATGAAATAATGACACCAGTGCTTATCGGTATCTGCCTTCAAACACTTCTGAGACTATAGCGCACAGGTGTGTGTGGTCTACACCTTTCTTTGAGAACCTATTGTGTAAGGGTCTTTGAAATAGGCACAGACAGCTACTGTGCATCCTGTTTGTATTATAGCTACTGTGTACCTGTGATACTGCTGCCAGGTGTGATTTCCCGCGTTCACTGTCAGATTGCTGGTGCATAAGTATCAAAATTGCCAGAGATTTGCCCACAAGACCTCAAAATGCTAATTTTGCTTTAACAGCAGACCAACATGTTTTCCACAAAACAGCTTGGAATTGTGTAATAATGCTTGAGGTTGCACTGTGCACATAATCCACATTGTAGTAAGAATTTTACTCAGATTGAATTATAATTCCTCAAACTATGTGACCTGTCTAAGCTGTTGGGTTTTCTGCAGTGACTGAGGCAGCAGTCTTTCATCTTTTCTTTTCAGTGGCTGTAAAAAAAAAATCACTTTGCTTATTTCTCAAAGTTAATTGTAAGCATTTGGACATTTAGTTTTGTGTCCCCACCCAGCTGAAATTAGATGCTAGAGATGCTCAGTATGGTGCAGAATGTAGTTGATATGACGAGGGGAGGTGAGCTGAAACTGTGCTATGGATATAACCCTCACCTTATCTAAAGCTTAACACAGGTGTATGCAAAATATACAACACTTCCACAGTATGTACCCTCACCCTGGTTGTGATTTATGGTGGTAGTAAGTGGCGAGTCTGAAAGCCTTCACATAGCGTCACATTCTCCAAAGCTATCTGAGCATGTGATAAGTTATCCCAGATCTCTGTTGAATGTGTGAGTTCATGTATGTGTGTGTGTCCTCAGAATCTATTATCTACTGTACAGGAAACACCCCGTAGTGTTTGTCAAGGGATATCATTTGCCCTGCATAACGTGGTTTGGAGAAGGAGTCATTTAGAGGCTCATACAGAGAACACAAATTAATAGGTCTCAAATTATTGTAATTTTTCGCACGTTTTATTTTTCCTACAATGATGTCAGGCTTTTCTTCTCAGAGGAACAGAGACATAAAAAAGTATTATTTTGGAGTAATTGCATGCTATGAGGATAGCTCTTAAAAACAGCGTGTGATGTTCACAGCTTAGATATCTTCATACAGGAATATGACAGTTCACACTTTTGTGTTTTATCCAGTGAAGCATGCTCACTTCTCTTGTACTGTCGATGTTCATATCTGCCCCAGCTTGTTTCCAGCTTCAGCTTTCTTCCCCCCGCAAGGACAAATTGTAGTCCTGACTGCGCTGCAGTGATTTAGCTGCCTGTCAAAGCACAACACTGTGGAAAAATCATGTCAGTGCTCATGATTGTCAGATAAAAATGTAGAGCTGCATTAGGGAAAGCCCTATCACTGCCAACTACAATTAATTATTACCTTAACATGATGTGTTCGTCATGCATACTCACTCTGAAGTTACCATCACTGGATGAGAATCACTTCACAAAGAGTAATAACTCAACTACGAAAACTTTTGTTTGTTTGTAGGACGTCTGGGAGTCAGTGTCATAGAAGGAAGTTATGTTTCTCCCTTATGTCCTACAATGATCTCTCTTCATGTTTTTTGGAGTTGTCCAGATTCACCTACCCCTACATCAGCTCTTCCTAATTTGGTTCTCTCTTCTCCTAACTCCAGGCTAGAGCAGTGTTTTTCAGGAATGTGTTATTCACATTTTGATAGCTGAAAGCCGTCCAGTATTTGTACTGGAGGTTCCCTGAACTGTTGACTAAATTGAGCCTTGCTCAAGGGCACCACAGTAGATGTCTTGATGCAGGAAATGTACAAATTGACCCTAGTAGAATGCATCTTGCAATCTCTTAGCTAATAACCCACTGAAGAAAGGTGTATTTTTAACTTGCGTTTTCACGCTGCCTGTGAGTCTGAAGTGCATCATACCTGAATCTGGCTCAAAGGTTGTTGTGCTACATGATCAAATGTTCATACTTGATCAAACTGTTGTTGCGTGGCAGCAGTAACAGACATGACGCCACCCGGGTGGGAGTTGCAGCATTCCTCTGTTAACAGGGAGGCCTCAGTCATCGCCTCCCCAGTAAGTATAGCAGGGACTGGGGTGGCTCTCATTTGCAGTTCATCCTTCAGCCTGTGTACTAACACTTTATGTTTCTTTATATTTATGGCTGTCTGTTCATGCTGTTGTGGTTATCACCAGCGCTATCATTACAACAAACCTGCAGTGTCTGGAATGACGTCTTGGCGACCCACTTCTGTTCTTGTCGACACAGGCTTTTACTTTGATTTATGTCTTCACATGGGTATAACTTTTAAATCTGAATAACAGACGCAGAAAGACATGTTCTGTCTTTCAGTGTAAACAGACTGTAATTCAAACCCTTATATAGCTTCATGTGGTTGTTGTTGTCAAACGAAAAACTATCTGATTGAACACAGTTGCCCATTCCTTCCACATTAAATTATGTCCGTGTGTGTTCTCTAATTGATCCTGACTCCCCAAATAGTGGGAGGGCTTTTCATTACAACTGTGTCTCAGAGGCCAGATGTTCGCTGTGGAGCTTCTGATTGGCAAATACTGTCAGCTCTCTGTAACCCAAATAATTAAAACAACATTGATCCACGCTGAAGTACATACCTTATTTGATCTGACTTTGATCTGTCTTAGAAGTAGAAGTGGACAGTGTGAGTTTCTTAATAAATGTGAAAGATGTTATTTATCCCAGAAATCTTTAGAATATGTATCTCAGTTTAGTCACTCAGTTTCCAAAACACCAAAACACTCACAAACAAAACAATATTGAACCATTTATTAAAGTTATTTTCTGCTTGGAAAATTGGTTTCAGGTAATAATTCTGTTGTTTCTCTCTTTCCCTCCAAGGTTGGAAGGTTACACAGGGACATCTGGTTGACCCGCTGAACCAGCACACCACCCATCATGATCAGAGCATCACTCACTGCTTTCTGCGTCGGTGAGCAACCCATCCGTCTGCAGGAGTTTTAAATATGTCATCCGTGACTACAATGTTTCATATTTCCAAAATAATCTTCCACAATTCATTTTCTCTACATTCACACCATCAAACAGCAGCGCCCTCGATCACACAGGTCTTATATTTACAGTAAACCCGCTGATGATTATGTTACTTTGTCTGCTATTATGTGACACTCCCTCTGCCTCGCCCGCAGCCCTCCTCCTGTCCTGTGATTGCTGGGCCAAGCCCAACGGATCAAAAAACAAGAAACCAAAGCAAGGTAGACATCATCACCATAATCAACCAGCAAGCCTATAATCTCAGTTGGTCCCAGTGTTATTGTCATTACTGGTCCTCTTCGACGTAGTTGATTCTTACTCCAAAAAATCTTATATGTGCAGCAGGTTCTAACTACATGATGTAACATAGTGACATTATTGATTAATCTGCAGGGTATTTGAAATATCTTTTTTATTTTCAATATACAGTCTGTTTCGAACCATCTTGTTCTACTTCCTCTTCCTTCCACAGTCGTTCCAGACATAGATTGCGATGTCAGAGCGGGAAAGATCAACCTCCCTGAGTTCATCGTCAAATGTCCTGCACGCTGTAAGGAGACGAAGCAGCAAGTGTACGGGACAGGCGTGTTTGCTTCTATCTCCAGCATCTGCAACGCCGCCATCCACAGGTTACCACCACAGTGATTCAAGCGAAATAAAGCTTAGTGTAGACGAATGTATGTCTGTCAGGCGTTTAACAGTTACATCTGACAGACATTTTGTGTCCACAGTGGCGTCATCACCAACTCAGGAGGAAAGGTGATAGTGAGGAAGATGGCCGGGCAGAACATCTACAAAGGAAGCAATTCCAACGGGGTGCGCTCTCTGTCTCTGCCTAAGTGGAGGGAGTCGTTTGTTGTCTCAGGTATTAAGGATGAAGAAAAACAATATGGAACAGTTTTTCAGAATCAGGTGTTCAAGTGTCAGCTTGTTGTGTTTCAGTGGGGAAGCCTAAGAAAGGAGTGATCTACCCATCTACTCTGGACTACGTCCCTTCTAGACCAACCTACGTGAAAACAAGTGAGCGGAGGGTCACTGTTACACTTCATCGTTACGCTTTCTTTATGTGACACCTAGACGTCTTTTGACCTACAAATCTCCAGGTCCTTCCTTCTAGGTACAAAAGGTTATCAGATAGACATCCCTGTGCTTGACTTTGGCATGTTGAACTTCTATCCGGTTGAAGGAGGAGTCGCTCTGGTTAAGAATGACAAGAATGTGTTACAACACTGCTCTTACTGTAGACACTCTTCCTCTCCATCCATCTGGACCACCTTCATCTGTCATCTCCTCACAGGTCAAAAGGAGGCCAAGTCCGCTGCGGTAACCACCGTGCTCCCTATGACAACAGTACCGGAACCCACCACAACTACAACACCTGAACCCACAACCACCACCACCACGCCGGCTCCTACAACCACCACCACTACACCGCCGCCACCACCCACCACCACCAAGGCTCGAGCTGCTGTTCATAAAGTCAGGGATGCAGGTGAATTAAACAAACACACCTTTAAGTCTTAATCATTTTTGGCATGTACAAAAGGCTAATTCTGCTGAATCAATGGATCTGTGTATGTTATGATTGTGTATTTACTTGGATGCAGTGTTCTGTTAATTATCCAGTAAAACCAATCCCAACAGAAGATCCGCTGCAGCCAGTATGCCGCCTAGCCGGCGTTGAACTAACAGCATTAGCGGCTTGTTACTAGAATCTCTTTTTTTACCAGAACAGACTTTCATTTGTGTGAAACTGAGTGATGAAGATGAATGATTGCAGCTGGTAATTACAAGTCACAACTGCAGTTGTAACAAATTACAGCTGGTCTGTGATGAAGTTAGTTGCTTGGCTGACCGGCTTAACAGTACACATGTTCACCAGACGTTTGATCAGTGTTATTAAAAACATTACCAGATGGTAATCGCTGTGAGTCATATGCCCTGTGGTGGATACAAATGCAGGTACAGCGAGTGAGTAGACAATGCTGCAGTATCTGAAGGTATGTGTTTAAATGAGATGGGCTGTGTGCCAGACAGGCTCCCAACCATTTCTGTCTCCTTCATTTTCTTTAACATTATCTCTCTCCTCTCCATATTGGCACCCCATTTGTCTTTTTTCTATCTAGGCAGCAGTCACCCGTACCTTGCTTCTGTGGCAGCCGCAAGTTCAAGTAAGTGAAGGAAAGCAACAAGCATATAAGGGGCATGAGGAGGTGCGGTGGTGTTGCAGGAATATGTGTTTATATCTAGCATGGAGTGTGTGCTACACATATTGTACGTATGTACAGTATGTGCTCTGTACTGGGAATAGTGTGCATCAGGATTCATCATATATCCTCTGTTAAAGGGATCAGTGGTCTTGTTTTGAAAGTTTGTCGTTATCAACGGCACAACTTGCATTTAATAGGTGAAATGAGTTGTAAGCCAATTACTTACAACAGTAAGGCCATGACCTGGTCTGTTGGTTTATACTACTACTAAAACTATGTTGAGATAATTTACTTGTAAACAACATTTTTGCCTAAATTTGCCCACACTGTGTTATTGGTATAGGACAGTCACAGAATGGTCAAGGAAAGAGTCCCAGCCAAGGTATGTCAATGCTCTCACTGAGTCTGCAGCTCTTTAAAAGTCCTTTAATTCAAATTTAACTAAACCATGGTTTCTTTAAAGTATTCAGAGGAAGTGCCTATCCGAATAGATTCCCACAGCGTACCAGTTCAGGTAAACAGAGCTTTATTGTTTCGTGTCTTTTTCATTCACCAGAACCTTTCTATTAACTGTAACCTTTTCTTTGCTTTCTTTTCTATACTGATATGCATAAGCTCTGCATGGTGTTTGTGTTCTGTATGTGCACAGCTTCTTTAAACGACTTTCACTGTAACACAGAGCCAAACCAGAATGTTCTGAAGAAATGTATAATTTGTTAAAGCCATCATACAATAGAAAGTCTTCCATCTACCAGTGCAGTTAATCTAATAGATGTTATTTTTATATTTCCCAATCTTGGTCTCAGGCCTGCGCAGACCAGAGGCAGGTCCAGCTGTTAGGAGACAGCAATCGTCTCCAGTCGGACCAGGTCAGCCTCATCATTAACACACACCAACATATTAACAAACAGGTAGACACGGTGGAACAATCAGACCAAGGAAAGCACAGGGGACAGATTTGTTGGAACAAGACGTAGGCGGTTGTAAGTCTTTCAGCCCCTGTGGTCCTCACCTCTGGGGTCAGCGCTGATCCTCTCCATGAAAGATCTCAGCTAACATTCCTTTCATGATAAGCGCTGATCTCTGTCATCAGTCTGATGGCCTGCTCTGATCTGGTCACATCCTCTTGTTCATGCTTTCATTTTCTGAGATCAAAAGAGACAAATGAAGCTAAGTTGAGGCCTGTAAATGCTCCCAGTGTATATCCTTTAGTTTTTGATATCATGCTGTGGAGAAAATGTTTTCAGTTTGACTCAAAGCAAAACAGCTGGGCTGAATTTGTGTATGGAGCCCCAGGCCTGAAGCTGTCTTCTGCCCCCCTTCTCCTCTCTATTTCTATCTTCCTGTTTCTCATTGCTACAAGCAGCTTTTAACAGGGTTCAGCCGGCCCCACCCGAGCGGACTCCAACCATGAGCCAGTCCAACTCTGGTAAGTATCTCCAGACCCTTAGCGTGAGTCCTCAAACAGACACACGAGAAGGAGACAGGTCTGATCAAACAGGGTAATAACTAAGGCAATAAAACAGTGGTTGAAATGTTTTATAGAGCAGCACTAATGTTTACTTTCTGTGGGATGCTGTGGTTCAATGCAGACAATAGGTCGAAATTCAAGAAGCCACTCAACTTTCACTGTACCCAGTATGAAAAAATGAGAAGTGAGCACATCAGTATGCCTCAAATATGAGTGATGATGTGAAACCTTCATGAAAATTCATGCTTCTCAAGACAGCAGCAAACTCTGGACTTCCTCTTTTAGATAAGACTATGAGAAGGGTGCTTTGATAGAACAGTAATAATATCACTGGGCACATCCCACTGGTCTTCCCTTCCTTTGTAAATTCATGCTGCAAGGCAAGTGACAAATGAAAGCAGCAGCACCAAGAGGCCTGGTGTTGTTCCTGGGGAGACTTGTGACCCAGTCCACAGCGCAGCAGGATCTGGGTCCACTCTCCAGCCTGTCAAGAATAGAAAGCTCTGGCTATTCAAACCAGGGGAGGTTTGGCTCACTGAGGAATGCGCTTCTGTTTTTGCTTCTGTGGAATGCAAAACCATGGGTTCCCTAGAATAAGACAGGACTATCCATTTAAATGATAGTTGATTGTATGATATGATTTCTAAAATGCAGTGTTTCAAGCCACTGCATCCTTTGGCTGACTAAACTGTTGCTGTTGAGAAATGTGTTACAGAAATGTCTGGTCAGTGCAGAGAACTTATTGATCCCCTCGGGGGAATTCTTTCTGCTTGAGGTCATAGGTCAGCAGCGCTCCTGGAGCCAGCAGCAGTTCATTGTTCTCAAGGACACTGCAGTACAGTGGATGCTGCTTGACATTGGCGTTGGAAATGTTGGAGATGTTACAATTTATTTTACTGTTGCATTTTTTAAAGATATTTGACATTTGACAGCTGCCGACATTTATAAATGTGTCAGGATTCTCTTTGACTTCTTTTGACTTAAAATGCAATTTTAGCTCATGACTTTCAGACAAACAGCATATTACTGCAGACATGTTGCAAGGAGAGGATCAGTATCCCCAATTCTGCTCTGACCTTCTGGCCGCAGTGATCACTGAAGTGGCTATGATTGGAAGAGTTAAATTCAATCCTTTTAAAGCACCTGTTTCATCAGAGAAAAACAACATTGCTGTCTCCTCTACGGTGCTGAGCCTTTTACCAGCAGCAGATTGTGCTAATCTCTGTGTCCTACTATCTACACTGTCCCTGGTTTGACACCAACTTTAGAATAATACGGCCACGCTTCACTGGACAACAGGCTCTGCTCTCCCATCCCATCCCGGTCAACAAAGGCCCTGCTCACTAGTTGCCACTGGATGGGAACCTTAGTTCTCGGGCTGTGTGTTTGTGTAAGCTACCCATGCACTGCAGGGAGGGGTGAACTGAAGGGTGTTGTCATGCCTCAGTCAGACAAGTGCGAGGCACTGTTATGGCGTTGCTCAGCTGTTGAGGCTTCCAGTGTTCAATTACATTTAAATTGACCTATCCGCACAAGAAACTTGCTGATTGCCATGTGACAAGTTAGAACTTTGAGGCCGTGTGAATAAGTTCAGAGCCAGAAGCAGCAGACAGAGATGAGAAACACATTTTCCAGAACTTCCTCTGTCTTTCTACCTGCAGGGTAGTTGAAACTAGTTCAGAATGGGTCTTTACTTTCTCAGCCACAGTCTGTTTGAGTGACTAGTATAACATCTTGGGCATACCTCCCTAATAATGTGGCAAGTTTAGCAGAGGTTAGTGTGCTGCTCCTTGATGCATGTCTTAATCTCCCCCCTGCACAGCTTTTCCTAGAAGGGAATGGACAGCCCCCTCCTTTCCTCATCCTGATTGGTTCCCTGGTGCCAGACGAACATCAGGTATCACAGAATTGCTCATCTTTCTATAGCAAATCATAAATATATAAAATATTTGTTAAACAATAGAGTGTTTTGATTAATGTTCAAACTATGGTAAGACTGGTTACTGCAGCGTATATAATGAAATATTTTGTTTTGTAAAACCTTTACATGTTTCACTGAATATAAGCTTTTAATCTATTAATCTAATACCAACAATGTGACTATATAAAAATATCTGAGTTTTATTCTCTTATATAACAGTGTAGAATGAGTTTGTTTTGTCTGTGAGTTCACCATGAGCATTTCGGGTTGCACATAGATGGATTGTACTAAGTCTAGCTATGTCAAAACAAGATTAAATCAAGTTAGCAGGTCTGTGAGGCTAAATTTTGAGCATGCTATTAAAAGAGATTATTTTGATTATACTATACCTACTAACACGTAGGTGTAAAGCTTAATGTAATAAGTTTTTTATGTTGGTTTACCATTTAAAAATGCTAACATTTGCTAATTACAACTGAACTCTGCAGCGGAAACTGATGGTAACGTTGGTTCAAACCAGCAAAAAAACGCCCTAAATGTAAGCCTTGTTGTTGCTGATACGTCCACCTTCTGTGCTGTGCATTCAGATGTTAGTTATGCAGCTCCAGACTCAGGATACACATGGAGCGAGACAGACACACCTGAGATTACAGGTAAGTTAACCTCCATCATTCACTGTGGGAGGACGCCTTGTATCCATTTATGTTGCATGTGCATGTTTGTGTGACCGATACAGTTTAGCATCTGCTGATCACGTATGTGTTGAACTGGCTCCATGTGTGTAAGTACATGCGATGTGTCTCTCAGGACTTTGTGTTTACATGCCATCTGCCTGCCATATGACAGATGAAGTGTGGAAAGGAGCATAGGGCAGGTTTATTGTTTGTGCATGTGAGAGAGACACACTGTGAGGTGATAATTCTTCGCTAAGCCATTTTTTCACTGGTCTGAGGTTGGCTGGTGAGAACATGTGACCAATCACAACCATGGAAATGTGTGCTTTTCTCTCTGAAGTTCAATGTGGGCATACTAATGGGTTTAAAAACATCCTCCTCTAGCTCGGGATCACAGGCCTGATATCTCAGAATATGAACGCTGGTATTATAACTTTGGACCACACCGTAAGTGTTTTTCTGTTCTATTGACTGGGGACTAACAAGTGTTGGGGTTCATGTTTACAGTATATTGTCATACATAATGTTTGCATAGACTGATTCTGTACATATAAAACCTGCGACTGTTTCTTTCAGTGGCACTTACATATACACAACTTCCCACACTTGTTTTGTTGTTTAATCTATTGTTTTATTGAAATGTTACTGTATGACCTTCCGACTTCTGAGGTGAGATGTCTCTTGGAACGAACCTGTGTCATTTCCTCATTCAATTAATTAAACGCATCGTTACAACGCATCTTCTTAACCAACTGTAAAAAAGCAGGAAAAGTAGATTGTGCTTAACTGTAACTTTAAGTGATTCAAACGGAAATCACATTTGATTTTCCCTTTTAGTCATAGCCTTGACTAAAAAATACAAACCATTTACAATATGTTCAACTTAAAAGACAGGCCACACTTTCAGATTATAGGCCATGGTTCCATCTATTTATTGACACAGCCGATTCTCCAAATCTAAGTAGAAGGGACATGGTTTGGAAAACCAAGTGGTTAAGCCATTCCCAGTGCACACCACAAAAATACCACCACACATCCAACCAAATAAAACATGGAGTTGATGGGAGCAGTCTCTATCTCATAATGTGATGCTCTGACATATGTGAAGTATTACAGTCATCACTGATAATGTCTTTGCTTTTAGCTTCCCGAGCCGCTGACTCAGATGGCATTCATAAAGTGCCAGTGGATTCAGCCCCTATTGGAGGTGAGCATTGGTTACTATGGCTACAGACATCAGTTTTTATCTAAGGTAAGGTAAGCTATCACCTTAGTCATAGATCATCTATGGAGTATTTCTGTTTAGTAATTTTTTTCTATTTATGACAGCAAAATTGTTACTGTAGCTACCATGTTGAGTGTTAATTGGTCATTTGCTGATTTGTGGTAGAAATGTGTTACTAATAAGCTTGTATGACAATGTCTATGCAGTGGAGCCAGTGGATGCCTGGAAGCCAGACGTAAACCTTTACGAATCAGGTAAAGTCTTTTTTTTTCTGCCTCCACAATAATCACTTTGCCAGTAATTCTCATTTCTGACTGCAAGTGCAAACCAAACAGAGGCTATCCAAGGAAACTCATCTGGGTTTCAGCTCAGCCTGTAATTGAAGGGATTTGGAGTCAAATGGCATGGTTGCTTGAGGATAAAATCAGTTCCTGTTTTGTATAATTTCTGCCACAACAAATACTGGCTAACCTTTGGGATTCCTGGACAGTGGTTAGCTGCAAATCCCATGTTTAACGGAAATTTTACATAAAGCTAACTTTCAGGTTGAATTTGCCAAAACACATATTTTCTTTTGCTTTGAAGCAAGAAAGTAGAAAATTTAGGAGGATATACATGATAACATATGACTGAATTGTCTTAAATAATGAGAAGGTAATAATTGTAAATCTTTCATCCAGTTCCAGCAGCTTTATGTTGACATAGGATACAATTGAATGTCCTATCATTTTAATGCATATGCCAGTGATTATTAATGGACACCAAAGTCTGAGTGAAAGTTCTGAACATGTCTTTACGGTACCAGACCTGTTACGGCTGAATTCAGCTATTTGTGTGTTTCTTAATTTTCAGGCTTTAGCAACAGGGAGCAGGAACCTCTACCCAGAGCCCCTGAGCCTGTGTCACAGGGAGACACAAGTAGGTTGCACGTGTTTTTGTAGCTAGTATTTGTTCATTATTGCATATTTTAAATTATGAAATTATTACCTACGATAACTGGAGTTTAATTTAAGTGTCCCCCTGTTAAAAACAGACTGTAAAGTGGACCTAGCCTTCCTGATGGACGGGAGCTGGAGCATTGGGAAGCGACGCTTCAAGATCCAGAAAGACTTCCTAGCTGAGGTGGCTCAGGCCATCAACGTGGGTGTGGCTGGACCCATGATGGGCATCATACAATATGGGTAACCTCAGTGTTTCTGTTGTGCTATTACATACCGTTTTAAAATAAGAAACTTGATGTGACTGCTTGTTGTTTGGTCTGAAGGGATGACCCTGTGACAGAGATCAACCTGAAATCTTACTCCAACTCCAGAGAGGTGAAGTCAGCCATCGATAAGATTGTGCAGAAGGGAGGCCTCTCGAATGTGGGTGAGTGAGCTGCTGTTTGCTGCCAGCTACAGTAAATGCCTACAAACACAAGTGTGAAAGTAAAAGGGGTACTATTATTGCATGCTTTACTACCCAGGCACATTTTCACATGCAAGGATAGAATTAAATCTAAATTTGATACAAAAACACTGTGAGCTAAATTACAGTCTTGATTCTCTAAACCGTGTTTTTCTCCTGCTCTGACCAAAAGGCATTTGGTTTTACCAGCCCTTGGGGGTCGGCTTACAGAGGGCAAGTGCTGTTTTGGTTGCTGTGTCAGAATACATCCACAGCCACATGTGTCTTTATGACTTGCTAAATTTTGCATACCGATACAAACACCATTCCTTTGTTGGCCCAGAATTGCTCTCTAATCATGTAACAGTGCGAGTGGTTGTTGAAGCTTCTTTAGTCCCCAGCAGAACGAAACCTGTTGTTGTGCCAACTTTTAGACCACCAACTGTTCTATGACAGGCTAAACAGGATATCAATCGATAGGATATCAATATTTTTGTGATAATAAACACCCACCTCTGCAATGGGTGTTTTTTGTGTGCAAAATAGGAAACTGTGTAAAGTTTATTGGGTGTACGTTTTTTTAAAGATTGCTTCTGTGCAGCTCCCAAAAGCTCTCAGTCCATGCACACAATGAACACTTTCAACAACAATTGTCAATGGTTTTGCTCTTTTAACGTCTGTCTTCCTGAATTCATGCCTACATTTTAGCCACAGAGGTGTGTATGACGTGCACGTAGCATTATTTTAACCGTCTCCCCGCTGCCCCCTGGTGACCAAACAGGAAAGGCCCTCTCCTACATCAACAAGCAGTACTTCAGTGACGCCAATGGAAACCGAGGAGGAGCTCCAAATGTTGCTGTGGTGCTGGTGGATGGCTGGCCTACAGACAAGGTGGAGGAGGCATCTCGGCTCGCTCGGGAGTCTGGCATCAACATATTCTTCGTCACCATCGAGGGCCCTGACGAAAATGAGAAACACAACTTGGTTGAGGCCAACTTTGTTGACAAGGTTGAGTGTTGTCACAGAGATTAGTGTTACTGCTTCATTAAAACAATTCTAGTCTGAAACACTGTGTGTTCTTCATTCCACAGGCTGTGTGTCGGACAAATGGCTTCTACTCGCTGCCCGTGACGAGCTGGTTTGCTCTGAGGAAGGCTGTGCAGCCTCTGGTGAAGAGGGTGTGTGACACAGACCGCCTTGTGTGCAGCAAAACTTGCCTCAACGCCAATGACATCGCTTTTGTCATTGATGGCTCCAGTAGTGTGGGAACCGGCAACTTCCGCACGGTGCTACAGTTTGTAGCCAACGTCACGCGTGAGTTTGAGATCTCTGACACAGACACCCGGGTCGGAGCTGTGCAGTACACCTATGAGCAGAGGCTGGAGTTTGCCTTCGGCCAGTACAACAACAAGGCCGAGCTCCTGAATGCCATCAAACGCATCAACTACTGGAGCGGTGGGACCAGCACGGGTGCTGCCATCACCTACGCTGCAGAGCAGCTTTTCAGCAAATCCAAACCCAACAAACGCAAAATCATGATTGTCATTACAGACGGTCGCTCTTATGATGATGTCAGAGCACCTGCACTAGCTGTCCATCGCCAAGGTGAGAGGTCAGCCACTGAAGTCATAAAAAAACAAAAAACAAAAGTGATGATGTCACTTGCATCTAAAACTAAAAATGCATGATTATAATTTAGCACTTTAAGGTTTTGGTGAAAAAACCTTTGACCCAGAATCATCAAAGTTTAAGAAAAGTTGTTTAGCCTTATGTGTCAGTCCACAGCGAGGTGTCATGCAGTGTGCGTTTGCTGTGACAAACACATGTGAGGCCTGTGTGTGAAATTGTCTGTCCCCTCTTGTTACCCAGGTGTGATTGCCTACTCTATTGGCATTGCCTGGGCAGCCCAGGATGAGCTGGAGTACATCGCCACAGACCCCGACAAAGAGCACTCCTTCTTTGTGGATGAGTTTGACAACCTCTACAAATTTGTGCCCAAGATCATCCACAATATCTGCCAAGAGTTCAACTCCCAGCCCAGAAACTGAGGACAGATGGGTGGAGGGGAGGATTAGAAGGGGACATCTTGATCCTGGGCTGTCTTTGCAGAACACCGACAGTAAATTTACTCACTCTGTTGCCCAGATGGTGGTGCTGGATTGGCTGCAGCGCCCCATGTTTAAACAGGGAGGGGGTTTGAATTTAGGTGAGGTTGGTGGGTTTTGGACCAAACAAATCTTCAAGTGAATCAGCATTTGACTCCAAATATACAGATGATGCTAATGGTAAAGGGTTTGCAAACACAGCACTGACATCTCATGTATATTGTGGTGCCAGTTTTTCTTTGTTTGTGCCATAAAGAGAACAAAGTATTCCCAAATATTTACAATATTGTTTCCACTTTCTAGTAGGTCACCCTTTATGATGGGTTTA
The DNA here is from genome assembly GCA_034779795.1 of Ctenopoma multispine. Lineage (NCBI taxonomy): Eukaryota > Metazoa > Chordata > Actinopteri > Anabantiformes > Anabantidae > Ctenopoma > Ctenopoma multispine. The sequence goes on along the minus strand of JAUYWH010000007.1, from coordinate 6,474,306 downwards.
TAAGCTGTACATAAGAGTTAATATTAATTTAATCGATAATTTAATAAGGCTTTTTATTGATAACTCTTTAACATTTGGGTAACCATGCTGAAATAAAACCTCAGTAAATGAATCAATTTCATTATTAAAGCTTAGGTACAACTTCTAGAACATTTATAAAGGGACCCTTTCTAGGAGAAGGTATGACAATGATTAACACATATAAAACTACCTTACTGGGATATATTGCTTGCAGAGAAATGTAGATTTAAAGCATGCCTAGGACTTCTCCTCCTATGGCTTTAGATAATTCATACACTTTCTAATATGGTGCTTTTTTATACAATTCTCTGTAAAGAGGATATCCTTTCTTAGAACCGGTGCTTTTTGATCTTCCTAATAGGAGAGAGTCCTCTCAAATACCGTGGTGCTGTTGTTGTAAGAGCTGTTTGAAATTAGGCTTATGTGCAACCAAGTGTATGTGAAATGCAAAATAAGCAACACGAAACAAGGAAGTGGACTTGTATGACAAGTAAGGAAAGAGGAGCTTGTATGTATTGTATCTTTGTATAGAGCAATGGCAGATGCTTCCCAAGAATGAAATTCATTTCATTACACTTTTCTAATAGTGTGGTTGCTTCTAACATTGCAGGCATTTCTCACTTTCTCAGAGTATTTATGATTTTCTCCCTGTTATGTCCTGTTTGTACATATGCATATTAAAAGTCTCGCGCTAATAATATTCAGATCATTGATCAGTATTTTTTGCAATTTTTAATAAAATAAAGAAAATTAAGGAAACTAACAGTGGTCGTATTCTCTTGAAACTTTTGTTGATCCAGTTGCTGCAATTCATGTCAAATCAGAACACGGACACGTTTTCCACAGTCAGTGCGACATTTACTTTCCAGTTTTATCAACATATCCTGTTTCTACAGTGAACAGACTTACTGGAATTATTGAGATGAAAACAGGCATCTTACAAGCTTCAAACTTCAGAATCTACCTGACATGTTTTTAGGTTTTCTTCAGTCAAGTAATGTAGACATGCAAGCTGCAAATACCAAATTCTGAAAATATTTAATTAAATATTTTAATTTCCTAAAATGTAAACAAATATAGGCTTAAATAAAAAGTTAGGAACGCACAGTCTAACTCACTGAATCCTACGTTTTGTATAAGCTTGTTTGCGGTTTCTGAAAGTTGTTTGTTAAATGACCAACATCAGAGCCCAGATAACATTTTACAGCAGGTTTTATTTTGAACATATTTTCATATACAAACCAGTGACTGAGAAAATGGCTCATTGGAAGCTGTACTCTACATGTACAACACCTTGATTGATTAGTTTTTACCCACGATCATTCCCTCCTCACAGTTTATTTTAAACTGGCATTTTGCAGGACACGTCTCCTCCCTCACTGTCAGATGGTTAACTCTTTGATTCCAATAGTCCTACAGTACTGCACTAATTTCCTGCTAAACATTGGACTACTGTAAATATCTGGACATGATACATCAAGTGTAGTCAGGTATGTCCATACAAGTGGGGAAAACTACATACAGTACAAGCCATTTAGTTCAAACAAGAGCAAACTGGCCAAAATCAGTAAATCCTAAAATGGACATCTACAACCAAGTTTGAATTGTATTTATATAACCAGGATGGTTGACTTTGGACACATATGTTTATAATTTTACTTCTGAAGTGTACAATTACTTGAATCTAACAAACAGGCATTATATGTTCTGTATCTACCAGCTTTGCCTTGAAATGCACAAAATTGATTTCTCAACCACACTTATCAAAAAGGAGCACTCAAACTCACGCTGCACAGTAAATTTTAAGACTGTATATATATTTTGTTTATTATAAGCATTTGTAATTTTACATCCAATGTTAAAATTGACAACATTGCAACAACCAGCTCCACTTCTCCGCTGTCCCCTCCCTCCCTGTTTACCCAAAAAAAGCTTGTTAAAATAACATTTTTCAAGACCTTTTTAAAGCAAAGGCACATTTGATAATACGTGTTTTAAAAAGGAAAATAAAGGCAGGCCAGCAAGCAGAGTCAGTCAGGGAAGCAGAGAAGAATTGAGAGACTTCCACGACAGCTCCAGCGAGCCTTCAGTACCCCAGGTTTCTGGAACAATACAACGTGAAAACCTGACTTGGAGTAAAGGGCCCGGACCCGTTTTGTCTGAGAGGGAAGGTCGAGGGCCTGAGGGATTTGGGGTGAGTGTGAAGTCCCAGGAAGAAGTCGCAACCTTATTTCTCCACTCCACACTCTTAACACTTGTCCTGAGCCTCCTAGCTACGGAGGTTAAGTTTTAGTCTGTCTGCGGGGGGCGCTGTGGCCGGTCACACCCAGGCCTGCCTGGATGGTAGATGGGGTGCAAGAGAGCAGCTCTCCTCCTGACTGGCCTCCCTGCCAACCCCCTTCTATGGAGAGTCACAGCTCGTTTGAGGCTAGTGGCTACATAGTCTGCCAGTCCGACAGGAAACCAGTGGGCTGTGTGAGGTGGGACTGGACCCATGGCTGAAGGTCTTTCCCCTGCTGTGTCTCTATTGGTCCCTTATGATGGGAGGCTGAGTCAGAGAGCGGGGCTGCAGGGAGAGACACAGCTCCGCGTCATACAAACACCTTTGCAAGAGCGTCTGCCCCGGCGCTGGCGATGTAACATTTAGTTGGGTGAAATGCTACATCGTGGATCGACTCCTCAAACTTCTTCCTGTGAGCTGTGAACTCCTGGATGCAGGTTTTACTCTCAAGGTTCCAGAGACGGATAGAGCAATCATGACCTGGGGAGGAGATGACCCGTTACAAATGATAAAAGACTGACCGCTATTTATTTTACTTTTCCACACCTGTTGCACAGTTGTGGTTTTGTTACTGCTACAGAACTATATGCACATTTAAAGTTTAATATTTTGCAAACTATGTTTTTAAATCAAGGGTCTAAGTCTAATAAGATAAAAGATACTTACTGCCTGACATGAGATAAAGTCCATTAGGATCTACAGCTAAGCTGGTGACAGCATCAAGGTGAGCCACCATGGAGTGAATCAGCTTCCCGCTGTTGTTGTCAAAGAACTTGATGTGTCTGTCCTCCTGTGCAGTGATGGTGATGGGAAGAGTAGGGTGACTGAGGACCTTATTAATCTGACAGGGAGTACCTGGGTAAAAACAAATGAGCACATTAGACTTCACACAGTGCAGATGTGCAGATGTACAGCATGTACAGCCAACCAGAAGAATTCCTTACCAGCAAACATACAAACCTTTTATGGTGCTATTATAGACTTTATGAACTGAATAATAATTTCTAACAGGTAAACTTGCCTATTGCCTATTGAATATGTAGGTACAGGCACAAGGAAATATTTACTAAATACAGGGCGGAAAATAATAAAATGAGGAAGAGATTGAAAGCAGAAGTAAAAATAACTGCACATTTTTTCCTTCCGTCTTTTCCTGATTACATTTTCACATTGAGAATGCAGCTGACTGACAGCAGCTGGATATGTGAACACATGATTAGCACAAAAGCAACTGGAGCTGACTGCACAGGTGTTTTGCACATCTGACTTGGACAATGTCATCAGTGAAGTCATTCTACAGAGTCTTACTTCCTAAAATAAACTACAGCCTGTGTGAGTTTTAAAGTGTGTGATTATATTGATCACCAGAAACACCACCTTGTGGTTTAATGCTGAGGTGATGAACATTTTAATGCTTCAGAACAACAACATACATTGTGTCACAGCTTGCTGCATGTAGAGCTGTGACTTGTCCACTCCAACATTAAATGTGCCGGGTAGTATTAATGTTGTGGATGATTTTTTTAACTAAAGTTAGCACGGACTGTGGTTAAAGGTGGTGTGCTGAATTGAGATTTTTCGATTATTTTTGTATTTTTTAAGTAAAACTTGTTACAATTAAGTCTTTAAGTTAAAGGTCGCTAAAGAATACCTATCGTCAAATTTTTCGTTGACAAAATTGACACTAATCTCTACACCTACCTGGCTCCAGATTGGATTCCAGACTGAGGACCAGCTGGCGGGTCTCCATGTTGAATAGGCCAATCTGCCCGTTTGTGAAGGATGTGACCAGGTGGGCTGGATCACTGCAGACTATGTCCACAGAGGAGGGAACTCCTAGCTCTTGGATACAGGAAGGTACATAAACATGTGTTTTTTTATTCAGTTAAAGCAAATATTTGGGATAAAAAAAGAACACAAGATTGTCAGTAAGTCAGTACGTTTGTTTTCGTTGAATACTGCAAGAGAGGGGGAGGTGGTGTTGGGGTCCCACAGTCTCACAGTCCCATCTGCAGAACAGGAGAGGAGGCGTTGGTGTGCGCTGCTGTAGACCAAACCCCAAACCGAGTCAGTGTGTCCATTCAACTCTCCACACAGCACAGATGGGTCTGTCAGAGAAACCGCAAGACAAACCAGGTCAGTGAACATAGTTTGATTTAAAAATCCTCAAATCTAAACATAACACGTATAATTAAATTGTTACCGTAGGAGTCGTAGGGGTCAATGTTGGGATTGGGGGTGTTCCAGCACTGTACGGTTCCGTCAACCCCTCCACTGAAACACTGCTCCCCTGTACTGCTCATCACCACACTCAGTACAGCCCCTCTGTGTGTCAGTGAATTAACAATTTGTTAAAATCTTAACTGAATCAAACCAATAGACTTAACTGTTTTTATGCGTAGTGTTTTTACCTGTGGGCCCTGAAAGTGTAGATTGGTTCCACATCTAAAGATGTACTCCTGTGGAGAAACAATGCGTTCATTAATATGCCAACTTAATACGTGCAGATGAATAATGAATTATTATTATTTGTGTATAATTGTATAAGACTTAAATGGACGCATTAACTTTAAAGTCACTTCAGACTCTAAAAATAAACAGAACATCACTACCGACTGTGCACAGGCTGCAGACTTGTGATGTGACATAATGAGTAGCGCTGTGTTGTTGGCTCTTTGTTACATGGAGATGTTTTCCTGCAGCTGACTTGTTTGACCGCAAATGAACAAAATGAGAAATTGTATAATCCTTAGGAGACTGTAATCTCACAACAGCTTTTCTTTCTAACGATACTGCTTCAGGTACAGGAAACATAATCAAACACACTGATGTCTGAGTGTGTGTGTGTGGCTGACATGGCAGAAAATGGAAGATTAGACAGCAAATCAATGCAATAGTACATTTTAAATGGGTAATTTTTGTTGAGAATTTATGAGAAATTGGTCTGAGTGTGAAGACAGAGTGTGGAAGTATTCATTGTGAATAGAAACATTCTTACTTCTTGGCAGGTGCAGTTTTTTGCAGGTTCCACATCTTGAGAGTGTGGTCCTCTGACGCGGTGACCAGGACGGGCTCGACAGGGTGGAAGGTCAGAGCACGAATGCCATCGAAATGACTACGCAGAGTGAATTTGGGGTTCCACGTCTTTCTCATGGCATCCTTGTTGTTGCCAATCTGAGGAGAGGACATTTTGTCAGAACTCAATGTCCAGTTAAACAGCTCCATTGTTATGAGAAGAGAAGTCCTGATAATATGGTTATTATTTCATGAGCTAGTGTATATTTAAGTAAGTCACAAAACAAGAAGGATAATATAGCAGGCGAGATGATGATTTGCTACAGATTTGTGGAGGACGGTGGAAAAGCAGTTTTTCAGGTTTCAATCACACCAGAAACAGTTTTCTGCAGACTAATGTTGCCACATCTCTTTAATTCATGCTGCCTCTTCCTACTCACATCGTATCCCAGACTGTCGGCTTCGTTGGCCACGGTGAGTCCAGCCAGCTCCCCCAGGCCCAGCTCAGACTCCATGGCCTCATCTGTGCCCATGATGAACGCCTTCCCTGAGGTGGGCGGGAAGGTCATAGCCTCAACTGGACACATACCAAATAAATAAGTAAAACACACGACTGTGGGCACAGTTTTCAGGGAGGGAGGGGAATTTAATGACATCCTGTATTGACGCCTGTGGGGAACTTTTAAGTCAGTCTAATAAAGACTTAACACTTGTTTGCTACTCATGTACCTTCATCTGTTCGTGTCCCATCGTGCTCGTTGAAGCGGACCACATTGGAGCGGGACTGTGGGGCCGGTGGAGGCTGAATGTGGGACAAGTCCTCTACATCTCTCAAGTTAGCCAGCATGTCCTGCAGCTTGGACCGGTTCGGCCCTATTTAACAAGTGAGGGTCAGCAGTGTTACCAAACAGACATAAAGTGATGGATAATGGAAGAGAACAGAAATTATATGGAAACAATCAAATATATAAAACAGTGAGTATAAGCTGAAAACAGAAAATATAAAACAAATGTGGAAGAAAAGCAATACTAAAAGGGAAGGAAAGAAATAATTAAATTATATTAAAATAAGAGAAAATGAAGGAAAGTCAGCAGCAGAATCCTTCAGATGAGTTAAAAAAGTAGAAAGTCATGGAGAAACATTCATCTCTTAGTGTGGGCTGTGTGGAGAGACTAATTCAGGATGGAGCTGGAATCTGTGACGTCTCAGCTCAGGCAGAATCAATTAGTGACAATATTATAGATATTTATTTTGAGTCACAAGAATTGTAATATGTAGGCCCTTACAAAAATAACTCAACCCCGGTGCAAAGTAATACAGTAAATGAAAGAGCACAACTGTGTGAAAAATAACAGATCCCCTGATGATCTCATCCACACATCCACAAAAGTGATAAAGCACAGGCACAGTGTGAACAACATAAACAGTTTTCTGCTGAAACCAGAGGAGGAGAAAGTGAAGTGTAAAAAGAAGAAAGTGAGATGAACTGAGGTGTTGATCTCATGATTCAATCACGCCAAGGAAAAAAAAAAGAAACAGCAGTAGCACAGAGCTTGGGCCTCATAAATGTAAATTATAAGAGCTCTCAGCAGCTGAATGAGTCTGAAGTGGGCTGTTGTGTGAGAGCTGTAGTACCGAGCTGAGTCACTAAAAAAGCTTTTAATTGGTATTAATTTACAACAGCAGCAATATTACTTATTACTCTAGTATCAACATGGCTGACAGATGAGGATGAAGATGGTGATAATTATGCTACTATGACTGAACAAGATACTGATGTTGGAAACAAAGCTGCGGAGACTAATGCTCGCCCAGATGAGACACAGATGGACGAACTTTCACATGAATCTTTTGATATCAGACAGTTTGGATGATGACGGTGATGTGAACTGAAATTAAACATTTAAACGAAACAGGAAATCATGCATCAAGCATTACTGTTTGTTTTTACACTACAGTTTCTGCATGTTTCACTAGAAAACAGGAAACATTAAGTAAGAAATGACAGACAAGAGGACAGAGGCTTGATAAAGGTGCAGTAAGAGGAGGAGGTGAGAAAAATAGCAGAGTTTTTTTTTTTTTTTTTATTGAAGCTTTTTGCCTGAGAGGAATAGAAGGGAGGGAGGCAGCAACACCTGACAGGACTTACTCTTCACCCCCTTTTTCCCCTTGCGCTCCTTTTTGTACTGCTCCTTGAGTTTGGTTATCAGGCCCGGGTCCACGTCCCAGGCCTCAGAAACGGGACCTTGCTCGTCTTTCTCTACACAGGGGGAACAAAACCAGACCGAGAGGCTGTTGAAGATCTGCCTTGATGGGAGGCCCGAAGGGCCTGGCAGGGTGGGTAAAGATGCAGAAACCTCTCAGGCTCATACTCTCCTGGAGGATTATCAAGCCTCAAGGAGAGCAGCAGGCCACTATCACCTCAGTCATAATAGGGAGCATTAACAATTCATCTTTGTTGGATTTCTTTTGTATTGGGATAAGTAAGAGTGGTGGAAGGAAAGTTAATGTCATGTTGGGAATTCTTTCATTTGAACATTTGGATTCTGAGTCACAAAATCCTCAGTGCAATTTGTTTGAAAGTGTTGACATGACCCAAACACTCAAAACACACATGTTAAAATACAAAGAAAACATCAACATGACATTAAACCCATTTTTCATGGAGTCTAAGAATAAGTGAGGCTCAAAAGGAATCGGGCTGATTTGACGACATACAGAGGTGGAACAGACATTGTGGTCACAGGCTGGCTATGGCAACGCACAGTGGAAGAGATCACAAACTATGGGTTAAACAGACAAAGTCAAGACATCATGATTAATGGCCACAGTATGATATATGAATGACGACTACTCCATGAACAGTCACCAAATTCATTTCATAGAAACAGGCAAATGTTAAGGATACAGCATAAAATAATCAATAATAATCTTTTGAATGCCTTAAGAAAGGAGAAATAAATTAACATTGATACTGTATGTTCTACAATCTATCTGTTGTGTCTAGACAATAGATTCTTCTCGATTCTCGACTGATCCGTTACTCACCCCAGTCTGTGCCGTCCCCGGTGCCTCTGGACTCGGGTGAGGTGTCCATCTCGTCAGTACTGGACAGAAAATCGAAGCCCTTCAGAGCCTCCTCTGCATCAGGATCTTCACTGGTGTCCATATTGGCTGGTGACGATGATGATGGGGGTTTCTTTCTCATGATCTAGGGTGAGAATATTTAGGTTGTTATTAACAGTCTCAACTTTCTACATAATTGTGAGTGTCTCAAAGGTCAGGACAGGCTGTTTTATTACCGTCCTGGATTCCACATGAGTCCTGTCCTTCCCTTCGCTGTCCTCTTCCTCATCTTCATCACTGAACTCAGCTGCTGCATTCTCAATGAATTTGAAGGCCTCCAGTACAGCGCTAGTGTCAGAAAGCTCAGCTTTCCTGTGAAGCAGACAGTAATGCATGTGTTAATACACAATGTTTAAGTCTTAATACAGTTTAGAGTGTTACAGTGTTAAGAGTACTCACCCTCTGGTCCCCATGCCCTTCGTTGTTGTGTCTGTCCCATTGACTAAAGGCTCAGAACCAGTCCGTTCACCTGTCTTACCACCTCCATCCCCGGCTAGTCCAAGCAGTGCTCTGACACGTTGGGACTTTACATCTAAGATGGTGTCTGTGTAGCCTACCTCCTGCAAATACCTAGAACAAGATAGCAAACACAAACCCGGTTGTTCTTGGCCTGGCTTAGCAGTGCAGAAAGATCCAGAGAGATTATACAGGATTTTGATAACGTTGTACAGTAAAATTGAATTCCACGTTTTGCCAAGACTTCAATATGATTAAGAGTGAGGAAAAGTCTTAGTTACGAAGTACTTCGTTACTGTAAAAAGTGTCATGTCCTCTGTCATTGGTCTAGTTAACAGAATTAGCTTTGCTGAGGCAACATGAGCTACTCATCAAATATTACACATACCCTGCAGGGATGCAGAAGCTCTAGAAATTATAGTGGGTGACTGACTGAAATGGAGGGGTGTCTTAGCACGCTATTGATCTGTCCCTTTGACACACAGTGAAAAATCATCAGCCGGCATGCTGGGACGGCTGATGTGTGAGGCTGCCTGATGGTGTCTGGGACAAAGTCCGAAGCTTCATTTATTTACACAGACAGAGAGAGGAAAAGAAAGTAGGATGATAGAATTACTATTTTTCAAGTCCACTGGGTACACTAGAGCACGTAGTGACTGCTGTTGCCCATGTGAGGGAGCTCTTCCCCACAGTTATTGGGGCTACTGCTGGAATAGTTTCGCAAAACCTTTTCTGTCTGACACAAGACACAATACTATTGCAGAGAACTGTAACTAGGGCTCTGTCAACATCCTGGTATTTGGATTCAGTTAATTTTAGAAGACAGCAGTGATTTTGACAGACAATGATAAAAGCACTCACTGTCTGAGAAGCTGACGGCCTTGTTTCCAGGACAGCTGATTGTTGAGTGATCCAGAAGTCTCGTTCTCATTGGCCTCATCTGGGAGGGAAGTGGAGGACACAAATCAGGGCTCCTCAAACAGCACAGTCTGACATTATTTCCACTCTTTAAACACGACCTCTACATTCCTGCGTCACAGCATCCTGGCAACTACACACATCCAGCGCTCAGCGGCTTCATGTAAATCAACATTGGATTAGAGTGTACTGCTTTTCTTTAAATTCTACCTGTGAAACATTTATACGTTTATGCAAAAACAAACATTATAAATAAGCATGACAACAACTGTGCCTAAAATAGTCAGATTTTAACGTGGTTCATTACTGGAAGAACCATTGCAATTCAGTCCAAATATTAACATCCCAATAGGTAATTGCTGTCTTATAATAAAACAATAAAACTTTGAACACAACAGTGCTAGAAGTAGAAACAAAAGAGATTTGAAACTCATTAGCAATGTCATTTATTTGTTGCTAAAACAAGACATTTGATATTTTTTGACGCATTCTGACACCTTCAAAATGGCTGGTCTCTGCTTCAATCGTGTCCCATGACATGCTAGAAAGCGCAATGCTGTGCGTCTGTGCCTGCAGCATCCAAAATGACACACACTCTTTATGACTGTCTACACTCTGACAAAACAAACAATGATGGGATTCACAGCTCACTTTGATATTCATAAACATCAGTACTTTGCTTGTGAGTCAGCTGGGAATTTTGCACGGGTCGGAGAAACGTGTTAATAAGATTTAGATGAAGAGTGTGTGTGTGTGTGTGTGTGTGGAGGGGTTGATTTGACGGGACAGAGAGACGAGGTGGCCTCAAAAAGTGGGTCATGCCCAATTTGGGAGGGTGAGGAGCAGGCAGGTGCACCACCATACGAGCACCTCCCTCTTTCCTCAGCCTGACACCTCTCCCCTTCACCTCCCCGTCGTCTCCCCTCATTCATAACACTTCAAGGACTCGGGTGCTTTGAACAGCCCTCATGAATAGAGATGAGGACAGAGGAGAGGAAGTATCGCAATCTGACTTAATGATGGCAGAGGACTTGAACATGAGAAGCCAATTAAACTATAATATTATACAAGAAACAGGTAGTGCACTTGTACAGGCGTGAAACTCGGGTAAAACAGGTTACTCTGATAGAAAGGGTAAAGATAAAAATATGGATGTTCACGTTTGGCTTAATTTATGTAACCTGTTTTTTGCCTTTTGTGGTTTTTATCCAATTGTTTAGATTTATTTTCTGACAAAAGTTTTTGACAAAAACAAAACAAAACACCACAACATAAACTTAATGGCCGTCAAAGCATTGTATAATTAATGTTAAAATACTGTATGGTTGTTAATTTCTTTCTTACGTTGACCTTAATTAATGCTTCAACCAACAGTATGATGTATTAAAGCAACTGAACAACATATTTACATTATTACTATTACAGCAACATCTGCATCAATAGTACTCTTTCAGCATTCAGGAAAATACACTATGAAGAAATCTACTGAGGCAAACAAGATTCAACATGAATGCAGCCTTCACATACTAACAGTCCTGCCAGTTAAAGTATGTGAACTCAACAATCACAGTGATTTAGTATGAAGAGGAGGAGTTGGCTGTTGGGGCATCTATAGACTTACCAGAGTCGTAGCTCGGAGGCTTCATGTCACCCTGATTTAACTCTGTCCCATATTTTAACTTGTGGTACTTTGCTCTGGGAGTAAAGAGACAAAAAAGTTAGAGGGATACAAATAAACAAACAGGGATGATCAAAAGGTCTGAGAAGAAGCTATTTAAAAAACCTATGCATGGTTATAAAGAACTTTTGACTATTTTTGTGCCAAAAAGACCATTTGCTTAACTAATTGATTCAATCAAATGTAACGTTATTTAATAAATACATTAACAGCATTTATCACCAGATTGTGTAAAAATAAATATTTCTAAAATAGTTAGAAATTATCTATTTTGAAAAAATATCATAAAATACAGAATAAAAAAATATGATTTACTAAACAGCGAAATTCAAAAATACCACTGTCTATTTCTCCCTTTACAACACTGACATGCAATGACTACACACACATCCATATCAAGGATGAAGAGTCAATACACCCTAAACCTACACCTACACCTTAGTGGACACAACCTGCACCACACTATCCCCCCTGTGATCCAGAGGAAGCAACACCCCATTAAAATCAAATTCATTTTAATTTGATGCATCCCACGTTCAGAAAGTCATTTCTGATATTGCTTCCAGATACCCTCTGAGACATGACCTGTTGCTTAGCAACCGGGGAAAGTGGTAGTAATTCTGGGTTAAGTGTTGCTCCTGAGGCAGAGTCTGCAGTGATCTCACCGGAGAAAAGTAGATAAATATACACTACAAACAGCCAGAGGACGATTCCACGCTTAGTAAATCTGATGATGATGCTCTTCACAGACACAGGCAAAATTTATCCAACCTTGGAGCTTAGTGGAGGAAGGACATAGCACTAACCTATTTTGACACCTGTCTAAACTTATGTTAAGGCTATTATAAAATACCAACAGCCAGTCGTTTTCATTTATTACTGATCCCAGTTTTCAATTACCTATTCCTAACCTTTACTCATCCACAAAGGACTTGTCTGATTGTCTGTGCTCATTTCAGCAATGCTTTGCTGTGCATTCATAGCATTCCTTACATTCCCACCTCACAGTTGTCTAATACACCCAGAGTAGATGCACAAAAACACCAATAAATCACACCTTCAAGTAGTGGTTAAAATATGAGCTTCATCTAACAACAAGACTGGAAGAGATAATTCTGGTTTATTTTAGCTTAAATCTGACTAATAAATTGACAAATGCACCTGAAATGTGAGTAACCTAGCAGAACCTTGTGTGCTTACACAAGTGCAAGCATGCTGGGTCAAAGTTGGATGCCAGTCTTATCTGTGTTGGATGCTTATAATAATAATAGTTTCAGTAATTCATTTAGCCTTCTGATGCTTTTTCATAAATGCTCCAAAAAACATGATACATCTCCGTTCCAGGGAGCAGCCATGTGTCACAGAGAAAGAGAAAAGCAAAGAGCACCCTTTGTGAGATAGTGCCATGTCTCTGAATCTATGTTAATACATCTACTTGCTGAAGAAACAAAGCTGTGACAGTGATATTGTTAACAGGTGGAGAGAGTATAGGTCATTTCAATCATGTGGCTATTATGGCGTGCAAAATACAAATGGAGGGAAGAAGGTGAAAAGAAACTACACTGGCTAAACTGTCTTAGTTCTGCCCACAAAGCTGCCAGCAGAGAGGGGCATGTATAAGTCATAACAGTAATGACAGGATAATGTTCATCGTACCATGAAGGAAAGTGTGAGGAGGCTTCTGTGCTTTTGAGTTTAACCTGTGCCGTCAGTCATGTTTTTGACAGCACATAGCTAATCTCTTTCTACCCGTGGAGCTAGTTTTGTGTCCTGTTTATAGTAAATGTTAATTATTACAGTTGTTTACTTAATAAATGGTTAACCACTGTGAAATATTGGGTAAAACTTTTTTTATTTACCTCTAATTGGGTTGATCTGAGCAACTTTAAACTACAGGCATTTTGAGAGTTTGTGATGGTGTAGAATCAGTGTAACAAAATCACTAGGTGCCCTCCATCTGCAGTTCTCACCGTCACACCAGCTGGACTCAGGGGGAATCTCTCTGACACTCCTACTCCATTACTGCTTCTGCTTACATCAGCAGAGTCATTGGACTGATACGCATAGAATATAAACAAGAGGACACTACAAATTCTCACTTTTTTTTTCATTATCACTTTAAATCATACCCTGGAGTGTGCTATCTCTGTGCAGGTGCATTCTGAAGGAATTTATTATTAGCATTGTAGACTGCAGTTGCAGACTAGCAGCGGTATTTGTATGCATTGAGGGCGGGCTGAAGCGGCGGGTGCTCACCTCTCCTGCTTCAGGGCGTACTCCAGCATTTTGATCCTCCTCACGAGGTCTTTCTTCAAGTTCTCCTGGCCTTTCCTCTCTCCCTGCAGGAAGGCGATTTGAGCCTGAAAACACAAAAATAGGATTGTCAGGTCAAATTTATAGGTAATAACAAGATTTACAGTAATTGTGGTTTTATAAATAGAGTCAATGTTTCCGGTGTTTTGTCATTTCAGATATGAGCTAGCTACAAAGACTTGACTTAAAAGACTAGCTCCATGAGGCAACATCTAACAACAACTACTTCTATTGAGACTGAAATAGGATGATGTCAAATCAATATGCGTGGCATGATGGGAAGTAAAAAGCCAATCTGCACTATTCTATTTTAATCTAACCTACTCACTCTCCCACACATCTACAGTCCCTCCTCTAAAATCCCTTCTCTCTGCACACCACTGTCTCTCTTCAGTAACAGGCAGCAGCTGTTGACGCACTCAGTCTGAGTCAGCATTACAATATATTACATTGCTGAGTACCCAGCCACCCCTACACACACACACACACACACACACACACACACACACACACACACACACACACACACACACACACACACACA
>JAUYWH010000007.1:6446032-6459801 GCA_034779795.1 Ctenopoma multispine | reverse complement strand
ACACACACACACACACACACACACACACACACACACACACACACACACACACACACACACACACACACACAGTGTACATGAACTGCAGCAGATAGAGCAATCTTACAGAAGAATGTACACGTGATAATTAAAAGTTGAAATAAAAAAAACATTGACATATTGGTCTATGTTAAGTCAACAAAATTCACTTATTACAAATTACAAGTTACTACAAGACTGTACTGCTATAAATGCTTTAAATTCCGGTTACATGCAGTTGGTACCAAACAAACCTTTTTTAGTTAAAAAAACAACTAAAGAAATGAGGAGAAACTAAACACACCTAAAGGTGTCCATACAATTCAACCAGTATTTTAATGGTTACAGCGAAGTGCAGAATATGCAAAATGTAGAAGCTGCTAAAGTCTCTAAACACCGCATTGTTTACAGAAATGAGGATAAGCACGTTCTTGTTTCAATTTCAGCACTTCATCCCAGCCCCTGTCAGTTGTTGAAAATCACCGGAGTGTGATGTTTACATGTAATTTCGGATTAACAGAAATGTCAAACAAAGTCTGAAACATTAAACCACACAGCAGCAGCAACATGGTAAGATTCATTGCAAACTTGGATAAAGAATAAAACCACATATTAATACCTAAAAGAAATTAATATTGACTTTGATTCCCTGCATTTCACTCTACACGCAGAGGATGGTGCGAGTTTGAGTGGGCTGGATCACAGTTTCACAGGGATAGCAAGTAGCGTTGCTGCCTGCAATAATGAGTCACGGCGGCACTTCAATCTGCTTCATATTAAAAACAGCATTTCTTACAATCTACGGTTCTCCACAGAAAAACTCAACATCCTGCCTACTTTTACTATTTAGGGTACCTTGGTCTAACAGTATAAACAGAGTTTAGTTCACACCTATCATGTTATTACTCTGTGTAGTTGCCAAAAATTGATGTTAAAGATGGCTCAGCACATATATCACTTTATCTAATACCTCTGCATAGCCTCCAGTCGCTTATTTATCCTGTTTTATGTGCAGCTACCCAAAGCTAGGTCTATACTAATGCATTCAAGATTTACAGCAAAGTTAATGAAATTTCTCATGCATCTGATTTTCCACATCCACATAAGCCAGTATCACTGGACATTAACACAGAAGCCAAAACAGGTTAAACTTCACACTGGTGCATTTATAAGGTCAGTTACAGTAACATGGAGAAGGACAGATGATGAATAGAGAAAATACAAGCAAAGCCCCAGCGGTAGGTCATTTTTCTCCTGAACAATATTGATTTGTCCTGGCAGGTGAAGTGAAAGGTGTTCTGGATATGACAGGAGTAAAGAAAAGTGGTTTAGTTGACAACTGAACAAACGGCATACATTTAATAAAGCAGAGATCAGCTTGTGCTGTTTTTGGAGGATGGATAAAGAGGCACATTAAGGGTCACAAATCTGGAAAATATTACATATGGAAAACTGTAACAGTTTAAATTGGGCCAGTCTGAGCGATACTCAAAATAACTTGTTCAGGATAAAGTGGCTCCAGTCCAAATATTAGTGAGGTCACTGCATCGAGTCATACCAAACTGTATCCCATGGAAGTGCTCTGCTGGACTGAGAAAATCTTCATTAGGATAACTGGACAGTGTACAGAGTAAGAACAACCTGATAGGCTGTTATTCTGAATGCACTCAATGTAGCACTTCACATTACACTGTAGATTAAACTGTACATCTGTGCCGACTCGGAACGTGATCATGGCCATTCACTTCCTTATCCACAGAGTGGCCCAGGGACCCATGTCGTCCTACGCTGCCACAGATAGAGAAGAGTGCATCTCTGTGAAACTCTGGCTCCCCATCTCTCCTCCATCAAACATTAACCTTGGGAGGAATGCAGTGAGTCAACTCGGGCCATAAAGACACACAGGAAGCATTTAATTCCCGGCTTCACACTGACTGCATTATTGGGCTGCTGGATAAGGGCTCCTTAGTCTGTCTGGGTAAGAGACATGCAGAATAGGGGCATCCATCTAGAGCACAGGGCTTTTCAGAGACAGGAAAAGGAGGCAGAGGAGATGGGTTAGCAGCTAGTAAGGAAAATAAACATCAGCCGTTAAATTCATGCTGTTAAAAAGTTATGCAAAGGTAAGAAATAAACAGTACTTTCTACTTTGGCGTATGGTCAATCCTAGTTTGGGAGATAATTTTATACTTTTTAAAAACAAGGACAAATTTACCGACAACAGCAACAAGTCTTATTAAATCACAATTTGAGAGACATTTGAAAACGAAAACTCAAAACTGCACAGACAGACATTCAAAAGATATTCAAAATAAATAGTTTTGTCCTATTCAATGGCATTGAGTTTGACATCTTTAAAGATTTTGCACCACCAATCTGAATCTATAAAGGAAAATGGTTTCATTTTGTCATCATGAGCATAACACTGACAAGTTAAATGTATATCAAACAATTCCACAAAACCTTCGTTTGAACTTCATTTTTAGTCTATTCATGTATGTTAGCTACATAAGGACTTCTGTGTCTTTACTTAAAATAAGAGAAGGATCTCAAGGACTGAGATTTTGTGAATTCCAAACATATTTTCTTTCACACTTGTTCTGCGTCATCACTTAAGACATCTACAACACAAAGAGGCTATTAAAGCCAGACAGAGTCAACTCTGTCAAAAATTCAGTAAGTCTCAACAGCAAGATTGAGCTCACTCCATATGTAGAAGAAATTCAATGGATACTCATACAACCACATGGCTTACACACAAACAAAATGGTCACACGCTCTGACCCTTGCCTCGCGGCCAGAGCTGAAGAAGAGAAAGGTACTGGTGTAAATCTCACATTTAAAGTGCAAACAACCTTTCTTTCAGTGAACACAGAGTTTACTCTTACAGTTACCGCAAACCATTGAGCACCACGATGGCCGACCTGATAACTAGCCAAGTACATTCCACGCATGCCATTACACTAGTAGCAACAGAAAAAGGTCGCAAAACAACAGGGCTTCTAATACAGTAACATGGTTACTGCAGTGTGTTTTCTGTACATTAAGTCACTCACTACTAGTTTTATACTTAGTACACATACATACTAAATACAGACATAGATACAGTCTGTCTGCTGGGACCTGCCATACATTTAGAGAGTGTTATCAGCACATAGTTATTGTTATTATTATTATTTTTTAATCAATTAAAAACTGCTGTATTGTGTTGTATGGTTTCTGTATTGTTAATAACGTAACCTTTTATAGAATGAGAACTATACTGTATATGATGATGGAAAACAAATATGAAGAATATCATTTAAGAACTTCATTTGAATAAATTATAAGTCCGTATTACTATTATTATTATTATTATTATTATTCAGTCCTTTTTCAAGACTTTTCTGGACCTCTGACCTGCACCAATGCCTTACAGCATCCAGAGGTACTAAAAGCTCAGCAACCACACCAATTTATACAGTATCAACAATTCCACCCACCTTTAGGTGCACAAACCCATTGTGGCTATAATGACTCATACAAATTGAGACATTCAGGTGAATTATGCCTTTAAACACCTAAAGAGACTTTGGTAACAATTAACTCCAGTTTCTGCTGACACTTCTCCTCCTTTCTTGCTCAAGGTGGAGAGAGTCATTTCAGTGTTTACAGTAAAACTGGTTGTGTTTTCACAACCACATTCTGTCTCAGAAAGCATCTTTAAAAAGGCTGACCTGACTGTATGTACAAGTATTACACAACCTTCTCCTTACTATTGGGTGTGGGCATCAAACAAAGTGCTTAGTTTAATCCACTGCTCCATTTTCTCCAGCTATGCCACAGAAGCAGCGAGTTACACTGCAAACACACTGTAGACCTGTGATCACGGCTGGAGCATGCTGCTTCAAATGCAGACACTGCACATTAATCCACCTTGCTCATGTCTGCAGGACAGATTCAGGATTGATGTGAGTGTCAGGTTGACACAATGAGCTGCTCCAACTGTGATTTAGTAAAAGATTTCAGCTCAGTTATCTGGAGTAAGCTGAGCTGTGCCTTTCACCTCTTGCGCAAAACAGAGGAAAATCCGTATCATGCTGGAGATTCCTCACAGTCAAAAATACACCTCTCTTTTCCTAAACCTTCAGAGAGACACAGATCTGTTATTTTCATTTCATTCTGAGTTTCCACTTTACACTTTGCTGTCACAGAGCTCACGTCAAGTTGACACTACAGTGCTACCTTACAAGAAGGTGCAAACAAAGGGAGCATGTTAGGCTTTGTGAGGACAAGGGTGCTGCATTAATATTACATATGGCTGATGGCACACATGCACACACACCAGCATTTTCTGCAACAGATACATGTGACTGTAAGGTGTGGTTCTGGCAGAATCAACTTAACACAACATAGTCTAGAGAGTAAAGATGTGCTGCACAGTTAAGAAGATTTTAAAAGGGAAAAACTATTTTAAAGAATTATAAGAAATTTTACATTTTGATGTGGTGAAAATTCTGCAAATAGCAGACATGACTGCATTGCTTGCAAAATGTCTGCTAATCATAATATACATACATACTATATTTGTATAGTTTATCCAGAGGCTGAATGTATAAATAAATACAAGACACTGAAATAGCCCTAATAAAGGGTTCTGTTACATCTTATACTTATAGAAACACAACAGATG
Source organism: Ctenopoma multispine (assembly GCA_034779795.1). Taxonomy (NCBI): domain Eukaryota; kingdom Metazoa; phylum Chordata; class Actinopteri; order Anabantiformes; family Anabantidae; genus Ctenopoma; species Ctenopoma multispine. The sequence goes on along the minus strand of JAUYWH010000007.1, from coordinate 6,455,111 downwards.
CAGACAGAAACCCATTTTCTTCCAACAAAATGTGGTCAAAGCACCAAGAGGGGCGGAATGAGGCAGCTGGTCCCCTTTGGCTTGTCCTGTCTGTGTTTTCAAATTAAAATATCACCACACCTATAAGGTAATAAAACTATTGTAATATACAAAAAATGCAAACTATTGCAATGCAGAAGGAACTGTTTGTGGGGAAAAACATACAACACACCAAATTACATCACAATATATCCCCACATTACAGTGAGATGACACCAATTTTATCTGGTGAGTTCACTAATTTACAACTCTGACAGATCGACAACCTCAGATTTACTGTAAAACTGGTGGAGGCAGGCGAGTTTGTGGCAGCTGTCCCACACACCCACGTAGACAGACAGGCTGTAAGTGTGAATGGAGGAAGGACAGGGGAATTAACGGGCCGACGAGGCAGCTCTACAGCACAGAGAAAAGCTCTGGTGTGAGTCCAATGGGGACAGTGGCGGAAAGCTCAGAATCTAGGATTTAGATAATAAACATATGTCCCTTCAGGCTCTTTCACAGAAAAAATTACTTACTGTTATCTGTACACAGTGAATATTTGATCTGAGCTGCAGCGACAGTCTTTGTGGTGCTTCTGTTAAATATTACCAGTCTGTCTTGAACCAGGGACTGACAATGAGGTTGATTCTTTGTGGTGTATGCCCTGGTTACGTGAGAAAGCCTGTGGGTTGCTGTATAGCATTAGTATCTGTGTGAAAAATGTTTTTTTCATTTGTGGAGCCTAAAAATCTGAGTGCAACGACATTTGCAAACCAGTACTTATATTCTTGAGGAAGCGTGTTCTCTGCTTTTTCACTGTAGTGCTTTCCCCCATTCGAAGCACACAACAAGAGGGCAAAAATAACTGCAGCTTTGGGGTGGATGTAGTGGACGTATTATCGACTAAGGAATGACGGAGACTCCCATTTCTGAATTTCTGAATGCCACGGTATGTGCATGTGTATGTTGCAGCGCTTCTTATTGCTCCACCACTGAGCTAAATATGCCTCAGGCTTTGTCATTAGTTAACGTAAACATGAGCTTGCAGTAATAAGTTGTCGGACTGAAGCAGACCAATGCTAGGGTGCTCCACAGTTAGCTGCATTTGACTCTGATATGGAGAGACGTAATCAAATAAAATGGGCCACATGATAATTACTGATACAAGAGACTTGTATTGAGCTCACATTCAGTGAAGTGAGTCAAAGTCTCAGTGTGCACCCATACAGAGCCACCTTACACCCTCAGTCACCTTCAACCTTCTCCTGGTGTCAAATTATGGCTTCTGACAGAAACTCCTAGCAAGGAGACACTCTATGGAGCAGGGATTTCCCCATAACTGAAGGGTTGGCCAAGCATATTGGAACTCTGCCTAACCTGTACAGGATGTAACATGACTCAACTTCAAATTCTGTCTACCATTGTTAAGTGTTATGTCATAAACCTCTACATACTTTCAAAACCAGAGCTTCTTTTGTTTTCGCAATTACAATTTGATTAAATTCATTTGGACAACAGAATATTACAGCACAAAACACAATGTGATGTCAATGATAATTGCTAATAGTTATATTAAATTAACACTCTGTCAAACAAAATGCTTCAAATTCAATGGCAGCATGTTGTGTATCCACCATTAATTAAAACTAAATACACTTCAGTGGTGTGTTCCATCAATCTAACTTCAACTTCAACCCAACAATCTTACACACTTACTAAAACTACACAATCCAGTTTCAGTGCTAAAATTATCTGTCAAATAATTGTCCAAGCGTTAAATGGAAAAATAATCAACAACCGTTTCGATAATCAGTTAATTAGGGCGGAAACAATTTGTCAAGGGAAAAGTAGAATAGCTGAAAGTTAAACTACTGTTTCAGGCAAAAATTAAAGATGTTCTCATGCTTCATCATCTAAATGTTTGCCTTTCTCTGTTTTATTTTATTGCAAGACAAAGAAAGTCTGAAAATAAAATTATAATGGACATTATTTAACATTTTATGACATTAAATCAGTTAGTTGCAGACCTGGCTACGTTCACTAGCTTAGAGCTGTAGCTTAATCACTAACTAAGAAGATCAGCTTTATTGAGTCAATGAATAGCGAATAAACTGGAGTCTAATCACGAATGACAGCAGACTATGCACTACACAGAAATGGCATTGCATGTACAGCTTAGTTTCTGCCTTATTTCGCTAAAGAGGTGTGGCTCTGAGCATGACTTATCTGGCTGGCTGAGCGGCATTCCTACTGTACATGCCCTGGGCTTCGCCTTTTTTCCTAAACAGCCACATATGAAACAGCTTCAACCGTCTCTCATTCAGTGTCTGTACAACAAAAAACGATAAACCATCCTGGGAAGAGAGTATTCACTGAATTGTGAAATTGCTTTGTATGCTTTTTAAAAGGGTTTTTACCTGAAGTCATATGTGTAACTTTCTTAAAAAATGAGCAATAAGAAAGATGAAGTAGAGAAAGGAGAGAAGAAGATGCTACAGGGTATCTTTCCTTAAGGTTCTGTTCATTAAAGGTTGTAATTATCCATGTGCATTTATGTTAATTTAAATGACTTTCCATCTTTTTGTCAGCACAGTGTTCACTTCACTAAAAGTTAATCCACCAATACCAAACTCTCAAGGGCAGTACAAGGTTACATCTAATGTGGATTTTTTCAATCCTTCATTTAACATTACATATCCAGCACGGTACAGCACCGTTGGAAGGAAATGTATAATAGTGAGCAAGCCAGAAGACTGAAACAATTTATGCAAAACACATACAAGACATTTACCAGGCTTGTTTGTAGGATAAGGTGCAACAAAAACAAGAACTCAAATTGAGCGCATACCATTTTGCCGCCACAAACAAACCACCCAATAAGCCATTTAGCAACATCACTGTGCTTTGCCGCAGTTGCCGCTGCTTTGCTGATAAGCTTGCTTCATGACAGCAGACAGGAAGCTTAATACACAAGCCAGACTGAAAGCGCTATGTGATGAGTCAAAACCCTACTATAGCAAACATGGTGTACGTCACCAGTCTAGAAACAATGCAGGGTCTTCCTCTGGTCTCTTTGTTAGCTGGGGCCACTCTGTTGATGGAGTTGCCTGCTGTCGAACCTCAAAAGTCAATTCTGTTTTTTGCCTGTGATACAACTATTAAAGACGCTCAAGTGGGTGAAAATAATGGGAAGGAAAAACATTTTCCCCCAAACACCAGGCATGGCAATTCAAGTTAAACAGAAGCAAGCTGTATCAATGTCAATGAGTGATCAATGACAGTTCAGCCAAATTAGGTCTAAACAGAGCCCCAAACAAATCAGTTATGCAACTTTAAATATTACACATAAAAGCCCTTCGAGACAAAATAAGTCAACAAGAGTTATCTTGAAACTATATAGTAAGATGACTACAGCAAGTTGTACTCCCATACAGTGCATGGAAAAACAAGTGCAAACAAGATAAATTCAAGATAAAATAAAAACCATAGCAAAACAAGTTTTGCCTTTCCTCGTATATCTTATAAACAGTTCAATACATGAGTTGTCTCACCATCAAATAACGGTCAGGTATACTGTGCACTACAGGTGTACTCATGGACCAATGAGTAAAACCAGTTAAAAGCACTGAGACCCTTTACCAAATACATACAGGACATCATTTCTGATTTTCTCTTGAGGAGTGGCAGTGACATGGCAGCTAGCCTAATCTATGATAAGATTCATACACAAGGAATACTGAGTCTCAGCACCATGAGTACGCGGTCTGACATTGCTCACAGCTCGCAAAAATCAAAACTACTACTGTGTTTCCTGAATGATATTGTTTCTGGGTTTAGAGATAAAATGTAATAGAAATCAAGACGAGGTTATATATATGTAACGTTGGCTAAACGCTGCCATGTAGCGTTGTGTGTTTCTACGCGTTAGCTACTTTGCTAGTAAACGTAACCATCAGTTTGGCGCTTAGTGTACCTGTTTTTCTTCAAACCTAAAAGTCTAAACCCTGTCTCCAACTTCTAAATGCAACAAGCAACTTCACTGGTTTCAGTCATAGTAAAGAGCTCGCAAACAGTCGTCGTGCTTTCGGGTCAGGGGGGGCGCTGCAGCCTCTTTAGCTCCTGAGCTAACGCTAACAAGCTAGCCTGGTAACCAGAACAATCAAATACACAAACTAACGCGACTTACTGAAAAGGAGCATCGGTATGCCGCGGTAGTGCCACTAATATGTGGTCGTGTATAGATAAAGTGTGGTGGTTTTCACCTGCAATTCGGCCCGCTCTACCTCCCATTGTGCTCTCTCTACTTCGAAACGGGCCCATTCGTGCTGCAGGAAGTGCAAGATCCCCGGGATACTGTACTGCGCCCTAGCCGCCTCCCCGGCGTCGCCATCAGGCAGCGGTCCTTTCCCACCGCCGGGTAAAACAGAGTTGTTATTGTTGTTGAAGAACACGCCGGGCCCCGCCTGTTCGTCCATGGCCGGGCTCGGTGAAAAAGTCTGTCCGTTGTCTCGCTGACTCGGGGTGCTAGATACCAACGGAAGAGCAATAACCTGTCGACGGCGCTCCGTCTCCTCGGCTCGAGGGAATGAACTCACTTTCTGACAGCTAGCTGTCACCGAATGACGTCAGCGACCACGACTACGCCCACTCGATGGGGGCGCTCGATTCGCTTACCCAGACACCCCCGCAGAGGCAAACCTTGCCTATTTATCAACCTCCTGCATGAAACGTTTGAAAGTTATATGATTTATATCAATAAGAAAATCACTAATATTAAATTCTATTATAGATCATGCATTTATATTTATATTTCATCCCCAATCACTGGCTAAAATATGCCCCCAAACACACACAAAGGTACATTAAGGTCAAAGCAACTTTATTTGCATTTAAAAGAAGTTAAAGTGGAATACATCATAGGGCCACACAGACAACTCAACTTGTGATAGCAGCTGACACTCACCTATTACACAAATCTATGGATCACAGTTTGAATGAAAAACAACAATTTGTATGATATGCAACACCTACATTAAATAATGTAGTATTTTTTCCTATCAGGAGACAAATTAACTGTCTGTGAGAAAATTACCATTTCTGCCTAGAACAACAGAAAATGTGGTAGGAATGTTTACAACATAATTTAAAGAAAAACAGATAAAAATAGACACAAATCAGTAACAATCAGCAGAAGGTACAGAAACATTGTGGATAAGCCATATAGTAAACCAGTTCCATTTAACAAAAACACAAGGTGAAATCTTAACAAATAAAATAACCGTCATGCTCATGGTGATGCAACACAGAAAAAAAAATGGCACTGTAACTCAAGTCTAGATGGTGAACAGACAAAAAGACAAAAAGTTCAGAAAAAAACTACCGAAAATGTTTATAGAGTCCCTTTATAAATATGAATCAAGTACAGAAAGGCATACATTCACACAATCAATATTTCCTACAGGTTTCAAAGTGAACATTCAGAGCCTTTTTAAAAATAAATTTCCTTAAGAAGAGTTTCTATTCATCAAAACCAAAGACGTGATGTAGAATAAATAAATACCTTTAAGAAACTGTAGTTGATACAGATGTGACATGTCACACTTGATGACAGAAAGCCAAACAAACCAAGAAAGACCAATCAGGCTTTGAGAGTGTGCGGTGCATTTTTGGAGTGTTCAGAAGAAGCTTGTCTTGAGTTTGATTGTTGGTGCAGTTTGCACAGTTGGCTGAGCTTGCCTAGCTGCAGCTTTGGCTTTGCTGCTGGCCTGATTGGCCCGTATAGCAGATTCCAGACGGGTTTTAAGCTCAGGTGCTGCACCAATTACTATCTTGAAAGCAGCTGGATAGAGGGGGCCAATCCGCATTAAGTTCTGAAGAGCAAAATCATGCAGGGCCTTTGAGACTTGGGGTGCAGAGGAGATGGCATTTTCATCCAAAAGGTACGAGACAAGAGTTGGTACAAGGAGAGCGAGCAACTGCACCCCTATTAAACACAGGAAAAAAAATAAAAAGATAATCACTAAGAGCAAAACTAATTATTGAAGAAAAGAACAGAGACCACTGGTTACCAGTAGTTACTAAAAAGCTGATCAATAGAAGAGAACACCAGGCACAACGCAGATTAACCATGAATCATGAGTTGAATAGTAAATACAAGTAGACAAGTAATGTTTCATCTATTAGTTGATGAAAAGAAAATTCAGTGTCAACTATTCTGATAATCTAGTTTAATTAATTTTCAAGTACGAATATCAAGCCATTATGTGGTTTGTGTGTAGTTCCTATATTGCAGTCTTCTCTGTCTTGACATTTTGCCAGGTTAATTTGTAATGACTATAAGCATCATTAGTAGTTGCAACCCTAATGCCATAAATAAAAAAAAAGTTATTAATATTGCCAATATGTGATAAATACTGTAGCACCAGCTGCTTCTCAAATGTTAAAGTTAAAGAAACTGCTGAACTCTAAAATGCAATATACCACAGCTTAATTCAACACAAATATAATATCTATGGATTTTTTATAGAGCATTATGTGTAAGTAAGCAGTCCAATTTGCTTTATGGAAAATGAAAACAAGAGGTAGCAGGAACAAGTTAAGTGTGGGGGCAAAATACAAAATGTATATATCTGAATAAATACTACGAAATATACAATAACGTCTAATCCTGAAAGCTAAATTGACAGTAAATCACTGCAGAGCTTCTAAATTTAAAATTTATTGCACTCATCTTTGACAGCACATATCCAATAGCACCGAGATGTGTACTTTAGGAGACCTAGTTTAATGGAGCTGAACACTTTAATAGTTTCAGCACTTTAGTGGTCCATTAGGCTGGAGCATACTTACGGTTCTGCTCTTCCCCCATGCCAACCAGATTCTCTAGGACCCTGATCCCCTCCTGCACAGCTTGCAGCTCAGCAGCAGTCCCTGGCCGACTGCGCTCCACTGCCTTCAGTTTCTCGACCATCAGTGGAGCCAGAGTGTGGATGTACGGGGTAGACAGAGCACGGTTAGAGTGCTGAAACACTGATAACAGAAGCTGGTAACACCGGGCCTGAACCTGTGGCAAAATGAATGAAATTACTCACTTAAAAAGGTCACACACCTGGAAAGCCTGATGCACCTTTTGTCTAGGTCAAGATTCGCATTCGGCCTTACTGTAATTTGAATACTTAGGTGCTTACCCATGGATCACTGGAGTTGAGGGCATTTCTGAAGCGGTCCATGCAGCCTTTCTGCAGTACAGTCACTCCGACAAGTTCGTTGCTGGCCGACAGCAGGAAGAGCGTGATCGCTGTCAACATACTGACCTGATCCATGTCAGGTCTGGATTCATCTGTAGTAACACACAAACATATTGTCAGTGAATAGTGATGTCATCATCCTCTTCACAGAAAGGCCAGGTCACATTCAGATATCTGTGTGCATTGCTTACCTGGCTGTGAGTACTCAAGCACAGACGCCAGACTGCTCCTCACAAGTCCAGTCCACTGTGTGTGTATGCTCTCAACCCGGACCAGTGGGGAGGTGATGATGGTCTTGATACCCTGCAGGGCTGCTGACACAGGCGCAGGCACTGAGTTGTCAGACGTCTTAAATGCAGTTTCCCTAAGCACCCCGGTGATTAGGAAGAACACAGTAGGTAGGATGGTCATGCTTCCTATAGAGGAGAAGAGCAACTGTCATAAATGGGCCATCATTTCACTGTGAATCCCACATTGCTATGCTAATAATATTTACACTTACACCTAATCTCACACATATAACCATTATTTGTTTAGGGTAGGTTCACTCTTTTACTGAAGCACAAAGCAACCATGACAAAATCTGGCTTGTTAATCAGTTTAACAGTCATTATGCTAATCATAATTATATGCAAATCTAAACTGTGCAGCATAGGAAGGCTAATTGTTCTCAAAAATATGAAAACTGCAACAGTATCGGGATGCACTGTGATTGTACAGATAAGATGAACATCGGTCATTCTTTTGTATGCGTATTGCGTTTTTGTATTCACTGGATATTTTGCAGTATGTGTTTCTCAGGCCTCACCAGCAGGAGAGCAGAGAGAGGGCAGCTCTGCCAGGATGTAAACTGTGTTAGCCACCAGCCTTGCACTTTCTACTGGAAGTCGTTGAGGCCTGAGTGGCACATGGCTGGGTGACTCCTTCACACGCATGTTAAGCTGTGGTAAGTGGCGGACCAGGATGAACACGAGTAGCTCCATGGCTGCAAACACCAGAGACTTGCCAGGAACAAGCTCCCCTGTATCTCCTCCTTCCCCTAGGTTGGACTGAGAGTCTTTCTCACCTTCTTCCTCTTTGCCTTAAAAAAATAAATAACACAGTGAAGTAAAGTACATCAGAAGAACTTTTTATTAATATTAACATCTTTTGATCAGCTATCTTCCAGAGGAAAGAAACTCACAATGGTGACTCTGTGTTTTCTGAATATGCTGCTTTTGTGAGTGAAATGTAATGTAAAATAAACAAGGTTGGGTATATCTGACCTTTGCTGGACCTCTGCTGCTGTAGGTGGTCCTGTGCAGCCCTGATGGTCTCTTGTACGACCGCAGTGACCTGCAGCTGTACTGCAGGAGGATCCCGGGTCAAAAGCAGCCTGTGGAGCACGTTGAGGAGCTCTACTGCCAACAGCTACAGAAAAAACATTTCCACCAACACCAAGGTCAAACACTAGGAATGTGAACATTGATATTCAGAGAGAGAATCTATTTAATTTCTGCAGTGTAATGTCTGATACGACATCTGTTCTGGCTCTGTGCCAACAGGTCCAACAAGCAGTTGTCTAAAAAGAGTTATAGAAATGAGGCAGACAGACATTTTCAAACTCAATTTTCAATTTCAGTGAAAACAATTTCAAATATTTGTAATACTGTATGTGAACAAATTCAAGTAGCATTTTCCCATTGAAAGAACAGAAAGCTTTGTGACTATGTAAAGACCCTCAAAGCAAATTGTATCTCCCCACACACACACACACACACACACACACACACACACACACACACACACACACACACACACACACACACACA
>JAUYWH010000007.1:6429310-6445364 GCA_034779795.1 Ctenopoma multispine | reverse complement strand
ATGGATGGATGGATGGATGGATGGATGGATGGATGGATGGATGGATGGATGGATGGATGGATGGATGGATGGATGGGTGGTGTGCATTATGTGCTCCTCCTGACTATGCAAAGATGATGAAAATACTGTAAATGCTCCACATCACAGATGACGGCTCTGAGTTTCTTTACCTAACATGAGATGCATCCTGTCATTGACTGACTCCTCACAGGTCTTTGCGGTAGATGAGGCTCCGTGAGGGAGGGCAGGAGTCTTTGAGGGAACTGAGGGGATCTCCTCTTTCTCTTCACCAGCTCCAAACCCAGTGCTGTTCAGCCATAAGGCCACAGCATGGAGCACAGGCGCCCACGAGCTGCGGTAGTGGAGTCTTGCTGTGTCTATAGTCTCTGGAGTATAAAATGCTCCACCTGAAGACAGACGCGTTGTGGGAAAATACTTCATCAACTAACTGTCCAATTAAACTAGAAAATTCACCATTTAAAATCAAACATTTTTAAATTATATTTAGTGTTTGATCAGAAGAAATGTGTCTTTTACCATCAGGGGGCAGCTGACTGGAGAACTCAGCCGGTAGTGTGAGCAGAGCATAGTCCCGCAGCATAGCCAGCCAAAGGCGGCTCAGCGAGGGCAGCTCTGGCTGCACTAAGGTGATGAGACTGTCGGGTGGAAGCACATCTGCACCCAGGTCCTCCTCATCTTCATCATCATCTACGCTTCTGACTGGCTTAGCAGGTTTAGACTCGGCCTCTTTTTTAATTTTCATCGCCACCACATACACCTGTGCAACAAAACCCGTGCACACACTTTTGATTATGTGCATCGTTTGCAGCATAATAAATATGGGACTGTGCTCCAATCAGGTTATTTGATCTCACCTCAGCCCATGCCTTCAGCACAGCCAGTTTCTCCATTGTGGTGGCACTCTCACTATACAGTTGACTAGATGATCCCTTCCCAGCCTGCACCTTGTCCAGTGATGAAACTAGCAGGTTGTGGACTCGCCGTAGGTCATTGAGGTCACTCACTACGCCACTACCAATCCACGTACTACACACCTGTATCAAGGTAATAAATGTTCAAATTAATTACAGTAAAAGACCTTTGGTATTTCAACTATTACTTCCCTTACAGGACTTAAGAAAAATGTTAAGCATTTCATTCAAGGCTGATTAGTCATCATACATGCCATTAAATAGAATGAGGGCATCAAAGAATAGTTATTAGTAAAGTAGTACTGATATGTTTTAGACTGTAGAGAGAGAAAAAAAGATTTTTTTAACAATACTGCTGACATGCATGTTTTCTATTCTCCTGTCACTTATTCTTCACATCAGTTCAATAAGTCAAAGAGCAGCAAGGCAGAAATACCAACAGGGCTGAGTTTGAAGGGAAGGATGACTCACTACTGCTGGTACTATTATTGCAGTAGTACTGGCACAAAATATATGGATTTATGTAAGGGCTGTTCAGTAGAATAAATGTTACTGCACAAGCAGAGGTGGTTTCTTTTTGCTAAGAGTAATAGTATCTCTGCATCCCTGTAGGGAGCACATCAAACAGGATTGTTAGGTTCTTTGAATGAACATTACCAGGTAAAGGAAATGTCTTACTGTACCTGGCATGCCTTAGCTGTTATGTCAGATGGTGTATCAGGTGAGAATGCAGGTCTGAGAGCAGCTCCGACCTAAATGTGCAGATAGCAGGCACAAAGTTAACTTAGTTTGTTGATCTTACATTTACTGACTGCTGTTTCTAGAATAATGCAATCTGACACGTTTTTAACTCACATTGGCCTGATATTGTTCCAGGATAACGTGCCCTGGGAACTCAGGCTCTGGTACAGATGCAAATTTTTTAATGATATCCTCCAGGGCCTGCAGGCCAGCCATCCTTAGCTGGTTACTGTGGTCTGTCGCCGCCATGAAGGCCATGCGGATGAGATCAGACAAGTGGAGCACCAGTAGATCTCCTAGATAGACAGGTAGACAGTGGGATTTGACCTCAGCATTAATTAATCAGAAATCATTTGACAGGTTTCTCTTATTTCACATTTGGCCAGTCATTGTTGTAATGTTCCTTTGATGATAGATTGCACACTAGCAATTAAGTACAATTATTGCATCCTCTGAGCCCTCTCTTGCTTTTTTAATACCTTAATCTTGGTGAAAATTAATTGAACGTTAAGTGTGACTCAAAAGAAATATTAACCTTGAAGCTGAGCTTTAATTGAGTTTTAGTTGAAGTGCACCGTTGGTTAGTTGGACACACAAACATGCAGATCAACCATCCTCTCAATCCCAGTCACTTTCCAGAGCTGCAAAATCACTACATATGCTATTACTGTGTAGCCTGTAGAATGCTTTCTTATTTCAGAGGAGCTTCTGTATTGTACATGCTGGTTCTTCTGTCACTGTGAAAAATACCTCCTACAGTACTTTTGCTTACTCATCTCTAGCTTTGTTCCATATTTACATAACATAAACAAACTGCAACAAAATACAGAAACACAATCCAAAATTAGAAAATAATTTAAGCTGGGCTATCAAAAAATTGCTAGTAGCATAAATAAATCACAAATCTTTAAGCAACTCTGAGTTAGTCTCCTCTGGCAGCATGGTGAATGGTACCTTTGGGATTCTTAGCCTGTGCAGAGCGAGCAGCTGCTAGGTCAAAATGCACTTTGTCTGCATTCTCACACAGCAGGATGATGCGGCACAAGCAGTCGGCGGCAAACACCCGTGTAACCCAGCGAGGAGCCACAGAGGGCTTGGACTTATCATCTTCACCCAGGCCTGTGAACATGGTGTCATCATCCATTTCGTCTTTCTTTTCAGAATCTTCCTCATCCTTTTCCACCTCAAATGCAACAGCTCCTCCAACATCTAAAAGATTAGATGGGCATGTTAATGATATCAATAAAAGGTTAATTCATCTGTTTAAAGTCTTGTCCACTGTTTTTGATTTACTAGTCAGGAATTTCTCATTCAATGAATGTTTCTAACCTGTGTCATCATTTGACAATCTAAGGCTCAAAACACATTTAAAATCAGATGAGGCTACAGAAATTAATTCATCTTTCTAATGTTGCATAACACCTACTTTCCTTTCTGTTACAGTTTCAATTTTTTGAGGCAGAATGTACTAAGGTGTCAATTTTTTGTTTTGTAGATCTACCTGTAGTTGCTGCCAGGACATCCTTGCAGAGTTTTAGCCAATGAGAAAGCTTTTCCACAGCAAGAGAGGACAGCATGTGGCCCAGTGTGTCATGAATATCAGAACAAAGCTTCCTATCTGTCTCCCGATCTAACATGCCAAACAGGACACCCTCCAGTCCAGTCTCTGTGATGTTCAGATCTGAAGCAGGGACAACATTAACATTATCAAGAGGTACAGTGACTCAATGAAGTATATTACTAAAACAGACTTTTCTGGTTCATAATTTTACTCACTGATTGTAGTGTTGTCTTTGCTGTCTCCTGCTCTCTTCGCTAAGCTCATGGCATACTCACAGACTTCTGCAGCCTCTCTTTGGGCAAGCTGTCTCAGGCAGGCCACAGCAGCACGTCGCAGCAACAGATGAGAGCTGCAAAGGTGCACCTGCAGATATTCCACAGTACAGCAGAAAATTATAAAAATCAATTAACCACTGTATATGTTGTATAAATTAATAACCATTGTATATGTAGTCTGAAACTCATTGTATCTTACACAGAGGCAAGGCACCAGGCTGGACAGGTTGACGTGGCGTGGAGCAAACATGTGCAGCTGCTGCAGACACGAGATGGCAGCTGCCTGAACAAGAGAGTCAGAGTGGTCCTGCATTATGGCACAGCCGACCAGGCAAGATGAGCGGATGGTGGAGATAGTGGCTCCATTTCCTTGCATACACAACAACACAAATTAGGAAGAGAGAGAAACAGAAAGACTGTTTTCAATGGTTAAATGACACAAATCTGCATCAGTTAGCAGGACTGTATAAAATGTATTACACTGCCACCTGCTGGCAAAAAAATTAATATTTTATGGCTTTTAAAGAAATGGGTCGAATGAGATACCAAACCATAATAAAAAAAATTTGATTTTGTTTCTGCCACCATTACCCTGTAATTCTGGTCCAACAGTGGTGATGAGAGCTCCCAGACAACGCCCCAAGCACTGGTGCACTTCTGTGTGAGATGGAGGCACAGTGAGGAGCAAGGTGAGTACCAGGGACAGGGTGGGTTCCACATAGCCTCTGTACATAGGACCACTGGAGTCTACGATCAAAGCCAGAGAGTGCAACGCCCATGTCTGACAAAAAAGTAAAGACAAGACGTGAATAAGTGTTTGTGCAGCACAAATGATGAAACAAAGCTTTAAGTTTTTGAATGTAAATTGTGCTTAGAAAGAACACAATATGAAACCATATGCACATTCAATTTAACCAAACTATAATAGTTTAGATATAAGATGATAAGGGGAAAAATATATTAAGAGTTTAAACTCTTCTTATTCAACTATGAATTAATTATAATATGCAGTCTGTTACTGCTGATTAGTTCACTCTACCTGGACCTCGTGAGAGGATCCATCCTGGGCCAGAGCCAATAGGATGCTGACACTGGTCTTTAAGTGCTGACCGGAGCCAATTCCTCCAACATATCGATGCAGACAGCCGAGAGCCAGTGAATGGCCTGTCCTTGAAACTACATCACGCGCTGACTTCAGTCTGGATATTTAGGAGGAAAGATATGCATCACATGATTAAAGCCAAGGATAAAAATGTAGATAAAGACAGGTAAATGTCAAAGATGGAAATTACTATCTTCCTGGAAACATAAGTGATCTACAGTGAAATGCACAGCACCTGTGGCACCTTGTCTGTAACTGGTTGTAATGATGCCGCTGTTGACCAAATGCCCTTGAACAGGCAAAATACGCAAATAAAATACTTGCTTGTCAAAGCTGGTCTGTGCCATTCTGGCAATGAAAGTAGCCTCCCCCACAACCTGAGCCATCCTGCCCAGAGCCTCTCCAGCAGCACAGCGCAGGATGGGGTTGGGATTGTCCAATGCTCCCATCACCAGGGCCAGTGCTGACTTACGTACCTCCTCAGGACCCAGAGTACTTTTGTTCTCTGCTAGGCCCTTTAGTCAGGAATGAAATGAAAATCACATAATTTCACGTTCTATATAACACCTGAATGATAAAATAAGGTTATATATAATATAAATATATAGGTTTTATTTTATTTTTAGATTTTCTCACCTTGAGAGCACTAAGCACTGCAGTAAAGATGTTCAGTTGGACTGCCTGCTGTCGAACACCTTTAGCCTGCTTTATACACTCTGCAAAGTGATCTAGCATCTGCAGCCTAAATAATATACATTGAATGTAAAAATAAAAAAAACAGCAAGAGAAAACAAAACATGAGATAATGCTTAATGTTGTCATGGAAATAAAAAAACAATTTTAAAAAATCTAAACTACAACTAAACCGCTCACCTGTGCTTGAAGGAGACATGGGGGAAGACCACACCAAACAGAGCCACTGAAGCATCAATAACAGACACACCCAAAGGAAGAGGCCCTGGAATGGCCTCTCCTACCGGGACACGCAAGTAGATGGAGGAGGGATCGTGCTCCAGTGCTCCACTGCCAGATGCACTGTTAGGCTGTAGCTGTTGATACAGTAATATTAACAACAACAGCAAACACTTCACAGTCCCCAAAAAACCCCCAGATAAGATAAGAATAAAATTTTTTTGGATGTTCTAAAATTATAGGTAATTATAACTAACCTGATCCTCGATGCACTTGTGGTCAGTCTCTTGTAGCCAGGAGCCCATTAGTACACTGTCATCATAGTGACAGAGAGAGCGCAGCAAAGAGGTGGTGGTGTTGGCTGAGTTGTCAGTCAAGGTGAACTCAGCCACCAGCTCCCTCAGGAGGGCGTTGAAGCTGCCTATGAAGAAGATTAAAGCGTTTAGAACACCTTCTGGATTTTCTTTACTGCTGTGAAAAAAATGTGTGCATGTGGAAGCGTGTGTTACCTTCGTAGGTCTTGGGAGGCAACAGAGCCAGTATGTCGTACAACCTGAGCCTCACCATTGCTGCACTTGCTTTCAGGTGAGCACCATGGACCTTTATGATGGCAGGCACCCTGACAAAAGATGAAAACATATTAATCATAAGATAAATATACAGTTTAATCAGAAAACATTAAAAGAAAAACAGAAAATGGTTTTCACGCATGATTTTAATTAATTGACAAAAATCCTGACAAAACACTTGGCATTTGTCTTTATATCAGCATCATACTCACTGAGACATCATAGTCATAGCACATTCAATGGGAGTCATCAGTCTACGGATCACATCTTCTGTGAGGAGCTCAGGACAGTGGGCCACAAAGCTACGCATGGCTACAGAAGATGGAACAGTAGTACTGGTTAGAAACAGGTCTGCTGAAACTACAGAGCATGTGAACGGTAATATGTTTCTTTACCACACAGTGCTCCAGCTCGGCCCTCCAGGGTGACCTGCCAGGTGAAAGAGTCTCCTCTTGCCTTTTCTGCCTCCAGCTCTTTTTGAGAGCGAGGAAACACGTTCCTCCACAGTAGCAGCATCTTGGGGAGGTGATAGCGCACCAGGGAAGATCCTGACAACACATGAAAACACAATATGGTGGCCATGTTGCCAAGAGCTTGCTGACAAATTGCCAAGGAATTGGAAACATCTGGGAAACTTACCCAGAGTCATGAGGGCACCCAACAGTAGCCATCCAGCCTGGGTGCGCTGCAGGGACAGTCGACTATTCTGAGCAGCTGTCCGCAGCAGGTCTTCAGCTATACTCACCACCAACTACAAGAAAAGAACACAGTTCGGCTTTTAAGTCTACACTACCATTTAAATGTTTGGGGTCAGTTAGAAATGTCCTTGTTTATCAAACATGTTTTCAGCTGCGTAACTGCATAATTAACATATTTGCATAAGGTTTTCCAATGATTAATTAGTCTTTTAAATTGATAAACCTGCACTAGCAAATCATCAGTGGCAGTAATGATCTGCGTCTTATTAGAGGACACGAACCTTGCCCTTGGAGTGGGGGATACCCAGTGGACACTGGTGTACGCCTCCCAGCAGAGCAGCCATAGCAAAGCTGTAGCCGCTCACAGCCTCAGGTGAACTCTTCAGGTTGTTGATTCTCTCTGCACAGCGGTCAAGCAGTGGGGTCAACTGATAGGGCAGCGCCACAGCAACACAGCGCAGACACCATGCAGCCGCCAAACGAGCTGCCATGCTTGGGTGCAGCAGAACTGAAGTCACAGTTTCAAGAAGTCCTGGGGAAAAGAATATGAAATATGGTATCATTTGTGAATGAATACCATCTGAATGCATTCCTTCTGACTGTAAGTAAAGAACAAAGCATTAGTGGCTAACATAGCTGGTATGCGCTAATATTCTCGTTAATGGATAATTACATGTTAAAACACAACACTAAAGTTAGAAAATAAAGAAACAATATTTCCATTTTAGTCACAATTACTGTCATTAACAGAACTTCTGTTTGCTGAAACTTAAAAGAGTAATAAAACAAATGTATCATGTGACATTTAACATGTTGTGTCCCACCTATGGAAGGTTCCTGGATGAGTGGGGAAGCTGTTGCACTCAAGCTCTGAACTAGACTGCCCAGTTCCTTTAGTGCACACACCATAACATGTTGACTGGCAGAGACATCGGCTGCTCCTGCCTTGTTTTCTCCACTGATGTCATTCACAACTGCCTCTGGAAAAACATGTGGTAGACAAACAAACATTAATCTTGTGTCTGTTCAACAAGCCCTCGCTACAAAACTTTTGTAAGTTATTAAAAAGCATCAAAAAATGGTTTTGCATGTTTTTTTTAAATAAATAATCTTCTCACACTACAAATGTAATGTTACCTAACTGGTTGGCCAGTAATCAATACCAGCTTCGACTGATTTTCTCTCAAAAACATGAGAATTATAATCCTCTAGAACTAGAAAATAAATAATATACTGTAATTTGTAATAACATAACTGACTGGCTGCATTAGGCTACGCATTGCTGTCACATATCATTAATAAGGTCCTGCAACTACACAACTACTATTTCAAAATACATAAAAGCACACTATAATATATGCCAAAACCTCAGAGCTCTGTGGATTTTACATACAAAAAAGATAAAAAGGGAACAATGATTATGTTTATAATAAAAGATAAATATGATAATAGAGAAAAAAGTAAAATTTGGTTCTGATAGTTTCATCTAATGGTCATTTATCATGAGCTGAAATCCTCAGAACTCTGAATGGGCAAAAGTCAAGACAGATCACACTTAAGAAAAAAGTCAATCAAAAGACTTTAGGAAAAGATTTAAAGCTGCTTCTTGAATTGTGGAATTTTTTTTTTTATCCGCACATCTTGGGATGCAGAACTGACTAAAGAACATAAAGGGGAACATATACTATAAGACCCCACTTCCATCATGACTAAGAGAAATATTTTCCCAGTTACTTTTACAGAAATTTCTAAAAGTTACATTTCAAGAAGTTTCACAGATCCAACTGTTGGAAAAGCTATAAGCAACATGTACAGTGAAAAGTCCAAAACCAAATCATTTCAGATACCAACATTTAACATCTTTATCGA
This sequence comes from Ctenopoma multispine, assembly GCA_034779795.1. Taxonomy (NCBI): domain Eukaryota; kingdom Metazoa; phylum Chordata; class Actinopteri; order Anabantiformes; family Anabantidae; genus Ctenopoma; species Ctenopoma multispine. The sequence goes on along the minus strand of JAUYWH010000007.1, from coordinate 6,436,705 downwards.
GTTCAAATTAAAACTCAGTAAAAAATAACATCACGTAGGTTTGACATAGTTTATAAGTTGCAAAGCAAATCAGAGTAAGAATCATCCTTTTTGAATGAGATAATGTGATTTTAAAATGATTCATGTGTAGTTGTAGAGTGGAAACAATGGAAATTGGATGTAACTTAAACAAATAAAACATAAATACATAAATGTAGAAATGGATTATTTGTTATATGTCGGTGAATTTAATGCCACATGCAGTTTAATTTGCTCGTGCAAGCCAGATGTTAACAGTCAGAGCTATCTGTTCCTCGAGGACTGTAATGCAATAGCAGAATGTGAATTCACAGGCAAACAGCCATGAAGGCTATGCAATAATATAAGCTTGAGTAACTAAAATGCTGAGCTGGTTAATGCTGGATAATGCTACTCATTATGATGCTGATTGTGGTTAAACAAAGTGGTCAAGAAAGATGAGAGTGATCCAAGAGAAGCAAAAGCAGAAAACACAAAGCAAAACAAAAACAGGCAAAGCCATTTCTATACACAAGACATTAAAGAAAAAAAACATCTCCTTACAAAACACAAGCACAAGCCATGCAAAGATTTTGGAAACTGAATGAGGAGTAGATGAAAAATAATAATAATGGATGAGTACTTACTCTGTAATGCTCTGAACCGTGATATTTCCCCCCCATCCTCCTTACCCACAGCCCTCATTTGCTTGCTGATGGCTTGGCAGATTTCTTTGCCAGCTGCAATTTGAGCTTTCTCTCCGAGTAAGCCCCCCAGGGTGGCACGCAGCATAAAGGAGACACAGCGACGTGAGTACACAGCCTCAACATGTGTCTGTGTGGCCCGCGGGTGAGATACTAGGTCCAAAACGTGTGACAGGAATGTGGCAAAGTTGCGTTCCAGCCACTGACCACCAAGCGTGGTCACAAACACGACATAGGCCTGAGGACAATGGAGAAAGATTACGTGTAAAGTGATTAAATCCGACAATGTGTGATAAGATTGCTGTTAAGATTGGGAAGTCACCTCACCTGTGTAACGCCCACCCGCACCTCCCTGCTGACAGAGCCTCCACCCTTCAACATCTCCCCTCCACTCTTCAAGAAGCCAGATCCGCCACGCAGAAATCCTGTGGCCATTAGCTCAAGAACCTCCTCCAGAGTGGCTCGCTTCACATTCTGACGCATAACTGAAAAAAAATTAAGACCATTACTCTAAGAGTGGTGAGTGGTGGGCTTGAAAGATCTCTACCATATACACATAAACTCTATAACCTACCTGCTGCTTGTTTGGGCATCAGAGCAGTAGCCATGACTGTCCCCAGCAGCTTGGCTACTGCTACCCGAACACCATAGTTGGATCCTTCTAGAGCCTTAAAGCACAAAGTGGCCATGTTCTCCAGCTCTGTGGTCCACATGAATACTGCCTCATTCTGCAGCTCCAACAGGCACTGATCATATAAAGATGAAATATAATAAATATAAGTAACATGGAGCCCTGTTAGAAACATCTGCATTTTACAAGACCAGGAAAAATCACTACTGCACACCAACTGCATTTTGAAGGCAAATAAGTTATTATGTTATGGTAGTGAGGTATTTAAGACTGACTTCATAATATACATATACTGATGGTACATACAAGCAATATGGAAGTTAAGTCCGTAATATAAATATTGCATTTATTTATATATTATATTTTTATGCAATATTATATCATTAAAATACACGGGCAACACAACTACCATATGCAATTACAATGGGTGTCATGTTTCCTAAAACAAAATTTGCGCAACATAGCTCAGTTCAGTCAACAGAAATGACAAAAATTAAGTGAGAGGTAGTTTGTCTGATGATGGCATTTGCTCCTTCTAAATTTACTGATGTCATAAAATGAAAAATCTGGTCACTTTTTTAAATCCTTTACAGCTCTATTATAAATTTTCTGTTACCAACCTTTGCTACAGCACAGCGCACAGCCATGGACCTGTCTGTGAGTAGAGACCGTGCATTCTTGTAGATATCTCTGTGACATGAGGCTGCAGCTCCACCCAGTCCACTGAGCACTTTCTGCAGACTGAGGAGGATCTCCCCTCTGCCTTGTGACTAGATCAAAAAGTAAGGGCAAATAAAAGATGATTAAAACAGATAAGTTTCTGAATAATAAATCTTGTTAAATATCCATTACTGTTCCTATACTCCAACATAAACTTGAGTCAAGTAATTCCTGCTATATTACTGTGGAAAACTACTTTGATTCCGTAAATTTGTTCTCATACCTCTGCACTCTTTAATGCCTTCAATAGGTTATTGATAGTGTCTGGAAAGGAGCTTCCCAGCATCCTGCCCATCTTCTCATAAAAAGCTCCCACACATGCCACCGCAGCACTACAAGAAAAGTTACTGTATGCATTAAAATTAAAGTATAATATAGGTCATTTTACATTATTTGATAACATTCAGTGCAATAATCACATACAAAGAAACAATCTGTTATCGGCACTATAAGTTAGATTTAACATACAGAGTGTAGATTCATGATTTATTTATATCGCAGTGGGAGTAGAACAGTGGCTTAGAGTTTACTGACTTTGTGTACTGACTTGCAGTGGTATAAAGTATATACTTTGTGTATACCCCACTTCCCCTTTCAGCTGAATTTGTACAGAAACAAGTAAGTACAAATGAATTACAAATACAACCCTGCAGATCTCAACTAATGACCCATGCTAGATTCAATTAAAGTCAACACTGCATAGTATCTGCTCATGTACTCTACACTTAATGAAATTTCAATCTAAATGCAAATGTGTACAATATCATGCAAAATATGCATATACATAGTAAATGTACATAACACTGTAATTAAATAGGAGCTTACAGTTTTGTAGGCAAGTATGCAGGTGTGTCATCCTTGCTTTTAATGATTTCATTGCATTTATCCAGAGTCTGAAAAACAGTGAAAGTATCGCCGATGCTGTAGAGGGTAGCAAGGTTTTTGGCTAGCAGTTTTCTTGTTGGTGGACCTGGGGCACTGCTGATCAGTCCTGTCAGCTGTTCGACCAGCTTCTTCTGCTTCTCCTTCACATCCACCTGCCATTCAAATGCAGAGGTGTGCAGAAATAAACTGACAAACGTCTTCTAATGAATCTCACTGTGAAAAACAACAAGACTTACCCTATTTGCTGCCACAAGAACTTTATCCAAAAAGCGGAGCCATTCAAAAATGAAGACAGGCCTCTTTGCTTCGGTGATCTGGGCCAGAGCATCTTCATTGAGCAGCAGACTGTGAGCCAGCTCCATGACGACGACCTTTTAGCACGATGCTGTACACCCTCGCCTCTGCAAGGTTACAGGTTACATTAGGAGGTGTGCTTCATCAGTAAATGTCTCTCCTCCTTTCATCTAATCAGACTAACTCCCAGAAAGCTTCATATAACACAGCACCCGAGTTACTATGTATTTATATATCTAAAATTTTCTCCGGAATCAATAAAGTATCTTTCTACTAATCATCTGTGGATATTTCCGTCCTTGCAATGTCTTTTATGACTGTGTGCCAAATACCTCAACATTTATAATTTTACAGCTACCAGCTGCTTTAGACGTTTTCAGATCTGTCTTTAGCCGTATAAAATGCAGCAAGCCAAAATTTCATAGCTAAGTAACGTTAATATTTTGTTGCTCTGTGTTGACAACTACCTGCTTCCAGCTGTTGACAGGCGAGCTGGTTAGCCACCTAAGCTAGCTAGTTCCTACAAGGAACAAGCTAAAGTCTGGCAACGTTCTCACCCAAACTGGACGTTAGTTTTCATATATTAAAACACTTGGCTGCCTAAAAACACGCCTACAACTCCATTTTCGTTAAAAATGCGATGTATGTAACCAAAATGTTAATTTTACCTATGTTTCGACGACCCAGGATGAATGACGACGAGTATTAGCGGTGTCGCATTAAAGCTTGTCCGTCGTGAAACCAAGAAAATTATGTACAGGTCACACAGGTTTAACATAACCAACAAAATTGTGTAATGTTATATACATTCTTTTTTATCAAATGTCTATATGCACCTAAAACCAACACCTTCTTCTGAAATACTTATTAAATGCATTGGAACTTTAGACATGCTGTGAACAATGTTGCTACTCGGAATGTATAGGTGAACGAACCAAACATCCGTGAAGCAAATACAAATGGTCAACGGGATAAATAATTGAGCGGTCTGCTGCTTTTCTGCATTTCATTTTCCCTTTTGTGCGGTCACAATGTCTGATGAAGAGGAGGACTACATGTCTGATACATTTCTCAGTAAAATGTAAACAATGCGTGTGTCTGTTGTTTGTAGTAAAACCCGGATGTGTCATAATTGTTAGACTGTTAGGTGTTACACTTAAGTGGTGTCAATTTAGGGATATTCAGAGGTCAAAAACACAAACTTCAGTTTGCAGAAATTGCTTATACAATAACTGCCGCTGTCTTGACTGTGTTTTTCTAAATTTCAGACAAGATGTTAAACCCGGTGTCAGCATGGTGAGGCGAGTAAAAGAAGCAATGAAGAAGGAAGAACAGCATAAGGAGAAGAATATCAAGAACCGGCAGAAGACCTTCAAGGAGCAGGAGAAGGAAAGTCGAGAAGCAGCTCTACAGAGCTCAATTAGCAACGAGAACAAGGGATTTGCACTTCTGCAGAAAATGGGTTACAAAGCTGGTCAAGGCCTTGGGAAGGAGGGTAGGTTTCTCTACTGAATTATGTAACTTTTTTTATTTGTTTTGTAGTTTTTGGGAAAACTGTATATTGTAATGTAAATCTGCATCAACTTTTCAGGAGCAGGGAGGGTTGATCCAATTCCTCTAAATATAAAAACTGGTGAGCAACACATTTTTAAATGTAAAGCGTATTTGGTAACAGCTGTGAGACCTAACTGGTGGCAGTGGCTTAACATCTACGCTTCTGTATCAGACAGAGGAGGCATCGGAATGGAAGAGGTGAAGAAAAGAAAAGCTGAGGAGGAACTTGAACATTATCGGCAGAAAGCCAGAGCCAAACAACAAAATGAGACCAAATCTTTGGAAGATTTCAGGTGATGTTTGCAGATGTCTAAGAGGTGTATTATTCCTTTAATCATCCTTTCTTATAATTCAAATGTTTTGTAATCTGTATGTATAATCGGGTGCTTTTACATTCCAGGTCAAGAGTACGGACAGAGAGGGAGGAGCGAAAGATTGAAGGAGATTTTAGAAGGAGTCAGAGAGTCTGTGAGCAGCTTGACAGTCAGAAGGTTGGAGGAATTATGGCTATGGCACAGTACTAATGTTGTGCAGTTTCTTTGCAGTGAAAATTCAGGAAATAATTCTATAGACTTTTTATTTTGACATTTGGCTAGGCTTGTATTAGAGTTGTCTTTGCCTTTCCAGGGCATCACTGTCCCAAGAGAAGACTGGTACTGGCCTAAAGCAGAATCTGATGATGAGGAAGATGACCTGAAGGAGGAGGAGGAGGAGGAAGAGGAGATTGTAGAACTAACAGTGCGTATTTATTTAGCTTGTTTATTTAATGAGCTAATGTTTTGTCCTATTATAGTAACCAAAAGTAAATTGTTGTCTTATCTATGTATGGTAGTTTAGCTCTATTTTGGCGCTTCTTGCTACTGTGGACACACAGGACATAGAACATCATTTACTAACATACCATGTAATAAACCCTTTTATGCCTTTTTGTTACAGTCCTTTGATAAACTGCAAATTTTAACATCCTATCTGAGAGGAATCCATTTTTACTGCATATGGTGTGGGACCACCTATAATGGTAAGAGTGATGAACAAATGGTTTTAGATTTAGTGCTGTTTTATTGCCTTTACTGATATACAGTATATCTTTTCCTTTTTTTACAGATGAAGAAGACTTATGCTCTAACTGTCCTGGGGATACAGCAGCAGACCATGAATGAACGCGATAACAAATTATGTGCAGTATGTGCAAACAGGCTCATTATAACACTTATCCTATGACACTCTGCTGTCAAAGGATATGACAGTGGATGACATGTGGCTGTTCTTGAATTTTTCTTTACATTTAGAAATTTTGTGAAAAGGTTTGTACAATATTTATATTTTGAAAAGTTGTGCCATGTTTTCATTAAATATTTTATGTTCTACCCTGTTGTCGTGTGTATTGGTTAATTATTTTAGTTTAATATTTATTTTATTATTGTTCTGTCCTCTGCTATTAACGTCAATACCATTTCTGTTCTCACTGGACAATTGAATGGTGTAAACCCATCTGATAGGTGTACTGCACTAGTAATTACATTCATTTTCCTAATTCAAAAGATCATAAATATTACATTTAAACGCTAAAATGATTAATTTCCTGTATCAGAATTGTTGAACCCTGTTAAAAGGGGCTTTGTACAATACTCTCTGGTAAATGATCGTCTATTATTTGCAGGAGGTATGTTTGACTTAAGCTAGAGCGTAAAATCTTTAATATTTTTATGTAATGACATTAACAACTACAGCTCCCATGAGTCTTAGCTGTAGTCACTGTAATAATGTTTCTTGGGAACTGTAGTTCTGTAGCGTTCACTGCTACAAATTTAGGAAACGTTGGTCAAAAATGAAGAACATGTTTGTACACAGTGTCCAAAACCAAGTCATTTACAAAAAACAAATAGACACGAGTTAAGATATCGTGTTTATATTTCAGACATCATTTTGGAAAAAACGTTTTTATATTTCAGACGCCATTTGAAGGCACCATTTAGCGTGACGTTTACCGAGAAAACGAAACTTAAAGTCCGAGTCGACAGTGAGACCAGTTTCGGAAACATGGACGCGGAAAAGATGTGCTGTTTTAAGATTTGTTGTTGGTTCGCTACTTTTATGTAATTCAGTCAGACTTTCTAACTGTACGTTAATGTATAATGGAAACCCAAAACTACGTAGCTAAATTAAACGAATATACACAGAGGACACGGTCGCAGGTGAACTATGAAGATGTTGGATGTGTTGGCCCTGACCACATTAAAAAGTAAGTTGAATTAATAGTCAGGTAAAACTTATGACTAGTCATGCACAGAAGTAGGATTTAAGGACACCTGGGATTTCGATAGTACAGGCCCCTGTTCAGAAGGAGGATAGACCCTAAATTTCCAATTAGATGCACAGTGTCATGCATGTTGATATACAGCCTATTCTTTACTTTATTTAGAGCCCTGAATAAGACCCAACTTGTCAAGATAAATATTGTATATATATATATTTGTGTGTGTGTGTGTGTAATAATCTGCTGAAATAAGTTAAATATGTCTTCTGATACTTGCATTCAATTCAATTCAATTCAATTCAACTTTATTTATATAGCGCCAATTCACAACACAGGTCATCTCAGGGCACTTT
>JAUYWH010000007.1:6413355-6429210 GCA_034779795.1 Ctenopoma multispine | reverse complement strand
GTTGTTATCGGGACACCACCTAGACAGCCAGCGATTAAATGACGACATGCGGCTAAACATGTCATCACTGATCAGATCAGATTCAGTGCCCCTTTATATTTGTCACACCTTTCTGTTTGTTTTTTTCCACAAATGCACTATTTACCACATTTAACAAATACAATTGTAAAATTATCTATCTTAAAAACTAGATTGAGATATTTCCTTCTTTAATTTTTGTTTGTTTGTTTGTTTGAATATTTAAAATCTCTCTGGAAAACAAGCAGTAGGACTGTGACTTTCCCTTTCATGAAAAAGCTGATGCAAGTGTGTGTTGAAGCTTAATATTCTTTAAACACTGACTCATCTGTGTTGAAAAAGACTTGACACTAGCAGTGAAAATTTTCAAATTATAATGTGCAGCCCCCCCAGAAACCACTCTTCTGACCCAGTTCATCACTGTGTCACATTAATTACCTCACCTCTGAGGATTACATATTTGTAGTAAAACCTCCATTAAACAGTTGTCTTGAAATATCTTATCTTGTTAACAAAGGTTTTATAATTTCTCCTCAGATTCACTGTGAGGGCTGTCGTGAATGGCAAGGCGTATCCTGATGGTGTGGGGAAGAACAAGAAGGAAGCCAAACAGCACGCTGCTAAAAATGCTCTGGAAGGCTTGTCGAAGAAACTATTGGATGCTGTAAGTTTATTACATCTCTGTATTTAATGTATACACGTGTCAGTTTTGTACTCCAAAGCATAGACAACAAATTTATGGCACACATCTCCTTCACATGGGTTTGTTGTTTTTTTTTGACAGACAGAAAACACAGCAGAAGCTTCTACTGCACCAGTTCACCAAACAGGTATCAGTACCCTCAACTACATATGTTGGCTCAACGAATACGGCCAGAAGAACAGAGTGAATATAAGAACTGTGGAGTCCACTAAACTGGGACCAGATAATAATACTCAGTAAGTGTCCACAATGTGTCCTCAGTCGTTCATATTTGTGTAGTAAATTTTTTTCTTCTATATGGTTTTCAAAATTACGACAGTTTCACAGTATTCAAAGGTATTTTTTCCTCATGCATGAGTTGGTGTTAATCATATTTTCAACTGATTGAGAGAAAAGCGCCAGATCACAACACAAAGACTACACCCTTTTAGGGTAGCTTTACTATAGAACAGATAGATACAACAACAATAGATTGTCCTTTTATTAAACTAATTTAACAGCCTTAGCCCTGACAGAATGAAAAGAGAAGAAGAAAGAAGAGGTTTGAGGGATGTTATGAGAAAATTGTAAGTCGCTTTGGATAAAAGCGTCTGCCAAATGAACTAAAGTAAAGAATGATCCACCTAGACTGGTGTGGGAGAAATGGATTCAGGCTGAGAGAGAAGCGACAGAGCCAGTGGGAGGGGCTCGGTGCCCAGTCGGAGAGCAGGAGTCTGGAGACATACATAACGTGGCAAAATGAACGCTAAAGTCACTTTACAATGTTACACACACACACACACAGGCTCCTCTTACCAGAGGACAGAGAGCTTGTGCCGGAAAACCACCTGAAAAGCGACTAAAATATCTGTGTCCAGGGTGGTGTACAAAATCTGTTAATTTGTCATTAAATTATCAACGCTGTAAACCGGTTTTACCTGAGGATGTGGAGGGTGCTCGTCTTAGTTTCATGCACTTCTGGTACTCCACAGTATTTTTGGGGCTAAAGTTGTGCAGCAAAGTGTTTGTGTTGCCACCTCCTGTGACAACTTTTGCTCATCAGCAGTAAATAGTTGTTTGGTCCACGTCCAAGCTTTGAAAGAATCTCCAGACAACAGACAAGCAAAAGTCCTTCCGTGTCATCGTGTTCAACTTCATCCTCTGCTATAGTTTCTGTTCATTTTCAAACGTTGTTACGGCTATTTAAGGTATAAGAAAAATCTATGTCATAACAAAAATAAAAAAATGTTTTTTGGTATGAACCAGTATACCGGCCAGCACTAGTAGTTACTATTTAAAAGTGCTTTAAAACACAGTTTAATTGTAATTGACAGAAACATTTGTTAATTGTAATTGTCAGATGCTGTATTTTTGTGGTTGGTGATAAGGAGTACCCAGCTGCTTATGGAAAAACTAAAAAGGAAGCCAAGGAAGAAGCAGCAAAGTGTGTATATCAAGAGATATGTGGACATAAAACTACAGAGGTAAGTATTAATACATGCTAGTTTTCTTGGTTTAATTAAAGACATAGGAAGGAAGGAAGAAATTCAAATCCTTGTTTTTATACATGTTCAGTTCAGAATATAATCAGTGAACCATAACGGAATAAAACTTTTTTGCTTTCTAGAGTGGAGATGAGAAATACAGTGGTGCATCAAGTCCACAAAAGGATGAATTGAAGCAAAATGTGTCAGACATTTGGTGAGTGTAAACAAGAAACAGTCAATTCTGTTTGATTTGTAAATGTTTTTAATTAGTGTGTGATTTATCTTGGTATTACAGTGATAAGATGAACGATCTGAGTGTAAAGACAGAAGACAAAAGCTTTGCTGAGACAAATTTTATGGTAATCATCAACAACTACTGCCAGAAAAAAAAGCTCCTCTGTGATTACATCTTAGAGAGAAAATGTGGTCCACCTCATAGCGTTCAGTGAGTATTACTGAATCTGTGTAACACTACAGAGATACTACACTGGCACTACAAGCATTTCATGGATAATGTTGATAGATATAGATGTAACAGACATCCTAACACATTGATCTTAATCATTTTATTTTAATTTTATAGATTTTTCTATCAAGTAGTGATCAACAAAAAGCATTACCCTGTGGGTGAGGGTAAGAATAAGCAGGAAGCCAAACAAAATGCTGCGCAGCTGGCCTGGAGTGAGCTTCAAAAACAGCCAGACTGGGATAGTAAGGTATTTCATTTTTCTGTTGTTATAATATGACAAATGTATGTGCAATGTATGTACTTATCATGCAACCTACTATCATTTAAATCAACTTAAGTGTCCCCAAAGAAAAATCTCATCTTTATGTAATTATTATTAAATCTGAAATATATCAGAAGAAATAAGCAACTCATGAAAGTCATTGTAATAATATGAAAAACAGTATAAAACTTTTTATCAATGGGTGCTGGGTTTTTACAATGTTTGTGAAGTGCTGCCCTGTACAGCAAACTTTAATGTTCCACATATATTACATTATTACAACATAAGGAACAAATAACAAACTTTCGCAAATATCCCATCAAGGCTGAGCTCATGATTATTACACTAATGTGGCCGAAGAGAAACTCATAGTACAAACATGCTGATACATAACAGCACGATGCTTGGTTTGTGCTTTCAGGCAGCTTTCTCGTCAACTGTGTCTGACGATGGCACACCGGCCAAGCTGCCCAGATCACAGAGCACACCGTAAGGCACCGACTGAGGAGTTCAACACATGGTAAAGATGAATAATGAGGATATTTTACCAATTTGTCTGACTGTTTTCTCCAAGGTCATCTCAGGATGCACACTCAAAAAGCCTATTGTCAACTCCAAGTGACTTGAACCATATAAAGGATCAGGTTTGTTTTTTCTTAATCAATACTATAATTTTCTCATGGCTCAATAAAGGCAGGAGTCACACCTTGTTATATCATTAAGAAATGGTACTATTGTTATAAGTGTCTGTAAAATGTAGGACTTTGTTTCACCTTACATGCTTACAATGTAAATATAATCAACTATGTTTTCCTCCTTCCCAATACAAAGCTCCAAAGTCCCAGTGTGAAGCCCAAAATAAAGTAAGTCGGCTTTTGAGACTTGTTGTGAACAGTCCAGACTGTTTTTGGTCACTTACTTGTTTTTGGTCACGTTCTTAAACACGTTCAATCTGAAATAAAATAAAGTAACTGATGGTTTATTAAAGCTACGAATTTCAGCTCTAATTTAAGTAGAGCTAAAATAGTGTGTAAAGAACTGTGTGTGAGGTGTAGCCCTCTCAACATGTAGTGTCTAAGGGTTCAAATGTAAATAGACACTTGGCATCCAAATGTTTCTTTTATGTGTCTGTGAGTTAATGCATGGCTCAAAGTTGGATGAAAGATTCAAAGTGTAATTTACATTGAGGTGGAGTTCTCTGTCAACACCAGGAAATAAGAGGTGAACCATAAGTAAAGAAGATGATAGGGATGCTCAAACAAAAGCAAAGTGCTATTAGACAGATATCAAAGTAGTGGATTTGCTGCTGTGTACAGTCTAAACAAGCAGGAGCACACAGGGAAACTAAGAAATATATAATAAACTCACAGTTGATGGAATATTATTAGAAATGACCTGATCACTTTTTCTCGTCTTGTTAGACTTGCAGCAAATTTCCCAAATGCCCGCAGAAACAGCAAAGAGGTAAATTACCAGGATAATAATCATGTTTATTTTGTTGATGTTTTTATTTTAATGTTCGTGTCAAAACCGGTCAAACTTTAAATACTAAAAATATGTATTCTTTAAGGATATAATGGCCAACTTCAATGGGAACGTTGAAGCAAATAGTCCGAATGAGAAGAAATCAACCCAGTCAGTCATCTCAAGGTATGTAAAATTAAATCAAATGAATAATCATGGTTTCAGTACTTCTGTGGCCTTTCATTTTTGTGGTGTCTATTCAGATACAATCATTTTTATATTTTCCACTTTTTGGCCTCAGTACTTCTTGTGTTCATTTACACAGGTTTACGTTAGAGTTTGACAGCATAGAGCGACTCGGCAAAGGAGCCTTCGGTAATGTTTTCAAGGCCAGAAATAAACTGCTAGAAAAGCATTACGCTGTAAAGGTCGTCCGCTGCAAAGAGTAAGTGAAGTAATACAGTAACTTATCTTTCTTCTTCTGTGAGTGCTGCCTGGTATTTTTAATGGAAAAATGTCACAGGCGCAGCTTAAAATAGTTTTATTACTTGAGTTATATATTTGCTTTCCCTTGAAACAGAAAAGCTCTACGAGAGGTTGGGGCATTATCAGACCTCCATCATAGGAATATTATTCGATACTACACATGTTGGATGGAGGATACAGGATACCAGTGGGATCTCACAGCTGATAGTTCCACTAACTCCCAGTAAGTCTCATCCACATCACTGCTGTACAATCCTTGTTTATAAAATATGATATATAGATATGTCACTTTTTCTCTTCTCTTACTTTTCTAGGTCGACCAGCAGTTCATCTGCAAAGTACCTCTACATTCAGATGGAGCTGTGTGACACACGGACACTTAGAGTGTGGATAGATGAGAAAAATACACAGAATATGAAGAAGTCACTGCGGAACTCCAAGAGGAGAGAAGAAAGTCTGCAGATTGCTCAGCAGCTAGTCAGTGGTGTCGAGTACATTCACTCCCACATGCTCATCCACAGAGACTTAAAGGTGAGCTGAGGTGGATAAAATCAGCATTTATTACATCAGGAGACATGAAGCAACATGTTTGTTTGTTTCCTTCCTCCGGTTAGCCTGCCAACATCATGTTTGGACAGGATGGAGAAGTGAAGATTGGAGACTTTGGTCTGGTCACTACTGAGAATGATGACGATGCTGAGAACCTGCTGGAGAGAACCGTGTACAAAGGAACCCCGTCTTACATGGCTCCTGAGCAGGTTAGATGTTCTGGACATTAACTTTTGACATTTGCTTTATCAAATACTGGGTATTGGAGATTTTAACCACTAGTGGTGTTTGTAAAAAAATTCTCTATTGCAGAAGAACAAGAGCACTTATGATCGAAAAGTGGACATATTTGCTTTGGGGTTGATATACTTTGAACTGCTTTGGAACCTCTTTGCTGGCGGCCCTGAAAGGAAGGCGGTGAGTGGTTCCGACAACACAGTTTGTCTCTTCTACAGCAAAGCTCAGTTTAGTATCACAGCAAAACCACAGTTTTAGCCACAACCAGAGGCATTTCTAGACTTTTTTTCTTGGACAGACTGTAGAAGTCCAAAATGACTATTTGATTTAATGACAGTTTTATTTAAATGCCCTGCAGCCTTAGTCCAAGGTTTGAATAACAAAACTATTTATTTACTCAAATAATACACTTGATACTGTTTAGCATGTTAGAACTATACAGTGGACACAAAATCTGAGGCACCCTGAATACAAACAACCGTTTGAAAACATAGCAGTCTCACTATATTAATAATATTTAGTTTAAACACAAGAAGCTTGAGGCTGCTAACTGTAATGTTTGTTACAGTGGATTAGGGTGCAGGCAAATAGCTTAGCTCTATATAAATTAGCGGCGCTATGCTAACTCTGTACAACTTACTTATTAAATTAAAGTCAATTTGTATTTGCAAATCATGAAACACTAAATATTGCAAATGACTGTTTACTTACCCCTTTTTCTCCTTTATGATCAAAATAGGTCTTTTTTGTGTAGTAGTCCAAGACTAAGAGGTTTTGGGTGAAAAATGTCTTTGGGCGTCTGTCTGTATCACACTTTGTATCATGCTAGTTACGTGTTCTCCTCTTTATTCTGCATGAATTCCAGATTTGGGAAGATGCCAGAAACCAGAAATTTCCTCAGGGATTTTCTAACAATTTCCCACAAGAGGTACATGATTTTTCTTTCAGCTTACATGACATATGGAACAGTATTTTTCACAATGTGGCAGGTAAAGCAGTTAGTTCAGTTCAGCTACTGCCTGAAACCTAAACCAGTACTGTTACTGTGTGTATGTACAGTATAATACAGTAATTATTGCAAGCAAGACAAGGGACCGGTTGGAAAAATATATATTAATTTCAGTTACTTTCCCTGAGAAATTGGATTGTTGTTTGAAACATATTAGCTCATTTAGAATTTAATGCCAACAGCATCTTTATTTAACAACATTGTGTTTGGTAACTGTGGAGATCCGTGTCTTTAGTTATGAAAGCTAATTTTTCCCTCGTTCTCGTGTTCAGCTGCTCAACAATTCATAGCCTTCTTCATCATATTTTTCGTTTAATAATGTGACACATGTTTTAAGTGCCGGATAGTTCTGGACTACAAGCAGACCTGTTTCTGTTTCATTTCTTGAAAAAGACATTATCTGCCTGGCAACATATGTTTCTCCAAAACTTGGATAAATAGGTTAAAGATGTGCAACTTAACTAATAATATCATCACAGATGCTAGTTTTTGAAAACAAGTTCAATGGTCCCTCTATTTTTATTCAAACTTTACACAGCTGTCTATATTTTTTGGAAACAAAGTTGTAAAGTCTTCCTGAGTGAAATACAGTTAAGTGGATCCTCAAACAAACTAACAGCTTTTATTTATATCATGAAGATCAAAATGCGTGTTTTGTTTTGTTGCAGAACCAAATCATAAAGTCAATGCTGCGCGTGAAGCCAGAAGACCGACCTGAGGCGAGTAAAGTAAAGACGAACTTGGAAGAGTGCACTTCTGCACTTACAGCACTTAAAAATATGTGTCGCGACAGTAAGAGTGTCTGAATATTACACAGAAAAACTGTTTTTATGAACTGATATGAAACTGATAGGACACAAGTTAGCATGGTTTTATCATGGTACCATACCAATAATCAGTGAATGCCAATGAGACATTGGAGTGACATGAGTTGTTTAACCCTCAGGCATCACTATGGACATTTTTTTCCTCATGGGAAAATTCTTGCTCTTCATCTGTCGTTGTGTCTGTGTTAGGGAAAAAAATGTCCCCCTCCTAAAAACTGCTATAAATTTGCTAAATATGACAGATTAATATTTTTATAGATTTTTTTTGCATTAATCACTTGAACTACTTCAGCCCTGCTCAAAACTAACAAACATTCAAATATTTTCAGGATTGTAACCCTTTAAATGGCAGTTTGATTGCCTGAAGTCACAGATGTTTTTTATGAAAGAAAAATTTTACAAAAAACTAATGTTAAATGGCAGGGGCATTTAAAAAAAAATATCATAGATATGTTAACAAACAACCAAAATATTTGCTTTTGCATTTATAGTTTTTGTATAGCATCAGATTTAAAATTGACTTTACATTAGCGGATAAAAATGTCTCATAGACTCCCATTGTAACCACATATTTTTGGCTCATAGCAAAGTATAATTTTTTAAATTCTGTGATATTAGGGTTTTATTCTTGAGAAAAATTGTTAAATTTTACATTTTTACTGTTCACCATTTCCCCTATTACAGGGCCACACAGAAAATGCTTCTTATTTCAAAGGTTTCTGTGCTTGTTTTAGCAGGATACATGCACTATTTCATGTCAATAAAAACATGACCCCCTTCTCTAACTGCTCTTCAAAGAGCTGACTTTGGGGAAATCAAAAACAGTTAGTGAGTTTATGCACCTGGCTCTTTGTAGCTTGCCATGTTTGGGGAAATGGCAGATTTTAGTGGTGAACAGTAAAAATGTTAAATTGAACAATTTTTCTCAAAAATGAAACCCTAATATCACAGAATTTAAAATATTATATTTTGTTTTAGCTATGAGCCAAAAATATGTGGTTACAATGGGAGTCTATGGGCCATTTTTGTCTGCTAACGTAAAGTCAATTTTAAATCTGATGCTATACAAAAACTAGAAATGCAAAAGAGTCAGTATTTTGGTTGTTTGTTAACATATCTATGATAAATCTTTTTTAAATGCCCCAGTCATTTAACATTTGTTTTTTGTAAAATACTTTACTATTTGTGGGGGTTTTTTCATAAAAAACATCTGTGACTTCAGGCAATCAAACTGCCATTTAAAGGGTTACAATCCTGAAAATATTTGAATGCTTGTTAGTTTTGATCAGGGCTGAAGACGTTTAAGTGATTCATGCAAAGAAAATCTATAAAAAATATTAATCTGTCATATTTTTATAGCAGTTTTTAGGAGGGGGACATTTTTGTCCCTAATGATACAGGAGGGTAGTAAATGAATCTGACACCTGAGGGTTTTAATTATTCTCTTTTAACAAACAAATAAAGTCATGTCCTGGCTGTTTAATGTCAGCTCCTATTGAAATAATTTATCACAGTATATAATAGAAATGGTTTAATCTGTTTGTGTAATGAAAAGGTGGACTTGTAGATGGATCCAATGGACGACACTACAAGTAAATGTTTTTGTATGCAAGTGTTGTATCTACATTAAATGGGCGAAGGAAAATAAACCAAGAAATTCCTTAAATATGGTCTGACTCTGTTCTCATGTGCCTGCATTTACTTGAGTGATTGTAGCAGTAATGATATTCTGTCAGGATTCATTGATGGATCATAAAGTAAAATATAGATCTAAAATACATCCGAGTGTGTTGTGACTCATACAAGTCAGTTTCAAACATTTAATAGTAACATAATTCAGAGTTAGGCCTACGAAATATTTAATAAATAAATTGAGATGATAGGCAATATTAATAAAGGTCTTCATCATTGTCTACAAATCTTAAGATGATGATATTATTGGCTGTGGTTGGCTTACTGCTCTTTACAATACATAACACAGTGCCAGACACTCCCACCAGGTATGAACCTGGTATTTATGTGACAGATGTTCCTACATCAACTCAGTCAATACTTACACGTTAAATGTCTCATCACAACTGCAACCACAACCTGTCATCGTTATGAGGCAGTATTGGTGTAAAACCCTCAGTGTGCCAGTGGAGCTGCTCAGTGGCTGCAGGTCGGGCTGTGTTTGTACTGTTCAGGTATGAACACGTGTAACTCTGTGAACGCGATCCGGGCGTGTCTGAAAAGAGAGGTATCCTCTCAGAGAATCATCCCTGAATAAATAAAGATTATAAGACCGTAAACATTATTATATTGTGGCATAGTTACCTGTCATCTACTGTAGATTTATAGGTAGATAAATTTCAACTCAGTGTTAAACAGATTAGCTGTTAACTAGTCAAAAAAGTAAGTACAGAGTGAACAGCTTTAGACAGAGTTGTCATAGCCATTAGTTTTAGATGTCAGCTTAACTGTCATGAATCTCTTATCCAGAGCCAAAACATGAACCCAGCTAAGCTTCATCACCTAACCTGCAACTACCCTCACAGTCAGCTGTGTCCACAGCCACTGGATGAGGCTGACACTGACTGTAGACCAAAGGAAAACCTCTTTAACAGGTCACAAGTGCCCTTTTAAAGCCTTGCCCCTACCTGGAGACTTTTTTTGCAGAGCACTGTACAAATCTTGTACAGATCCTGTACAGCTTATAGTATCAGTTTATGTGGCCAAACAGTTTCGGTTTCGGTTATCGACGTGTACGTGCGGAAACGGAAACTTAAAGACTTCTTAAGGCAAATCGAAACAGGGTTTACGGGACAGAAGGGAGATGGCCGGTGGAAAGTGAGCACTGGATACCTTTGTGTGGTTTAACCTGTCATTTATGATGGACACTGTAAACTTTGTCGCTAAACTAAACGAGTATGCACAGAAAACAGGATCTGAGCTACGCTATGAGGACGTCTGCTCCACTGGTCGTGACCATAACAAAACGTGAGTGGAACAAGGCTGCACAGCTTTTTATGTTGGTCTTTTATTATTTTAACCTTAATCTGCGCTTGGGTGACAGATCTTTTATAGCCTGACGTGGGTGAGAGGTTATGATGGTGGTTGTTCCGCAATAACCACAGAAAAGAAGCTAATAGATCTGTATCATACTAATGTCATACAACAGTGTATCCAGAAAAACCTACTGCACCAATAAGGAAAGTTTTCCATATACTATGTGTTATTTAAAATGTTCATATCCTCAAAGTCTTGTAAAGTGAATACTACTACCACTAATAATAATATTAGTAACACATATAATTATTATTATTAATAATAATAATTAATTATTAATAATAATAATAATAATTACGTTTCTTTTAAGTACAGTGTTTTGTACCAGTTTTGCTGGTTTGAATGTAAGGTGTGTGGGTGACTTTTTGAATTCAGATATTTCTTCCTAGAGGCGGAAAATAGTAGTGTGCAGATTACATTACAAGATGTATGACAATCCACTCCAACCTCACTGTACGTGTATGACTTTAACTAAACTTTCCTGTATAACAAAGAACTGATCATTCCTACACACAGATTCACACAGAGGGTTGTACTTAACAAGATAGTTTATCCTGATGGTGTGGGGAAGACCAAGAAGGAAGCCAAATATAATGCAGCTGAAAATGCCCTGAAATACTTGTTGGAGAATAAACAACCAGACTCAAGTGATACAGTAAGTAATTATTGTTCTTAGTGTATTACACAATATTAAAGAATAATCTGGTTTGCAAGTATTAGTATTGGGTATACTGGATGTGTCTTCAATGTCATTTGTTATTGTCTTGATAGACAGAAAGTGCAGCAGAAGCTTCTACTGCATCAGGTCACCAGACCATGGAAAACATCAACTACATATGTTGGCTCAATGAATATGGTCAGAGGAACAGACTGGATATAAAAGTTGTGGAGTCAACCCGACTCGGACCAAACAACACTGTCCCGTAAGCCTCCAAATTCTTTGAATATTTTATCAGAATTTAAGCATGCATTAAATTGATGTTTTTATGATACCAGATGTTGTAGATTTGTGGTTGGTGATGTGGAGTATCCAGTCGTCTCTGGGAAAACAAAGAGGGCAGCCAAAGAGGAAGCAGCAAAGCTTGTTTATGATGTGATACAAAGCAGTAAAACAACAGAGGTATGTTGTAACATCCACCAATTTCTCCTGTTTAACCATAGATCTGCATTTATAATATATTATAGAGAATCACACACACAGCAGGCCACATCCACTGTGTGAACCATCTTATCTTTTTATTATCAAGACTGCAGATGAGATTTACAACCATGCATCAGGTCAGCCAAATGGAATGGACATAAATGTCTCTGATATCTGGTAAGTAAAATCCAGTGGTATGAAGGGTGTAATTTTGATGTCTTCATGCTTGTGACACGTTGTTTTTTTATCACAGTAACAAGACGAGAAGTTTAAATTTGAACTCGGACAACAGCTTTACAGAGACAAATTTCATCGGACTTGTCAACCACTACTGTCAGAAAACAAGCCGCCCCCATTCATTCATTGAGGTGGGAAAACGTGGCCCACCTCACAACCCTCAGTGAGTTAAACCTTAATACTGTAACATCTGTAATCTGAACTTACAGCACACTGATCTGAACCGTTTCCTCTTTTTTAATACACAACACAGATTTTTCTACAAATTACTTATCGACAGCAAGGAATACCCTGTAGGTGAGGGTAAGAATAAACAGGAAGCCAAACAAACTGCAGCTCAGCTGGCCTGGTCTGCTCTTCAAGAACAGTCAGACTGGGACAGTGAGGTATTTAATATTTTCTTCTCCTTTTGTATCATCAATTTATTGTTGTTTTGTATAATAGTATAACGTTAAATGTACATCAGGCTATAGTTATGGTAAATAGAGGTAAAATTTACATTGAATAATGACATCTAACACCCTCTCTGTGCATTTCAGGTGTCTATCAGCTCAACAACATCTGAAGATGGTGCAACATCAATGTCACTGTAGGTGCTAATATCTGAGACTAGTAGGAGAAAGATTAGAGTTAAATATTATAACCATGTAACCAGTGTTGGTGAAGCCACTTTGACAACATAGCTTTGTAAGCTACATTACTTCACATTAGAAGAAGTTAAACTACAGAAAGATAGTAAGCTAGACATACTTCAAAATGTAGTTCAATAATTAATTTAATAAAAATTATATATATAAAGTATGCGAGCAACAAGTGCAACTCAGTTGAGTTTATTTCAAATGTATCTACTTGTTCACAGGTCATAAAGACACCAAAATAAAAAATACATAGTAGAATAAATAGAAATAAATAAAAATAAAATGCCCCAGTATTTATGGGAAGGCACAGACATGTCAGCTTTGTAGTTTAGTTACCTGTAGTTCATTATTCTCCAACTCTGCTTATTAATATAATGTAACTATTTAAATACTGTTAAAGATGTACTTACAGTATGTTTGTCATTGTTTTCTACCAGGGACTCCATGTCAGCAAGTGCAAGTGACTCAGTAGAATTCAGAGACTCATCAAACCATCCAAAGACTCAGGTCTGTTTTCCCCTAATTTAAATAAATCTCAAGTAGGTAAAACAACAATGTGCCCTCATAAGAAATAATATAAAAAAAAGATGCAGGAAGCATTGTAAGACCAAGAAGGTTTTGTGTGTGTCTGTGGTTTACTGCAGCAGTTGGTCAGTAAAGTGTGTGAGGGTATTAAACACATAATAAACTGCTTTTATGTTGAAATGTATGTAAGACAGAGCTTTTTAGTTGTTGAGGACTGACTCATACTAATAGTGGTGGGAACAGATCCTGAGACCAGATAAATAGAAAAATATGAATGGTTTAGCTAAAGTCAAATTTAATAGCAGTTAATTGATTATGTCTGACATAAATCAGGGTACATCATTTACTCTGGAACATGTATGGACCAGGGATCAGGTATGTTCATTCTCTCAGACATGTTGTCTGTCTTAGTTGTGACACATCTTTATAGTCAGAGCCGGATGTAAGTCTGTTGTCTATAATCTTTTCAACATTATAAATGCATGTTGTGTATTTATTTTATTATCTAAGGATGCTGTCAAAAAGAAAAGAGAGGATCACAGTGTGAGTGATACATCAACCCAGTCAAGGTATTAAAATGCAATCAATTTTAATTTACAGCATGTTTTTTTTTAACTTATGCAGGTTGTCATTAAATAAATGTTACTGAGCTTTTTTCTGTTGTGCTTCAACAAATGTGTGACTCTCTGTAGGTTCACTTCAGAGTTTGATTCCATAGAGCCTCTTGGCAAAGGAGGGTTTGGACATGTTTACAAAGCAAGAGAGAAACTGTTGGACAAATATTTTGCCATCAAGATTGTCCACTGTAAAAAGTAAGTTAATTATGCAGAGTAATATATATTTGTAATGTATAACACATTATATGAGAGTTTCTTTTATTAACTGAGCCATTTTCATACAGAAAAGCTCTGCGGGAGGTGAAGGCGTTATCAGACCTCAGTCACCAGCACATTGTTAGATACTTCAATTGTTGGAAGGAGGCTTCAGAATACAAACAGGACAGTACAGACAGTGACAGCAGTCAGTAAGTCTCACCCAATCATATCATTACTGTACTTTATATATTTACTAAAGAATCATCATCATTTCATCATTTTCTCTTCTAGGTCTGTGAGTAATTCATCATCACAGTTCCTCTATATCAAGATGGAATTATGTGACAAAAAAACACTTAAAAACTGGATAAAGAAGAGGAACAAGATCACACAGCAAGACTCCAAGAGAAGGGAAGATGTTCTGATCATTGCTCAGCAAATTGTCAGTGGAGTCGAGTACATTCACTCCAGAAATCTCATTCACAGGGATCTTAAGGTGAGACAAAGTTGATATGACTATCTTGGACGTTTACTGTATATTTGTTCTTTATATTTTGACTCTGTGCTGTAAATGTGTCAGTGTGTACTGACATTTACTAATAAATGTTAGTGTTGTTGGGCGGCACGGTGGTGTAGTGGTTAGCACGTTGCCTTTCTGTGTGGAGTTTGCATGTTCTCCCCGTGTCTGCGTGGGTTTCCTCCGGGTACTCCGGTTTCCTCCCACCGTCCAAAGACATGCATGTCAGGTTGATTGGGCCTTCCGAAATTGTCCGTAGGTGTGTATGTGAGTGTGCGTGGTTGTTTGTCTGTCGGCCCTGCGATGGACTGGCGATCTGTCCGGGCTGTACCCCGCCTCTCGCCCGAAGATAGCTGGGATAGGTTCCAGCACCCCCCGCGACCCGAAATGGATTAAGCGGTAGATAATGGATGGATGGATGGATGTTAGTGTTGTTAAATTCAGAGATTTGCTGTTGCAACCTAAAAGTTGTTTAGGTTATTATCTTATTAAAATCTTGATCGATTTTAATAAGGTTTAATTAGATGTTTGTGCGTTGCTCCGGTCAGCCTGCCAACATCATGTTCGGACATGACGGAAAAGTGATGAAAAGATCGGAGACTTTGGTCTGGTCACTACCGAGAGTCATGATGATGCTGAGAACCTGCTGGCGAGAACAGAGAAAAAAGGAACTGAGTCTTACATGGCCCCCGAACAGGTGAGCTGGTCTATATGAACATTATATTCATCTGTATTAGTTTTTTGAATGCTCTGCATTTAAAAAAAGCGACACTGCTTGACCATGATCGCTTATTTTATGTGGCCTAACTGCCGAATTGAAAGGGGAATTTTTCTCAAATACAACGTTGTTATTAGTTTCACAGGGAAGATTGACATTCCCACCTTTAACTCCTGCCTCCGTGTCACAGAGCAGATGAGACTTGAAACATAAACTCTCTGGTCCATTCCAGATTAAAGTTATACTGGTCCTATAGAGGTGTTTAAAGTGGTAGAAATGGATGAGATGCTTAATAATTGTAGTATGACCCAGAAAAGTGCAATGATGTTAAACTAGGGCAGAGAAAGCCTTTTATCAAAAGATATAGGTCCTGATCAGTTTTTGGCAATGGGAAAGTAGTAACAATGGGTTAGATATTCTATAATGCTGTAAATATTTGCAATAAAGGGTATACATGTAGTTTAGAGTTTTTGCACAATTTGAAAGCGAAAGAAGCAGCTGTAGTTGTATATAAACTGAGATACGTCTTTAACAGGCTGCGCACGCTCCCACGGACGGTGATCAGTTTTTGGCGCAGCACTGTTGAAATCATCACATTCAGTTACTGTGTGTACATCTTAGCTTGGGCTATTGGAACATCATTTCAAAGTTTACAGTGGCTTGCGAAAGTATCCGGCCCCCTTGAACTTTTCCACATGTTGTCACATTACAGCCACAAACATGAAT
>JAUYWH010000007.1:6308041-6413255 GCA_034779795.1 Ctenopoma multispine | reverse complement strand
GAATTGATTCATGTTTGTGGCTGTAATGTGACAAAATGTGGAAAAGTTCAAGGGGGCCGGATACTTTCGCAAGCCACAGTAACTACAAGTTTAATCAGTGATTAGAGTAAGCTGATACAATACATTTACCTCATAACTATATTGTTTATTCTGTTAGGATAAAGAGGATCCATTAATCTACTCAAGTGCCGCTTGTTAATACCACATTTTTACTTTATTACAGAAGAGTGAGATGACGAAGAAAGAAGAAGCAACTGGAAGAAAGAAGTCCAGTTGCCATGACTCAATCCTCAGACATTATAATCACAAAGTGGACATATTTGCTTTGGGGTTGATTTACTTTGAACTCCTCTGGAAACTCTCTACAGGCCATGAAAGAGGAGTGGTAAGTCTCTCATATTCAAAATGCAGCACTGTGTTTTATTATAGACGTTTCACAAATGACTTGCCTTTAAATCCTTTTAGTGTATTACAGAAGCCTGTGTCAATGCTACACAAATACCAGTGCAGACACCTCTACATGGGAGTTACAAACATTAAATACCACATGAGATAAATCTTTGTTTATCTTAATGTGCCATGTCTAGTATGGTATGTAACATGCTCTTTCACCTTTCTCTGAATACCAGATTTGGAAGGATGCCCGGTGTCAAAAGCTCCCCGAAGATTTTAGAAAGGCTTTTTTTCAAGAGGTAGATTATCATATTCTTACTTTCCAAACTGATATGAACTGAACTGACATTCAGGGATTTGTACCACTGGTAATTCCATAGTCATGTTTAAGTACTAAGTACTGTACATGCTCTAATAATTGTACTGTACTGTAAAATACTGCACTAAGCAGTAGCAAAAGCAAACAGTGTATTTTAAACTGTATTGACTATGATCCTGTAGGCCTGGTCCAGATATATTTGACAACTAGTAATAACTAGCAGTCAACTTTCTCTCTGAATTGTACTGGATTATAAATTAAGGTAAAATGGAAATACTGCAGTACCTCAAAATTGTACTTAATGACATTACTTCAGTAAATGTACTTACATGTACGGCCTGTGTTGATTGGTCAGTTGACTTGAGTAGGTGTTCATGTCAGAAAAACTGAGGAGCAGATTTTACAGTAAGACAGTGTTAGATAACGTTTATACAAACCTGACGGTCACTGATTACATACATACTGTATATGTATATTTCTTGCAGTACAAAATGATCACGTCGATGCTGTGTGAGAAGCCAGAGGACCGACCTGAAGCAAGTGAACTGAAGGCAGAGCTGGAAAACTGGGTTCAGACATGCAGCGAACAACAAAATATGCGTCAGCAAAATGTGACTGTCTGAGTATCTCGAGAGTTTGTGATTAGTCATATGAGATTATGGAAACGTGTTTTTTCTGATGCCTGTGGTGTAATGAAATGACTCGATGTATTATTATGCTGTCTGATTTGGTAGGGAATGGTTAACGTACTGTATTATAGCAATTTAAAATGAGACCTATATGAAGCACTTCATTTGTTACATTCAACCAGATGCACTCTCACACTTTAAGGCAGACCACAATAGTTTGTGGTTTCGTTTTGCAAAATGACAGTTCAACATTTAAACAGTTTAATCATTCCACCAGCAAATCCTGAACAACCAGAAAAGGCACCAAATATAATTGGTTTTATTACCATTTGGTTTTCTATAACATGAAATATGATTGTTTATTTTTTTAATCAATTCAAACTTGTCTCATTTTTATTCTAAATAATCATGTGACAGGTAATTAGCAGGGGCGGCACGGTGGTGTAGTGGTTAGCAGTTAACCTTTAATTCAATGTATAATTCAAATGTGTGTTTTGTTTTTATTGAATATGTAATTCTGAAAATAAAATAACGGTTATTGGGGAGATGTACTTCGTTTGTATCATTGTATCATGTATGTATTATATTTTATTTGTATTATTTTGTCTTTGCCACAGGCCTGTGAGACATTCAGTAGGGGGACTGTTTTTAACTGTTCTGAATAATTTTATTATGACTTTTGTCCTGTCCAGAGCCTTTTTCAGCATTTGAAAACATTTGAAAGTGAATTGTGTTTAGATATATAAGCACTGCCTGGACTGGCACACTGGTGTTTTGCTAGTTGGTCAGGAGTCCGTGTTCATCTGCGGCTGTAAGTTGTTAAAACTGCTGGCCGTTTGTTCTGCCTGGGTCACGTCAGCTAGACGGATTTTAATACCAGAGCTTCCATTTACATTAACATTTGAATCTGTGTAATTGTGCGTGCGTCTAGGCCGTAGTTTTATACATATTTTGAACTTCATATTGTTTTTAGATATCATGAAACTTTTCAAGCAGTTTAAGCTCCCCTGCCTCTGAAATCAAAATGTCATTTCATTCATTTTCCCCTCCATGATGGCTGTATTCTTACTTTATAAGTCTTTGAGCACAGTCAGTCCACAATAAATACAACACAGCAAACCTGAGACAGTCTTTTACAGTAGGAATACATAGAAAAAGTAAAAGTAACAGGAATAATGTATTTCTACTCAGACATTTTTACCATATCTGTTTTTAACAGAGTTTGTGTTTTAGTAGTTGGTATTTTGTTGAAAGTGGAACTACAGGACAAATAAAACATGCATAATTTGACCATTTTATGACTAAATTAATGACATATTTCTCACAGTCAAGATGTACATATCACTTAACAGTTGTCTTTTCTTTTCATCTTTTGAATTTCATCACACACCATTTTTCAAGATTGCTACTTTATGACTTAGAAAGAGAAGACAACAATAAACTGCTAATATGTCGGAGAGATGTTGTGTTTTAGGACATAAAATAACAATTCAGCTACCGATGCTGGACTAGGCCAGATTGTTGTTGTCTTTTGCAGTGTGGCCAGTAGGGGGAGCTGTGGCTCTGCAGAGTGTTCAGGATGTGCCTGCTGACTCCAGGCCTCCTCAGCCTGTGGGTGAGAGGTTTATTCACAGTGAGAGGGCCAAAACAGAGGGAGCTGTCTGACATTTAATCATGCCTCCGGCGCATGCTGGATGATTAGCATCTCTGTAGAAAACAACAGTAACAAGTGCCAAATGCAGGATCCCACACAATCACCTGGCCTTGGTGCACGCAGCCGCATAGGACCCAGTAATCAGCACAAATCACTTCCTGTGGTTCAATATGTTAGCTCAACAATCACCACACTACAAAGCCGCCTAACACTGGCTTAATGCCTGTGGATAAAGGACATGGCTGGATGCATTGCCTTCATTTAGGTTGAATAACCTGGCTGATTTCTGTTTAATCACCCATGGCCTGTAAAAATCTGATGGTGACAGCTAAAAGCTAGAAGGAGAGAAAAGCTGCTAAATAAACTGTAAATGCAGGATTACTATAGAAAACAAGATATTTTGAGATTCTTTGGGAGTTTATTAAGGTCTCAAAAGCCCTCTGAAGTTGATATATAATTAAATAAAAATGTATTTTTTGAAACACAACCAACAACACTGATATCAAAGTTGATATGAGCCATATGTTAGCTATTAGCTGGTTATTTACACATCAAGCAGACACAAAGGCATCTTAGCATTTATCTGCAGTTTTGATTGTATCTGTCTCATAAGTACAAGTTGATTATTCAACTCCTTAGCTGCTAAATGCTCATCTGTAATCACAAGCTGGTTGCTGTTCCCAGTAGATAGCCTTCAGTTGCTGTCTCCCATCTTTATCACAGTTTTTCACTAGAAACAGCTGCCTGCTGCAGCTGTAAATGACACTGATCACAGAGTGAATCGAAACAGTAAAGCTCCGAGCTGTAAAACCGAAACAATGAGTTAAAAACCATTAAAACACTCTACAGTGCTGAGGAGAGCTGCACGGTTGGTGATAACTCTGTCGGTTTGTCACTATGAGCGACACTTGTCACATCACATGTTCAACTGATTTATTTTTTTAAAAGTAAAAATACTGATTAAATCAGCTTTAAACTGCTACAGTATTTGATTTTATTCCCAAGAGAAATAACACATTGTAAGTGCCCAATTTTGTTGCTCTTACCTGTTAGTGGAAATTCAGTTCATTTAGATTAAATATTATTTTACATCATGACTAAGCACCTGTTGCTATTTTTTATTTATTTAAAGATGTCATTTAGATATCACTGATTCATGAGAAAACCTTGAATCATTGTTCCCTTGACATTAACACTATCAAAACAATGTACTCTTTCATTTTGTCAGTATCTGAGATAAGAAACCTGGTGAGTTTCCAATCTTCCACAGCTGTCGCGCTTGTGCGAGCAGGGTTATTGGATGTATTGAGGTCACTTCCTCTGAGAGCAGTGTAGGCACTGAAGCGGCGCTGTAGTCAGTGGCCTGGACCGTGTAGCCGGGGGTAAAATGGACTCACCAGTCAGAAGCACAACAGCAGAGTGTCTCCCCAGTGTATCAGGGGTCGGAGCAAACGATTACTCTGTGTGTAGCCTCATCGCATAAGCAGCAACTAGAGTTTGTTCTAAACTGTGTGTTTTACGAATCAACTTTTCTGCAAAGACAAAACTACAATACAAAAACACTGCTGCCTTGTTCTCTGCCCGTACATATATTTCACTAGTTTCTGTAGTTAAGTTACTGGACAGGCCACTTAACCTCAGATGAACTCCAACTAACTGGAGCACGACCACATGCTGCACCTCACCAGGGGCCCCACTTGGCTTTTAGTTTGGACTTTCCACTTCTCCAGAACCACATCCTGCCACTGTCCCTTCCACTTAAGAAACAGTGCCAGTGCTGTTTAAAGGGCAGGACTACTGCTTTGGATGTTTTCATGTATTTACTACGACTTGTGGAAACCTGCTGCTTGCTGAGTTCCAGATCTTATACATTGTTTTTTCTTGCTTGTCTTACTTTCAGCCTTTGGTTTTTCCCCAAAATATTAAAACTCCTATATTTAGTTTGCACTGTGCAACTACCATTATGTTAGTGGTAATGTTGCTACTGTCTTATCTCACACTGATAATGTGACCTTGACAAATCTTAAAGTGAGATGTTATTAGAGGTGACTGAAAAGTGTTTTAGTGTTGTGAGGCCTTAAAGTTAAAGTTTCTTTTTCATAAATGAACGGCACCAATTTAATCAAAAAGGAGCAAAAAAGGATAAAAAACATTTTGTCGATTTCCCTTTCAAGCCATTTAAAAACACCGTGTGTTTACTCAGATCCCTGTGATTCAGCAAAGGAGATGAGATCATCTCCACAACACCTACATGACATCCTCCCCCAAGCTCTTTTACTGTAGTTACATAAAACACATTTCACATGAGGAATCCCAGATGGTCTACATTAAATGCACTACGAATCAGAGACAACGGATTTATTGCATCTAAAACAAACAAATAAAAAAACACAGTCTCTTGAGGCTGTAATTGTCAAATATAAGAAATCATATATTCATATTTTCACATCACAGCATTTTCTGTTTATTTGGATTTGATTTCCATGCTGGATAGAAATCCTCTGACACTCCTGTCCTAGTTTATCATGTCGCTCTAACTGCAACTAATTTCCCTCTACACTAAAATACCCTGATATTTCTGACATTATGGACATTTTCTGAACCCAGGAAGATGCTTCATCTGGAAAATATATGAAAATACCACTCGATTCAAGAAAAAGTAAGCTACAAAATTACAGATGTATTATTGTGTTTTATTTATTTTAAATAAATCCCAAGGTACTTTATATCATAAAGTCAAGACCTTAAAGCATTATAATGAAGAGCCAGCAACTCCCTCTCAGGTCCAAAGCCATGCATACCTGCAGAAAGGTACAGAGAGAGTGACACAGAGTATATAAGTAAATATTGTGTACGGTACAGATTCTTCAAAGACGTGTGTGTGTGTTTTATTGTTATTTATTTATTGTAAGTTTTATTGGCACGTGTGGGTTAGAAAAGAAAAGCGTGTGTGCATTTTTCTTGGCAGATGTGTGCTCTGGGTGGCAGCTGAAGGAGCTGTCTGACACTGCACCGTGTCACTTTGTGTGGGCTGGTAATTTACTACAAATGATATTGCATTCTCTCAGTTGACAGCCTGCCAACACTGTCAACTGGCAGAGCCAGCAAAGTCGTTTGTCAACTTCCTGCTCCCTCAAATCCCCAGACTCTCACTGTTTTCATGCAGTCAGAGCCTCACCTCGGAGCTTTGAAGGTCAAAGGGACAACAGCAGACTTACCTGGTAAATCTTTAATAAGTCAAAGACTCAGCCCCATCTGGAGTTCAGTAGTTCACTGCAGCGGGGGAGATGGTAGTGTGTCAGAAGGATCCTCTGAAACTTCTGCAGCCAGTTATTTCCCTATTTTCTTCTGCAAAGATGACACCTTCTGACAGCCCAGCTGTTGTGCCGATTTCGTGCCCCGAGGAAAGACGTGTGAAGTGATGCAATCATGATGTTAGAGTGGATTTCTCGGGAGGCGATGCAAAGAAAGAGCCAAAAAAAGGTTTCACTTAAAATAGAAACGTAAACTGCACACTTGGTTTCAGAGTCGTGTTTTTTATCTGTGACTGGTATAAGAGATGAAGGTTATAATATTAAACCACTGCAGCCACCAACGCTAACGTTGTTTGGTGCTGAAGGGATGGTTTCAAATCAAGTACGGAGATGTCTGAACACCGTCCTCATTGATGTCATAAATACGTAAATACATAAAAGTGGCAACAGGATTTTCGTTGAAGTAATAATTTTATTCCCTTTTAAACGATTCAGTAGGAGGCATCTACTTAGGAGACAGGATTCATTGTCTATGTGCTACTAAAGCCTCTGTAATGATGTGTTTGTAGTCTAAAAACCAGAATATTTGGCATTGGAGGATCAAGAAAGTTGACTGCATTGAATAATTGAAATGATAAGTAACAATAAATGGGTAAAACTGTGGGTTTTAGCAAAGGCTGCAGAGAGAAAAAGACAAGCTCATCAAACTGGCAGATGAATTGAAAGATTGAGTGAATCGACAGGAATTAATTACTTTTGTAATGTTCGCAGATTCATGTTTGCCTCCTTCTCTTTGTGTCAGTAGTAATTACGCAGGCACCTACGGGAGACGGGTAGGGAGGGAGATGAAAGCGCTGAGAAACCAGGACATGAACAAAGCCTGAAAAAGAAAGAGGTGGCCAACGCTTGAACACCATGCCATGACAGACAGCCTTTGGGGCTGTTTTATTCAGCTGCCAGGAGCTTTTTAGGATTCGTTTTATCTGCTCTGCCTTCCCACCCACCCACACGCCCACCCTTCTGGATGGCACTCCAGATGATTTGTGTCCAGTTTGGCTTCACTCGAGCCAACACAGTGTCTAAAAGCAGACACACTCTGCCTCCTTCTCTGCAATCAGCTTGACTGTCTTGTGTTTGAGAGCTGTTAAACCTCTTTTCCACCGTTCGCATTAAAGTGAACGGTCCCTTCACATTGTATGTTTCACAGATGAAGTTAATATACTTTGCCAAGCAAAGCAAAGTATCTTTTATCCAAAGCGACTTACAGGGAGCTAGTGTTGAGTGTCTGGCTCAATATAGCTCTTATAGAAGTACACACCTGGTGGAGGATGGGCTAGGAGTCAGGCTGGGATTCGAACCTGTGACCTTCTTCAGTCTGACGCTTAACCCATTAGGCTACCAGGCCAACGGTAGCCTAATATATTTTTCACCACTTACTCAATCTGACCTTGTCTTTGGATCATTCCTTTCCTGGTGGGGGTCTCACATGAAAGTGTTTTGTGATTGGAAACAGTAGCACATCATGTCTTGCTTTATCGTGTTAAATATATTGTAGACCATGAATAGAAGAGCACACTACAGTTCCACAGCTCATAGATATATACATGTGTGAATGCTGCTACAACCTGCTGGTTTCACTAGAAGGGAAGTCAAGATGATCTAAATCATTAGGAGTCCTCCTATCAGGATCACAGAAGTCTCAGTCCAAAGTTTCTTAACATATCTAGATCCAGAGTACTACTGTAGCATGCCTTCAAACAAACTAAATTTAGTACAAGAAGAGAGGTTTGTTCACTGGGGTTGATCACAGCTGCTCTTATAGAAGGGCTTTTCCTGGACACCTGTATGCATCCTTATTGAGAAGAAGCCTGTGCTGTCTGGTTCTTCCAAAAAATCAATACCAGTCAAAGTCAGTAAATTCGTTTTCTTTGAAAAGCGAAATCCAGTGTGTCAGTATTTACCAAACCAACCAATCAGGAAATGGGAAAAGAACTTTGAAAGTGTACAAAAGTATAGTGGTTGAATAAATACACATCACCACTGTGCGTGATTCAGTTCATTCATTTTGATCCTGACCTTAAAGACGTTTTTTTGGTAAATATAATGAGTAGTTTTCAAAACGGGTATTCTTGCTGCTGGTGTACTAACACAGTGCAATCACTCCAAGCATTGCTGTATATAACCTGATAACATGTCCTCTTAAAAGCCCCTCTAGGGATAAAGACAGTTCAATCAAATTCAACGCACAGCACATCTGGGCTCTCAAAGATCCTTTTAGGGATGGTTGAAAGTCCCCATTGCTGGCTCCTGTGTTCTTCATCAGACCCAAATTAGTGGCATTACACTCTGAGAGCCATCACATAAATGGATTTCTCGTTGTGTGTGAAGCCTTACAGGGGAATTGGTGCACCATGTGGCCATCTGTCTCCATACTTCCTGCCTCCTGAGCCATTTTCCCAGAAATCAACACCCTGTGGTCTGAATCACACTCACAGGTCTCTAAGCACTATTGACTGTTTTTTTTGCCTATCAGCGCACCGTGCTTTGTCATTACAGGTATGTTATTCTGCAGAGAACATTACACATGATGCTTTGCCTGAGAGCTTTTTTCACGGTGTACATCATCTCCAGTGAAGGACATATAGCATCTCAACTGGGAAATGCAAGCACCTTCTTTCGTGACTGTAACACGTAATCAGTGGAGGTCTATTGATTACTGACATCGCATCTCTTTGTAATATTTCAAGGATCACTGATTGCATACTTTCTTCCAGCACATCCTCAGCATCCTGTTTATGACAGCTCTAAAAAAATCTATAAAATATAACTCATTTGCTTTCAGATTTGTTGATATGCGATGGAAACACTAATTCAAAGACTCAACTAAACACATCAAGAAGTGCAATTGATGAGATAGATCAGAAGACGTATGCTGTGTTATGGAGGTGCTGGTAGGCAGATTTTGTTTTTGAACAGAGTTGTGATGGCTGTTTAACCTTTGTTATGCTAAGCTAAGCTAATGGAATCCAGCTACCTCTTTACTGTGGTATCTTTTAATTTTCAATCATAAGTAAATATCAATAATAATATTATTACTTCATGAATGTTTTTTCTTCTGAGCACCTGGTTAAGTTTTTTCTCCCATCTGCTGGCTGCCTATGACAACAATGACTGGGCTCACAAGCCAATGAAGTCACCAGCCAAATTAACAAATCCACTTTGGAGCCACAAACCAAGTTGGCCTCCCTGTGGAGTGGCACTTGGAAATTTGGTGTGCCCACTGTTCTGCTGCTAATTGCATGGCAGCAAAGGCCTCTCTGGCAAATGAGTCCCTCCATTACTCCATTGTGTTTTCCTCTTTTGCCGGTGACAGTGCCAGCTCAGCAGGACGAGGCCAGGGCATGCAATAACATATTTGGACTACATGGCTTTTGTTTTTTGGCTATGGATATCTTTTTCTTTGTCATATTTAGCATTCAGTGCAGCACCTTGTAATTAGAAAATGTTCAGTTACCTGCACCATGCTAATCACATTACACAATCATTATGTTCTGAATAATTTCCAATCTGTAAAAACACCTGGATTTGCCCTTGGTTGCTTTAAGTTTACAGTTTGACTAGATGCAGCATGACCTCCAGGGGGCACTGTTGTATAAGGCTACATCCCATAGTAAGAGCTGAATGAGGAGGGAAGTTGTGAGCCTGTCTACTATCCGTTCTGTGTTTGTGTCCTCACTTTGCAAGACAGCGACACTACATTTTTATTCCAACTTCTACCTGGAGAAGAAGACGGATTGCGTGGCATTTCCCTTCCTACAGCGAATTAAATCAAAATCCTATTAGAGAAAAACAGATAACACTCCCACAATTCAATACCACCATTGTATGACCAAAACAGGAAATATGGTACATGTTAACTGCAGGATTTATATATGGTTTTAGAGAGGAACAATTGAACGGTTCTCAATGAGGAGAGTCCATTAATCGACACCACGCGTGATTCTGAATGATATTCCCACTGCTAATGGAACTGATGAGCTCATTTGAATTATGGCTGAATTAGTGGAGGAATGTTGATCCCAGCAGGAACAATAGCTCTCATCCCGGACTGTGGAACATAGCATATGTAATTAGTTAGAGGTTGCATATGTTTTCTATGTTTTAGAAGCTGAACTAGAAGCATTGAGATAATGTAGAATGTGCTGTATAATTTTCTTGACCTTGCCCTGACTGTTTTATTGCATTGCTCTCCTCAAAATCTTTGATTGGCCTGCCCCTCACATCTCACCTCCACTCTTTTCACCACCAGTTAAACCCACTCGCTCCTCAGGTATTTGAATATGGATACCATCCTTCATTGTGTTATTGGCCTCCTTCTTCCCTCCCGTCCTTCATTACAAATGATCTCTCAGTACTAATGAGTACATGTCTAAAAATACCCTCCTTGTCCAGAGAGCTGGATGTGTCGTGGTGCGTATTGGGCTTTAACAGATGTTAATGGTTATGGAACATCAGACTGGTGTAATGAATAGAGGCGCAGCAACTCTGACTTCATTTAGAGAGAATATTTTAATATTCAACACGCATTCGCACCCACCCACTGAAATTCCACAGCCTTGGATTTAGTTTAGACACCCCCTACACCCCTCCTTATTACCTTTTTAACATACCGGTGGTGTTCTCTGTTGCCACGGTAACACAGCATGACCTTTCTCGGGAGGTCGAGCTCATGTGAGTGTGTTGCTCGGAAGATTTCATTCCAGCTCTTCAGCTTATTGGTGGTCTTCGCAGTTGGAAACGTTCTCCAGTTTGACAGATAAGGAAAACGTTCCAACTGGACTTGGTCTCCGGGTGAAAGAAAACGTAAGGCGATGCAAGGAGATAGCACCACCCACGTCTAATTAATTGACAGGGTTCATTCATTGCCTGCAAGTCTCAGTGCATGGAGAAATTTGGGGACGTTGTCATATTTACTGTTCATACACCACCTTTTGCCACGGGCGAAAAAAGAAGGATACTTGAATCAAGGTTATTTTCACTTGACATTGTAAGTTCATATGAGAGAGGTGACAATCTACACATTTGGTCCAACCAGTACTGCAGCATTTAGAGTTTTTGCATATATGTTACTGAAAGTTTAAATGCTTCATAATTAAATAAAATAGTTTAGAACTATTCCTTTTGTGCTGTTTGAACAAAAAAACACATGCTGTATTGTGATGTGAGGTACATGCTGAATATAGTTATCCAATTTGTGAGTGCTTACACATTATTTCAAGGTTAGCCTTAGTGCTAACCCTGGCACATGTTTAGTATGAACAGCCTAAATTAGCTTTTTTTAAATTAAGTTACATATTTGCCTTCGTTTACCAAGTTACCAAGTGATACCAGGCACGAACAGTGAGTAGTTCTTACAAAATTAGCTGAATTTATTGTACGAATATTAGATTTTATGTAGATTTTATGCTGGCTAGTATTTTGCGCCCTTTCTGCCAGTTTCTCGACATGTCTGTAGTTCTTTTGGCCAAGTAGAAATTCTGGATATCTCCCACTTGGAATAGAAAACTCAAAAGCTGGCACGAACGTTCTTATCCCCATTTGACTGACGGTGACGGTCTTGTCACCTTCAGCTTGAAATGATACGTGACACAGAAGTTCTCTGTCTTTGATAAATGTGTTGTTCGTAAAGAAATTATTCTAGCTTGTAAGTGTTAATTAGCGAAAGGTAACAGGCAAGCTTTCCCCGCTGCTTCCAGTCTTCATGCTAAGTTAAAGTTGTTTAATCACACTCTGAATCAGCATCCACTTCTACACTTGTTCAGTGATTCATGTTTGTGTAATACTAATTTATGCCAGCTGGAGTTGGACAGCTATCATCTTTCTGCATAACTTAAAAGTTAGCTACAGTCTCTGCTTCCACAGGCAGACAGAAATAAGGCCACTTTACAAACCTGGACATTACATAGTGATGCACGATCTCTGTGTGGACACATGCAGAGAAACACTCACAAACACTTCATCAGACCCATGAGTTCATTATGAGCAAATCAGAAACGCCAATTCAGCATAGTGTGCAGAATGACAGTCACCTGTTGGCAGGACCGCACACTCTTTCCTCCCTCTGTGAGAAACTGAGGAGACATCGTAAGTGCGTCTCCCCCTATTCCTGCCCAAGGGTTTGAGTCTAATAAAGACAAGATGTTGGATGTTCAGCAGACTTGTTTTCTTATTTGTGGTGCAGATCTAGATGAAAAGGTGGTGTGCGGCATGAGCAAACCTCTCCGGAGGGCTTTCGTTAGATATTACAATCTAAGGTTCCTCTAAGGCCAGGGTCAAAGATGGCTCCTATTTGCACCTTATTTCATGGCCAGCAAGATAATTGACCCACACAAAGTTCATCTGGTTCACATAGAGATCTTGTTTAGAAATGGCCCTTGTAGCACGCGATGCAGAGCAGCTCACACAGCCCCTAAATGAGACAGGAGACAGAAAATAAGGACTGTGAGCACGAAAACAAAGAAAGACTTGTTTTCTTTTATACAAGGTCACTTTAACTTTAGCTCTGTAACCAGATCAGAACTATATTCCACTCAGCTTAGTGGCTTCAGGTTGGCAGACTGCAGCATGTGACAGCCTCATGAGTCTTCAGGCCTCAGCTACCAGTGAGCCTGTTGTCTTTGTACAGTCTTTCTGAGCGTGATAATGTCAGTGTAACCACCCCTTCTGTCCTCATGGTCTGCTTTGTGTCCTTCACAGATGGTAATAAGATACAGTGGACGGATTGTGGAACAAACGGCCCGGGGCAGTCCAGCTGCACAGGAGTACGGTTTCAATCCTTAAATGATGATGTCACCATCCCCGTGTGACAGGGCTCAGTTTCACTGTCAGATCAATTATTCACAGCATTTAATTGGATCAGCTGAATCCAGATCGCTCCAGGGATCCATTTCCAGTAACAGCAGCTGCAAATAAACCCTGAGCCAGCACACAAGACATAAGGCTCCAGATCAATAGCCATACAATATCTAACTACAGCACACCTCGCTGACTTCAAAGAAGCTACCCAAACGACATACACGTTTGCTTCAATGTAAGAAAATGATCCCTATGTTAAGGTATATGTTTCCTTTCTTTTAGATGATCCCAGGCTGCTCCACACTGGCATAAGAGGAAGGAGAAGTGGAGGTGATGATCTCAGAGTGTTGGTCTGTGATGATGATGCTGCATCCATTAATCACATAGTCGTGTACAGCGGCGTGCACGGCCTCTGAGTCATCAGATATTCCCCTGGCCCCCTCCACTCCCATCTCCAAATCATTATATCCCTCCCAGTTAAAGATGCTCTTTGTGTGGAGGCGGGGTTTGGGCCGACCAAGACAGTCCTACTCCCCCCATTAGTACTGGGTGTCAGGATAGAGAACATGCAGAGAGCCCTCCATTCACAAGGTGGGGGCTCAAACCACAAGGCTATATCTCTGTGGAAAAGGAGAAAGTCCATTCATCTTTGATCATGGGATGGTAGTCACACGTGCAAAGGTCTTGGGAAAGTTGCTTTTTCAATTAAACACAGTCATCTCTGTTTTCACATTGAAACTAGTGTGTTTGTCTTGTCTTTTTCAAATGTTAACCAAGTGTAAGCTGTTTCTTTATTTTTGTTCCTTACAAGTCATACCTGACTCCGTCTTATTACTAACTGCATTTCAGTGTAAGCAAATAAGCTGTTAAATAATCCAGCGTACTCATCAGTGAATAGTTATGTTAGTCAACGAAAGCCTATAAGTCACTGATTGAAAAAGATTTATATTGCTTCTGGTTCCCATCATCATGAAATTACCCTGAAGGCATGAATAAGTCTCTTTCATTCCCTCCATGTATGGAGTCTTACAGCACCTATAGAGGCAGAACTCACAAAGTCCTGAGTGTTTTTGGCAGGTTTCCAGACATGTTCTTTGGTAAGAAAGTAACAAAAATGAAGCCAAGCCGTGTCTCCATTCACGTCCTAACATTTGACTGGAAAACATTGGCTTCTTTGACTATCGTAGACGTGCCATCAGCTTGCACCCCACTACTGAGCCTCAGGTGTCCACAGTAATAGTCTCAAATGAACACTTATTTACTCACTGACCTTTAAAAAGACTTGTAGCAAAGTTTTGAAGCAGAGCTGGATATAAATCTTTTTTAAGAATAGGTCACAGAGATCACTGTGATTACAAACGGAGGGGTTCAAGTGGTTCCTCAAAACATTAGCAGCATTGTTTGAAAAGGGATCTAGACTTTAGTTTAGCTCAGTTTGGGTTAATAATAAGCGCGATTTCTCCATGGATCAGAGCGAGCAGAGGGAGTGCTGATTAATGTTTCCCACAGTCCAATTCTATTAATTATATGTGCTGAAAGGGTGAGGGCTGACTCAGTACATACAACCAGTGGCTCCACTCCAAAGGGAGCAATGACCTTGTGACTGGTGACCTTTTCTGTGTTTCTCTTCAACCTGAGGCAACATGCTGTGGAGACTCAGCTAATCGGCTTTGTTCACCATTCAACCACAGCTCTAATAAGCCTATTGATCTGGCTAAGCATTGATCCCTTGTCCAGGCTGGAGTCGGGCTGGGTTAGCAGATCGTGTGGGTAAAGGGTGAAGGGATACAGGTCTTGATTTGCTTTTTTTTTTGTTCTCATTTAGATCATTTAAAGGGAACAAGCAGTCTTATATCAGAATTAGCTTAGCTTTAGTCCTGGCTCGCTTGGAACAAGAAAACATGGGCTCAATAAGCCATTTGAATGCTTAACATCATAAACATTTTTATGTTAAACCTTGTATTTGTATCATTGTACCTGTCCATCTTTATGCAAGTGAGGACATCCCAGTGATTAACAGCTAACAGTGTATAGCTTTCACGTTACTGAAGAACAGTTTATATATTCAATATATGTTTGTGATGAAAGCTGCATTATGTTAGGTCAGCAGAGACACCCCTGTGGAATTTACCCGCCAGCTCTGCAATAATAAAGTGGCGTGTGAAATGCTGCGTGTGTCAGAAAGCCGCCGTTCATTCGTATTATGAAATATGTTATTCAATTTTGCGCTTGAGTTGTCACAATATGCGCTATAATATTTAGTAAGTCATGTGGGACATCATATATGGAAAGATGAGTGCCGTGCTGGTGTTTGCGGCGACACTGCAGAATGAACATTTTTTCTGCTTTCACAGTACATAAATAAATATCCTCTGATTTGCTTAGATTTTCAGATAAACTAACAGTGTGGCTCAGGCAGTCTTGGTTTGTTTGTTGTTGTCTAGTTTGAATAATTGGTTCTGAGTTAAATAACTCTGCACCAGCTAGATGGATTGCCATGAAATTTAGTACAAAAAATAATGTCCATCTCAGGATACATAGCTAGAACTGAGTATCCATATAGTGACATTATGTGATGGTGAACATGTGAAGTACCACCAGCTTCTAGCATAGCCGTAGACTCACATTTTTCAGAAAATAAAAAATAGAGGCCACAGTGAGAAGTCCCTCGGCGCTGTGCTGAGAGAGATGGTGAACTCGTGACTCACATTAAACATGACAAAATGTGCTGCCTATTTTTGACCACTTACATAAACGTTGTCTGTTGTGCCGTGAGCTCTGACAAGTCTATTTCAAAGCATCCTGCCAGAAAATGCTCTGAGACTGGGCTGCTGTCAGTGCTGCACACAAACGCTGGGAGAATCCTCAAAAACAGAGTGACTCACATAATGATCGGTCATGGCAATTAATTTCCTCTAAAAAAATAATTTAAATGTAGCCACACCTTGTTTTCTCATGTTTACTCATGTTCATGCTTCCCTCTCCTGACTGCCATTCAGAGCAAAGGCGATTGATGCCTCGCATATCAATCAGTCATCACCATAGCTGTGATGTTAACACTTCCCAGTCCACTCTTTTGTAACAAACATGACCTGACAGGAGAAAAAGCTGGGATAAGAGAGCGAGGGTAGTCAGAGATGACGTTGGGTTAAATACATTTGAGTAGCAAAAGTGAATTAGGGCAAAAAAAAAAGGGAGCTCAAATGGAACAGACAAGCCTCGGTTCCTCCAGGCCGATTATGAAACTAGCCTTTACAGTGAAATGATTCTCCATTCTGATGTTTTCATGAAACGTGTCTATTTCTGGACTTATCCTTATCCTTGCTAACCAGGCACACAAACATCAGATCATGCTCAGCACACAGGACATCACTCGACTGTTATTGTGGATGGCAGATGTAGTCAACCAAACAGGCAAAGAGTGCATAAGAGTGCATTCAGGGGGACATGCGCCCTCACACACGAGAATGCAAGCACGAAGTGCAAGCACAAGGCAGTAGAGGCACTTTCTACACACATCCGAGATTGAGAATATTTTTATGTCCTAAAAAACATATAAAATATAAAACATCCTTTTATGTTGTGTTTTCATTGTTAATGTACACACACAGGCACGCAGTGTAATCCTGTTCCTGCTGTTCACATGAAAGACTAAAATTAAAGTTGAGTAACATTAGCGTTGCGTAATATTTCTTTGTTTTCTCTGGGATGATGTGGAAACTGTACTGAACACATACTCATACAACAGCTATGTTTAATTCCCACTCCCATCTCCCACAAAGCACAACAAATTCCACCCCCTTATGCTGATGCCCCACACACACACACACACACACACACACTCCTGGCTGTGTGGCAACAAATACTTCTTGTTCGCCTTCCCTTACAGAGTGAGATCACCGGTCTGTGTGTGTATGTGTGTGTGTGCAAATATTCTCAGTTCCCCAAGCCAAGTCTGCCCTGCCCCCGTCAGACAGCAAAACACTCGCATGTGTAATTTTTGGCCCGAAGGGCTGCCGAACAAAAAGTAACAGTTGATGTGCATGTGTGTGTTGCCTACTTGTGCCAACATGTTTTCTGTTTCTCTTATTTGTAGATGTGTGTGAGCCTGGAAAGCTTTGTGTTTCTGGATAGTGAATCTCTGAGTGCTCTCTAGCCGCCGCCTCTGAGCAGGGTCAGAGGCCACAGCACATATTGTCCCAATATGGAAACCGCTCTTCCAGCTCTGCAGCACAAAGGCTGGCCACACTGCGCTCTTTGTCATGACTGCCAAAGACCTCAGTCAGGTCAACAACACAACCTCCAAACCAATTAACAAAGGATTTTGCATTTGTGTCACAAATGCACATAAATAAAAATGCACTTTCTTCACTAGTTGCAGCAAAAACATGTAAAAATACCAGAATATTTCCTCCTTTTGTCTGTGTGTAATCTTTAAAATAGCCTCAGAACCATCTGGCTCAGCTCCAGCTGTTATGAGAGGATGGAGAGGAAGAGATTTGCTAGGAAGAGGGTGGGGGAGTGCATAAAAGGATGGAAATGGAGGGAGAGCCACAGAGAAGGAGGGGTATTTGCTGTAAAATCCTGTTATGCAACCCCTTTTCTGTGGCTGGTGTACTGTTAAAAATGGAGGAGAAAAACAGAAAAACAGCTTCGCAATTAGTGCTCTGTCTCCTGGTCTCCCCCAATCACGACACTCTGTCCTGCTCTCCCCAGTGTGCGTGTTGCTAAGCAGATGATGTGACTCAGGAGCACACACTGCTATTCTTATTGTGTCAGCGTGGAGTAGACACACTGATAGCTGTGCTCTGACTCTCCCTGCATGCACACTGATGTTTACTGGAACAGACCAGCCTTTCAAATGAAACCAGCCTGGGTTGTTGTTTTCTCTGCCTCGGCTGCTCCTGCAAGTGCTGTTAGATTCGACCCTTTTTTTCTTATGTTTCGGGCACATTCAAGGTTTACAGCAACTTAGGGTGTGGTCTCTATACACGGGCGCTTCCTCTGTGGTGAGAGGGGTGTTTATGGGTCTGGCACTGCTTCCTGACTCTCAGATAAGGACCACCCAGCAAGGCCTCTTCACTCCAAATCCATCAGCAGTGAGTGATCTCCTCCAAGGCTCCAACATTCTCATAACGCAGCAGTGATGTCATTACTCAGCATTTGTCAAAGTCACCAGAGAGATGATGATGAAGAATATCATAAACAATATGCTAATGTATAACAGCAGAGAGGTGCTTCCTTTGGTTTGGTGTCTCGTTTAATATAAGCTTATATACTGTAGCAACTGTTTTCATACAACATAGATTCAATACAACACGGAAGCATGCATCCCCCCGGGGTACGCTGTTAAGGGGGCGAAATACGTCAGGTTCAGACAACCTAGCTCAGGCAAGACCTTTTATCATCATGGTTCCACTAATTGTTTGAGTTCTTTTCAGAGGTTAATCTGAGCTGAAACTAGGCGGGTGTGTAATCCGAGCCTCAAAAGATTGGATGTTGAGGTTGCTCAATTAGGTCAGGCAACACTAAAATGATGCCTCACAGAAGCACTGAAGAGATGGGAAATGCTCTATCTAGCGGTTGTATAAAGAGAAAGAGGATACAGATGCCGTATTTCATTGTTCCACATGGCCACAGCTAATGGTCTCCATTCCTAGTGTGAATGGAAGATGTTTGTGCGAGTGTGTGATGCATTATTTAAGAGTAAACACGGTGAAGACAGAGAGCCCCAGCGGTGGTGGTTGTTATTGATTGTGACAGGCCAGAGGGGACATGCACACATCTCTGGGGCTTCTCACAATGTCCTCACAAATCAACTTTTATTGCTCTAGCTTTGGAGTCTCCACAGTCAGCAGCCTATCAGGCAAAGCAGCTTAGTGGAGATAGCCTGCAGCAGTCCCACAGTGAGCTTTAACGCTATCAATCGATCAATCATCGCTATTCCCTAAGAAACAAAAACAAGCAGCTAAAAGACAAATGGGGGAGGGAGGTGGTTGAACTGGACTGTGTCACGCAGCTCTTAGCTGAGTGAAAAAAACCTGTCAGGTTTTATTTGGGAACAGTCCATGGCCTGTTCTCTGCAGCAGAAATTGAAACATTTGAGGAGGAGAGGGAGAAGAAAAGTAATGAGAAAAACTTTCTGAAAGAGGTCGAATGAAATGTGGCCCCTCAGTGCCCCCTTCTCCTCTCTGCTCCCTCCCTCCTCCAGCCCTCCTGCACATTCCTCTCCCCTCAGCAGATCTGGCATGCCCCACAGGAGGCGGCGGCAGCAGCAGCACAGTAATCTTTTCAAAAGGGCGGATTTGAGTGGCCGCCAGGGCAGCCGGCCAACTATTTCT
This sequence comes from Ctenopoma multispine, assembly GCA_034779795.1. NCBI lineage: Eukaryota > Metazoa > Chordata > Actinopteri > Anabantiformes > Anabantidae > Ctenopoma > Ctenopoma multispine. The sequence goes on along the minus strand of JAUYWH010000007.1, from coordinate 6,393,810 downwards.
CATTTGGAGCTGGCCTGGAGATGACCCTCCTGTTGGAGCCCCACTCTCAGGAAAAACAAAAACGCCAGCACCGAGTAAGGGAGCGCCTTGGCAATGCTGGAGAGCAGGGAACAGACTAGCAAAAGGAAAACAGGGAAACCGCACGCCTGCTCACAGGAACATCTGCACCCCCTTCCTGTGTAAAAAGAAAAAAAAAATTAAACTTAATACTGTCTGCATGAGCCCAAGGGGCTTAACAAAAACATGGGAGGGCTGAGTTTCATTCTCTTTTTTCTTGGAACCCTGTCTGCGTGTCTTTTTTTCCCTTTTGTCCATTTTCCTCTCTGTCTAACAATTTCCTGAGCCCAACATAAACCCCCCCCACCCCACCATCACCGCCACCTCTCTTCCCTCTCCGCAGCCCTCCACTGAGCCTTGGCCTCATGCACTTTCAGTGGAAGCCCACCCTTGGCTGGGGAGGAGCTGGTCTGGGTCTCTGTTATGCTTGCTCAATGATGGATGGACAGGAAAACTAAGAATCCAAGTCCAGCATTCCTGCTTTTACAGTGGGGTGAACGGGTGGAGAGAAAGGGTGGGGGGGGGGGCGCAATTCCTGAGCGTCTTTGTAATCACTGTGTGTTTGACAGCAACTGCAGGGACCTTCATCCAAGCTTGTGGTCAACCCCCAGACAAGAGTGCCTAGTAATTATCTGGGTGTTTCTTACAAAAGTAACAGAAAAAATGTAGCTTCCAGAAAAAGTGAAACAGAGAAGAAGGACAGGACATGTGGAAATGTTTGGAGGCTTACAGACTTTGTGAGTCAGACCTAAGACATCAAATTCCACATGCTGGGTTCAGATATCGTGTCTGTATGCAATGTTTACTGCCACACTCAGCCCTTACTTGGCCACTGGGCCAATAAGACGCCCCTGTGGCCAGCTTTAGGGAGGGAGCATAGGACAACAACAAAGAAAGCCCTTATGTTTTCCCTCTAAAACCCATCTCTCAACCCCCTTCCCTCCTCCCCCATGCGCACATACACAACACTCCAAAGCAAAAAAACAAAAAAAAACAAAAACAACTCTTCAGTAAAAACTCATCACACATCTGCCAGATCCGCTGAGGCCTGCCTCCAATTATCCGCCCACCACGCTGGAATCCCAGGAAGGCTCTGTCCGGCAGAGCGTTTGATGTTGCCACGCAACATTTGACAGAGAACAGGGCGGCTTTGAAAATCAGAGTGTAAACTTGCCTGCCAACTTTGACGTGAAGAAAGAGGGGATGGTGCTGGTGGTGGTGGGGGGGGGGGAGGAGTGGGGGCACTGGGGGGGTAGACAAGGAAAATGCCACTAGATGGAAAGCAGCTGCTGACAGCAGAGGAACATTGCTTTAAATGGGCCCAAATGTGGCGGCGCCCTAGCAAACCTCAGCCAACTGGTCAGCATTAAGTCTTCTGGGGCCTTTTGCTGAGGTGTACAGAACTGAAGAGCGAGTTGCGAAAGCATTTATGCAAACGAAAACCAGATTTTACTTTTAGGGTCAAGGTCCTGAAATAGGTTTTTTTGTGTCGTGTCACAAGAAATTTGTGTAAAATAAGTGCTGACACCTCCAAACAGGACCAGAACCACCAATTATATGCACAAAGGTTATCTCATGATGAATACGGTGTAGTGATGCAAACATCATTAACTTATAATATTTGTTTTAAAAAAAAGGTTCCTAATCATTCCTTTTACTGGACCAGCTCCATCTGAATAATTTTTCAAGCTAATTATCATTTGAGATGCACATTGATGAAGGTAAAATGAAACCACGGTTGTGTGCTGTGAACCTCCCAAGGCAAATGAGGTCACTCCAGCTCCAGTTTGTTCAGAGTCTTTCCCCATTACAGTATCAACACCACGATCTTGGAAAGGCGAAACCTTGGAGGCACGACTGTCATGAGAAGCCGTGGCAGCACTTCACTTAGCGACCCGGCCACACCTCAGACACAAAGGAAAACAAGTACAGTAGAGGAGCTGCATTCTTTCCCACGATTACTGGTAGAGCGAGGTAAGGTGAGCCGGATTTGTTGCAGTGCAAATAAACGCCATTGTACACACACAAACGTACACCTACCTTAACATTTTTCTGCTGTCAGATTAAAATATCACACCTTTAAACCAATATTTTCAAAACCATGTGGAGACTATTATGTTTGTTAAATCCCTAGTTTAGTCTGGTGAAAACTGCATGAAGACCCCATCAACTATTATTTTGAACTATAATAAGATAAAACTGGAGTTGCACAAAGACACACCTGTCCCTCAGGCCGTTTGAAGAGTAAACAGCGATGCTGGCAGGTAATGTGTTTCTCACCTATATTGACCTAAGTTTCACCGGCTATAAACAAAAGAGGATTACTCAAGTAAACTCCCCAATATTCAAACAAGCTCAGCAAGATTTTCCTACTTTGTTTGGTATAATCACCTGCAGTCATGACGTGACTGTTGGAAGGTAACTGACTGGTCCTGAAATAAAATACTAGTGAGTTGAGAGCACAACGATGAATGTAAGGTGAAACCACGGCTAAATTGCTCTTACAGTATCACAGCTGTAGCACGATATTTACTGAAAATGGGATAAGGTCAGGTCACATGGTATAAGAAAATCATTCATGATTTGCACAAAATTTGCAGCAACTGGAAACTGAGCGATGGAACACACCCACTGTTGTTGTTGCAGGATAGTGGCAGTGGTGATATGTGACAGTCCCCGGACTCTTTGTCTCGCTCCATTTAAGCTGCAGATTGTGTTACACACTCTCTTCGGTAACCAGAAAAGATCACATTGTTCTCTTTGACGTGCTGGGCTGCATGGGATATCTGTTCAAACGGGTCCAATTCACCAGCGCTCACACAGACACGGCCCTGTTCAGCAGAGACGGCACATATCACACATGTAACATGCTGAATACATTAATTTGGAGTGTAGCGCAAGGAAGTGGGCTTGGAGACAGGAAGTCTTTTTTCCAGAGCCAAAGAAAAGTCATGTACTCATGTTTAACAGGCAACAAACACAGGGCATTTTTGTTTAAAAAGTGACTCAGACTCTTATTAAATACCCTCTGAACTTCCTGTTGAGTGACTGATTAATCAGATTGCAGCAGTCATGCAGCAGACGTCTGAGCTTCAGACAGTGTGTGATATTGCAGCTTTCCACCTACATTCTCTCGCAGGATACAAAATGTCGGTGGCAATTTGTGCGTCGTGAGGGGCTTTCTCTTAGCTGAGACAGAGATAAATAAATAAAGAGGTAAGCAAATCATGTTTGAAAGGATTTACCCAAAGGGCATCAGCTGACTCTTTTGGCCCCTTTGAGGGGTCTCCATGGCAACAGCCCTTCCAAATCTGGCCAGTGCCAGCCTCTCTCCATCATAACAACAAATCCCATTGATGCGTCTCTGGAATGTGTTGACCTGTTTCTAGGGGAAACCTGAGGCCATTTGCGCAGCTGCTCAGCACTGAATGAATGCACAGCTTCAGTGTTGACTGCACCTCACTGTGCTGAAAATAAACCACAGGAAATATGTAGGTCTTTGTTACCTTTGAAAAGCTGAGAAATGTGTGTCTTTAGATATTATACTCTGTCTGCTGTAGTTTGGTCCTCAAGATTTCAATATTGTACTTCAGTGTATATAAAACACATAACTTACTGAGCACAGACTTCAGTCGCTCCACATAAATCACATCGTACATGTTTGAAAATGAAAATGTGTATTTAATGTTGTCACTATTGGTTTTTCTAAAGGCTTAAAAGCTATTTAGCACCAATCCAGCTGCATCTCAGTCATCTGACACTAAGCTTTTCACTCATTAAGATGTAAATGCTGTTGTCAAGCAACTGGCACATCATTAGTCAAAAATTAATTACTTCTCTGTGTAAAGCAGCCCCTCAATAATAAGTCAGTGTGTAAATAAAGACTGAAGGGGGCCTTGAAGTCAGGCTAGTCAGGGCATGGTGCATACTGTACTGTGGTTCCACAAAAGGATGAGAGAAAACCTTTGCCAAAGCAATGCAAAGATGTTCTTTTTTTGTAATGTAGTCGTTTCTGTGTTTACAAAGAAATCTGGATCAGGTCTCTGGGGGGGGCACTTTGAACTCTGCAGCTCCCTTTGAGTGTAAGTCACTGTATGTGATTGCGCCATGAGGCTAAAGTAAATGTCACTAGGATTCCCATTGGGAGTGATGAAGTCAGTGCTATGTTTGGGAGTTTATTCATGGTGCGTGGCAGTGGTGGCTATGGCCGTTCTCATCTTGCTCTAAAAGCATCTCGGGAAACCTAAGTCGAAATATTGAGTTACTCTAATCAACTGCATCATGCTATTGATCTTGTTTCCCTCACTAGCTGCTCGAGAACTGAATGGATGTGCCGAGAACAGCGTGGCCTTTGTGTGAAGGCCCCCTCTCCCCATCACTCGACCTCCTTCCACACTCAGTGGCAAGTAACCCAATCTTCGAAGTCACAAGCTCCCCTCTTCTCGTCCGAGCAGGTAGCCAGACCAGCTGTTGCCATGGTCACAAGTCACAACCAGTCTCGAGCGAGAGCAGACGAAAAGAGAGGACAAGGGGTTCCAATCACAAGGACGACTCAATCACATCCAACATCAACTTGCCTGCATGTAGGCAATCTCTTTCTGTGTGCAACATTTCTACAACACAAGATTCAATCATCTCGATGCCGTTCTGCTAAACGTATTTAACCGTATTTCAGGCAGAAGGGAGAAATGCCCGGCCATGGCTCAGAATAGCATGATTAACTGCTTGTAGTGGAGAGCAAAAAGCCTTCGCTACCAGTTACTGTGAGTCAGCTGTAGATGCACACAGGCCATCTGGCTGCTAACTCACCAGCACTGCCATCAGCTAAAAAGAGAAAATATGTAAAGGGCATCATGACATGATGAATGTGCAGCAGTTTCACTAAATATTGGCTCCCATACTTTAATATTTTTTCTTCAATTTCCTCGGCATTATATGTAATATCTATATTATTCAGTGTCAGGGGCGTCCGTGGCGCAGTGGGTAGAGCAGTCGGCAGCAGTCTTCAAACCCCAGGGTTAGTGGGTCGCTTCCCGGTTCCTGGCTACATGTTGCAGTGTCTCCCTGAACAGATACAGTAGGACAATTCATTAATAAATAATCGGAGCTTAAAATGTTGATGTATCTGCTACAACTATAACATATCGTCTTATTAACCGTTGTGTGTTTATATGCTGGTTATGAAGCTGCAGTAAATAAATAAATAAATATTCCCCACACCAGTCTGTTCATGCACCCATCCATTCATCTAACCCCAACTCTGTTAGACTGTTGCCATGGCAACTGGGAGAGTGAGCCAGCTTTGAAATGTGATTCCTACATGAATCTACAACAAATCCTACTCATATAGATTCCTCGTCGTCTCCACCACACGTGATGAGAATACACATCCATCTGTGTAGGTGATCTATACGTTGAGGGTTTAATACACCCACTGGCCACTTTATTAGGTACACCTGCACAATCTAATGCAATCCAATACAGCAGCTCTTGTTTGTGTAAATAGGTTAAATAGAAACTCCTCCTTATATAATAGACATCTCCACCACCTACTATGACCTCAGTAATAAACACAGTAGAATTATCAACTTGATTGATTTGTATTAGATTGTACAGGCCAGTGAGCGTGTAAGAGGTCATCCAGGTCTTTATATTTTACTATAGTTGGCTCATCTGCCATCCACTTATAGCCAGCAATCCTGTTGCTCCACAGAATCTAAAAACAAAATATCATAGAACAGTCATATATGAGGCATTATGAAAAGTGAATCAACTCTAAAGAAGCCGCCGTTCTACGTATAATTTATTCAACCACACAATTAGCATCAGTTAATTAGCATTGGTAACATGCCTCCATCAATCCTAACTAACAACAACCGCCGATTCTCTTTGAAATGCAGAAGCTCTGGAAATGCTTTGTCTAGGACATGAAAGACATTTAGACAGAAAAATAATAAATTCCCCACAATGCTTGTCTCATCAGTATTATCATTATTCTTGTGAATAAGAAGTTTGAGCAGTCTCTTGCCAATGTGTATGAGGGATGAATCACTTCCATTCTCAACCCACGCTTCCTCAAGCACAAATTCCCATTTGTTCCCGCATTAGGGTCATTCTACAGTAATTGTTTGTTTTACTTCTGATGATTGAATAACAACCTTGTGGCGGTGCCATGCTGTGTTTACCACATGTTTCTATGGTTCATGGGCTCCTTTAATTGGATTTTGTTGTTTCCTGGGAAACAAGGTAGCTCGCTGTATTGCTCAGCAACCTTACCAATTTACCCTGTGTGTGTTAAGATGTACGCTGCTGGATTTGTATTTCAGATTTGTCAAGCTGATCCTAAATATAACTAAATGAGGCACTGGAGTGTGGTAAAATCAAAGTTCAGAAGGGAAATGGAGCCCCGTATTTGAGATGGCGAGCTGCACGTACAAGATGGAATCCATGTGTTTAAATTTAGTTGTGCAGTGGGTGAATTTGTGCAGGAGCACGGGGTGAGTGTGTGCGCAGGGAGACAGCAGAGTGCTGTGTCCATGTGAACCGATGGGTGAATAATTACGAAGATAACACACAAGCTGTTAGCTTTTTGCTGGCGATGGTCAGGGCAGAAAGAGAAAGCGTTGTGATGAGTGGCATGTAATTACCATGGCTTGCTGCCTCGACTTGGCCCCCAGGAGCTGGACACTCTCACGCAGCCCTCCACATAAACAACTGCAACAAACAGCAATAACAACACTAAAACGTCCTTGAATTTGTCACTCGGGCTGCAAGCAGTCCTCTATCAGAAGCTTCCAGACTCTTGGTCCACTCGATGCCTGAGTGACTAATCGCTTTAGAGGAGTGGGGACCAGCAAAGCCCAGAGGCACGGGGTAAAACTACTGCTTCACTGCAGTTCTCGTGTTTTGGGAGGGGGATACAAGGATAGTGCAGAGTGTGAGTGACAGAGAGGCTGTGAGAAATGAAGGGTTGGCAGAAGGATGGGAGAGATGATTAAGATATGAAAGGGAGGACTGTTGGGGGTGCCAGCAGCACATCAACACCCACCTGACTGCAGGAGGTGATATCTGCCCATGTGAGAGCTCACTTCCTCCCCAATTTTTCTGTTTTCCAATAGCGTGGAAGGTGCAGGTGCCTCCATTTGAAATTGGTGAATTCTTTTAAGAAAAAAAAAAAAAACAAGACTCTGTGCAGGATGTGAATCATGCAGGATGAACACTATGCAAAATTGATACAGCTGCCTGCAAACTCCTCAATTATATACTGTAGGTTTGCCCGCATTTATGAATCTATTAATGTGTCTGCAGTGCTGTGTTTACAGCTCTATGTGTGTGTGTGGATGTCTCACGGCTCTGCACAGCTGGTGTTTTGAGAGATGAAGAGGAGTCTGTCTCTCCCCTTTATCTGATATAGGAGATGATTGGAATATTAATGGACCACGCAGAGCAGAGAACAAGCAATGCCCAGGCAGATTTATTCAGCAATCAAGAGGAAGTGGTGAAGCACAGACTGAATGTGAATAAAGTCAAACAGTGTTGTCAGTGATGTTCAAACTAGTAAAACTGGGTTCAGTGTGTTTATTTGAGCATCTTTTCACAGTTTTGATTTCATGTTTGGAAAAATGTTACATGCAAAGAACAAAATGAGAAAAAAGCACTAATTCGTCCTCAGTTGGAACACAAAAACAGAGAGGTAAATAATGAGCCCTTGAGACAGGAAGAGACACGGTTTCCTTTCAAAGGCCTCGTTTCATCACCTATTCGTTTATCATATGCCGCTTCTATCATCTCGTGGCGCCGCATGCTCACTGCTCCGCGTTGTACCAGAGCTGCCAGCCCACCAGTATCAATCATCCACCTTCCCACACTCCACTCGTGGAAACTCAGGGACAGCAATGCTGCTGTTCTGACAGGTGAGATTAAATGAAAAGGGATGAAAGAGCAACACCTTCAAAAGAACAGATGTGGACAAGCCGAACAAATGACACTACTGACATGGATCGTAAGTTAAAGTATGCCAGAGCTGTCAGAATTTTATTTGTCATCTCCAGTCAAACAACATGGTGTGATGCTGGTGATGGCAGAACACAACATATTGTTAAAACGTCGTGTGTTTATTATGTATACTTATTTATTTATTTTGTGTTCAGCCTCACAATCTACTCGACAAAGTGCAAGTTATCCACACACCAGAGGTGGATGTATAGACTACATATACAGACAGTAAATCGATGTGTTTCCCAATCCCACATACCGTACATATTTGTGTATCTGTGTAGGCCTGGATACGTGCAATGCTTTCTGGAAATTATGTATTTGTCTGTTTGTACGTGCACATCTTTTATTGTTCCTAACAAAAAAAAAGAGAATGATGGCAATTATGCACAGAAAACATTCTCACTCCTGCGAGTGTGTTTGCCATGGCAACCATTTCATCGCCTTGCTGCATCATTGTCGACAAGTGACCATTAAAAACAGGAACTGAGGAAACAAACTAGACGATAGAAGTTATTCAGACAAATTCGATTGGGGATTTTCAGGAAAATATTCTTCGCACAAATAAACCCAGCAACGTTAGCCTGTTGTATTTGCAGTTCTGACTTTATCTAGTTATCACGTGAAGTGTACTTTTCCAATTTCATTGCACCCATCTATAAAGCAATCAAATCATATCACTGGACAGCTTCAGCTTCACATTTAACTTCGATTAGTGAGCTCTCATAAGGGGTATTTTTAGTGATGACAGCATTTATACAATACAATATCAAGCTGGAGACAGACAGTTGAGCTTTGCTGTGACTGTGTCTGCGGTGTAGAAGAGGCCAGCTTCAGGGATGCTAAACACTGCACTGGTCTTTGCTGGAGCCAGGCCAATGTCATTTCACAGCGCTAAGCCTTGTAAGATAAGATGGGGGACATCAGACCCTGGCCAGCTCAAATGAATGGGATGTCACTTCTGCTTAGAGCCACAAACCTTGTCCTCTACACCGGTGAGCACGTGTGTGTGTGCGTGTAGACTCTAAACAGAGAGGACATATCCAATTCTAAGGAAAGTTCCACTGTCCGCACACAGCCTGGTGACATGTAATAAGATTTCCCCCTTGTGCAGTGAGAAAGAGCCAGGACATCTGCTCAGTGATAGTTGATTTTTAATCTGGCCTGGGTGATTGCCTTGAATCAGTGATGCTGCCTGAGTCCTGCAGGATTTCTGTATTGCAAACAGGTGGGTCTGCTTTTTTGTCTTCAGAAAATGAGCACTTCTAATTTAAATTTTTCACAAACAGATATTTACACATAAAACAGGTACCTGGCAGAGGTGTAGTCATTTTGGTGGTGCCAGCGCAACTTCAGCCTGGCCACAGATCATCTAAAGGTTACCCTCCTTAGATGAGGTTGAAAGGTTGTTTATTTCAGACAGAGGCCCGGGGGTGTTGCCATGGAAACTTTTCATGGGTCTGGCACTGGCGGGCACTAGGGCGGAGCTTGGCGTCAGCCAGGGAGGCAGCAGGCACACAGGTGCCCCGGCCCGAGCAGCTGCCTCTCCTGTCAGATAAAGAGTGGTTTGTTGTTCTCTCCCTCCCTCCCCTCAACACGCACGTCAATCTCCCTCGCCCTTTTCACTTCTCTGTCTCCTCTCTCTTTTCGTACCCTTTTTTCTCCTTGGCCTTTGATCAGGGATTGGATTTGCTGGTAGAATGACAGAGGCAGGAAGTGCTCCAAGGCACAGGAGGGGCTCATGGGCCCCAGGGCCGGGGCCAGGGCAGTCCACAGTGCTCTCTGTTTCACTGGGCCTGCGTCATCCCTGGCCTGGTCCTGCAGTCACAGAGCCTGGCTTTCAGCCTTGACTCTCATCATGGTGTATCTGTCAGACTGGCCCAGTCACAACAACTCAGGCCCACTGATCACAGAGGGAGGGGCGGTGGCTGCAGAGTGAAGTCCTGCCTCGATACAGCCCAGGGCACAATGGCTTCATGTAATATCCACATATTACAAAGATGACCTTCATTGTGTCCTCAGGCAGGATCATGACCTTTGACCCCTTCAGTTCTGTCCAGAAGAATCATGGGATTTAAGTGTATTTCACTAACCTCTTATTCCTTACTCTTATTTAACTTTAAACCACTGGTTGGATTTGAAACCAAACCCTTACCACCAATTTCAAACATCTGCCTAAAGCTTAGAGCAAAATATACTGTAAACATAATACTTTAACAAGCTCAACGGGAGCTCAGCATCATCGGTCATCCTGCTAAAAGATGTTTACTAGGGTAAACTATAAACAGGAATTTGAAAATCAACAGCTAACATGTAAAATTAGCCAAATTAATCAAATACTCTAAAGCTGAAATTACTTATTTGTGTTACCATCATTATTGCTAAGCTAAGCACCTCCCAACTCCAGCTCTGAACTTCATCTCATCTTATATGAGAGCGATAATGTTTAAGGATTTAATACAACTACATGATTTTGTATTCACAAGTGTTTGCTACTTCTCAGAAATGTGCACGTGTGCATACAAAGGCGCTGCGGCACATGCGCAACGGGCTGTTGACAGCAGGGTGGTTGACCTGCACAAACTTTCTGCCGCAGCAGCACGGCTGACAAACAAGCACCTGAGATGCCTTGCCCTCCTTCCAAAGTTTACTGGCCAGTTTATCCTGTTTATTTGACTCAATTACAAAACAGGCACTCTGTGACTGATCTGTTTAACGTGGCTCACTGCCAAGGAAAATAGTCACGTTCCCAGCAATTCCAAGAAAACGGGTATAGTGGTCTCGGAGGCCGTGATGATGACATGTCAGCACAAGGCTAACACAGCATGACCCTTATAGTCACAACTCAGCACAAACTGCAGCCTTGACAGTTTGCACAAGCTGTACTCACATGTGCTTCCACTGATTCAAGTCAGTGAGATAATTGGCAGAACGTAACTGGTGGATTAAGACAAAACACGTGAATAAATGTGCAACCCACAGGATGGTAATGTTTGACCATGCACCCTCACTTTGTTTAATTCAAAATTCATTTAAGCCTCAAAAAATCTGGCACCAACAGCGTCTTTGTTCCTTTTCCCTTCCTCTGAGAAAGGGTAAGGTTCAGTTCATCTCGCCTCAAATCGCTCCAAATATCTTTGGAGCCACTTCAAAATAAGCATGAAGTGTTTCTGCTCCAACATTTTAAAAATCCCAGGCAGCTGTCTTGTGCTTCTAAGGCTTATCTTGCCCATGTAAAGACATCTCTGGGCTTCCAGCGAGCACAATAGCCAGCTGTGGCTAGGCTGAGATAAAAAAAAAACAACAGCAATTCCAGCTCACGCAATTACTTTTCTGTCCCCTGAAAAACTCCACAGAGTGAAGAGAGATCACTTTAGTTTATATGAATGTAACACTATAACTGTGCAGTAATTTCTTTGGCAGCAGTCTGAGCTGGCGTGTTTCTGAGAGCCATCTAGCTGCAGAGGGATTACAAGCTGTTCAAAGCCTCTGAAGGTATGTGGGTTTGGATGGCTGATGTTTTTCCACAGCAGTAAATGGTATTGCAGTTAATTCTGTATTTTGGCACTGATCTGCAGCTGGAAAACAACTTCTCTGTGCCAGAAGCTGTTTATTATTGCAAAGAGCTTTTACCCAAAATGGCCATTCAGCTACTGTGGTGTCCATGTTGTTCTGACCTGGTTGCGTGGTAACCAAGCAAGAACGTGGCAGACTGGAGGAGGAACATAAGCATGAGCACAGGCTCACATATGCACCCACACGCATATGCATTATTATAGTGTACAAACACAGCGGCTCATATTCATTTCAGGAAGTGTCAGTCCCTACAAAGAGAAGAAGGGAGGAACGCAACCCCTAGATTTAGTATCTTCAGCTAGACACTGACACAGCAGCTTTTCAGTGAAGTCATACATGCACAAATATCCCAAGCTGCACATTAAGCAGAGCACAGTTATTATCTTCTACTGTGGTGAATCTTTTTCACCGTGTTATATTTGGACCAGCTGGGATTCACTTGTATCTTCAGCTGCATCCTCTGTGTAGCATATTTTTTTTCCTCATCCCATAGTAGAAAAGATCAAACGTGGTTACTGCCTCCGTATATAGATATAAATCATCTTTAAAGCGGGGAAACAACAAGGTGGAAAACAGGAGGAATGCACACAATGGTGCAGGAAAAGTCCCAGGAATGGGTTAACGGTGGACTCAGAGCTTTCATTTCCTCTTCTGTTCCATCTGAACAAACAAGGCGGGTGACCTGACAGAGCACAGAGGGGCGGGGTGGGGTGGGGTGGAGTGGAGGGAAAGAGAGGGGCGGAGGTGGGGGGTTGCCGTGACTGGAATCTAACCAAAGAGGGGGGAGAGGAAGGGGAGGGAGAGTACAAGCAGACCACGTGATGGTGAAAAGCCTGCAGGCAGCTGTGCTGGGAAAGGCAGACTGAGACATCCCCCCATATTGACGCTGCCGTTTCGCCACAACAACAGTTCTGGGAAATGGCTGCCATCTGTATTGTAGCTACTATTTACATGGGGCTGATTCAGCCTGCTTATCGCTTTCATCATCCGCTACGGTGGCTGGTTTGACCCTCGTGCTTCCATTGATTCCCTCCTCGCTATTTCTCTCTTCACGCTCTCTGTCAAGGCTTACAAGGCTTTATCTCGCATGAATGAAAGAACAGGCAGAGGGAGAAAAAAAACCTAGCAAACAGCAAATAATGAAAGTATGAAGGGTAACATAAACATGAAGCCGGTTACAGGGTTGAAAAAAGCTGTGGCACTCAGGGATGATGAAGGGTGGTGGGGGTGGGGGTAGGGGGAGTGCAGTCTGGACCAGAAGCACTGGAGACATGAGTCATGGCGAGCGATCTCCCAGGGGGCTCGTTGGTGCAGTCTATAAATGGAAATAGCAGAAAAACAGCGGCTTCCCTCGCCCTCCCAGGACTAGGTTATGCCTGATTAGAATTTGATGGCTTATGACAGGGGCTGCTTTGTTTAGCCCCAGCCTGAACTTCACTACGTTTTTTTCTTAACCTGTCAAAAACCATGGAAAAGTGAACGTAAATAAATATATGTGAAATAAGCTGCTTAGTGTCAGAAAAATCACTCTGGCATGTGAGGATGTGAAAAAGGTCATCAAGTGTTTTTAACTAGAAACTCTTCATGGAAGTCGCTGCCTTATATTTTCACAGTAAATGCAACCCATATCTGTTAAAATAAGTTGATGAGTGACATGAACTAGTTAACTCGACTCCTTGGTTTCCCCTTGACTACCCTGCTGTGGAGCTGGCCTAGATCAAACATTGCCAGATATCTGGGACAACTTCTGGAAAAAAAAAAAAGTCTCATCAAGTGACTGAGAGGGAAACTGCTGCAGAAAAATACAGTTGATATTCTTAAATTCACATGAAGTGGTGAAAGGAACACACATTTACTGAAGTGCTGTACTTAAGTACAGTCTGAGGAGGTCATTAATGCTACTTGTACTTTGCTGCATGCTGCATACATTACACTTACTTATAGCTCTTGTGAATAGTTTTAACTTTTTTATTTATTCAGGCTACGTTTAACAGATGTCTGTACCTTTACTGGGGCTATGTAAAAACCTGAATGCAAGTCATTCACTTGTCATTTTTATAGTGAAAGATCTGAATACTGAACACAACTGATGACAGATGACAGCTAAGGGTACAGATCCCTACAGGAACATTACATACGTTTCTGAGAAACATCCATAGGGGAACAGCCAATAGCTGGTGGTTCAATTCAGCGTTTGCACAATGTAAACCTTCTATTCACGTGGCTTGCTTTTGTCTCTCCTGTTGAAAGTGCACAACATATCTGTGTGATTTCATCAGCGGCAGCGTCATGTCAACCCGGCCCTCCGTGGCCGCTGGGAACAAGCCAGTTGGCTCCACACCACCTGCTCTCTCTCACTACCTGCCTCTCTTCCCCCCTCCTCGTTTCCACCTCAATCTGCTCACCTGCTTCCATGGTAAGCAGACACACCCTGCCCATCGTTCCACCCTCGTAGCCTGCGGCTGTAGTGGAGCTAGTCTGCACAGGAGCACAGATGCAGACAGAGCTCCAGCATGCCAGGTCACCAAACCGGAGGAGGGAGGGATTTACGCTGCTGTGGGCCTTTTGTTTAGCTGCCATCACTAAAAACTCCCTGCCAGGTTGTGTTTGCTCGTCTTGTTTTTCACCTGTCACCTCGCTGCTCTCTTTCATCTGTGGGGTTGAGTCTAGAGATCATTCCCCGAGGCAGTAAAGACATTATCTCAGTGGAGTAAAAGCGAGAGGTAAAGTGACAGAGGTAGCTTTAAGTGCCTTGCTGAAAACTCCACCGAAGGCCTCTAGCTATTTCTTCTGAGGCACACTAAACTTTTCAGGTTGGACTGAGATGAACAGAAAGGGGGTGCAGGTGAGGGGCCGAGGCTCCCCTCTGAAGGCGACCCCTGTGTTTATTGTTGGTGTTGTTGTTTTGGTTCTTATATTGTGTGTTTATCTGGAGCTGATGCTGACGTTCCCATGGTGATTGATAGCTCTGCTGTTCCATCAACAGCATTTTGTAACATTTTGGAACAAAAACGAATAAATGTCTGTAACTCTTTGCCAATTCCTTCTGTGTTTGTGTGTGTATGCTGATCCTCATTTTTTAATAAAAGCATTTACAAAAATATACACAGATATCTCACGGGCCTTAAACCTTAAGTACTTCTAGAACATGGTAATAAAAATTAATTATAGAGCTCACTAAACATTACTGGAAAAAAATATATTTTATTTTTACTTAATTAGAATATAATGTCTTTAGTTGAATTATCTTTCCTGTAATTCCTTTCATAAACAAATATACATGTTTCACTACACACAAAACACCTAAACTCATAACATCTATTTACAAAAATGCCAAAACATCTGTCAGAATTACAATAAAAGTGCAAACATCCAATAAGTCCTCCATTTTGATTAATATTTTCTTCTGCTAAATTGCAAACATACTGAATACCAAATGACAAGAGGTTTGTGTAGTACATGATGCAACTGACGGCAACTCGTAATAATGCAGGAGGGCAGCCATAATAATGTGTTTTTTAGTTTCGGTGAATAAGCCTTATTTGTTTTTCCTCCAGCTAGATGAGTGTAATGCTGGTTCAGCACAGCGTAAACAGCCTACAGGGGCTCAGTCTTAAACATAGTCCTCCTCCATAAACTGATCTCACCACAGGGCTTTGGCTCTCCATCCCAGCAGCCCTCTGGTCCACATGACAACAGGAGGCCTATTTTTCCCTGCAACATAGCGACACCGCCCTGAGCTAACTCCGACCCTTGACAGTCAAAACATATTATTGGCCCAGGTGACAAGAGCTTTACACTAAGCAATACAAATACTTCAGGGGTGTGAGGCTATGAGTGTTCACACTGACTGACATGATGTTACTGCAGGAGATTTTAACGTACTGTACAAAGTAAGCAGATACCACATATTTGATTTAGATGAATAATTTTCCAAAGGGGTCTTGTAAACAAAAGTGCTGAGAGTATAAGCTCAGGGCTGTAGAGAGAGCTGCAGAACCAGACGTTTGAGTCTCACGTTTAAAAGCCGTGGACACGGTTCAGGCCTCAGCTGGTCTACGTCTCTTGTAAGTTTGATTCATCTTGACATTTTTGCAAGGTTAAAGACGCAAGACGTCCCCTATACCTGGGTTGCAGCCAATCTATATCTGCAGGAAGATAGAGTTGTTCTTTTTCATTATTGCCACTGGGCTTTCAGTTTTCGGGCCCACTGTTGTTGCTGCTGCTTCAGCACTGAGACAGAAAAGAAAGCAAATAGGTAATTCACCACCATGTCGCTGCACCTCCTTAAACAGAGCGTGTTGTTTGTCCTCAAAGACAATGCACTTGTGTTTATATATGTCCTCATACATATCAATTACTTTTCGACTTGGGCAGTGCCGTCCTCAAGGTGCTTGAAAATGAGGTTTCAATGTCGGCTGTGAGGCACATTCCAGACAAAAATAACGGCGCGTTCACCTCCAGGTTGTTCAGCCTCCCTGTTAGCACGCAGTGACTGAAAGTGAAACCCTGCCATCTAAATACCACTGAAATCCAGGCTTACACAAGCAATGTGTTCCTATTGCATCAGCAAATGAACTTCTTTCCACATAACAGTTTAGCTGTCAGCAACTATGGTGTTTATGAGGAAAAAAAAGGAGGGGAAGTGAAACCTCTCTGTGCCTCTTTGTTGCTATAGAGCACATGGAGGATTGGATTCCTGAAAACTCGGAAAGCAAATATGGCGTCACCCTCGCTCTGAGTCAGAGACACAGAGTGTGCCTTGGATGAACTTCCTGTTTCAGTCTGCCACAGATATAGGGTTTCTCCAGCTCCAGCTACACACAGGAAGTGAGTCACGCATATTCACCAGTCGTCTGCAGGCTGCAGACTCTTCAAGCCCCAGAGTGACAGGCCATGGAGGGGGCCAAATTAGCTTCTGAAACTTTAATCTCTTACAGCTCAATTATTTAATATCTGAGCCACCCACTTCAAAGGAATACCTCAACTCCCTCCTCCCTGGCTGCTTTGATAGAGGCTTTCAATCCTGGCTCCTAAAAGGCACGCCCATTTTATATCTCTGCCCTGCGGTTTGAATGACGCTGTGCTGAAATCTTACAGTGCTCCCTGAAATCCAAGATATACTGCATCAACAAACCACGACATATTATAGACGATGGTAGCTGAAGGTGAAGTTTGAAACTTCAGTTTTGCCGCTGTTTATTCACCCGTGCTCATTTTGGATTACCCATCCAATTGTAAAACAAAATCATCTGCAGCTGCAGAGCATAATCTCTTCAGGCTCAAAAAGGCAAGAGGAGGAAGCAATTACTGTGATTTGGAATGGAGTGTGAATACAAAAAAACCCTACTGGAAATATGCAAAACAGGCTTATGTAATAAATAGGAGATGCATTTTAATGAGAGCGACAATGAGAAACACGGAAATACACTGGATGACAGTCATGTTTTCTGTTTAATAATAAACATCCTCTGAATGTAAATGATGTCCTTGTTTACAGAAAGATTCGTAATGGAGATGAGGTCAATGAAACGAATAGCCAGCAAAGGTAAAGAACAAAAAATAACCTTGAGAGAGGGGTCATGAATTATTTTGGAATTGGCCTTGATTTCCGTCTCACCCAGTCACATAACACATTTCCAGACCTGCATAGCTATTGGCTCTGTGGAAAAGTGGATCAGAGAAGTGGAAAGTTAATCCCCAAGACCCTCCCAGCCAGAAACGAGGGGGGCTGCTGGCAACTGCAAAGATGCTAAGGGGGGGGAGTTTGTCTCTGCAGATTCACATGCACGCACACGTAACCTGCTGCGGTGGCACATACAGACACTCAGACACATATGAGATATGAAACACATCCTGACAAGACAATTAATTTGACCAAGATCAAGATCACGTTTAGTATGTTTGTGAAAATATACATTTCAGACATCACAAAGCAACTGTGTGTTTGAACTGTATAGTAAGAACCAATGTCCAAGCATGTGAAGTGATCATTGCATGTTGCTTTTCAGAGTTTACTACTGCTGCCGGAAGCATGACATTGTCAGCAGATAGTTAGGGGTTTAACAAGTTGACTAGCTAACGCTAATCCTCTACTGACATTTAAACTGAAATGCAGCTAATGAAATGGTATAGTTTAACTTGCTTCACACATTGTGTTGCATTGTTTTTGCACACTCTCATATTTACTAGTTGGCAATTTAAAGAATACAGTTTGACAAAACAACAACAAAATGCTTATTAGCATCCTGAGGTTTCGATGAGGAGGCCGAGTTCATGCTCATGACATGTAATGTTATGTAAAGCTTAGCATTAAACCTGGAAACTGGGAGAAACAACCAGCTGGGTATTGACCACTAGCCAGTTGCTAGGCAACCAGCAGAGGCTCCAGGAAGCTACATCCCCCCAAAAACAATTTTATTTATGCTCTTTGTTCCCATTAAAATCTTTATGCTAAGCTAACCTGGCTTTAGATCAATTTTTACCACACAGAAATGAGAGTGTTTGGCCTATTGAGAAATTGATTTTTATCTAAAGTTTGTCAATAAAGATAATTTGTGCTCTTCTCAAAATGTAGTTGGTTTCCATATTGAACCTTTTTATGTTGTTTTTACGACTGTAGTCGAGCCTTACCTCATAACAACCATCTCTCAAAATGGTAAATAGAAACCACAGTAGCTGCCAGCGTCACATCATACCTGGCACCATCCACGTGGCACAGATGGTTTACCAGGCGGACTATATTAAATGTACCTAATGAGTCAGAGCTTGCATGATCTCATACTACCCTACTTCTATTCTTAATCTGCCTATATCATGCACGTGTGTACGTGTTTAAGCAAAGCGATCCTGCTGGTATGTGTGCACTACTTCACCGGGTACATGCATACAAATACAGATGTGTCTGTGCAGACGCAGGATGCAGGATATTCTCTGTTCTCTTAAAAGCCTTTAACAAGTGGAATGACTCTATCAAGGGAACAATGGGTATTCTGAGCTCAGCAATGTGACAAAGGTTCACACTGACATGCTTTCCTAAATTAGGCTGTTCATGCACAGGAGGGAAGTGAGCCTTGTTCCTTTTCTTCTCCTCTACTCTGGGGTCATTGTGTAGACAGGAATGGCCACAGACATATGAGTTGACATGCTCGCCAAAGTAGGTTAAGGGCGTTCTACTTGTGAATGTGAAAAATGCAGAAGAACTGTGCACCAAAGGAAAAATGACTCTGTGGCATATTTAAGCTAAATTCTTTTCTTGTCATGGATGACGTAGATCCTTGAGGGGTGTCGCTACAGAGAGATATTTGTTCACTGTCAGTTACTAATAATTACATTGACAGTTTAGACATTTAGTTGACAACCTTATTCAGTGGCAAGATAATAATTCCCACATCACCAACAATACAGGCAACCAAAGGTATGCATTTGTGTGACGCACAAGTCATCAATCTCTGACAGCTTGAGAAAGAAACCTTCCCACCTACATTTCACCTTTTCACCTCCAAGCACACACAGAGTTTTAGCATGTGAACCGGTGTCATTATGAGATAACCTGCATTATATCAAACCTTGTTTTTCTATAACGCTCGTTTTCTCCTTCACATAAACACAGGCTCATGGAGACATTGCGACACTATGCAAGGAGCTGCAGATGTGAACAGAGAGGCCTTTGAAGAAGCAGAATCGAGGCCTCCTCAGTTCCACCCCTCCGCCCGCTCCGACCCCAACTCCCACTGCACAAGTCTGTTTCCAGGAAACCAGCTGTTGGACTGAGGAGAGGGGAGGAGGTGATATTCTATATCAGGGCTGTGAATCACAGTTCCATGCTCTGTGTTTTTCCTATGGTGGTTTGGCTGCCTGACTGGCTGAGCGGCTGGCAGGAGGAAGGAATGTGTTGTTGAGTGGGCCCCAGCACTGAGGGACTGGCTGGAAGACTGGGACAGGGGGTTGCTGGGTTATTACATGGCCTCGGGGGTGCTTATTTAAACCAAAGTCCTGTCTGGGCTGTTGCACTGTTATTGTACTGCAGCTGCATTAGACCAAAGACAGAGAGGTAGAAATAGAGAGAAGGAGCAAGAGAGGGCGAAAGAAAGAATTACAAGGAGTGGGGGAGAGGCAGGAAGAGAGAAGGGAGAGAGGAGGTCTGGACAATGTCATCCCTCCCAGGAAACGACACAAACAATAAGTAAAAATGAGAGAGCCCAGTGGAGCAGAAGAGGGAAGGACGCAGGGACAAGCCATAATTAGGCACTGGATGACGAAGGATCTATGCAAGTGTGGTATAGAGCTAAAAATGGAACTAGAACAAACCCACATTGTAAAAGTATCTGTTGACTGTAGGTGCAGGGTGTTGGAGGTAAAAACAAATGCTACAAGCTTGACTGCGTGTGCACATTTAAGCGTGACACACATTTTGAATGGCATCTGCGTCTATAAAGATTTATCATTCAGTTTAAATAAAGTCGGTGCATGTGTTTTAGCGATGGAAGGTCACGCGGTGTGCGAACTCCGAGGAAAACTCGCAGAATCTGGCCAACGCTGTGGAATGGCACAAATCCAGTGCAGCAGTGTTTGCTTGTGCTCAGACAGCTCTTAGGAAAGGAATGTGTGGCCTACATTCCCTCTCAAGCCCCCGCCTCTGCTTCTCCAACACCAGCATTCACTGTCAGCACAGCGAAGTTTAAGAGGCTGCATACCAAAAACAACAAAGGATGGAAATGTTAGGAGCACATGATTTACTGGCCTTTTCCAGGGGGTAACAGGGACACAGAGTAAGAAAAAACACATGGCCGCGAATGTTTGCTCTGCAGTGGTGAAATTTCTGCTATGCAATCATTCAATCTAAAGCAGGAGGCAGGAATGGGTTAAGTCTACTGCAGAGATAGAAAAGGGAGAGGCGTGGAGGTATGGGGAGACAGAAGGGGTAGGGGTGGGGGCAGGGAGGGATTGTGCGTGTGTGGTGGCGGCGGCGGCGGTGGTGGCATGGAGTCAGGACTGTATTCAGATGAAATTAAATGGAGGCTAAAGTGCTGACTCATTGCGTTCAGGCCCTTTATTACCTGCTCCGTCACCCAGGCTTTATGGGGAGGGCTGCTAGGAGAAGACTGGGGGGGGGGGGGGGGGTAGCAGCAGGCACGCAGTCCTCATTTACGGGAACCCTTCTGGAGGCAATAACACTGCAGTCAGCCAGCAAGCCCACTGGCTCACCTGCACTCTGCAAAAGTACCCTTTAGGGCAACCCTCACAAACTGCACACACACACACACACACACACATCCCAAACCCCCTCTTGCTTTTGACTAAACAGGAGGAAACCTGCTTTTGCTGCTAATGAGACATCAAGGGGAGCTGGGGAATCTCGGCTCGGGGTCTGGTAGGCTGGGTTCTCATGTGGCGTTGCGTGTGTGCGTGTGTATGTGCGTGTGTCTAAAAAGCATTTGTTTGTTTTTCTGTACTCTCTTGTGATGGATTAGTACTGTGGTTTACATCCCAAGCAATATGATAAATAATATGCTAAAAGTGCAATCATCTAGAAAATGTTGTGTGTGAACAAAAAACTTGGCTGCAGTCAAACTTGTGTGCGTCACCACCCTCAGCATCCAATCCCCTTCCACCACAGTTAGACGTGTAACTATCGCGGCAGCATCATTTCTATTGCAGCTGGTGCTCACCTAGCACGGTGATATACTTGTTAGTGGTGTGAAAGCAGAAGTTAGCCGGTGACACGACACATTTTGGGCAACAGTTAGTTTCTTTTTCCTAGAGACTACGTGTTTCTGTGGTCTAGGGGAAAGCTTGTTTTGACTTTCAATACTGTACTCTCTTTCCAAAAAATCTTCAGTGGTATTTTTCCAGTTAGAATTTGATATTTGTGGGTCAAGACCGTCGCGTTTGAATGTCAGTGTGTACGCTTGCAGACAAAATGGATCACAGAAGTTGATACAAGATAAACAAACATAATTGGAGTGGTTATACAATGTGCATGATGTATGGCTGTGGCCGGTGTGGAGCACTCACTGGCTGTGGAAAGCGCTTATTGTTGCTGATCAGACGAAATGGACTCCAGCACTGTGTCAGGCTCCAGTTTGTCTCAAATGGTCTGGGCAATCAGTGCATACAGCCAATAAATGAAGGCATTCTCTCTGTCCTGGCTCTGCTTCTCCATCTCCCTCATTACTCTCATTACTCTGCAGCTTGTGGGTTATCTAATGCTCTCCCCATGGCTTACGGTTTGGCTGGGGATTAGACTCATTTTTCCAAGGGCATTTTATAAACAACCCTATGTGCCTCCTGTTCCCGTGGGCTGAGCTGATGTAGCAGCAGAATTTACGACCTCGGAAGCCTTGTGGCCTCACTCCCGTTGCAATACATTATTCAAATTCATCCCCTCTCTTACATGAAGCAGGGGGCAATTATTTGACTATCCGCAGGAGTGCAGCTGGAGTGCTGTGGCTCATCTTCAACAGCAAAGACGGAGAAATTGCCTCACTCCTGCAGATCAAGGTTGGAGGCAATGAAACACTATAATTTATGTCACAGTTTGATATTTGAGTGAAGTCATTGATTCCCTTGTGTCAGACCTTGGCAAGGACGGCTCCAGAATTCACAGAATGTAATTTCAATTCTGCCTCAATGAGGAAAAAATTTTTACAGCACTAATTGGACACTTGGCTGACTGCACATGCTGTAAAATGGATTTTCCCCCGAATCAACAGAAAAAAACCCTCAGAAATTCAACATCATGCCCCTGCCATTCAAATAATTTTCGAGGCTTCTGTGCAAATGAGAAGTATGCACTCAAAAACAAAATCCGTGTAACGCCCGAGGAAAAAGAAACAGACTGATATCATGCATGCAGTAAGTTGAAGCTGTCCCACTTTCAGCAGTGAACAGATGCAGTGTGCTCCTTTCTTGTATAGCAAAGCTCTTCTCTGTCAGACACCTACATTATGATGTAAGTGTTGTTCACACCACCACAACACATGCACTGGTACCATTCATATATTGCATTACAGCACCTTTTACAGACTATAAGTGTGACTATAAGTCACACTGGATTACAACCCCCCCCCCCGCACGAAAACATACTAACACACACCGTCATTATGATTAGCAAAGAGGAAGGAGGTGCTGCAGTCTTTTCCTGTTTAAACTTTACCACACTGACCAAAACTTCATTCCAGTTTCCTCTAAACTCTTGCTTTTAGACTGTATTTAATTGGCTTTACCACCACAGCTTGAAGTCTGTCTGTTCATAGTTAGTCACCATTTATTTATGTGTGTGAAGGAAAAAAATCCACCACAAGATACAACTTAAAGCTGCATACAGTGTTTGTTTTTGTCACTTTAGGGAAGTTGTAAACAGAAAAATAGAATATTATCATCTTACACAGTTGCTAAGGCGTTAACAAACATTTGAGCTATTTATATATCCAGCAGACAGAGCAACTTTAGCAAGTGCACAGAGTTATTACAGATATATATATAATTATAACTTTGCTGAATGAATGGAAAACAATCAGAACCTTTACTCTTTGGAAACAGAACTGATGAGGCGACAGTAAACCAAAAGCTGTGGTTCATAAAAACAAAAACAATGAGCTAAAATGCTGAATGCACTTTGGAGCAACAACACATTCGCTGTTTAGCTCATCAGTACAAGCAATGTTTCCAGTTTATTGCATTTAATCTTGTGTTTTTTAGAGCAGCTTTAAAAACTGTTCTATACCTTCATAAAAAGTTGGTGATAAACATATTTTTTACAGACCACGATAGAAAAGAAAACATTTGTGATATCAATAAACAAAAAAAAAATTTGGCAACCCTTGTCATTTATTATTGTGCTAGTGCACGGAATTGAGATCATGTGTGAGAGATGTTATGAAACACATTTGTCATCAGTACTTACACGGTGTCGTAACTTTTTTATTCTGTACTTTTCTGATCACGCCTCTTAGAAGTGTACACATTAGGTTCAAAAGTCAAGTTTGGCACAGGAAGTGATATACTGTCTTGTTATTGAGTCTTTATTCACTGAACTGTGACATTTCTTTTGTGTGTGAACTAGCGTGTTTGTGTGTGTGTGTGTGTGTGTGTGTGTGAGAGAGAGTCTTTGTAGAGGCAGGGATAACATTTCCAGTAGCACATCTGCTTCAGAAAATCTCATGTGGCTGTATCCAGTTCCAGCCACTGATACCATGAAAGCAATCACAGAGATAACAAAACCTCATTCAAACACTAAAAGCAGGATAAAGACAGGTAAGAGCCTGTTCACCGTCTTTCTCACAAGTGCAGTTTTTATACACCTTTGGGTGTGCCTTTGGTGTTAACTGATGAAAACTGCGTCTTTCTTCACGACAGTACACAGTGGGAGGGTTTAGCAGCAAATGCCTGTGGCTTCGTAAATAAATCATCTAAACTCACTGAAGAGAAAACCAACAATAAAAGATTTTTCTTCCCTGACGGGTGAGTCACCATTCAATGGAAGAAGAGGCCCAGATTCTACGCTGCTGAGCATTCAGGCATCAGTTTCACTAGTGTGAAAAGCCAGCTGACAATAGAGCTAATTGATGAGGATTATCCAGCAGAAAAAGAGGAAGCCTTGTGACGTGACTCATTGGGGCCATCTGTGTGAGTTGTACTGTATTTTCACAACCATGCTTTCGAGAGCAGAATAACTTCCTCTTTGGCACAAAGCCCCAGCAAACATCATCCTACCCCGACTGGCTCTGCCGCTGCCTGAATAATACTTTCACTTGCACCTGTGCTTTAAACCGCCCTCACTGTCTGACTGGTTGTTGCTGAGGGAAGGCAAGTACACCCACTGAGCGCGATATATTGAGGGAAATGTGAGTCACACTGAGCATCAACACACTTCCCTCAAAATGCTGAGACCTGAAGTCACACATTCTTTCACACGCACACACATACAGACACATAAGCATACTCTGTGAAATTCCCAGTGAGTCGACTGGCTAATGAGATTTTTTCATTACCAGCTAATCCAGACACAAAGGCACGACAGAGGCTCTTAGGAGCCTTTTTTTAATTATTAGAAAGTGTCTCAGCCTCACTATTAGAACTTCACAAGTTTACAATTATTTCCTAATGCCGAGAAGCTAGACACGTTAAATATCAGTGACATATCAGTCAAGAAGGCAGGCCAGACAGCTTTAATGAAAGTCAGATTGAATACTGGGTGCGTGGTCAAGATATGCAGTGGAGCTTAAAACTCAATCACATCTTTGTGTCAGTGAGTTAATGCTCTTGTTCTTACATGCTTAGATTTGCTTTCTCGCTTTTTCTTTCTTTTTTCCTTTCATTCTCTCTCGGGGTTGTATATTCGATCTCTATCATGATTATCACAAATTGGGAACGTCTCTGTCACTGCGGTTAGATCATTTGGCTTGTGAGAGTGAGGCGTCTCAGTTTCAGAAACATAAGATCATGGGCCCATTCGATTTGTGTCTGAAACGAGCGTGAAGTTGCTAAATATGCCCCAGCTCAGAGTAAGACATGTAGTGACACAGCTGGCTCTCCTGACAAGGGGAAATTACAGAGTTCAGCGGGTGATTTTCTGATCCAGTCAAAGCGAAAATACCCTTTAACTTCAAAGTTACCTTACAGGAAGATCAAATTGAAATACTGGAGGAGGATTTCGTGTGTCTGAACAGTTATAAACAAAAGTACACATACGCACTTGCAACTTATCTGTCTGTGAATAAGGGAGAGTGATGATATAAAAAGCATATAGCTGCTCTGGCCTTCAACACCCACACACACACTCACAGACACATATACACTTCCCCTCCCCCCAGCCGGGTCCCTTCTGACTCATGGGGGATTACTTGTCTGATCACTTTGATCTGCTCCTGGTGCCAAAGCTATTTTCTCCACCCAGCAATCAGCATGCAGGCTGCATTATCCAAGGAGGCAGGAGACACACGTTCCAGTTAGAATTTCATCTAACCACTGACACCTAGACTGCACCTACTAAGCCTACATTTCATGCTTTGCAGCCAACAGGAGAAGGAGTCGACTCAGAGCCAATTTCAGTTAGGATTGGCAAGAACTGTATCTGGTTATTCGAGGATGTTGCACAACTGCAATGAATAACAGTCACTTCTAACCACAAACAGTTCGCTACTGATGCAACAGGATCTCTCACAAATGATAAGTGTTCTGATATAAAAGAGACACAGTGCTCTCTGACACAGAGAGATGGAAAATGTGTGTTGTAGTACCATTGCCAAATGATTGTAGAGCCAGTGGCATGAAAGTATTCTGACACTTTAACACTTATCTGTTTGAAGACAAATATAAAAGAGTGCAGCAGATGGTGGTGCATGAACCTCTCCTCAAACATTTCTCTTTCCCTCCCAGCCAAGGCAGAAAAATTTGATGACACTTTTTGAATGACACATGAATCAACATGAGGCGTGTAAATCATGCCAGCCGGGCTGTGGCTGGGAGCTGTCTCTGCCATGCCTCATCTGGTTCACGGTGTTCCTGTTGCTGCTGGCTTCGGTGCCAGGTAAACTACTCCAGCTGGGGGAAAAAATGTGGTTACATGACTCAGTTTCTGCAAGAAATAATTGTCTTACTCTTTTTCTCCATAATTTCTCTCTGCAACCCCACCACTGACACCCACCCACCCGCACATCCATCCATCCATCCATCCTCCCGCTCGGAGACTCGGAGGAGCCAGTGTTATCAGCGGGTGTCATTTCATGAGAGCCATCATCAAAGGCAGCTGCCTGGTTTCCGTGGAAACAGCCCACTTTAGGGGAGGTAGATCGGAGGAGGCATGTGTTAGAATGCTGCGGGTTACTATGGAGACTGGAGCGACAGCTTACATAAGTATTCACTGTATGCGTCTGTTCCACCAAGGCACATTCCACCATATAATTAATGCTCAGAGTGTTTGCTCGCTGCTGCCGAAAATTACAACAATGTCATTTCAAGTGGCGGGCAGCGGCACTGCCACAGTCAAGGTCAGGCTAATTTCCCTGCCAATTAAGCCCAGCTTGTGTATGGAACAGCTGTCATCTGCCATCTCCAAGGTGACACGTGAAATGATTCTTCTTTACTTTCCAAAAAAAAGCAGCTCACGAACACTTTACGAATAGCCCCAGATGTGGTTGATGTTCGCTTTAATGATTACCGAGAACTCCACAGACTGTTCCACAGTGTGTTCACAGTGAATGAAGAAAGAAGACGTGACGTATTCCCTGAGTTGTAATAGGAGAGCATGAACCATTAAGTGGCTCGGACAGGAAAGGAAATAGGATGCAAAGGTGGGAGTCAGCGTGGTTTATTGGCCCCGAGCTATTCTGCCAATAACTAATGGATGCCTTCTGAAGAGAAACACTGCAGTCAAATTTCCTTGAGTGCCTGGATTCCAAATGGAAGAGGACAAATGATGTCTATCTTATCTGAACAGTGCATAATGCATTTTCTCTATCTCTGATTTATGCACCCATCACATCATATATTCCACCATCTCCGCCGAGCTGCAGCCTTTTAAGTCCTGATTGCAATTAAGCTGTGTATATATGCTTCGCTTTCATCTCTGGTGTACACAATGAACTGATGCAGCTGTTAAGCTGTGGCAGATCCACAAAACAAGAGGCTTATTTTAACAGCAAAGGATCACAACATGTGTGAAAATAGCTCATTCTCTTTGTCTGAGAAATGAAAATAAGTTTTAATTGGTCTCATGTGAGCTAAAGTATTTGAATATAATGGGGTAAATGCTGATGTATATGTCTTTCAGTTTCTGTTAGCTGTTATCAACCTGATATACTCTACTCACAAAATAATGATTCTGTGACAATTAAGGCTGTTAGCACAAAACCTCACCCTTTACCCACTTCCTCTGACTCACAGCTGTGGTCACATGAGCAGACACAACACCAAACAAAACCAAGCATTCACAAATACATAGAAACAGAAGCCATGTGACTGCATGCAAAATTCTATAAAACCTGCAGGATTTTCATATCCTTCAGCTTCCCTGTGCTTAGGACTTGTCCACGTCTTAAAACTACGGTACAGCCCAGTCGTGAGTGAAAGCATGCACTGTGTGCGCCATAGCACGTGGTGCCTTCTCAACAGTTTCTGAGCTTGCTGCATGACAGACGGGGGGTTGAAGGGGTTAAACACAATGGTTAGGAAACCACAACATGACAAATGTCGTACTAATAACACTGTCACCGCAGCCATTGCCAGGCGGGGAAGACTCAGCGTGGGGTTGTCGTATGACACATAAACTTCTTTATGAGGACTTCCTCTTTACTTTAACTGGAGAGTACGTATCTTAAGTTACTATTACCTCGATGTTAATAACAAAACATAAACAAATACTAATAATTTCTGAGTGATAGAAATGTAGTGTGCCTGTGCAGATTGTAATGATGTTGATGGCTGGAGACCATGATGTGCTGGAGCTCGTCTGTGTTTCTTATTATGTATTCCAGCTGCTTTTTTTTTTTTTTTTTTTTTACCACAACCACATTCAGGATGTTTAGTTGATTGAGTTAAAACCAGAGATATTTTAGAAGCATGTCCGCTACTTCTGTTCCAAATAATAATCCGATCATACATACTCAATATTAAAAAAGATGATTGCAGCTGTTTTTTTTTTGTTGCATCAGCATAACACATTAAAGTGTGCAACCCCCTCAGAGAA
This sequence comes from Ctenopoma multispine, assembly GCA_034779795.1. Classification (NCBI taxonomy): domain Eukaryota; kingdom Metazoa; phylum Chordata; class Actinopteri; order Anabantiformes; family Anabantidae; genus Ctenopoma; species Ctenopoma multispine. Next base: position 6,365,492 of record JAUYWH010000007.1, on the reverse strand, counting down.
AAACCTTAACCTAGGTGACTTGAATAATATCGCATGCGACTATAATACCAGCGACAGATGGCAGGGGGGGAATGCCGTCTGACTACGGCAGGGACATGCTCTACTAAGTGAGAAAAATGCTTTGTGACAGTCCTTCAGGGCACCTTGTGAACAGCGTGACAGTGGCATGAAAGCATCAACATGCCAGTTTTCACTCTGCACCCCTCTCTGTGCAGGCCTGCCGAGACTACCGACACTTCAGTTCAACTTCCACACCACAGGTAAGACTGAAGTGTTGCTGCAACATTTCACCATCAGGATGTGGATTTGTTTTGCCCAGTCTTATAAAAAAAAATAAAAATGCTGCGAGCAGTGGGATGGTAGATAAGCTTCTCAGTTGCCAGAGGCTGTTATTGTCACTGAAGACTGTAAATAGCTTTTTATAATTCAATCAACTCCACCTTGGCTGCGCAGTGAGTCAACTCTGTGCCTGCCACAGACTGTGTCAGAGCAGCTGTTGCACCAGATCATCTTTTGATGTTGCGCAAAGACCGCAGCAATAATATGACTAGCATACCGTGGTACTGTATGTTATGTTGTGCACCAACAAAACAAAGATGACTGTGTTGGGTTGGCCCAAAACCACCTCACTAGCACAATTCCATCAAGTGTGTTCATCCACCGGTAGCTCTCCAAACCCATCCCTCCCTTGGGAGTTGAAGACTGCTTGTTTTGGCAGCACTGCAGTATTTTGGCAGACACTGACAAACCTGCTCACCTGTAATCAAACCAGAAACAACAACAGCCTTCTTTAGAGGGTCAGAATATCAGTCTCTGTGTCTCTATCTCTTTGTGTCTGTGGGTTAGTTACATAAGTACAGGGATAGTGCAAATCCTATTCCACTTAACCCAATAATCAGTCATGTGCTGCATATTTTAAGCAGGGAAACAAAATGACCATCAACGTCATTCACAAAATAATGAGACTAGTAATTTCCTTGTCTTTTCTTCCAGGGGAGTGGCTCGTGAAATAGGCTGCATACTCTCCAGATGAATTATTACCATTCATTCGGATGCCGCGCAGGCAGCTTACACATCATAGAGAGCCATATTTCTTGGCAGCAAACATATTAGAGTTTGAACCCCTGTCATGCCTACTCTGCAACCTTACTGATACCCCGTAACCACCTCCAGTCATAATCAGAATGTCAGACTGGAGCAGGGAGGGTGAATAATTAATGCTGTGTCTTTTGGGTTTTTTTATTTCACAGCAAAAAAGAAGTTTCTTGCCTTCATTGCCTGCGGCCCAATACTTAGCTTGCCTGGCACTGCGTTCAGCTTGTAAAGGGATGATGCATTGCTCAGAGAGCTTTTTTTGACAAACCATCACATAAGATTCGACACAGGAAAAACAAACTTGTGCGGGAATAAAACTCCAGATGAACTCATGCAGCGCTTAAAACGAGAGCGAGACATCGAAGCAATTTTACGACATGCGAAAAACACTAATATCTGCAAGGGGAAATCATGTCATTAGCATGTGAGATGACATTTTCTTGTCGGGAGAACACACAGTTTAGTAGGTGGAGGTGGTTGTGAGGCTGAAGGGTGCTGGCAAAGTCTTCCATGCAGTGACACATGTTTATCCAGACCACCAGACAGACAGAGAGCAGATAGCGGCCCAGAGCTGAGAAAAGCGGGGGTGCCCTGCTGTTTCCACGCTTGCCAGGAAACTGTGAAGTGTTCTGTGGTCCGTCCCTGTCACACTGTCCTGCAGCATATCTCCTTCTGCTTTGGAAAAAGTTAACAGTGACAATGGCGGCAGATTTACCACAACAGCAAAAAAAAAGTGGGCCTTCGATTTCAGACAGCTGCAAAGGCCGATTTCTCATTTCTAACCAGAAACAATTGATTTCTCCTGTTAAGATGAGAGCTGCCTGTCAGTTGTTGCTGACAGATTTCATCACCTGTAGTTAGGATGTTATATGTTAATGTTAGCTGCATGAGTTGGTTGAAAAATGTGTCTGTGGCTGAATGTGTAACATTTTGAGCTCACACATTTAAAACTAAATATGGTAAAAGGGATCTTAAATACTTTCTGTCTAAACAAATGCTATTGTGATAAAAGATTGAGGCTAAAGCTGTATCTCACGGGGAAAAAACTAATTATCCGTGTTGAAGACGTAAAGTAAATAAAGACATATATACATACAAAGACATACAAGCATTGTAACTTTATTATCCTCCTAGTATTATAAGTTAGAAAAAAATGAAGAATTAACTCTTAGCTTACTTTTTATCAATAGTGCTTATTTTCAACTTTTAAGATGAGAACTAACACTTAGTGTATTTATTTATTATTATTATTATTATTATTACGTAATTCAATACCTTAACAGTAAACGCCATACCTTAAAATCATCCATCCCTCCATTCAGAAACTCCAAACTGAAGTATATAAAATACATCTCAAGGGAAACGAGTAAAGTAAACTAGCAAATAGTCAAATAAAAATGTTCTGACTTTTTTGACCCCCTGTTCACAGCCGACATATATCCAGAGAAGATACATTTCAGAAATCACCTCCATCTTTGCAGGCAATGTTCTACAGCAACAGCAATCACAGCTTTTCTTTTCCTCATCAGATTGTCAGATGCTAAAGTTAGCCTCTGTGGCCTTATCTAAAAACAGCCGCATACCTGACTGTCTTCAGGTGGCCCTACGCACCTGCTGCCTGTCACAGATAGACTTAGCCCACACTAAATCCAGCCGGGCTGTCCACAGTAACACAAACAGACCGCAGAGTTCAGCTGCTTTATACAGTACGCTGTGGCAGGGAAATCGAAGATAAATCTCTGTTTTCATAATGAAAAATGTTCAGGGAAGTACTTACGGCAGGGCAATAATACTGAGAATGCATTATTGTATTTTCTTTATTGATCCTGCAGATTCATGCATCCACACTTGGATTTGTTGTCTGCTGCTGAAAACAAATAAAATGTGTCTGACATAGTGAGTGAGATATTTACACAAAGCTTCCTTAGTTCTCAGTGGGTTTGATATTAGCTCTTAAAATGAAACATAAATTCACACACATCATTCTGTCACTTTCTATCAGACAGGCAGTTCCATGTGTTTATCAGTGTTTGCCTTACAGTCGCTAGTCAACATGAAAACAGCCTCAGCATCAATTTGTCAGCTTGTCTGGATGGGTCCTAAAATGGTGTCATTATCACAGCAGGTATAAATCCCCTCCCAGATTGCCTGAGGTTGTACTGCTTACCTAAGGCCACCCAGTGACTTCCAAAGCCATAAACTTATTACAAACATTCAACAGGTTCAGACTGCTGCACTTGCACATCACTCAGAGGGCTTAGGGATGAGCTGTTGCTTGTGCTTGCTGTTAATCTGTAGCTGTTTGCATGAAGGTCAACAAGTTACTTCCAAATCAGTCACAGCCCGGTAACACAGGGCTTATGTGACTCTGCAGTCATATGAGCCGGAGTAGTTGATGCTTTTAACCTAGTTGTTGAATAATCAGAATTAGGTCTGCAGTATTTTCTGTGACCTTAGAGAGAAGTCAATAAGCAAGTGGGTGAAAGATTGGTTTGATAATAGTCAAATGTTTTACGGCCTCTCTGTTGATTTGCTGTCTCTGAGATAAGAAAATGCTCCACAGTTGTATCCTCCAGAGCAACACTTCTCCAGTAGCACCAGAAGATTTATGGTAGTCCAGGCTCTTGCACTAGGGACTCTGGGAAAAGACCAGTGAGTGATCTGAAACTAAACAAATGTTGTCTGATTCTGTAATTTCTCCAATTCCATGACTAGCTTTGCTGGAGTCAGCCTGCTGTCACGTGATCGGTCATTTGTCAGAGATGACTCCTGCTGCAACTTGCTCAAAACAGAAACTGAGTCATCAGGCAAAGCATCCACGCCTAAAACCTAAAAACACTCCTCAGCTCTGACTTCGGATTCATATCCTGGTCGCATGTGAAAATGAAAAATCTTTGTCTGGAGCTGCAAGAACAGAGAAAAGTCGTGTTTATGTTGGATGACCTAGATATGTTTAAGGTTACAGCCAACACCTTGACATAGTTTAGTCAACAACGTAATTTACTGTGAACCACAATAAATAATAAACTTGTTGTGGCTGCATGATTATCACAACATAATCATCATATGGGGTTATAAGGAGCACAGATACAAAATATGTATTACCTAGTAAATATGTATTTCTAATGAATTAATGAAGGTTTATTTTCATATGACTTTCAAAATAAAAGAGAACTTGTCTGAACTATTGCTTTATGTACTCTAAAAAACATACTTTTGTATAATTCCTCAGCACAGTACACACCTCATTATGTGTGTTTTTGACTGATTTCTACCAAAGCATGCCCGCGTTTTCAGGACGGCAGCGTTTGGTTCACGACGAGGGTGCGGCGGCGGCGGCGGTGGGGTGGCTCTGGTCTGTTGGTGGGTGGCTGGTTTTTGTGTCTGAATGAAACAGCATGGTAGAAGAAGGGGGAATGAATAACATGTCAGCCTTTTTAGTTGAGAGACTTCTTGTGTTGATGAATAATTGAGCTGTAGCCAGGCAGAGAGCTGTTTCATGAGCCCCTCTGTCTCCAAGTTAAAATTAGACCCTTCTCTCTATGCAGACAGTCTCTTTGAACTGCTACTGTCTCAGAGCATCACTCAGCTCTCTCTCTCTCTCTCTCTCTCTACAGCCTACTCGTGCCTTTCAGTGCAAGATGCCTCAGTAGATATGAGGACAGACATAAATGTGCTTGGTGGACAAGGGGAGCGTCTGTGTTCTACAAGCCGGAGAACAGAAGCATCAACATGAGAGAAATTTTGGATTATAATGGGTTGTAGGTAAAATGTATTACAGTAGAATAAAAATATGAAAGCACAACTATATTTCTTGTGTTGATTGGGGACATTAATCTGATATTCAAAGCTCCTCTCTGCAGAAGCTATAATGAGGTTCTGTCTCTGTCCTCTGTCTACCTGTCATACCAAGATCCCCCAGGCTTTCCTGTCTTTGCCTGGCCTCTGAGTACCAGCAGCCCATCTCAATCTGTCACTCCTGTCAGGCCCACAACGCCACCAAAGAACCCAGAAAGTAGGACACAGAGAATCCATCGCACACACGCACACACACACACTGAAATATTGTATGAATTGTGGCAAAAAGTACACACATTGCGACAGAAACCTTAGAGTCCGTCAACATAATATCTGCTGTTATCTATGGGCAGCAGCTCTAAATGGGGCATTCAGTGACTCTTCAAAGCCCCCGTTTCTGCAGGGCAACTCAGGCTGCATTGTTACTGTTTTAATTAGAACTGCTTCTTGCCTGTTCCCTGAGATCCACCCAGCTTCAACATCAAAGCTCCGCTCTGAATAATGAGGTACCCCTCCATGCCTCAGGTACAGCCTGAATCTCATGCCCTCCCTCATCCTCCAACCCTCCCTCCACACTTCTTTGTACCTCTCTGCTTCCCAATTTACTGCTATTTCTCTGCGCGCTGACATAACACTATTTTGTCATGTTCAGGGCAGCAAGCTGTTGGTGAGCTTACGGTGTTTGTGCTCAATGCCACTCCACTAGTCTGGTGGTTAAAACAGTCTCAGAGGATTTGTTTGTTTCATTTTGTCCTGTGTGTGTACTGCATGTGCTCTAGTCTGCTTTGACATTACATTTAATTACTCACAATTAAAGCAGAGTTAAAACGGAATAATCCCATGTCAAGTCCATTTATTACCTTTTGCCAGATCTTTCAACCAAATCCCATCAGTGATTGGAGTTTGCCTCCGGTTTTTATTTTGATCTACTGCATCCAAGACAGATCAAATAACTGTTGCACAGCTCAATATTAGCATTACAAAGAACCAACCCATTTACGAGTGCACGATAAAGGCTACCAGACTGCTTCGGGGACATTATCAGATTATCTTAATGCCTATTAAAAGTATTATTTCTTATCTGTTAAAATGTATTAACAGACTTTTGGTCAAATCCACCAAATCATAACATAACACTAACAGCCCTCATGAAAAGCATCAGTCACAGTAGAAACTGACTTGAGTTATACATCAGGAATTTATTGCAGCATAACGGACTGATGACAATAACGCTTTAGTTCATCACTGATCTCTGTCTCACGCTGACTTTCGTTGCGCTCGCTTTTTGCTGACTCACAGCTGCATTCCTCATACGCTGCTTATGTAAACACACACAAGAATGAGGCAACACCAAAGAAGCCTCATGAAATATAGAGGTTATGCAATCTCTTGAATCACTTGAAGCACTCAGCTGATTATGCACTAGATGCAGCCCTCATTACAGCAAAGCACATTTTAATGAGTTCAAAACATAGTATGAATCTTGGAAACAATGCACAATTATGTCATTTTTAACCTTCCTTGCATTGGGTTGCATTGTGTATTGTACCATGAGCAGGTCATGGGCCCTTCTCCAGACAGACGGCAGCTCATTGTGGGAGCTAATTTAAAAATCTGATTTACATAAAACTGGAAGGGTTACTTAAAATGGCACAGCCTATTTCGGTAGCATGACTTTTCAAAGTCGTACAATCTTTCCACTGCTCGACTTTGTTGGACAGAAACAGATAATACGGTCGTGTTTCTTGACTTTCTTTCTGAGTGTTAAATGAGGCCCCAACTGTTAACATTAAATATGATGCTTAAAGACTGAAAGCAAGAGGAAACAGCTAGTTTTTCTTTTAACAGATCTGAAGAAATAAACATATCTCCTGGTGAAGCTGCAATTATCTTTTTACGGTTTTGTTTTTGCCTTAATTAAATTATTATATTTTTCTTAGTGATATTTTAAAGTCTTTGTGCTAAGAAACATGTCTCATTATTGTAGCCTCATATCTAGTGGCTACAGACTTTGAGACTCTATCTATCTTTTCGTCGAACGTCTGCTATAAATGATCTAAATGAAAACTGACTCATATGGTAATATGATGAACTAAAACTACAACATGTTTAAGTCACATTAACAAGTATTATAGGAGGGAGTGAAAATAACATTAATATTCCACCTCTTCTTTTGTTACAGCAACATAAGCGGATTAATCCCACTTTGATCATACTGTGTTTGAATTTGTAATCTCAGGTAAAGGCGGTCTGCAGCCTCGCTTATTAGGATGATAACTGCAGAGCTACAGCCAAATTAACATCTGGCCCACGCCATTGTCATTATCCTGTAAAGAGCCTGTTTTGTTTGCCATTTGGATAAAGGCCTGTCAACTTGTTACGAGGCCAAGATTAATTGCAGTGATTTAGGTGATCCACGGTGTTGTTTGGTTCCGTATTGATGAGGTCCGCTTCGCCCTGTTTAGCCTGCTAGGTCTTCAGTGAGTAGAACATTTAGAGCAGCCCAAGGCCAAAGCCTGACACATCTATCATGAGGATTACATCACTTACATCGCTGAAGGTCAGCAACATTAGAAGTTCACAGTTTCCTGTGTGAACGAGCCGCTGTAGCCATGATGTGTTTAAAGAGTTAACGGTAAAATGTCAAAGTGCTTCCTTGCAAGCTAATCAGTTTTACGTCTCTTAGCTTCTCTGCTGCCTCACCTAATGATGGTACTCAGACAGTATAGCACAGATTATAGAGTTTTGTGCAGCTCCAGCAAGCAGGCAGCCTTTGCATCACAGCTTCCTCCTGGGAAACCAAAGACCAAATTGAACAGAGAAGCCACTCATCTATTTTTGTGATCTTAGATGAACACATGCGTGTTTGTGTTTGCATGAGGAGCTGTGACAATGAAACTACAGACAAATCGATGCTCCAATTCATATGCACCTCATGATGAAGCAGTTTGAGAAGCACAGAGGTCACAGAAAGGATGAACCTTGACGATGATATCATCACAGCCCGGAGAGAAGAACAACAAATGTCGGCTTCTTCTTCCTAAAACAAAGAATGTTTGTTTGCTGCCCCCTTTTTTTTCCCTTTCGAAATTCATCCCGTGAGTCGAAAATGTGACGACACAGTACACTGACCTTTGTTTCTCTGGTAACAGACTCTCTCTGTGTCAGTCTACAGAGGATTGGAGGGAGGGCTGAGGCTCAGAGTTGCCCTTTGGGGTTAAGTGCTAATCACATGAGCTGCTAAAATAACAAAGCAGTCTGATTTGTGGATGCAGCCACATGATTCAGATCTCCCAAAGAACCGAGCTAGTGTTGACACCTAATATAATAAGCAATATTGTAACCAGAGAACTGAAAGCTTTATCATCAGATTGAGAAAGTGATTGATCTCCAGTATCTCCCAGTGCTGAAATGACAATGCACACACACGCACACACACGCACACACACACACATACAGCTTCTTTGTTCTCTAAAAGTTCCTATAAAACAGCTCCACGTGACTTATTATTACATTTTATTGATGCAAAAATCTGATTAAACAGTTGATCAATACATCTCATACAGACTTGTGGTTGAATTCATGTTGAGCAACTCTTGGGGATTTAGTTAGAGGTAGATATTTGCATCACAACTTTCATTTTCAAACCGGCGTAACTGCCTCTTTCAGTGAGTCAGCACAGTTACCCGTCCTTCTAAGGTTATTGTGAAACTTATTTGAGGATAACGTGACAATGAAGCGGTTGCACTTCACACTGCCTTTTCATTGAGATGTACTCTGTAACGTGAGGAACGAGATGCAAATTTCAGTGTTAGACCAAGCATGAAAATGTGGGCGAAAATGATTTATGGAGCAATCTTCGAGTATCTCTCTTAATTAATACAGTGTCATATTGTACATGTCTGATGAAGTACAGAGCAGTAAGACACTGGTAATCCTGGACATTTTTTAGTAAGTGGCTGCCAAATAAATCAAGCAGTTTTCAAGGTGTGAGCCATGGTGGACGTGTAGTTAAGTAAATGACATTGCGTCTTTCTCTCACTCACCGAGCTGTAGAAATATTACCACGTGTGAGGTGAATGGGAATGGGATGCCTATGCAAAGATTTGATTTGATAACATTTGCAGCTAGCAGAGAGTGTTAATGGGGGTATGGTGTTTGGCATTAGCATTTTAGTCATCTTTCAGGAGATGCAGAGCAAGAATGTATGTATGTATATAAGTATGTATCAACTGCATTACAAGGCATGAATCATCTGTAATAGCAGTACCACCTGCATGATGGCCTGTGAAAAACATTAGCGTTCTTCAGATGTTTGCCCCTCATCGAGCAACCAAATGAAATGGGATTTATTTTAATAATTAGGATCAGTTAACGGACGACAGACACAGCTTTAGTTTAGAATAAGAGAAAAAGAGAAACCTGATCCAGTACAACTTATACTCTGTATTCCTAAGATGAATAATGATATTAATAACACAGAGTTTGACACAGTCAAAAGACTGCATCTATGTTAATTAGAGATGCTAATGCAGGTTCTTCTGAATCTCTTAAATCTGGTCATCGTTATGATAATCATTCAAATATTACACTTCATGTTACTGCATTGCCAGGTGTCTTTCTGTTCTCCCCGCAGCACCATGTGGGTTTTCTTTGAATACCCCAGCTTCTTCCCACCATCTAAAGGCATGCATGTTGGGTTAATTGGTCTCTATATGTCAGCCCTGTGATAGACTGGCGACCTGTCCAGCATGTACCCTGCCTCGTCCCCAACGACAGCTGGAACAGGCTCCAGCATCCCCACGACCCCGGTTAGGATAATGGATGGATGGATGGATTAATATATTGCAGTAATTGTAATAGCAGTGTGTTGTGAACTATTACAAGGTTACATAAGATTCTACTATCACGACATGATGTAGTAATACCGTATTATAATTATAAAATATAATATTTAAGTTTAATAGTTACTAATACAATAGAATCTTCTAATTATATCATCAGAGTTTCAAACACAATGAAAGTCATTTTGTAGCTGAACGGTCTATAGCTTTCAATCAATGCATCATTTTGAGGTTTGACGTTTGGACATCCTAAGAGCTTTATTATTTTCTCAGTACTTTTCCTCTATGCCAAATTCCATCCACTTGCTGACGAAGATCAGGTGGAGACAGTCTTGCTAAAAGGACTTTGAGGGGAGTTAGTTTGTTTTCAATGTCAAGAATGAGCTTTCATAAAGAGTAGTTAGGATCAAATGAGTGAAACTACAAGCATGACAGTACATCAGCAGCCTCTCCCTCCAGATATACTGCCAATCTTCAGAGACAGAGAGCATGTCCAATCTTTGTGCTCATGTCTGTGCCCATCACTCAGCCTGGTACTGTCAGCAATTCCACGCCTCCTCAGGATTCCCAAAGCACCATGTGGCAATGAGGGTCACATTGCATTCTGGGAGAAGCACGCAGCTAAGATCCCCTCTGGGCACAGACCCACCCCCAGACAATCTTGCCCAGTCTCCTCCAAAAATTCCTTGGCCCCTAGGACACCACACAACCCGAAATAACAGGACACATCAGCACTTTCATCTGCATCCCCGAGCAAGCTCAGACACTGCAGCAGCAGCTGTTAGACCACTGACAGGCACAGATATAGTTCTGAAAAATACTAAGGCACTATAGTTGGCACACCCCCCTTTCCCCTCTAGTGATACGAGCACAGACGGAGCCAGACTTGGATAAGAGTGCCAGGCTAGGTGTGGCTGACAGAGCTGTCCTTTAGCTGTCCTTCAGCTACACAGAAATATCCACCCGTATGCAAAATACACTGTAACATGTACATACTGTATGTCAACAACTTGCTGTCACTGTATTGTAATCAAGGTTATTAGTTTGGAAATTAATTAGAGGCTTTTAAAGGCTTATGTTCAAACATATTTACATTTTTACAAAAACATGCCCACAAGTTACATTATTGTATTCATTAAATTTTTTTTGTAAATCACACTCTATTAACAAAAATGCACATTACAAACAGGACTGAGAACAACAAGAGAGATAAAGGAATAGCAATTTCTTGCTGAGGTCACTTTCGACAGCTTGCGTTACCAAGTGTTTGCTTTAAACAGGGTACAATACAGGCTGTTCCACCGTGACCGATTGTATCACAGCACAAAGGAAACACAGAGATATATTGTTTTACTTTATCACTTTAAAATGGAGAAAAAGCATTATAATGTCTGCAAAGAGATAGAGGCGGCAGCTTATCAAGGTCACAGCTTGAGACAGAGTGATTAGGTTACTGTGGCACTATGTGGCTCAACAGACAAAAAAACACATGACTTGTGTTGCAAGTTGTGACTTTGCAGCACAGCCACGATGCTGTCTGATGAATCTGAGGTCATTCTTTCTCAATGCCTGATGGAGGAGTATAGACCTGCCAGTAATAACTCACAGTCAAGCTGTTTGCTGCAGGGTACAATCACCAACTTGACGCAGTGAGAACACAGACATTCACACCTTGCAATACTTTATATTACAAATATTTAGATCACAAGAAGATTAATGTTTAAATAAGACTTATTATATATATTATATTTATGGATTCTCTCAAAGAGTGTACATAAATAAATATTAAGTAACTATAAAAATATATTTTTTAATTAAGTCTTCTTGCATTTAGTCCTACATGCCTGTTTCAGTATTATTAAAAGCTCCTAGTTGGTGCTGCAGTCATCCCAATTAAGAGCTGAACCTTTTAGGCCATCACTGCAAAACTGATTCCCCAGAATGACACTCTGGGCCTGAGCGCTCATTCAACAAACACAAGTGACGGTGGTGGGAAGCCACTGAGGGATTATGTCCGTGTTGCTGCACTATGAGTGACTCCTTCCAGTTGGCTGTATTGCCTGGACACAGGGCTGTTGGGATCCGGAGGGGGTTTTAATGTACAGTATTAGCATCACGCCATCCTGCTGACGCACTTTGCTTGACGGAAGAGCAGTACAATTTTACAGAGCATTTTAAATTCAAAAGGAAAAGGGGAGAAAATATAACAATAACATTTTCTATGGGCTGTGTTGCTGTGTGTGCTCTCCCTGTTTCCCTAGCAACGGACATATTGACATGCTGCAGTGCTGCTGCTGGAAGGTGGCAGGCAGCCAGGAAGCACCCTGCCTGCACACAATCTCACATTCTGCCAGCACTATCACTCCAGCATCACACAATTCCCATCTCTCTCTTTTTTCTTTTTTTTTTTGTTTGTTATCCATCTTGGTAGGTTTCTGAGACCAGCTGAACGCCAATCTGAAATCTAATGACTTGGGTGGATTGTGTAGTGTGTGTGTTTGTTGGAGGTGGTGGGTGTTAGGCACAGAGAGAGAAAGAGAGGGGAAGAGAGACAGCATGACGGGGGAGGGAGAGCGCGTAAGAGCCAGAGAAAAACATGGAGGAGGGAGGGGCAAAGTCTGTGCCATGCAGTGCTTGCATGTTAAGGCGAATAGAGGGAAAGGCGAGCCTCGTGTTATGTTACAAGAACATAGTAGTGGCTGGGGGGTTGGGCCCTACATCAACAGATGGATAAACCCGAGAGAAGAATGCATGCCAAGCGCCAAATGTATCACCGGCTTGCTGGGGCATGAAAATGTCAGGTGTCAGTGGCGAGCCACGCTGTCACTGCTATTTTTACAACCCACCATGTGCTGGATGTACACATAAGGTCTTGTGAACGAGGATGACAGGGGTTAAGGGTAAGAGTATTGCCAGGCAGAGGAGGAGGAAAGCAGGATAGATGTGTGTGACTCACCTCTTTATCAGCCATGAATACAGACAGCCTGAGAGGAGCCACCATGGCCCAATGTGCTCAGACAGGTTGGGCAGGGAAATGTCAACACCAGGGAGGGCTGTGCATGGCTAACAACCATTATCTCATATCTCAATTATCTCATCTGCAGAGCAACACTGACACAGTGCATGGAAGGCAGTGCTAAGACCCGAGGCAAGTGTTGACTCGTCATGTTAGAAACATAGCAACACATACCAGCTAGTGTGCCCCTTTTGAAGTGTCGCCTTTGTTTGGTCGCCGCTGTCTTCGTACAAGGGCATAAATGACGCATGTAGCTTAGAAAGGAAATATGCAAAAGCTCCATGCTGACTGGAAGCACTTTAGTAGGTTCTTACTCTTCAATTAGTGACTGGCTGGTGAACAAGTAACCCCATCAAAACACATCAGTTGGCATTTTGTTACACAGCCTTTTCCAAAGCCCTCAGGGTCTGTGTCAACTGTGTCCAGACAAAGCCTTCTAAACCCGGGATTTCATTTCCACATTGTGCCCCAGTGTCCCCTTCATTGTTGATTTTTCCACTATGTGCAAGGCCAGGGTATTTGTACCAGTCTGTTAGGCCCACGTCAAAAGAAAAAGTATCCGCTGTTGATGGCTAGGCCATTCTTGTTATTCATGTCATGCCTGGTGGTTTAGCAGGGCAGGGTGCAGAATTTTCCAGAAGCAGCTGTGTGCGAGTGAAGCTGACAGTGCACCAGTCCAAAAGGGTTTCTATCTCTCTCCCTTCTCTTTCCAAAACCCTTGCGCCCCTCCCTTCCCTTTCCATCGGCATGCTTGGCTTGGTGCCCGGACTTACTCAAACTCACACTCAACCAGAAATATCCGCTCTCTCCCACCCTCCCTCCCCTGAACATATCCCTCTGGCTCAACAGAGAGAGCTTCCATCACTCCGGATGACATTGGATCATTTTTTTTCCCCCCATGTACATTCCAGCCAAAGAGGAGGACAAGGGAGGGGAGCGGCTGCTGTTTCTGCTCTGTGATTATATCATTACAGAGCAGCAGACATGTATACAGTATATCAAGCACAACCTGTCATTAGCATACTTTATTTGATGATGGCTAAATACAAGTGTGTTTTTGTTGGATTCAACCAACTGGATTGCGCCAGTACCGCAGAGTTAAATTTGGGAATGCTTTTTCCAAGCGCTCCAAATTTGCGATCAGCCTTGAGCTATATAAAAACCCTTCTCTTATTTACTGTACCATTATCCCCTTGACACCTGTTGTGACATGCTCGATCCGAGTTACCAGATACTCAGAAGGCTCTGCTAGCGGTCTAAATAAACCTGTCCGAGCAACACAGTTGTGTAATACACTCGAAGTCACCGGCTCCAATAATAGCACACACCTGTCAAACACAGGACCTGACTGTTCTCTCTGCTGACATGACCTCCTCTCGCTCCTTAACTCAAACTCAAATGTTCCATGGCTGGAACACAACAAAAGCCACAAGAAAATTATTTCCAACAAACGCAGACACAAAGTGAGGGAGGAACAAGAGGTGGATGTAAAAGCAAGAGAATGGAACGTTTTGACTGGCAAGGGAGAGTGAACAAAGATGATAAAAGCTTTATTCTGCCTTTGCCGAGATTGTGCAGTGGCTGCCACTATAAAGACTTGATTGACAACAATATTAGCACTCAGATGAGAAACAGCTCCCACTCACAGTTATGTAACATACAAAGAAACTACAGCGAGTTTGTGGATGGGTATTAGTGTATGTGTGTGTGGGCATACGCACACGCCGTATTCCCAGATAAAAACAAAAGTGACAGAATATCTAAGAGTGTTGTTCTTATCTTCTGGCAACTGTATGCCTTCAAGGAGATGAAAGACGATGTACAACACACTGAGGATCTCTGAGGAATCCTGGATTTATGCAGCACATAAAAGTTGTCTCAGACATTTTTTGTGGTGCTTCGGTGTTTGGCAACGTGTTAGTGAAAGTTTAATTGCGCGGTTGTGGTAGAGGCAGCTGATTTTGTTGCATGCAGACACTGAGCAGTGTGTCCCAGCTTGAACTGGCTATAATTGTCCGTGGCTGAGTCCCTACAGAGAACTGAGCGAACAGACACAGACAGGAGGAAATGAGCATCCCATAATACATCACCACAGATCTGCTGACACACCCTGGAAACAGAGTCATTCATCAGCCCAGCAGAGCAGCAAAGCAAAGACAGTTTGCATTCAGATGGTCAGCTAAAACATTTCTACTGCACTGTAGCTTTTATATTTACTTTTTAGATCTTGACATATCGATATGTTGACTGGTACTTTACTTAACCTCCATATTGTGACTTTGGGCACATTCTGCATTCCTCCACAGGGACTGTGTCATTATTCAACTTAAAAGGTTGTGCACAGATGGCCCTCATGAGCCATCACATCCATCTGAATCCAGGCTTCTCAGCTGACTAAACAACCACCTCGGGGGTGCAGAGGGACAGTCCTCCTCCCACCTCCAATCCTGCCTTGACACACACACACCATAAAGCTTACAGCTCAGTCAAAAGCCCATTCACTAGCCATACAGAGAGACACAGCACCATTCATGTTGAGCAACACAACAGTGGACATTAAATCAAGAATTTTGCATCAGTGTTTTAGAAAACCTCTGGATCACTGTCTTTCAGAGGACACACTTGATGATGATGATGATGATTGACCAAAGCATTCCAAGCTAAAGTCTAACTTTAGCCTGGCAGGCCAGAGGTGACAACAAGCATCTTACTACTGCCCCTCCCTGCGTCCCAGAATATGTGTCTGCTCAGTAGAGCTCATCCAGAGAAAAACAGAAGTCGTGACTGTTAATTTAACACAGTTGAAACTCTATAGTTGTTCAAATATACACGGCTATTTTTATATGCCATAATTCACAAATGGATTGAGTGTAGAGTCCTCACAGGCTATATTCTACAGCCATTTTGTTATGTACTGAATATTATTGATTGCAGGAGATATCACTTCCCTCTCTCACCTCCTTTTTTTCATTTGGCATAGTAACAGTATGCCATTTTATCAGCTGATCCTGAGCCAGAAGCTAGGAGAATTGCTCAGCAGAAAAAGCATGGATTGTGCTGGGCTCGGCTATAATATAAGAAAAAGCCCAAACGCTTTTGGATCAGTCCCATGCTTTGTCCTCATCTCTCACGTTGCCTCTTTCCCTTGTTCATTTTACATCCTCTCTCTTTTTATCTTTTTGTCCTGCACCCCCTCTCCTCTGCATTCTGCTCGCTTTCTTCCTCCACCTCTCTCCCTCTCTCTCTCTCTCTTTCTCTCTGCTCCACTTGTAAGATTTGGCAGCACTCCAAGATCTGAGAAAAACATTGGAGGCATAGCCTCGTTTTGATGTCTGGAAAGAGAGGGAGGCTGAGAGAGAGAGAGAGCGAGAGAGTCCTCATTTCCACTTCACAGACTTGATTCACAGCAACACCACAGCGGAAAAGAGGAATACAGGAATGGTGAGAGGTTGAGCGTAACCGCCAGTCAGAGAGAAGAGGAAGGATGGAAAGATAAGGCAAACCCAGATCTTAGATCGCAAGAAAATGGAAAATTGGGTTCGCAAAGTAAGATTACGGTGTATATAAAGAAATGCAGATGCAAACATAAAGGACAAAGGGATGGAAAAAGCAAAAAAACTGTTACCAAAACACGGTGAAAATATGCATTGTGTTTGTGTGACCGCTTAAAGACACTGTTTTTGTTTCTAGTGAGTACTCTACACTGAAAACAGCTAAACTGCAAAGCACAAAAAAAAACTCAGGCAGAGAAAACACAAAACAGTGCATGGGCCTTCAGCAGTAATTGGGTCTCATACCAGTCTGAGAGAAAACAAATTTGGCACTCAGCATTGTAATCATCTTAACTTTGCAGGCCTTCATGGTAAACAGGCTAGACCAGTCAGATATAAACCCTCCTCTCTGAACCATGCCAAGAATCAGAAGGGAAATTTTACACATCCTGCGGATTTAGCTGTGCTTCTCCTAATTGCTGGTTGGAGCTCAAGTTTCTCCCCGGTGCTGAGAAAAGAGACCGTCATTACTAGTCTCATAGGAGCCCGAGCCCAACTCCAAAGGGAAAGTTGATTGATGAAAAGAAAAAGAAGCAAATCTGAGCGTGTCCTTGATACGACGTTTGCTGTGACCTTGTTTTTCCCTGTCAGGTCTAAAATTAACCACACGGATCAGTTATACGGGGAGCGGAGAAATGTGGACCAGATCCTCTTTTTGGCGCGCCTCTGTCTCCGCTCGCTTTCAGGGGATTACAGCAGCACAAGCGTGCCTTTTGATTTATTGTGCTAAACATAGATTCATTAGTAAAACAGCTGGTTACACTGAGTGCTGCACTGTCTCCCACATAGGCTTTCCCTCCCTCCACCCACTCACCGGACCAATTTCAAGAATTTAATGTAAAATAAATGCCTAAGGATTCACATTTAGAGCGCACGTCAACATACGTGTGAGTGCTAGCTCCTCTTGCTAATGAAATGAATGTTGTACATGTGAATGTAATGTGATTAACATGTAGAAACAGAAATCTTGGGAGTATCTCGTATCCATATATTAAGGCAGAAGCAAGACGGACAAGAGCCAGAAAATTGTGCTCACAGCAGCCTGCAGTCGAGTTAACCATTAAAGGGACACAATAAGGTGTTTCAACAGTCTGTTATTGCCTTTGGCTTGACAGAACTGATTAATGTAACTCAGTCAATGAGGGATTTTATGACCACTGATGTGTTGCAGCAACCTGATAAAAATGTGGAGCATCAAACACTTGGATGTGATCCTGCAGACTACGTGACTATAAAATGAGCTGTAGCTTCAGACAGAACTGGTAAAACAAAGCAGCGGAAGAAGGAGGAATCTAAATTAATCTTTGCCCGAAGTGATAGCAGTTTCACCTGGACTACACCTGGCTCAGCCTCAGACGACATGTCTTACAAGTCTTTCTGTAAAATGGTTCCAGGGGAAGATCACATCAAAGTCAAAACAATGTTTGTCTCGCAAGCGGGAGTTTCAACATTAAAAATCCCCAAAGGTTCATTTAAGTGAACAAAATGAAAGCCTGTGAGTCATTAACCACAAATGGCTCCTCCATGATTATACTGAATACAGACGAGATGTTTCACTTAACTAGGAGCATAAAAAAATATAAATAATGAAAAAATTAAAGCTGAACTGCATGTCATCAACTCTACGTGACCTTGCTGGTTGTTTACTGAAAGCTCTCCATAATGTTCCCTCCTGCATACAAATGGACAGGCTGCACCGGAGCATCTGCTGTGCACCGATTTCACCAGTAACTATGCAACACCAGAGCACTGTGTTATGACAAGAGACACTTCCAGGGACACATTATCACAGTATTAGATACGCCGCGGGCTATTTTAGCCAGGACTGAACAAACAGGTATTGGCTCTTCTGCGATAAATCTTTTATGAGAAGAGAGAGAAATGTTCTTTTGTGTTTAATCACATGATACTTTATGTCAGGTTATGAAGACCTGGCTCTTGTCTCGCATAATCTCATATGTTGCAATGTCAATTTGGTTCAGAGTACATAAGGAATAAGTAGGTCACAGTGCAGACAAATAAAAAAAAATCAAACATGTAAGATGGAATATAGAGTGGGTGTGTAGTTGACAAGCACAGTAAAGTGTTACCCTTTATCAAACTGGGTTGCGTTTCTGGTTTTAAAGTCCAACTGATAAGAGAACTTTCCAAAGAACGGAAAAGGCCTATACAAACAACTGACTTCAAATTGGGCATTCATAAAAAACTGGTTTCCGTCGGTCAAATCCCACAGGACAAGCTGTTATTTGCTCTACATGTATTGAGTTCATTTTGCCCATCGCTGCCCTTTGGTCTTCTCACTTAGAGAATGATAACATGGCGTCTGAGTTGGCTAAACACTGGGGTGCAAGGTTATGTTTTCGTTCAACATTATGAATCAAGCAGTTAATCAGGACAGCGTACAGCCTATTACAGAGCTTCCTGCTAAAATGAATTTGTAAACACTTGTATCAGTGCAGTGAGGTCCATGAATCCCCAGCAACAGACCCCACAGGCACCAACAAAGCAAAAACATGAGAACTGTACGTGGGCCTCTAAGTCAAAAAAAAAAAAACATTTGTTTTTGGATGTGTGCTCTGAATTTTGGGGGCAGCACTTACATTTTGATAATACATGAGCAGGAAGCACATCATGCCTCGAAATAATTACGCAACTGCCTACTACAGCAAGTCCTCCTCTCTACTAGATGTTATCCTCCATGTCAGTGCCCGCTTGGTGCAGTGTCAGCTACACGGGAGCGAGAGTTCTTCTAGTGAGGGAGCAAAAGCTGTCTTAAGATTGCTTCTCCTTTGCAGACACAGTAACTGCAGTGTGTCACTTAACACCTCATAAGCCGCTCATTGCTCGTAGATATGGGTCTGGCCGTCTGCCTTTCATTACAGAGACAGAATTGCTGTTTTTTTATGGCTGCGCTGCCACGAATCTGCAACAATTAAATTTGCATGTGAAGAGATACAGAGGTTGGTATGTAAGGGAGCAACAAGCATTACTGTTTACTCTAACACAGCACACACGATGCATACCGAGGCAAAGATCTGTTGGTTGCATTTCGAAGAACGTTGTTGCGTCAGTGATCAGAGTTTGTGTTAGCGTGGCACACAAGAAGCTAAAACTGAAATTAAAAAGGGGTGTTGTGCAGTGCTAATGTACCTAACTCGTGCTTGGAGGTAGTTTGCAGTGCAGATTTTATTCATAAATTGTGACGTGTCAGCTGCAAACACATGAATCACTGAAAATAACAGGTTTCTCTAGAATAAAACACATTTATGATGTCAGACACAATTTGAATTGAAGCTTGAAAATATGTGGTGCCACAATAAAATGCTAAGAATGTTATTTAGGGTGATTAGTTTCAGCAGAAGTCCCCATTTGTTGTCTAGCAACATAGCTGCACAATGGTATCGTGTTGACAATCATGCACTTTCTCACGTTACTGACTCAACAGATTCCAGCTGACTAAACATGACTTGGCACCTATGTCTGTACGCTGCAATCAGTTACAGTGATGCACAAACTGAAGCAAATTTGGAACAATGCGGTTGTTTTTAACCCCCACCCCCGAAACCATGCTCTTCCATTAATCACGAAAGGCTTGTGTGCAGGAAAAGCTGCCGTCCTGAAGCTTTAAACAGTAGCCTACTTATGTTGTGCAGCGTAAATCAAGTCTCCTGAGCCGTCAAAACAAGCCTGCGTATCAGAGCACAGAGCCCTATCTCATCATCTGTCCACAGTCCTGTGTAACTTAATCACTCAAATGAAGCAAGCTCAGACAGTAAGTTCATACAAGATCAGAAATTGTATTTGGCAATTTTTAAACAAGTGCATACAAGTACAGCTAAAAGCATTTCAGTTTTGCCAAGTGCTCGTAGAGTAGCATTAGTCACATTCTACGTTAAACAGGAACTGCCACCAGACCTAGAAGTACATCAAGAATTGTTAAACATCAACAAAGAGGAACGTAGTCCATTATAATGAGTACATACCTTTATCTTCAAAAATATAGAAACACAATGTATTCAAAAATCAAAAATTATACAACCATGTTTACGAAGTATACTCTTCCCTTGGGTCCAATATGTACAAGTCCGTTAGTTTGTTTGAATGGTATGTATGTGATATTTATATATTTATACTCATATTCTGCTTTCCCTCCCCAAAGAAGTGTTCAAACAAAATCAAGGGTCCCTCTCCTTTTTTACTTTGACATCTCCTGCAAGGATCGTGGCGATTTCTCCTTGCATGAAAGCCCATGGTACGTTCGAGCCAACCAGGGGACATTTCTCGCCACTTGGACAGTACACTTCACCTGTGGCTCCTTGCTGCTTTATGCTTTCCCTCGAGCACGGGAAGCAGAACTTGTGAGAGGGCACAGACGGGCACTGAACAAAGTGTGTGTCCTCCAAACGCTCGTGGCACAGCGTACAGCACAGGGGTATGCTGCCAGGTACAGAGGAGTCCGGAATGCTTTGGGGGTGCACTTGGTCCATGCCTGGCACGTGGGGGGTCCCTGCACCAGACGCATCTCTCTGCGCCAGCCTCCTCTGATTCATGGAGGACGGCGACAGGGGACTGCTGCTGTTCCTCCGAGTGGTGGAGTGGACTTGGTTGGCGTCCTTGGGAGAACTGTTCCCACCTGCATTGTCTGCCGCCATTATGAGAGCCGCCATGGGAGACTGGTTGTTCTGGGCCGCCTCAGGTGGGGTGGTACGGGAGTGGGGGGATATCGTGGAAGGGGGAGAGACAAAGCTTGGCGGGGGAACTGGAGGCATTTTCAGTCCTTCAGTAGGTGGTGGTAACCACTGCTGTCCCTCTCCATTGAGCTTGGCGGCTGTCCCCTCTCCCTCTGGTTCAGGTGACGTTTTTCTCTTCAGGCTCCGCGGGTGTTTTCCTCTGTCTGGAGGTGGGAAAGGGTTAAACAAAACAGTTGAGTTGCACAGCTCAGACAAGGATGAACAATTACACTGGAGGGGAGGCTTGCATTTTTGCTGTTCCCTGCTGCACCACAGGCTATTAAACACAAATAACAACAAGCGAGTAAAATATTAATTTATGCAAACGTTTTACTGTGCAGACATGTTACTGTATTTATCATGTGTCCATTGGTGACCCATTTCTGACCCATTTCTGGTGCTGAGTGGGCGAATAAACATAACGTGTACGTGAAAACTGCACAATGCGTTGATGAATTGAACCATTACGGATGCTTACCTGACTTGGAAGCCGTGGCACTGGTGTCATATCCCATAACCCTTTGTTGCATGGCCGCATGGTCCTTCTTGAACCTGCTGTCGAACGTGTGCAGAGCCATCAGGTCCCTCACCGTTTTGCCTTTGCCCATCCAGTCCGCGTCCGCCCTGTTTTTGTGGCTCTCGGAGATCTCCGGCGTGAGACTGTCCGGTCTGTGCTTCTCCTTCACCTCTCTGTCGTGCTCGGTGCTGGAGACTGAAGCGGGTCTCTTGCCCAGGTCGGCGGGACTACCGGCCGCCAGAGCGGAGGAAAGCCCCATCTGGCCCGATCTGCCGTTGACGGGGTGCACCGGGGGCATGTTCCCGTTAACCAAAGGCACTAGATTTGGAGGGATCGTGCTATTCCTGCGCGGATTGGGGCTCTGGCGGTTCAGCTCCGGCGGCTCGTCGGGCTTAGGAAATCCATTGGGGACGGGAATGCCGTTCGCCTGCCTGACAGACTGATACTCTGGACCCAGCCTGGGCGGACGGTCGGAGGACAGCGGGTAGCGGTCCAGCGGCTGCGGCGGCCGGGACCCGGGGTCTCCCGCCGCAGCGTGGTTGATCGCTTGGATGTCTTTCCCGGACAGCTGCGACTTCCCCGGCCCGGGGGACCTGCCTTCCTGAAACCCGTGAGCCCTCTTGAGCTGCCGGGCCGTCTCGATGACAAACTCAATGCGGTCTGCTCCTTCGTAGTTGACACATCCTCTGCAGACGGGCTCGGTAAAATCCCAGATCATGGCCCACGGCATGCGGGGCAAGTCGCATAAATAACACGACTGCCTCCTGGAAGAAGCAGCAACCGCCGCGGACGACATCGCTCTCGTCGTCGACCCCCCGAAAAGAAACCCAAAATACGTCTGGTTCTCCTGCTCTCCTCCGGGCTCCCTTTAAAAAGCGAACAAAGAGCAAAGTTCCGTTCGTCGAAAGAAAAACAAATATAAACTCGTCCTGTCCCGAGTTTCAGAGCAGCAGCGTAGAAGTTTCAGAGGGAGAAGTTCATGTCGGTGTGTACTTTACTACGGCGCTCCTCTCTCTATCTCCACCGACTCTCTACTACTGGCTCAATGTGGAGCAGTGACGTCACCCAGCTCTAAACGCCTGCTTCCACTTCAGTTTCTATTGACTTGATTTCTTCGACAGACCCCCCCCCCTCTCCTCCTCCTCCTCCTCCTGCTGCTGCTGCTTCTTCCTCCTCCTGCCCCCCCCCCTTTCACACACACACACACAACTTTACTGCAGCCTCTGTCACTCACTGCTTTTTTATTTTTTATTTTAATTTAATCACTCGAACCTCTGCCAAAAAAAAAAAAGAAAATTGCACCCAGTTCAGCTTTAATACCACCGCCTCCTCCGACTGAAGGGAATAACCCCACTGCTCGTTTTATTATTATCAAACCTGCAAAATATCACCCCCGGGTCCGTCGATACCGACCTACCAGCGCGCCTGACGAGAATCTGGCTTTTATTTATTTTTTATTTAGTGATTTTTTTCTCTCTTCTAAATCTCGTTGTTAGCTGTAGACCACCAGGGGATAAAAAGAGAGAGAGAGAGAGAGACTCTTCAGCTCCTCCAGCCGACTGCTGCTTTGTCCTAAATTCAGAGCTTTATCCGGTTCAGGGTGAAAAACGCTCGCTGCAGCTTGTTTTTGTCAATGCACAGCGCGTCGACGCCATGAGCTGCTGCTGCTACTACTGCTGCTGTGCAATGAATGAGGTGGGTCGACTCGAGGAGAAAAACAACTAGGCTACTGCAATCAAATAGGGATTTGTTTTATTTAATTTTTTTTAGAAATTGTTAACAAATATATAGGCGGCGCAGTAGTGTTCTTTATAGCAGCATAAAATAAAATAATAGGCTAATATGGGGACTGTTTTAGGATTCTTATGAGGATGTTAGTGTTAGTCTAGCAGAATGAATTCACCATGTAGCCTACTGACCTGGGTTAGATCATATTTTCCCTCCCGTGTTAATATGAAAAGAAGAAAAAGCGCATGCATTAGCCAGTAACCAGGAAGCTCTGTCATGAGGTGGGGATTTCCAGCCAGTGTGTTGTAAACTTGAATGGATCGGGGTTACAGCGTGAATATAGCTCTGCCCACATTTTAGTGCAGTGAATGTCAGTCATCCAGATCTGCCACCACTAAATGAAATTACAGTGCAATGAATCAGCCATTCAGACTCTTTTTTTTTTTTTAACCATTAACCAGCTCAAAAGATGAAATAGTCTGAGAGGCGTAGCTCGTTTAATGACTATCATGTTGTTGTGTTTTACATGGTGAAAAAAAATGTTACAAGACTCAGGTCATATAGCATAAAGCAGGCAACAAAAAAAATCCCCTGAAGTAAAAGTACATTTGAACTGGAGGAGTGTCCCAGTAGTTCAGATTCCTCCCTCTCATCTGGTCTCATTCCAACTCATTGCAGCTTAGCCTCGGGGCTTTGGGTGAGGCAATGCGTCTGAAACCTGCAGACACAAAGCAGGATATGTTTGTGCAAGTCCATGTGACGCTGGAAAGAGGAAGCAAGATGTTTAGTCACGTACCCTCATCCGCCTCACCCATCTATGGGACATCAGGCCACTTGGTTCTCTGCCTGCAGCCATGATCACACACTGTGGCATGAGGCTTTTTTTTCTTCAAAGGCTTTCTACAAACAAAATAAAGCAGCTATGTTGCTGATCCCCTGCCACCGAGCACGAATAATCGTAGCGCAGCTGTCATGTGATTTTTAGAGTATTGTTGCTGTACAGCTGCCAACATATGAATGAACACACCTAACAATGCAACACAATAATATTCCCTTTGGAACATTTACGGACGTCACAAGGTTTCAGTGCCCTCAGTGTTACTCTGACTGTAAACTACTGTATTAACACATTGTTTCCCGTCACTGCTTTCTCTCAAATCCCTTGTTGGGTGAACAACAGTAGGAAGTGTTAGGAAATGACTGCTGTGAGAGGCAAATAAACAAATTCTTTCCTTAAGATTGGTGGGAAACGGTTGCCTAATGCTTTGATCCTTCGCCTTCCACTCAGTCCATGCAAATAGCTACACACTATTACGCAAGACGGAGGCCTGCCGAGATTCAATTAAATCCTAAATGACCTGATTCTATAATAGAAAGATCTATTGATTGTTGTTTTGTTTTTGGAAAAAAAAAAAAGATGCAGTAGCTGCAAAGCAGAGGCAGAGTTGTTGTGAACAGGGGCAGCGAAGGTCTGACAGGAAGGCAGACACGCACAATTGGCTCTGATTGGCACTGTGAACCATGTTTATAAGTCAAATCACCACAGTGTGATCTCATTTGAGCCACTAAAGCAGATGGAGTAGCTGTGTTCTCCTGTGCTAAACTTCAGCAGTATGCACACTGACATATGAAGCAGCTATATAAAGAGTGAGAGATTGTTGGTAGCCAGGGGAATACCCAGCATGTGACAGCATCGCAGGCTTGACGAGATGACGTTATTTTCGTTCTGTTGCTTTCTGAGCCTGTTAAATTTTTATATTGGCCATCTTTTATTCATACAAGTGAATCATTACAAATTCCCTCAGAAGTTTTCTGCCCGAGCAACAGCACAGGATGTTTTCTGTGTCTTTTTCCTCTGTTTCTCCAAACCCAAGCATTTCTGTTATTTAGAACAAGTGCTGAACTAAACTGTAACGTGTTACACAGACATAAACGGAGGTTGTGACGGGACATCGTGAGGACATAACGCCGCAGTTAACCGTCTGTTGTTGAGGCCCACGTTGGAGATTAAAAGCTGCACAGACTGGCAGAGGGGAGCGAATGTAAGGACAAATGTGAGTGCTTTACAGGGAGGTGTAACCATGGAGATCATCACAGTACCCCAACTAGCATATATATCCTGTTTATGTTGCTATTCTCAGCCACAGCTTTGTGCTGCACGCAGACGCAGTTTGGAGAGCTGAAAGATAATGTCAAAGCATCCATCTGTCACAGCACGTTCTTGTTTAGAAAGAAATTTGTTATTGATTTTTCTGAATGGATTAATGTTGTTTCCTGGATGCACGTGAAGAGCGGAGAAATGTGCACAGAAACACACATGAAAGCAGAAATTGGGCATTTTAAAGACTCTGCTTTGATAAAAGTATAAAATGGTGGAATTCAAATAAAATGGAGGGTCGACGGCGAAAGGGAAAAATGTGCTGGGCGGCTGGAATCTGGGGGCTGGAGGCTGCAGAGGTGATGTCATTGGGCCAGAGCAAGAGGCGAGTGAAAAACAAGTCTCTCTCTTTATTCTGATCCTCTTTGCAGTCCCAGCAGGGGGGGGGGGGGTATCTGGCAGCCGGCCAAGGCAAGGGCTGCTGGGAAATGGCAAAGGATGCCAAGCAGGCCCCACCGCCAACATTAGAAGCTCACATCTTTGTTCTCAGAAACCTGGTGTGCTGCCAAAGGCCTCATTTCGGCTCCATGGCATGATTACACTGGATGTAGGCCAACTACTGAGAGCCTCCTCGCTCTCCCTCCCTCCCTCTCTCACTCTCCCTTTATGCTCCCTCCCTAGGCTCTCTCTCTTTTTTCCACTGCCTTCAAAAGCTTTCTACCAAACATGCAGCAGTTGCCATGGCTGCAGAGAATGGAACATAAAAAGGTGAGTAATGAGTCAGGCTTGGACCCAGATGTGCCACATGTGTATCCATTTAGAACAAAAACAAGATGGTAACATATCCCCTTAATCTGCCCGGCTTGTCAGGGGACAGACAACTTTAGCAAATAGCAGTGGGCTGAGAGTGGAGGGAAAAAAAATCCCCACAGAAAATGTAAATGAACCGAATTGTTTTCACATCTATTTTCAAACAGAAGGTAGTTTCAGTGGCTTGCAGTGCAGACTCAATTTTGGCAACCAGGAACAGAAAGACCTGAACTTTGTATGCATTGTGAGCTGACGACATCATTTCCTGTCCAGTGGAAAACCCCCCTATATTTTTCAGTCACAACCAGACGCTGATGTAAACAACCTTTCCCTGGTCTTTTTTTGTAGCAAAACACAGTAGAGTAGTCAATGAATCAGAGTGTACGTATGTGTAGGGCAGTTATGTGTATTTGACATTTGACCTACGTAAACTACGAACTCTGAGAATGAGTAATATTAAATGCACATATAAAAAGTTTTTTTATTCATTGCCTTAAAAGGCCATGTCACACTTGACTCAGTTGTTATATTTAGCATGCTGAACTCAACTGTGGCGTCCTTCCAGCTTTGTGACAGATAAGTTTTTGCGAAATGTCATCCTGCTGCATTCTGTTCTCACACCTACATTTGCAATTTCCAGAAGGACAGCGTGATCTGCAGCCACTCCTAAAGTAGCACTGCACTAGCGTTTGTACAGCGTGTTCGTTCTTACACCTCGGTCGATCCTCACGCAGATTCGTGCACATAGATGTGCATTATTACAAAATTGTGCGGCTACAGGAGATGTATATATTTGCACACACGCACAGCATTTTTACCAGCATGAGCTGGTTGCTTGTCTTTTTCATTTTCCTGCATTAACCAGAAAGAATGAGGAGTACTTTATGTGTTATGTAACCTCTTCCCTCTGAGCCAAAATAAAACTTTCCCAAAGTAGGCTTATTTATTACTGGAGCTCCTGTCTATTTTTGAGCTGCCTTGCTAGAAAATGGACTCTGATATCCCCGGCACTGCAGTTACCACAGCGCTCGGGCTCAGTTTGCAGGTGCAGAGGATGTGTTATATTCAAGTGCAGGCATCGCTTTCACATTCCTACTCTCCTTTTTCTGTCAGTTGGTAGAGCACCGAAGTGATCTGTATTTACTCCTTTGCATATATTAATACTTTCAGCCACAGATTGCATAAAACCCTGGTAAATAATACGCAAAATATGTGTGAATATGCATATTTATAACTTCTTTATTTAGACGATATTTTCAGGCTTGTTATTGAGAGAAGATCAAAGCTTTTCTAGAAACGTGTCTTGAAAGCAAAAAAAAACCCCCAACAACAACAACAGTGATTTCTGTGATGTATAGAATACAAAATAGCTGTGAGAGCAAGGAAAACCAAGAATAGTAAACACTGACCTAATTGGAAAAGCTCAAGTCTCTTTCTTTTGTGGGAAATTTGTTCATAGATAGCATGTGGCTTATTCAGATCGGGAGAGTAGGGAAGATGAGGGATAATGCATAGCTGACAGATGTTGTGGTTACATAATGGCAAGTGATATTTCTTAAGTTTTCCCGCAATTAGGCTCTAAACACATTTACTTAGAAGCAGCCCTTTTTTGGTAGTGTTCATAAATCACCCAAGGTTCCCATCACAGATTCCACAGATGCCTCACTGCCCTCTCTTTGATTGTCTGGTTTATGGAGGATGTTTCATCGTACACTGTGAGCGTCCGTGCCAGAGATGTCCTTTCTCCCCTTTCCATAAAAGCACAAGTTATCACGATGGTGAGGCATTCATTATGCGCCTGTGGTTTTGTGGGCCTGGTCCCTGACCAGCTGGGGAGCATTGGTTGTCACAGTGAGGCTCTCGCCACGGTGAAAAACGGGAGGGCAGGAGAGGAGTGCTGCCCTCTCCCCGTCTGCGTAATAAAGCCCCCTTATCCACAGAGTCTGGGCATCTGGGCACACGATGCTTCACCTCCCCGAATCCACTTCAAAAGCCTCGTCTCAGAAAACAGCTCTTTGTGAAGAGCTGAAATAGAAAATAGAGCTGGGATGACAAGTACAACAGTGTGTATGTGAATTCATGGAAAGTCAAGAGTAGTTAATGGATAATCATAGTTTATTACAAGCTGTTCTGTAGTTTCATAGTTTTAGCCATTAGTTCTATTGGTCAGATCAGTGTGATAGCACAGGAAAAGATCCGTTTGGCTGTAAACAAGTCAGACGTTTCCTATCCAGACTTCCTGGAGGATTTTATTGAAGTGTAAAATGAAAATTGAGAGTACTGATAATGTCAGTGTTGATCTGTTAGGTATTCACAGCTTTGTTCATAGCATACTGTAGTCTGTCTAGACTAGTGTCAGATGTTACTGGGGTTTTACTTTGAGATAACGTTGTAAGACCTTCAAATATTAAGACTTAAGTGAAAGCTACTGATTGTAATGGTGGGCAAAACTATGCAAATAAGTGAAGTGCAGCAGTCTTTCTTTAGGAACTTAACCATTACCTCACGCTGTGAGCTTTATGACAAACTAGTTTTGCAACATACACAGTGATAGATGTCACACAGACAGATACAGTCATTATTCCTAACAGGCACATAGTGGATAGTTTAGTCATAGTCAGCATAACAACTCAGCTGAAGTGGTTCTTTAATACTGTGGGAAGTACATGGGATGAATAGGAGAGCCTTGACGCAACAGTCAAGTCCCAAAGGCATACAAAAGAACAGAGCGGGGGGAGCGCTGTGGGAAAGTTCAGTGCCCTTGAAGAAGCCGGATAAGCCTTGGTTGATACGAACCCATATGTTTGTATTGTGCAAATTTGTAACGACTACATGCGCGCCGCTGATAGACAGCCGTCTTACACCACGGGTTTGCACAAAACCTGCCTGACCAAAGGGCACGTCGAGCTGGGCGCGGTGCACCTTATCTGCGTGATTTCTGTTTGTGATGGTAATGTAACGCTGGCCGTTCGTTGGGGTTGTTCTACGCGGCACAGAAGTCGACACACAGGTTCGGGCAGAGGCTGTTCTCAAGCTGTTCTACCAGGAATCCGCGTTGTTCAGCAGGCACACAGAAGTGTAACTTGACCTTGCTCTATGCAAATCATTTGAATGCTTTCAACAAAGAGGGATAAAGTTCACCTACACCACATTGCCACACAATGGGAGGGAGGAGCTAGACAGCCTTGAAGCGGAAATGGTTTCGCACTGAGGGTTGCCCTGAAGGACTACACGCACCCCTCCCCCCATTTCTACACTTGTGTTTTCACATGTACATATCTACTTTGCTCATCAACAAACATCTTTGCAGAGAGCTTGTTTTTGTCTTCCTTCCTGCTCTGCGTGACGTGCTCCACTCTCTCTCTGTTTCTCTTCTCACATGATAAAATCGCTCTGACTGTTGCCTAACAACACAAGCATAGTTCACCTCTCATGTAATAAAAAAAAAAAAAGCTCCAGGTCTCACACGATCCTTGCCAAGTTAACCATTTACAGCGGAAAGGAAGAGGAGAGAGAGAAGCTTACTCTGAGTAAACAGGGTTGCTGTGTTTGCTGTTTGAACTACTTAACCCAACTATTCACTGCCTCACCTCTTCGCTCATTAACGCACAACATGCAGGAACACGAAACTCGCCGGGCTATAAGTCATCTTACACCAAGACAAAGCTCCTTTCTCCTGCCGCAAAGACAATGCATGTAGGCAGTCAGAGCGGTGCCCCCATTATGAAACCGCTCTGTCACAAGACAAGCGCCTCACAGGAATGCTGTTGTGACACATTCATGCTGTTGACACAAGGGTTAAACATTAAACCGCTCACACACACACACACACACACTTCATCTGCCAAAAGGGCGGGAGCTTCAACGACTCCAGTGCTGCTTGGTCGACAGTTTCTGTTTATCTTTCCTCTTTGACTGGCTGCGTCGTCCGCCACCAACCCCCACCACCACCACCACCACCACCACCACCCCTCCCCCTCAACAGTCGTCAGGTTTATCAAAGGCAAAGTCCTTTCAGTTACTGCGGGCAGGTGCAGTACAGTGTAATGATTCACACAGCAGACACAATACTCCACACCAGATTGCCTCACATGTTGGGAGATTTGCAGAGGTCACCGGGTGCATGCATGTGTGTGTGTGTGTGTGTGTGTTGGATGTCATGTGGTGCTGATCTCTGGCTCGGTGCTGGTGCAGAAGGTTCAGCAGGAGTTCAGCACAGATTCATTATTCAGGCGTTTGTGTGTACCAAATGATTGCACCGGGGAGCCTCTCCTCTCTGAAAAGCGCCTCAATGTTATTCCACTGTTTTGACTTTCTTTTTTCAAATGTGACGTAAAATAATTTCAGAGGTTTAGCTCAGTGGGGCTGGATTTTATAAAGTGTTCAGTATTTGTTTCTTGGATTTAGACATTGCCATGTGTGTGAAGCGCTGGAAATGTATTGGCGTAATTCTTTGCAGAAGAGAGTGTCTTCAGTTTAATGTGTGTTGGCAACCGTTTGAAAAATCCCTGCTTAACAATTCTAGGAAAGTCAGGCCACCTGGAAATCTCATGACTTCCTGAATCTAATTCCGGGCTGAGCTATCAGACTGTCTGACTAGCAGCTTTCATTTGTGGGGGGGTGGGGGTGTGGGTGTAAACATTGAATGTCAGGCATGTTTGCCAGAGCCAGAGTTGAGGCATTAGTACTCACACAATGCCTGCAGTGAACTCAAATGCCCCAGCAAAGCTCTGATTATATTTTCTCCCTGTCCAACAGATTTATGCTGTGAACTCTGAGAAAAAGCTGGCACTGGGTGGACTCATGAACAGACCTCTGCATGCTCTACAGTCTATTCTTGTTGTTTTCAAGCACAGTCTACACTTCACTCCAAGCATATAATGACAGACCTTATGCAAGGCAGGCAGTTTTGATGACCTGCAATTGTATTATGAAAGTGTGCACGGCGCAGACGAGGCAACAGAAAAACAAAGCGAAGGTACGACACCACCAAGGGAGAATCCAGAACAAAATCCCCTCTCATGTCACGGCGTGTTGTGTTGGCGGGCCGTGACCTCATCCAAAGTTTATATGCAGCCGCCTCATGCTGCTTTGTTATCTTTTGAATCTCGCAAACCAGCACATTCCAGCCCTCAGCGGCAACCAAAAAAATGTCAGCATGCAGATCCTGCTGCGCTGTGAGAAACACGATTAGCAAATAAATGAATAGTTCACCAAGTGAGAAGCAGCACAGAAAGTCAAAACGTACAGGCGCATACACACACTTTCATAAACAGAGAAGCAGAGACGTGTTGTATATAGGTCAGTTGTGGACTCGTGTATGTAGCTTTGTGTGACTGCTTACTCAGCAGCCTGCGCCAGGCTTAGCTCGCTTTCAGTCTTTTTTTAAACAGACCACAGGGTAGTAAATAGCTACGAGGAGGATCACAGCCTTCACAGCTGATTGGCTTGATGCTCGCCTGACATAAACAGGAAGCCGGCCGTGCAAGTCAGAGAGGGGAGCGAACAAAGACGGAAGGACCAGAGACGAGCAGAGTGTGGTGGCAAGACAATGAGAGAATGTGTAAAAGCCTGAGGGATTTAGATTTGAGAGGGGAAAAAAAAGGTCTTTCTGTTTGTAGCGAGCCATGTGACTCACAAAGGAATTCAGCCTGTGATTCAGTTCTCTGCATTGTCAGCAGGCAGTGTACAAAGATAATGGTGATGATGTGTGAAATATGGTGTGTTCACTAGGGCAGGAGACCACAAAGTGATGCTGCTCATAAACTGTAATCAGATCATATCATTCTGTCCGTGCCTGCAGTATTTTTATCTTTATATGTTTACATATCATTTGGTGAGATGTAGGTTCAACTTTTTTTTCATCATTGCCTTTGTATCCAATTTGTTTAAGTGAAATAATGTGAATCCTCCTGGAGCAGCTGTGCTGTGAGGACTGTAACTGTGATATACTGTATATTGTGTGAGTAATAAAGTAATGTGCTTAAATTAATTCCTGTTTTTATTTTTGTCAGTTTGCACAACTTACATATTACATAAGTGATGTAATGACTAAAATTATAACATAATTTTACTTCCCTATAATTTACCATTTTTGTTAAGCACGGTACAAGTCCTCATTTTACATCTGCTAATGTATTTGTGTATCTTTTCATATGTTGAAACACTCTGGATCAGCTGTTGGTTTATATTCACACGGCCAGGCATTTATAGTACACACCGATGATGACGAATTGTGTTTTAACTCTTATCTCCTGTGATAATCTAACCATTGTGAAGTTCCTGCTAGGTATGCGTGCGAGGTGCTGGGTTGTTGCATGCTTCTCACAGGGCTGTGACGGGGCAAAAGTACAGAGTGGAAATAATGAGTGACATATCAACCCTGCTACCCAAAGAGCATTTAGAAACAAAAAAACACTGCTACTCCCCTGTCAACCAACTGTCCCCATGCCGATCTTTGAAGGTCAGATGAGAAATGATAGAGAGAGAGAGAGAGAGAGAGAGAGCACTAACCATAGCCACTTCCACCTCTAACTGACTGGTTCAAACAGGCCCGGGAGGTGGGTGGTTGTGTGTGTGTGTGTGGGGTGTGGCTCACTGAGCATGCCCAGTAGGGAGGAATACCATGTGATGGCAACACAGTGGGCTCTCCCATCTGTTGATGTAGCGTGCACTTCTCGCCCCGGGGCCTTTTCCATCCAGTCTAGTGAGCAGCCAGATCAATTTACTGTGGAATGAACACAAAGTCAGTGGCTGATGCATAAACACACACACACAAATTATTCACACGTTCTCTATGTACAGCAGCAACGCAAAGCCCTGCACTGCAGCAGGCAGCCACGCAGACAAGCACACATAGGAATTTACTCATGCATGCACAAAAATAGTAAGACTCAGGCTGAATAAAAGGGCTGATATATTATTCAGGGAAATGCCCTCTCTACTCCAGCTTAGGTTTACAATGCCTCATCTTCTAACCTTGCTGCACGCAACACTCACTCACACAAAAACAGTAGAAGTGGTAATCTGGCAACTTTCCTCCAACTACATTCCTGTAAAACAGTGCTGACTCATCGTGATGGCTAATAATGGCGTTTATAGGATGAATGGTGCTGACTGCCCTGTTCTCTGTTGACCCATGTGCTGTTTCATCAACCCTGCTTCTCCAAAATGCCAGACTAGAAGCATCATTTCTGGGCAATGACATCATCGGCCTCCACGCATACACATGCAAAGTGAGACCACATGTGTGTGTTTTCCCCCTTATGAATAATTGAGGAGGTCTGCTTCATGTAGTTGAGGAGGCGCTGACTAGGCACCCAGGGTGGCACTCTTAACCACTGTGACAAAATGGTGTAGGGTGAAAAGTGACATTTGAGGCATATTGATGCTAAGGCGTATTGTTAGGCTACTTAAACGGCGGCGTGCTACAAAGCAGGCGGACACACAGTCGCACAAGCAGCTTGAGCAGAACTCCAATACCTGAGCTGGTGTGTTCAAACGAGAGCTCAGAAATTGTTAATTGTCTCGGCTGAATGCAAATCAAGGTGTGACTCGATTCTATCAGCTCACTTTTACATTATATGAATAATTGTAGCGTATTATGAGGAGGAGGGGTCTAATGTGTTCTTTTATTTGCAGAGTCACGCCTGTGCTTTCTGATATGCTAATGTCTCTCCCCTTGAGCTGTTCTTTAGAAAATCAGCCTAGGCCTAATGGCGAATTGTCTGGAGGATGATCAAAAAGCAGTGGAGACGAGGATGAGATGTTCTACAATGATCCGCAGATGACAGATATAATGAGGCACTTGAAGGAGTTCTCAGGTGTGACGGACATTGCGGCCATTTCAGTCACAAACCCACTAAGTAATCGAATTTGCCAGATTTGTCTCTCAGCCCTCAATCAGATGACGATTTTATTTTTAGTGACTGAGATGTCTTTCACAGCTTTGTCCTTCCGTCCTCCACCCCCTCTTTGACCCTCAAGCCCAAACCATTACAGCCCACTCCAGTCTGAGCACTGCTTCTTTGCCCCCCCCCCCCTCCCACACACACACACTTCTTCTCATCTCGGCTGCATGCTTGAGGGTTTCTAAATCAGGAACATCTGACATGCTCGCCACATACTCATGTGTCTCTCTGCAACTCCCTGTGACCTCAAGCCACCCTCTTACGTTCGATTATTATACATATTCATTTTCCTAAAAATATTCTATAGCAAACCCATGTTCAAACACAACCCGTGACCACATGTACGCACAAATAATGGCAACAAAAGACACACAGCTTCAGTTCAAAGCTTAGCAACAGCTGTGTTCCATTGTCTGACTGGATCTAACAGGGAGCTGACTGACATTTGAGACCGACGATGGCTGCCTTTAAGCGTTTCTATTCTTTCTCTTGCCTTCCCTCTTATTTGCTCCCTCAATCCGTCCCTCTTTGTCCTCCACCACCAAACACTTGTCATTCCAGCGATGTTTTGGGTCTTGCTGAGGTCTGCCTAGATACCGCAGTGTCTCAAATTCTCACACAGGAACCAGAATGTGCACCTTATTTGCCTCCCACGGACGGCAGACACTCAATCCAACCTCATCACGGTCAAAAAGGAGGTGGCGATATACTTGCCAAGATGTTTTGCAACCCCTACGCCCACCCCCCAGTGTGTGTATGTGTCTTTTAAGCCCTTCATTTCCCAGAAAGGAGCACAGGATTTATGAGTGCGTGAGCTGCTGCGAGCAGCAACATCTCCAGAGAAGGACGAGTGTTTCCTGCAAACGTTTGGGTGGGGAGGGGGAAGAGGCACTGCTCTGAATGTATGTGTGTGGGTGGACAGCTCCCATAGAAACACTATCCAGTAACACTTGAGGAGCGTCATCAACAGGAGGTGTGTGTGTGTGTGTGTGTGTGTGTGTGTGTGTGTGTGTGTGTGTGTGTGTGTGTGCATGGAGGGGGCGTCTTTCTGAGAAAAAGCCCATGAGGCCTGTGGACCTGTGACTGACAGTTACCTCTGCTGATCACTGCCCCTCAGGGACAGACTCTTGATGACAGCTGCTGCCTCAAATTCACCCTGAGCTGTTGCTAACTTCAGGTTCACTAAATATGTCCAAACCTAAGTTTTCAGCTAAAGCAAAGTATTGTAAAAAAAATTTGTTTCGAGGAACACTTTGACACGGGAGGACTGCACATTGCCCAACAATCTTGCTGACACGTATTTGCTAAGTAACCAAGCCCTTCATCATCACTCTTTTTATCCTCCGCCACTGGGTGCGGACGTGAGGAGTAAGAGTGACTTCATGGTGAGTTGTGTAAGAGTGTGGGGCGAGGCTCGAAAACGGAGCCATGTGAGACAAACAAAAGTGCTGATGCACCAAAAAGAGAGCCAGTGTTTCTGGAGACATGCGGATACCAAAAAACTCCGACAGAGTCAGAGAGGACAGATGGGGTCCCGGTTCAGTGGGGCTGTTTGGACAGTGCATGGTAAATGGCTAGATATGGCGGGGGGGAATCTATTCCAGTAGAAAGAGAAAGGTCATAGTGTAAGCTGATAAAGGCAGGAGGCAGAGCTTGGGGCTGCTTCCAGGCCAGCTAGTCAGCTGACGCCTGCAGCTGTGTTTGGAACATCAATATGAGCCTTGTTCAGCCTCTTCCCCTCCTCCCTCCGTCCCTCTAAAACTCTCTTTCTCCCTCCCTTTCCTGCTCTCTCGGCAACCCCTCTCATCCCCCCCCCCCTGATGCTGTTTCCTTTTCTTTCTTTTTTTTTCCAGCTCTGATTTATGAAAGTAGGGCATATGCCCATAACTGCTGCATCAAGGCACATGGCTGAGCCTCCAGAGGCACTAAGGCTCTGTTTACATCAGGCCAGACAACTGCACTGCATTGCACAATCACCACAGGCAAGCTGTGTTATATAAAGCATGGGGCCATGTTCTCTCCACTGTTTTTGTTTTTCTGGTTTGCCCTGGCTCCACCTGTATTTCTGCAAAAATCTGGACAAACACAGTGTATTCTGATCTTTGACATGTTACTTAATGCACACTCCAGTTGAGTGATTGAATATGTCAAATTCCCCATTCACTAGGCTGATGCAGTGGAACATTCACAAAGCATTTTTGGATCGAGCAGCTAGGGACCAGTGCCAGGAACCTCAATCACTGTTTTGATTCGTGGCATTTGTTGTTTTCAGCTATTTCACTCACTCTCGTGCAGGATTTCAGGGGCTTTGTGGCTGCGGTTTATTGTTGAGAAGTACTGGAGCATGAGGATATTATAACAAAGAGAGCGACAAATGGTGTGATTTCAGCGGCGAGTGTTGAGTCTGACAGAAAGTGTGTTTGTTTGGGGGATGACAATTAGTCCCAAATGAAGAACCAAGGCACTTCATGATCAGTTTCCATGACAACAAATCAGACTGCTCAGTTGGTGAAAGACAGAAAAATGTGTTTTTAATGAGTATGAACAAAGGCATTTGAGCCAGGAGCCTGAGACAATACTGATATGACGGTAAAACTGCATAATCATGTTGTGAGTATAAGGAGGGAGCAGATTTGACTTGAGATGATTCATGAGAGTATCTGGAGGTGTGAATAAGGAGGTCACAGCAGTATACTGTTAGTAAGAGCATAACGTCATCCTTTGTTTTCAATCGTCCGAGGCACAGATGGGCTTTCACGGATGTAACCTGTCTTTAAGACAATTGTCGTGGCAGCTGAAAGACACAGCCAGCTGCAGTTATCACAAAGCGTTCGTATAACTTTACAAGTTACAGGCCATCTTTCCAGAGAACGACCATAAAACTGAGCTCGGTGTAACCTTCCCTGTCCGCACGTGTGCCAAACCACTGCTGACTCAACAAAAGGCCATTCACTACAAGGACACACAATTATTTACAGCCGAGGGCTTTGGAGCTGGACTGTTTCCTATATTTTTGCCTGCTTATGAGTCATTGCATGCCCTCTGTGTGGTAATGTTAGAGGAAGGGTCAGTGTAGCCAGGCCTTTACACACACACACACACACACACACACACACTACTACTACTACTATACTCATTACTCCAATTTTCTGTTTATGAAAGGAATTATCAGAGATGTCCTGCTGCTGTTTAGCATTGGGCATATCGCTCATGTTGCTGGCATGGCTTAATTTGTTGTTGTTGTGTGCCCTTTCCAGAGATGCTTTGTGATGAACCCCAGTGTTAATATTCTCTGGCAGGAAGGCACAGAGACAGATGAAAAACATCTTATTTTTCAATCCAGAGCCTTAACCTAAATAAATACCTTTTTTTTTTGTTAACCCTCAGAGATATTTTCCTCCCCTCTTGCTTCCAGGCTTTGTTGCTCGCTGCTCGTCTTTGTAGAAGAGTCCTCGGCACTCCCTCCACCCACACTCCTCTCCCCCACTCTCATAACTCAGCTGTTACTTGGCAACATGGTCCCAGCTGGACCCAGCATCAGCCACGTTGCCACGGCAACAGAATGCACACATGCAGACACGGTAAACATGTTGGTTTTTTTTTTGGTTTTTTTTAAGAAGCCAGTGCTACGTGTACAATAAAACCCACATGTCTATTCCGCTCTGGCTTCGTGCTAAGACACCTTTTAAAGGAGGAATGCCCGGATAAATCTTCCTGCATTATAGGTAATATAATATCATGCACCTGTGGTATCTATACATCTGTGTTTACTGTAAAAAAAAAAAAGAGAAAAACAGATTTGGAATCATGCGATATTAAGTGATGGATTGCTGATTCTGCACAGTAATTCCTCATTGGAGAATATCCATCTGGCTGCATTAATACACCTCCTAATATCCTTTATTAATCATGTCCTGCGTCACCGTATATTTAAAGCCAAGATCCACTCACAGCCTTCAGCGTAGGGTTCTGGGAAACAAACCATTTCTTCACGCTCTGGGTAACACTGCATCTGTCGTCATAGCAACCTGATCCATCATCTGCAGGGGGATCAATTGATTCATTATTGAGTGAGGCGCAGCCCCCCTTCTCTGCTTCCAGTTCACGTCTACTTACTCTGCCTTCAAGCAGCCTTTATTGACATGCCCACTCACTGGGCTGAAGAATAGAGAACTGTCAAGTTTCCCCCATAGAAATATATTTCATATTCTCTCTGAAAAACGATGTGTTTCAAGCGTAAAAGGCACAAGGCTGCTACTGGAAGGCAGGTAGAAAATGCAATTTGTACAAGATGTTCTCTTCATTCTGTCACACAATCAAAATCAGATGGGACCACACATTTTAAGGAGGATGAGTAAAGATAGCTTTACTCCCACAGGCCGTACCCACATGTGGTAGGAACTGTAAAGAAAAGAAGAGGGGGAATGAGTATCGCGGGGTATGGAGGGCTTTGTTGTGCAGACAAGATGAATTAGCAGCTTAAAAACAGGGAGGGATAAATGGAACTCGACACACATAGCCTGTTCAAAACACTGTTTTCTGGAGCAGGGCATTTATAGCTGCAGGGGAAGACATGCTTTGATGATATCCCCCTTATTCCAGTCTGTCTTCTATGGTGTGGCTACACACCTGAGTAGAGCCTGGAGGCACTGGGATGGGTGGGGAGCTCTAGTTTCTAAGAAAGAAAGGTAAAGGAAGTCAAAAAAAAAAAAGAAAAATGGAAAGCATTGGAAAATGTGTGCTAAATGGATGATGTCAGCTGCGGCACTTTGACATTTTAATGTCATCTCTCAGGGAATTACATCATTAGCCCTCTTTCCTGGCCTGGTTCGATGCTGGGAAACCTCCTAATGGATGTCAACAAGCCATCCCTCTGGAAGAATGGAGCAGTGGGCGGAGAGGTTGTAGTTGGTGAGGTGGGGGTACTTTCAATGAGCAATATGAGAAAAAGAGATCTCACAGTGAGTGTCAGCTGGACTAAAAGCCTACAGTGCACTTCTTGCTACAAGACTCGATCTATGTTACCGTCCATAACAGAAAAAGCACAATCATCTGCGAGCAGCGAGTCTGTCGCTGCTGACCCTAGATGATCTGATGTGTAACGACCTCACACTGGAGTTGTTAATTATTTCATGCATTTATAATTACAGGAGCACATTAAGCTGGCAGCGGCGACTCTCCTTAACGATTGTGCTCCTTTCAATTTAAAAAGCTGTCAGTGTCTTTGCTGCAGCCTCCCAGAGATCAGATGTTGATTCCAATTATTGATTCATTAATCATCTGAAAGTCCATTAAATTTAAATCAAGTCCACGAACACTCACTATCTGGATGGAAAAAACAGTAAAGAACGTATCTGTCTGACTGACTCCCCTATCCTGAGAAACACCTCAAATCAAATATCAAACAAAGCCTTATATCAGCCAATGTAAGCGGTGCACTGTGGTTTGAAAACAAAATTATATTTTAGGCGATACTATCAAATCATCACAGTAGCTGCAAATAGACACCAAATAAACAATGAGAAAGATCAAGGCTTAAGTGAAAAATAGGTCAGATGGAGGATATTCATGTAGCTCAGCTGAATCTCTAAGCAAACTAGGGAGATGTTGCTGTGAGCTCACATGGCACAATGCTGAGCTGAATCAACAGCACGCGGATGAGGGGACAAAAAAAAAAATCTCACTAAATTAGTGCTGAGGGCTCAAACGTAACAGATGAAATGGGGAAGAAAACTGTGAGAACCGTTCCAATCGGCTACGTGTAAGGTGATGAGAGAGAAAACAGCAACTGATTTCTGTCTCTCGTCTCAAGCTGACAGTGAATTCAGCTGCATGGTGGATCAGCTCAGTCTTGAAGAGGATTTTCTGGCGGGGCTGAAGAATAGGAGAGAGTGGCGCGGTTCAGCAGCTTAGGTTCACCAAACAATTGCAATGCCATTGGTATTTGAAATTTGACTGGGGGCAAAAGAAATCAGACAGACTAAGAGCTTCAGTCAAAGCGTGAGAATCAGATGCCCTGTACGAAGTGGTTCTTTTCTCTGTATCATCCTCTTGAGGACTTTCATTTTAGAACCACTGAATACGAGTCTATAATAACCAACTCGCTCTATGTTGGGACTGAAAATGGGGGTGGGGGGGATATCTGTTTCACTCCATTTTCCTCATTCTGTTCTCCCTTGTGTTGAGACCTTAATTAACATCAAAGCATGACCCAGAAAGACCCACAACTGTCCAGATGCACATTAAGATTTTTTTTCCCCCGCTGCTTTTTCACTTTGATGAAGAACATGGCAAACTATGACCTTAATGTGTGAAGAGGACGCTCACTTTCCAGTGCATCTCTCATGCAAAAATGATGTGAAGAAGCTACTGTATCGTCATCTGTAAGCACACATGCGTACGCAGACTAAAGCTGGTTACGTAAACAACAGAAAATGTAAAATAGTTCTGCATGCAAAGGCTGTCATAAAAATAGTGTGCATGAATGAATAGCATTAAACGAGTGGGGCAGATAAGCTACCCCCCTTACGTGCTCGCCTCAGATTCAAATTTAGCTTTGCGTAGGGAATTGATGAGACACAGAGCTCAAAGCGAAAGTCTTCAAAGACCGTGGTTACACAAGATGCAAGGCGTCAAACCCACTTTGTAGTTCTCGGGTGAACAAGTGGGTTGTAGCTGCTGAGCTGCTCTGGGTGATATGGCAGCAGAGTTCTGTGAGCCCAGGAAAAGATGATAAAATACAAAAGTTACACCAAGGTTACGTCGTGTGTAAAAGACAGCAGAAAGGTTGTTTTTTTTTTTAGGTGGTTGTAGTTGTGGGAGTGGGGGTTGCTTTATCATGCTTCAAGGTTGAGACGCCTTTATGGTTGCCATAAAACATTGCAGGTGTGGGAGAGAGAGAGAGAGAAAAAAAAAACACCAAGGGAGGAAGAGGAGAGAACAACACGGAGAAACAGGGAGAGAAGTGAAGAGCTGATGGTGTAATAGTGAAAGTGAACAGTTTCATCAGACTGAGAGATCCAAGGGAGGGGCGTCTTAAAGGAATAGTTCAACATTTTGGGAAATTCTGAGAACAAGTATTCACCCTCCATGGAAATGTTTGACTTTTCATTATTCAATGTAGTAAAAACATAAAATGTGAAATCTCTCAAGAGAGGTTCATACTTTTTACTTATTTGCTTTCTTGGTGAGAAACAGAGGGTGAGAGCTTACGTCTGCTGGTACATTCTCTGTTTTAAAAAGCATAAACAACCCAGTTGTCAAATTTGTGCAAATGATGTAATGCAAAAAAAAAAATCGAATTTGTTTTCTGTCTGAACAAACCTTCAGAGGTGATGTAAGATTAACTCTGTTACCCTTGGACAGAGCAAAACTAGCTCTCTCCCCATTTCCAGACTCCATGCCAAACTAAACTAGCTTGTTGCTGGCTGTAGCTTCACATTTAGACATGAGTGTATCGTCCGACATGTCAAACTAGACTGTGGGGACAGGTCCTAATGCTGCGAGTAAAAGTCCAGTTTGCTTTGCTCCTCCAGAGAAACCATTTAAACCACTACTAGCTCCAGAGCTGTTGTGAAATAGCATTTCACATCACCACATTATTATTAATATTGCATTACTAATGGAAGTCTGCAGCAGCAAACTATTTGTCTTGGTACAGTTGAGAGAGCAAAGCGGAAGTAAACGATTGCTTCATTCTTGCAGAGGCCCCACATTCCCCAGAGTGCCATAGCAGGCTCGTACAGTTCCTCCTCTGCTCCACACGTCCCTCCTTGCACACCCCACTCCAACCCCCATCTTCCTGTGCGGCAGCATGGCCGCTGAACCCATCCCTTCCCTTCCCCGGCTATGAGCTCGGTCAAGATCCAGCTCCCTCTACCCAGCCGCTCGAAATACATTATTTACACTTTTCTCCCCTCCCCTTCAGCTCATCTCAAAAGAATCAGGGCAGAGGGAAATAACACCACTGTATAACCCCCCACCCCCCACCCCCCCCACCCCCTCCCAGCACATATGCACGGATACACACATTGCACACACAAGCTGAACCCTCCCCTCCACTAACACTACCCCACCTGCTCGTTCTTTCTCACTCTGCAGGATGAAAACACAGCACAGGGCTGACTGCGACAATGGGAAACTCTGTGAGGCCCCGGCCCTCCCATTAATCCCCTCTGACATGCCTCCCGAGGGCAGGGATTTGCTACAAGTCAATGCAGGAGACCTACAGTATGCAAAACAAGTCTGTCTGACTCTCATGATTTTCAAAGCCAGTGCACTGCCTGGGAGACAGGAAGGCACATCAGAGAGAGAGGGGGGGGGGAAATAACTGTGCACACAGTCTGCTTAGTTAACCCTTTCTTCACCCTCGTGTTCTGTGTATGTCACTTCCCTCTTCTAGTTTCACTCCCAGCCTAGATTGCACAGATAATGCTGATGACAGATGACAGGATGAGAACTGATGCTGAGCGATTTTTTTTTTTTACTCCCATTCAGCTCTGTTGCTATTATCCTCTTTGTCCCCCTTTGTGGTAAATTCAGTTCCAAGACAGGCTCTTTGCTAAATATGAAAACCACCCAGTGTAAACAGGAATTTGCAGGTCATGTGATGCATTTACTTCTCCCAGGCAGAGTAGAGCTATTGAATTTCAGCCCTATCAGAGATCTAGTGATGAGGAGATAGGTGGATGCTGGAGGCAGGGTGGGGGGCAGGATGACATTAGAAAGAAGTAGTGCTTGGGAGTGTGTGTGTCTGTGTGTGTGTGGGGGGGTGCAACTGTCCACACCCTGCAGCTCACACTCACAGTAAATGTAAACAACAGAGGTGAATAGACAAACATGGGGGAGGGAAGAAACCTGCACAGAGAAAGGGCAGCAGAAGAAGTTAAATTACCGTGAGGG
Organism: Ctenopoma multispine; assembly: GCA_034779795.1. Taxonomy (NCBI): domain Eukaryota; kingdom Metazoa; phylum Chordata; class Actinopteri; order Anabantiformes; family Anabantidae; genus Ctenopoma; species Ctenopoma multispine. Next base: position 6,322,494 of record JAUYWH010000007.1, on the reverse strand, counting down.
AAGCAGCAGAGATACGGAAAAACAGATGACAGTAAGGCATTTCCCTACAGATGCAGAGAAACCCGCCAGGATTTGTAGGCTACTTCAGATTCACATGATTGACTCCACTGCTGCCGCCCCTCCCGCTCCACCAGCCCCCCTCTCTTTTTTTTCCACCCAATTCTCAGACCCTTTGAGATGGAAAAATGGGTCATCTGTGTGGAAGTTAATACTCAGAGCACGTACAGTGCTGCTTTATTTTTAGGACGTGCCTTGGAAAATTTTCTTCTTCTTTCCCTCTCTGGTGAATGACAGAGAAGGTGCTGGGTAATTAATATACTGTGCTGCTGCTGTGCACACAAATGGAAACGTAGGAGAAAGCAGCAGTCTTTATTATAGCTACTGGCACAGCGTGGACATGTCTCATATTTCTCCCAGCCTGCCCTCTCCATGACAACGTACAGTAGGCTGCAGACTCCCGCATGACATCAGCAACAGGACACAGACAGTGTGACGCTGAGCATCATCAAGCAGCAGAAAAACATGTTCCACAACAAATGCAGGAGGACACACGGCCTCTGTGTGCCGCCTCCGCCAAACAGTCAGTGATCAGCAAGCTACAAGCAGCAAATACTTCCCTGAGAGGTTACTGCTCAAAGGTAACACTCAGAGGTTCTCAAATGTAGACTGGTTCTGCTTCGCGGAGCTATGTGAAGCTGCCATAGCAACCACTTACAACAGAGTTATTTCTGGCTGCCTTAAACTCCCAAACACAGCTGCTCCTACATAACCAGACATCTCCACAAGTCAGACATCCAATCTGTGCATATATGGCACTCGGTGAGCAGATCAGTAATCAAGCTCTGACATTCAAACTCGCAAACTAGAATAACACAGCAAAGGTAATTACTGCTGCGGATGATTTGTTGACAGGATTTCCTATAATGAGTTGTGGGGCTAAACTGATTATAATATTCCCAATACAACATTTGACATAAAAATCCATGCAAACAAATTACAATGCAATCAGACGGCTTTGCGTCTAAAAGCATCTATGCTATTTTAGTGTTGTCTTTAGTAACGGGTTATTTCCTGCACCTGTAATGAATGAACAGGGTGGATCTGTCATCGCTAGCACACTAGAAACAAGGATTACAAACTGTTAAAAATCACCCCCTCTCCAGCACATGGTCTCTGTGTTTCTGTGCTGCAGGCACAGCCATTGTTACTGCTGTCAACTGGAACTGTTGAGCTCTCAGCTTCCTCCATTCATTTGTCCTTCAGTGGAAAACTGTAGAAGTCTAGAAATACAGCCTGGAGCCACAGTGCCCCCTACTGCAACAGGGAGGGAGCGACTTTCTTTCTCTTTCTCTTCCTCCTGCGTGCTTCATCGAGATATGAGCAGCTGACTCATAATCCAGCTATACAGATTCAAATAGAGCAGGAATGTTATTCAAATTCGTGACATCACATTAAAAATATTTACGATTAACACATCGGTGATTACATTAATGTTGTACTGAGCACTGAGGCTTTGTTTTATATAAACCGTAAGATTTGCTGTGTCATGCTGAGATCAAACGGTGCCACGGCCTTATACAATCAAGGCTTGTTTCACTTGGCTTACTTCATGATGACGTGCTTTCAGAGCAGACAGCTCTCGTCTGGTCTTCTTCAGTGACCCCTCGGCTCTCTCTCTTTGCACGGGGACAGAGTACGTGGCAGCAGCTCAGTGTTTATTCAGAGAAGCATGCCAGTGATACACTGCGTGGAAGGATCTGAACCTGTTCCTACCCCCAGAGCCAGCAGCAGACCACAGCTCCAGCTTGACCTCCAACACAGTCTGTTATTTTTCTCTTCTGCCTCCCCAAAGGGCAGATTAACAATGAGCCACTTCTTATGCACGCACACACGCTCTGGGGCCAGACAACTCTGCAGGCCTCTTGACAGGCTTATCCTTTTCCACCAAATGGCAAACTAGCAGGAGTGCCGAGGAAAAGACTGCAGATTGAGTGCATGAGTTCATGGAAAATAGAACACTGTCTGCCATTTACTTTTCACTCGACATTTCTGGGCCACGGTTCAATTTTCATTCCTAATGTAGAAAAACTATTTTCCACTGCTCTCGTTTCCTGGCAAACTGAAGACCCAGGCTGCTCTGACCAGAGCCCTTAGAAAAACAGCTGCAGACAGGGATAAAAATAATTACAGCTCTATTTGTCTTCCAAGAGACACAATTTAAGCAGACCTACTCCCTGCTCCACTTTCAGTCTCATGCACACACAATAAAGTTCACAACAAAGACACTATGTTTCACAACGCTGGCTGGAAACAGGAATACTGTCCTCACAAGCCTTGTTGGCACAGTCTGTATTTTCATTAAACATATTCCTTCACATTTTTCTCCTACAAACCATTTCCAGTTGTATCATTTATATATAAAACTCTGGACGAATATTTATTTTTAATCTATGCACATAACACTTTCCATTCTGCACAATGACTTTCCAGTTCTCTAAGCAGATAGAAACTGCCCACACTCAATATTTTAAAGCTTTAAATGCTTTAGATTTTCCTGTGCATTGCTACTGCCATCTACTGGCAAATGGAAAGTCAGAAACTCAAACTGTTTCCATGTTTTATTGAAAGGTTTTTACACACAAAAATGTCTAGATATGAAAGTTTTGAATATAAAAATAACATTCACCAGAAATAACAATTTCAGAAGACTTAACTCACACATTTTACATGTATATCAACTGTGCAGCATTATGTAACAAACCTATACATACGGTTTTTGATTTTTACATATCAGTTACCCCTCCTAAAACATAGTGCATAATTTCATGTGAGAAATAAATAAATGGCTAGAAAATACAGATGGGGAAAAAATAAGATGGAATGTGTTTAACATTTCAAAATCAGAAAGATAACCTTGACAAAGTTTATTAATTAACCTCACAGTGCTATCACAGAGATGGGATTATTGTCATTTAGTGTCCAAAGCTCGACTTCCTTAACATTCAGAACATACGGTGGATAAATATCAGCATCTTTATGGAACATTAACAGATTTTTCACCTCACGTGCATTCACACACATTCATTCGACGTCATCTTCCGTTAAAGACTGAGAACTGATGATTCGCTGAAAAACAGAGAAACCATCTTCAGAGGATGTTCATAAAAGTGCACGGCAACAATTACACATATGCATAGGTTTTCACTTCCTCAAATCACACAGGAAATCAACCAGTTATTTGTAATGTTAGTATTTCTGTCTTAGAGGTGAAATAACTAAGAGCTTGTGACATATGGCTCTCAGTTTTGGATGATTCTAAGATTGCTTTTGCACCCTTTCTTGTCCCAGAGACCACAAAAAGTAACTGGGGGGTTTACTAAGGATGCTCCACCACCCAAACAACACATTGAAATGTTAACAAGACGCAGGAAATCCTCACCTGGCTGATGCTGGGCAGTTTGGTGAGCAGCATTTGGAAGACTGGAGGCGGCAGTGTTTGCTGGAGCACCTGAAGCAGCTGCTGAGGCTGGCCGCACACTGCAATTGCGTTGGTCAGGTGGTCCACACCTTTCTCGAATTCACCTACGTTACAATTACAAAATGTAAAAAAAAAAAACATTGCTAAATGTTGGGGGGGTGGAAATCATTAAAGGTTGTTCAGCATACTTGTAGAGGGCTGAAGTGTTTGGAAATACCTGCTAGTTTTTATTTTCTAGCATCAGAAAACAATGCTCTCTAAGCTTTTAATGATGGTGTGTGCGTGTGTTACGTATGAGTAAACAGTGAATATGTAGCTAACCTTGTGACAGGAGCTCTTCTCCAAGTTGGATTTCCTCCAGAAAGAATTTCTGAACAGCTTCTGGGTCCTTCAAATCAGGTAGCTTTAAAGACAACAAAATGCCAGAAACACACATTTAGGCCACAGTAGCAAACATACATGAAACTGATGGAAATTGATGACTTGCCACTTGTCCTACCTTTGTTAGTCCAGACTTTTCACTAGATGTATTATGCTGTCTTCTACCTGTGAGACAAAGGTGGCTTTAGTATGTTTACTGTTTAACAAAAAAATTTTTTTTTTAATTAATGAAACACAATATATTACAATAGCTCGCAGGTGGTGCATACATAACATAAACAGACCACTTAACAAAATAAGAATACGTCTTTGCCAACTTGTAAATACTTTGAGTTAAACTTATATAAAATAAATAATTTAAAAGTGGCACTAATGACCTTATTATTACATTTACTACTATTCTTGTGCAAAACATGGAACACACATGTTAAGCTGTTAGCTACAGCATGCTTCATCCATGAGTTAACTTCTTATCCTGCAACATACGCGGTGAAAAGTATGTTGGAGGACATGATCATAGCCTCCACATACGTCGTGAATAATGAAAATACATTAAAAAAGACCGTGTACTCATTTTGTATATAGTGTCCTTGAGGTGTGTGTGTGCCACATGGCTTCTACCATGCTGCCGTTGTAAGTTGACTACTGTGCTAACTTGCTCTGCTCTCAAACACTTACGTTCACGTAGTTTTTCCTTGAAGTGAGGGTCACTCCGCCGCTTTCTGTCAAAATAAATACAGTATGCGATAAAAAGGGCTCCACACATCCCGCCAATAATTGCGCTCGTCCTACCGCTCATCATATCTTAAACGCTTCATAGGCACAGGAGGCAGCTAAAGGAACTAGCTAGCTAGCCGAGTAGCAGCTAACACGCTGCTGCGGAAGTACAGACAGGAAGTACGTAAGGCGTAATGTCCACGTTACGGCCTATTTCTTTCTTTATTGTTTTTCTTTTAAAAAAAAATCATGTTTCTTTATTACAACTTTAACACCAAACATTGTGTTATGGTAGTGGAATTGTAAAGTTATTGTAACAAAGTTATTAAAAAAATTTTTTTTTTTTAAATCGGATCCTAGCTTCGCATCCAGGATTCAGATATACATAAATAGCTAAAGATTAAACTAAACTTTAAAACTGCACAATACATAGAGTTTCACAGATTTCACTATGTCTAGTTTTGGCATGCTTAAGTACTTTATCCTTGATGCTCATTATTGGACTACCATGTTTTCTTAAATCCACAATGTTTTAAATAAGCACTGAGATGCATAACCCTTGGTTTGAGAAGGATTCACATCTTATGCTTCAAGATTTTTAATTGACCAGTGAGCAACTGCGACTGTTGTTTTTTGGAAATACTTTGTGTGTCAAAATCCAGGTATGACATCGTAATTAATGTAGCAAGTATTGTGCTTATATGGTGCATAATGCATTTGTTTAACCAAATTACCACACATCTAAACTAACCTGAGAGATTTACTTCAGTTTTGATTCTGGGCATTTTAATCAGAATCAGTTAAGTCCCAAAGTGTAAAATGTTTCTGTTAGAAGTGCTGCATTAAGTGCAAAAGTATAGAAAAAGAAGTTAATCTGTTCAACAACAATAATCTGTTACCAGTATTTATAATGTTAATAATGATATTTATGTATGTTTGGTGTGGATGTTATTTTAGCTACAGTTATAAAATGTATTTTGCACATAATATAATGTTTTATTAATCTTTATGAGTAAAGAACAAGCGTTAAATGTAGAAACTACAAACTACGTAGAAAGTACTTAAAAATGCCAAATTTCTCCTTTGAAACTATAATATACAAAAAAAAATCAAATAAAGAAGAAACACTGCAAAATTATACTTAAGCACAGTATTTTAAAAAAGTTACGTTTCCCCATTGACTGCAGCAGACACGCAGAGTACTTCACAAACTATGGTATTTATTTCAAACAGAGGCTTCTGCTTTGCTTACATTTTTACAATAAATTACACAATGACCATCATCAGATGAGCCTAATAAATACTATTGAGCATTTTTCAATAAGCTCTATTACTTTCTTTTTAATCTATGATCAAGACCATTTTCCACATACAGGATCATACAGCTTTAGCTTCAGGCCATGTACAGTTCGGAAAATAGTTCAGCTGCATCCAAATCACCATTCTCTTCTTACAAGCACAAGCTATAGAAAACAAAACAAATAGATTACAAACTAAAGCCAAACGTGAAATTAAAAAAAAAGAAAAGAGGAAAAAAGAAACAACTACTGAAACTGATGAAAGAGGCTGAACAGAACATAAACTCAAATCTGCTCCTACAAAAAAAACAAAACGCAAAAAACTAAAAAGCTGACAAAGGGAGAGAACAAACATGCTGTAACCCTCGGTATTTACACTCAAACTGCAGTTAAAACCTTAAAACTGTCTGTACAGAAACGTTATTAACAGTGCAAGATATTAAATAGCTTGACTCAAAACACTTCTCAATATACAAATGTATAACAAAAGCATACAATTACGTACAAGTTCCAAACAAAATGTAACTTCAGGTTATCATACAGCAGGGGTTCTATACAAAGGAAACACTGGAGATGTCTTCAGAAATGTATACACGTACATCACTTTATGATATAAATGCACATTTACAATATCTTTACCTTTAATCTGGTCATAGTACAGGAGACAGAACCAAACATTTTTGGTAGGGATGAGTATGAGCAGAAAGTGGCACGTTATTATTGATCATGAGTAAACGAAGAAAGAGATGCCAAAAAAGTACATGTTGCTGTATTTAATGAAGCAGAAATATACGGAATTTATTGACTTCATATAGTTTGAAATACTGTAAATGTGGCGTTCAGCTTCACTCATGTGTTCTGCAGTGCTGAGCACATGCTGTAAATACCGCTCACGGCTGCCTTCAACTTAACTTTATCCAGTTGTGCATCATCAAATCTTCAGCGAAGACGATGGGCCTGACGAGGACTGAATGGGTGATGAAAACATAATAAAATATAGCGGATGGGCTTTTAAAAGGCTGACGGACTAACGTAATGTGACCGTTGCATTCATATCATCTGTCATTGCACATTTTATAAAGCACAACTCAACAGTTATACCCAAGCTGGATGAGTATTCAGTAGTAGCTTACAGGTGATCCAGTACGAGCTCTGCTTGTCAACCATACGCTGTTAAAAACCACCTGTATCTGCCAGACTCAGCCCTTCACTGCCTGTTCACTCATACAGCATTTTTCAGTCTTTTGTAAGGGACACATTATTCCAGCTGACCCTCTGACAAGTCTGTGTCTGTGACAAGAGGGTCAGGAAACAAAGTACGGTCCTTTCTCAAAAGTGCCCCAAAGAGAAGAACAAAAAGGCACTACAGTATCATTCCATATTCATCCACTGACGGCAGTGGACCTGCGATGGTCTGAAACCCTCTCCATCGCCACCTTTGTGACTTAATGCAAACATGTACAGGACCATGTGCCTGTATGTGAAAAGAGCATCGTCAACCACTTGAGGTTTAACCACATGAAGGCCTTTTTAAAACGAGTGTGGACAGAGAATCGTGGCAAAGTTACATTTCTTACGTGCTTGATGCCAATGTGGCAGTGTTCCTCTGAATTCCCCATAATTATAACAATAACACGGCCAGCACAGGCTGCACCATGTGGAGCTCTGAGGACAGAGCACAGAGGGGTCCTCACTGAAAATCATCCCATACCAATATAACTTTATCAAATGGAAACAATTATTGCTTGCAAAAACAATTCTTACAAATGTTTAATTAAGGAAAGCGCAAAAGACAAATTTGTATATATTTTTTTTTGACAAATGTCATCCCCCCTACACAATCTTCATAAAAGTGCACTTAAGTGCTATTAGCTTGCCAAGGAAACAGTTGTCAATAGAAAATAGTGCTTGTTTCTTGTTTTTTTTTTTGTCTCTGGTCTGTTGTTTTGTGCCCCAGTAGTTACAGTATGTAGGTTGACTTGTCCGTCCTGTTGGAAGGGAGCGGGGGTGGAGACCCCCGGGTGCTGGTTAAGTGCTTAGTGCGGTGGCTCCTTGCCGGTTCATCCTGTCACCTGCACTCCACTGATACCCCAGAGTTCTGAGAAGAGGAGGATGAGGATGACACCGGAGGGTCAGCCAGTGTCAGCATTACTGCCGCAGTCAGTGAGCTGGAGGACGGTGAGGAGGAGGATGATGAAGATGAGGAAGCAGCCACAGTGCCTGCAGAGAACATAAAGAGCATTTGTTATGGTTTGTGGAATGTAGGTGGAGACGGCACGGAGCGTGTTGCACCTGTTCTTTCTAAGTTCGATCCCAGCCAACTTTGACATTTGCTCTCAGACTCTGTACACATTTGTAAACAGCTGGTGAAACTCCATCCTGAGGTAAACAGCAATGCTGAGATCACAAAGAGCTGACTCACTTTCCCGTTCCTTCTTCTTCATGCGTTTCCGTCGTCTGTCAATGGAGGCCACCTCAGACTTGAGGGAGAGGTAGTGGTTCCTGATGTCCTGGAGCTTCTCCTGAAGAAAAGAAATCCTCTCCAGACTGCTCATCTTCTCCAAGTCAGCTAAGTGAACAGAAATAATAATTTTAGGATTTTTAGGGTCAGTAAAATACACATTGTTGATATAAATGAAATTCACATTTAGTAAAACGAATGGAAAATACTTGCTACACACAGAAAGATGGTTGAAAAGGGTTGATAAGCTAAAAATATTTTGACATTTTAATATCCGTAACTATAAAAAATTTGTCACAACAGTTCAGTGTATGACACTTACACATTTGGAAGCTCCACTTGTACACACGCGGTGATCTTCCATGGTTGTCTCTGTGCTGGGTGTGATCGGCGTCACCCTGCTTGTGGTACTTATGGCTCGAGGGGGGAGATCGCCCGTGACACTTGGGCGAAGTGGCAGCCTTCACGTCTGATGCGTTGCTCTTAGAGGCAGTTGTTTTGGCAGTGCCCTCAGCAACAGACTGGTCCTCACTGTCACTGCTGTTGGCTGGAGGAGATAAGACAGTGGTGGTGGAGGATAAAAAGAAAAGAGAAAGGACACAGTACAGGCAAAATGTCTTTTCCCATTTGAAATCTGTAACTTGATATAAGGAAACAAGTTGTGGAGTATAAGATAAAAGTGCTGCTAGCATTTGAAATGGGAAGGCTAGCAAGGTGTCAGCAATTCTGTCTACAGCTCTGTTTACCTGTTTTCCTATTCTTTTTGGGAGGCACACCTAGGCTCTTGCGGTTTGGCTTGTGTTTCTTTGAGGCTCCACCCGTCTGTGATTCTTTCTGCCGCTTCTGACTCACAGATGCTACAAAGAAAAATCAAAAAAATGGGGAGGGAATAGGCAGACTGTGAAATGAGTTGTCAGAGTGTTTCTTTAGTGCTCCATCCTAAAAATAATGAATTCTGTCACGTTATTTTCAAACATATTTTTCTGTCATTTGTACCTTTAGACTTCAGCTCGCTTTCCTGTTGGCTGCTGCTGCTCAGCTCTAGGCTGCAGCTGCTGCTGCTGTTGCAGGAGAGGCTGACGTCGAACACCTTTGACGGGGAACCTGCCCGTTCATCCTGAGGGAGGTCTTGCAGCTCCCCACCGAGACTTTCAACTTCCACCGTGCTGCTGTCCGTCTCACTGCGCCCACCCGCCACTTCCTCCTGTGTGGGTCCTGGGGGAAGAGCATCAGAAACCGGCTCTGAAGGCAAGGTGGGGGGTATGGACGGTGGTGGGGAGGAAGGCTGCGCTTGACTTAGGTCTTCTACAGCACTGACTCCTCCTGAGGTGGACTCTGGAGTGGTCGGTGGTGTGTTGAGTACAGAGTTACTGCCACTACTTGGAAACTCCTGTAGTTTGTCGTTCTCCATCTGTTCCTCTGAGGGTTCGTCCTCAGGTTCAGCATCCTGTTCAATGCTCTGGTCCTCCAGACACAATGGAACGGGTGGTGGAGGTGAATTGGCTGCCTCTGTGTCCGAGTCAGAGAACAACTCTTTGAGAGTCTTTTTCGGCCACTGGGCCTGGATGCTGGACCACACATCTTTTTGCCCTTTAGAGCGAACAGCAGGCCGTTCCTCTGCATTTCCAGACGTTTTGGGCCTCTTCTCAGGAATCTCCCAGAATGCCGCTTGTCTGCCAGTTTTAGTCTTCTCCTTAATGGCGCTGTACTTCTTGGAAGGAGAACCTTTGGTTTTTGGGCGGCTTCGCTCACATTCCTCAGCATGAGGCTCCGCCGGCACTGCAGCCTCATCATCTGAACTGCTGCTGGATGAGGCCCCCCTCTCCTCTCCAGGGCCCGCTGGTCTCTCCTCCAGCTTTCTGGGAGAGCCTCCAGGTAACCAGTCAGCACTCCTGGTGTTCCTGGACTTAGCTTTGGATTGACCTTTTGGGGTTCTTTCTGCTGCACTGTCAGATTTCCTCTTCCTAGTGCTCGCCTCTCCCTCCAACTCTGGTTGGCTTCTGCGCTTTCCGACGTCTGCGCTCTCTGCGCTGACTAAATCCTGGCTCTTTCCTGAGACTGGAGAAGATTTGGATCCTTCAGGAGGGGTCCCACTCTCCCAGCGCTCTGATGTTTGTGGACGCTCTGGTGGAGCCTTTCTCAGGCTACCTCTGAAACCTGGACGATCCTCTTCATTTTGCTCTCCCTCCTCATCCTCCTGCTCACTTTCATCCGTGGACATCTCAGACGCTAAGGCAGACAAGACAGAACTTCTGTTAGACTAAGCAGGATTTCAACATTCAGGAACAATCTACTTTAGATCAGAGTGAAGCAGTCTAATCTGCTCTAAGTGTGCAGGAGGACTACACATTAAAGAGTGTTGCTACCTTGCAGGCCATTGAGGATAGAAGTAATTTCAATAGACTTGACTGGAGACTGCTGAGTCCCTTTGTCCTCACCCTCGTCCATCTTGGAAAAGACATCCTGACTCAGGCCACATTTGGAGCGAGGGATGCGGTTTGTGTTGGACGAAGGGTCGAGGACTTCTCTGTCATTGAGCCTCTCCAACCTGTCTCGCTCTCTCTCAGCTTTGTTCTGTCAGAATTTAATGCAGTCAGTCATTCATGAAATCAAAGCAGATTTAACCAGAGAATTGCAACTCTCCAAACTCGTACCTTTATTTTTTTGCGGTGCTTTATTTTTGGTACATTCTTATTGGCAGGGCGCACAATCTTGTCAGCTTTGATCCATTCATCATATCTAAAAGTCAAGTACAGAAGACAAGAAACAATTTCATCATTCAGATCTTTGAGAGGAGCTCAAGATCTCACACCACCCACCACACAGACACCTCTACTGTCTGACCCCCAACATGTTGCTGTGATACAATAAGCCTCAGCAGCAGAAGAGGAAATCCCATGGTGTTATGTGAAAAAAGACAAACCTTTACGATGAAGAAACAAACAATATTGACACCGACCACCACACAAATCATATTCAACAGAGTTCCAACAGTACCAAGGGTGCTACTTGGGTCATATGAGGAAAATGAAGTTTCACAACATCACACACGACACAATGCAGAGAACATCCCACTGTCTTTTATAGAGTGCTAGAGGACCACACAACAACATTAAGCCAATGAAATGCTGATTGCACTAGGTAACATCTGTGTCATGGTACCCTAACACTCTACTTAACACTGCATAACCCTGACCCACTGGGGAGGGGGGAGAGGGTTGAGAGGTAGAGGTGAGTGTAGCAGCACTTTGATTGGCCTTTCAGAGATTCAAAGGGTAGCTCATATTAAAATATCATCATACAGGATCAAAATGTTGTTTAATCAAAACCAGTGGTTTTCAATTTCCTGCTTAATCCAAATTCAGCTTGTCTATAGATTTAGTTGAGACAGACAGCTGGGGGACAGAGAGACAGAGATTCAGTCAAAACTGAGAGAGGGAAGCTGAGGAGCGATCAAAATCAACCCAACGCTCAGTTCTGTTTCTGCCACTAGATGGCCCTGTGTTATCCACAATCAGAGTACTGACCATGGGACTAGATCAGATGAAGCAGAATTGTGAGGAAGGGATGTATCTGTTACTGCTGCGGGGAGACCCATGTAGTGGTGATCCCCTGAGCTGAATTGAAGGTTAATAGATGCCTTTTTTGTTTTTTGCTTTTTTTAAGGTGAATATAGACATTAGGTGATTTCTCCCCAGGTCCTGTCTTACCTGACGTTCCAGCCACAGTAGTGCACCAGGTAGAGCACCTCTCCCCCCTCCACGTCTGCCTCTTTCACAGTGGCCTCGTACGTCTTCAGATTGCGGCCTCGCCCATACCTCACCTGCACCTTCATCCCCGGGGGGTAACACTCAAACTCCTCCCCTTCCTCCCCCTCCTGACTGCTGTCATCCCTGCAAGAAAAACAGTTCAGCACTTCCTGGCCCTAGGCTGTCCTGTACAGCACCACAGAACCCCACCCACAGCCACCCACCTGACTCACTGCCTGCTGCTAAAGTGCCTGTTTTCTATTAAATTTTCTCTGCCCTTGCCTGCCCTGTCCCATTAAAACATTAGGCCCTTATCAATAAAGAAACATAAACTTCCAGTTATTATCCTAGTCCAGTGTAACCTACAGCAAACTGCAGATTGACAGCAATCCAGTCAAAGAACAGAACAGTATTTCTGCAAATAAAACAAAAATCAAGTCTTTCATGGCAGAAATCAATCATCTTGTATGTGAATTCACACTACTGTTATGATATCTAACCCTATATCCACAAGCAACATACCTGGCACTCTCATTCACACACACTACAAGAAACACAGCAGCCACAAGGAGGCACTAGAGGGGAACAGTCAGGAGATGTGAAGCTGAAGGCTATATAGGCGGTGCAGGAGTGCCAGTAAGTGGTTTAGACGCAGGGGCCACAGGGGCAGGTTAGCACAGCAAAGCACAACTTGGCAGGCAGCGCAGCAACTTAAAGCAAGACTACAGCGTTGAGAGGAAGCACAACAGCGAGATCCAATTTGATCAGCTGCCACAAAAACAGCCATGACACAGCACCCCACGTAATCCCCGTCATACCTAACCGCTCAAAGTGTCTGCTTACTGCTGACAGCTTACTTTCCTCATGCCACAATAAAGAAGATGCACTTTTTTTGTGCAGCAGCCCAAATTGGACAATTGAAGAAACTGCTACCATCCTAAGACTGGGGACACACTAGACTCAACTGATCAGCTCAATATATATATATGTGTGTGTGTGTGTATACACTGTATATGATAAATATAGTCACAAAAACAAATTGGCACAGATCAAACACTGAAATAGCACATTTTTATAATGTCAATGTATAATAAGTATTTTAACTGACTTAGTCGTTTTAAACAAAAATTTCAAATAGTTGTTTATTCAGTGTTGTTAAATATTAAAATATCCTCTTTCTTGGTTTTAAACTTGTTTTAAGTGTTGTATTTTGAGGTTTAGACAAATTTAAATTTGATATCTTGATATTTTCATGTTTTCTAATGCTTCAGAGATCAAATTATTAATAGATGGATCAAACTAATAATCAGCTCTTGTAGCATAAAGCAAAACATATAACAACTCTTGAAATCCAATGCATTTAAAATTTAATCAGTTCACATTGTTTTGTACTGAAACCCATAAAGAGTCAGTCAAGCTGGAGAAGTCAAACTACTTTTCAACAGCTCTCAGGCAGTAACTTAACAATCAATGTAGAACAGGAGTTTTACAAGTTCAACCCAGATTATAGGGTGTAAACATCAAACGGATTCGATAACATCAGGAAAGCTTAGATCAGATCATCTTGCAGGTTGTATTCGCTGTGACTGTAAACCATCACACCACATAATCTGAGAGCCAAATGATGAGGGAACCTCGTGAATTTCAGAAAGTCAACATATGATAGGAATCTGTGTGGTCATATTGTAGCTTGCCCAAATTCACTAGTGATAAAAACTACAAAGAGAGGGACACCAAGAGCAACCGCATGTCACCAGGACACATTGTATGTAAAGTATGTAAAGATGGGATAAAGATTTTTCTACCTTTTAATCAGATACAAAAACTGTAAACAACGTATGTGGACTTGGAAATTTTTGTTGAAGTGTTTTCTAGCTTGTCCCCAGTTATCCACAACAACCTTAACACAACTGCAAACCCGGAGGGTGCACAAACACAGGTCTAAACGGGACAGAGAGCACTCCTCTGGATGCTATGAACAGGAAACAACAGGAAACAAAGTCACCTAACTGAGACCAAACAGTTCAAGCCACACGAAACCTTTAGCAACACAAAGTTCCTTTTCTCTTATAAAGGTGACGGCCTCTCAAGCACTATCTTGCTACTATCGTGCCAATGCATCAGTGACAACATACACACATGGAACACTTGAACAACATCAATAAGCCAAAAAAATGAGAGAAAAGACAGGAAGAGGGGACAGAGAGACCGATAAGAGTTTAGAAAAGGGAAGGGCACAAATCAAGAAGAGCAACAGCCATGTTGTGTGTACTGAGTGTGAGTGAGGCTGGCTCCACTCAAACAATCCCAGCCAGAGACAGAGAGGGGGGGGGGGGGGGCGGGGGGGGGGCACAGCATGACATTCCAGG
>JAUYWH010000007.1:6278214-6300714 GCA_034779795.1 Ctenopoma multispine | reverse complement strand
TGCACACACACACACACACACACACACACACACACACACACACACACACACACACACACACACACACACACACACACTTGCAGGGTGGATGCATTTACATGAGCACTATGACTCACGTTTGCTGTGATATCATTTCCCTCTGTGACACATATGCTGCGTTGCAAATGTGAAAATTAGAGTGCACAGATCACATGTGCAGATCCGTTTCATTTGACTTTTATTTAATGAGCCCACTTAAATGCACATTGTTTAATGCCACATTGCCAGCGTACAACTCCACCCCTCTGCCATAAGGTCACAGTGTAAACAACGATGGGTGACTGGGTAATGTACTTTTCTGGGCTGTCACAAGGAGGCAGAATGGAGCTCAGTCAACAGCCAGCCAAGAACAACAAACCCTGGAGGTGGGGCCCTGCTGACTACACAGTTAAAGGGACAGCTTTCCCCACCCTCTCCCATTCTCCCACTTCTACTTGTAAGGCTTACATAAACAAACAACGCCTGTCACCATTACATTGTGTGTTAACGGTGGCTGCGGGTGGAGTGAAATGGATTGGAAATTACTGAAAAACATCAAACCAATGTTTGTGCTGCACACATCAGGGAAAATGAGTGGTACCCTTTTCCTCTTAATTAAGGGTTAAGGTGTCTGAAGTTCTAATGCAAAAGGTTTGTCTAATATTTAGAAATCACATATTCAACTGCAACAACATGCATATTTCCAATATTTCATAAGTTGTGGGTACACAATAACAAAATCCTGCTGAGTGCTGGGGTTACATAAGCAGCATTTTGAGGAAAGAGTACAGTACTGTGAGTGTGCGGGAGGACCAGCAGCGGCCCGTTTCTTTCTTTCTTTCTTTACATCGTTGGAGCAGACAGAAGAAAAGTACAGCAGATTATGAACTCACCAGAGCAGGATACCATGTGGTCTTCTTTTTATCCCCGGTGGCGACCCCCTCCACACAGACCACTTTGCCAAACAGGTCCTCATTTTGCCGCTGATCGCTCTCCTCTTCTTCACTGGAGGATGAAGATGACTCTTCTTCTTGACTGTGGGAGAAAAGGAACGTTTACTTAACAAACTGCACATTAGAAAACTGTCCTAAAATACATTATTTTACAACATAACACACTGTGGAACAAAGCTGTCCCTGAGTCCATATCTTATAAACGTTTGTATGTCAAAATATGTTTCCCAGTAATGAGCAACATAATCAGAGTTCATACTGCAAATGCTGACTTTCGATTGAGAAAAGCGCTGTCCCACTTCTCTCTCTCTCTGTTCACAGAAGCCTTGCACTGCTGTTTATTAAAGAAAAACATTTTGCGTGCTCAAAGAGCTGCAAAGATATTGGCATTCCATATCAAGTCCATGTCCGGCAGCGGATCACTGCTTACTTTTATCCATTTAACTGCTGTTCAGCTACAAAACGACAAACGGTTTCCAACCAAACAAAACCCTCCGTGAACTTTCTAGTGTTATCATTATGTAGCGCAGTGAAACATAAGGCCTGCTCTAGTGATGAGATCACTCATTAGGATCAGTGTATTGACGAGCCAGCTCATCCTCTGCTGTCTGACAGTCATTCTGACATTCAGGAAGAGACCTGACTGCATCCAGCAGACAGGCAGCAATGTCTTAGAGTGATCATGACAGCAGCACCAGCAGGCAAACAGACCCTGCCTCATCTTTTTATGCCTCACTAGGCCTCCTCTGAACACAACTCTATGTACATACACGCACTATCTGGCAGGGCGCGAGAGCAGTAAATCAGCCAGGCTGCTACTACTACTACAAAAACGACTAAACTGTGAATCAAAGTCATAAACAAAGCACTCTATTGAAGGAGACACTACAATCCATTTAGGAAAGAGTTTGCTCCACATATAATGACAATTGTAGCAGGAAATGTTTAACAGTGACCCTTACTTTAAAGACAATAATTTACGGAAACCACTCTCATTGTGTACTTTAAATATAAAGTAACTGCAAGGAGCTGGTTTAGTTTGCTTAGTGTGCAAACTGAGGAAAACATGAAGTTATTCTAGCACTGTCCAAAGTTAAAAAATCTACATAGCATCACCTCTGTTCTCTGATTAAAAGGTTAGGTAATGTGTTTAATATAAAACAAGATAAGACTTTAATGTTATGCCTTGGTCAAGTTAACCTGGCAACCACAGTAACAAGATGTAATGTGTTAACTTCTGACAGGACGAAGCAAACTGCTTCCCCCTATTGCAAGTCATTACAGTACAGTTGCACCTACATATCTTTTTATTACCAAAAATGTTAAACTATTCCTTTAACAGTAGAAAAACATCTTTTAAAACAAGCAATGTAAGCATTCATACTTCGATCTATATTATATTTTATATCCCTGTATTATAAGAGTTAAGACACTGTTAGAGCACAGAAAGACAACAGGTCCTTGTGCCCATATGCAGCCGGGACCGTTAGTCAATATTGCTGCCATGTTTAGAGTAATATTGACTTTTCTCTGAGTGCCATTAGCAAAGGGTGTCAAAGAATGAGATTACATAGCAGAGTGTCCTCTTTATAACACAGAGGAGCCACAATTATATCCAGTGCCCAAAAAAAAAAACCTCAGCAGTTCCAATTCCCTGATGAAAACTCTGCAGTCTCCCAGGAGTAGGCACATCAGGCCATAAAACACCCACTGGTACATTTGAGTCAAAGGATGGGTGGAAAAAAAAAAAAGAGATAACATTTAGCAGGACCACGCTGTGCTCTCACTACCTCTTCAGCATGCATGCACACACAGGAGCCCGGCGTGATTAAGGAGCTGGAGGAGGCGAGAAGGCTCTCCTCCTCCAGGCCTCGGGGGCTGTTTATGAGGGGATGAAGATGAGAGTAAATCTTTCATTTCAACCGCTGTCAGCATACTTAGAATGGGGGAGCCTGTTACCGATGACTGTGGATCAGCAGAGAAAATCCCTTCCCACCAGAATCACAGAACTCTCATATATTAAGGACTCACAGATACAGAGGATGATACTCACATCGGGTTCGATCGCCGACCGCGGTTGCCCTTCTTACCGATGACAGGTGTCCCAAAGTGCTCAGGGTTAGTGAGGGGGAGTCTGTCGAGTGTCTGCAGCGGAGACAAACAACAAGAAAAAGCCTCAGTGCCAAGTTGTCAGACACTAAATTGGAAGACAAAAGATGCATCTTGTATACCTTGAAGAAAATCTCTTTATTGGATTTCGTCAGTTACAAATAGAGAGATTTACCCAGCACAACGGAGACAGTTCACATTTGACAAGTTTGCAGTGATAGTATTTTACATTTCCTGGATATATTTCACAGCTAAACATTTAAACGTCCATATGAGACAGTTTACAAGCAGCATTTTAATTTGAGTACTGTGAGTCCAGGTGTTTGACTGTAAATTAAAAGGAAAGATACAAGAATAGGCTGATATAAGACTGTAGAATGACAACACTTGCCTCGCTCTCTGCAAAGTGACGCGCTCCTTTCAGGCAAAGAGAGGAACGTCTCAGGGTCTTCTCATCGCCATCGTCAAACACTGCCGAGATGAGAGACAAACTATTTGACTGCTGCATGTAGGCCACAAACACACACTGAAGCACAAATAAACTCCTGCCCAGTTACCAAATGTCTGCTTGCTTTGTGATATTTTAAAAACAAATTATGCTTGTCTTTTAAGGCTTATATAGATCCTCCAGCACACAGCTCATAGCTATTTTTCAAGGCCCACTCATTAGAGTGGAGTAAATGGCAAAATGAAAGTGACGTGGGAAAGGGGAGAATGTTATTTATGAATTAAAGGATACTGCATCATATCTGTCTGATATATTAATCTCTGTAGACTAACATGCATTGCTCTGCATAATAAGCACCCATATCAAGCAACACTAAAAACAACAAGTCACTTTCAACAGTCTCATTTCTCTCTAAGATAAACCCAGACGTGTTAAATCGTTCAATTCTATTATCCATTGCTCAAATGCACTTGGCAACAACAATGAAACAAAACTGAAAACACTTGAGGTAGCTTCAGAAGTGACTTATGCTTTTGTTTCCCCACTGATGCATGAGAAGATGAGTGGGGAACACCCCACGGGCGCTCTCGAGCGTCGAGCAGCTGCTGAGAGACTACAGATCTGAGAAGCAGTCTTTACATGATATACACTTTGGATTATTTGTGTACTTTTAACAGACTTAACAGACAAACATAAAAATGTACAGCTTTTGTATGTGTTATGCGATTGTAAGTTGAATAGCTCGAGCTAGAGTTTTAAAAAATATGCCAGATTAGCTATTAGAAGTTCTTGTTTGCAATATACCCATCAATGTGCAGACAACTATGGCTGGATTACTCTGACACTGCAGGAAAAATGTGATTTTTCTCAGCCAAGTTCTGGAGTTATAAGGAGCTTTATTCTATGATTTCTGAGTAGATTTATGGATGTTTATTCACAGTGGAAATTAGAGATAATCCTCTGGAAGAATAAGTCACGCTAAATGTGAGTATATGTGTATTATGTCTGTGTGTTGAGACTGAATCTGAATAGAGGACACTCCCCTGGGGATGCATGGAATTTGAAAACTGCAAACTAGCTGCAGACAGAGTAAAAGTGTTTGAGTGAGGTGGGCAAGCAGTTTATTATTGACTTACCAACAGTGTATATGCTCGCGTCGGTCAGCTTATTGATTGTGGCCTCCTGGTAAACTCCATCCTGATTCTTCACCTCCACAACAGCGCCCACCTGTTGGATGGATGCACTGCTGTTATTTGGCTAATTATTATTATTTTATATTATTTATTATTATTTTCTAATTATCTAATACAATCATGTGTTTTCAAGTAATGAGGCGACCATATTGCTGCTACAAGAATCCTAATTGAAGGAAATTAAATTACAAAGCAAATGCTTCACTGACCAATGCTCTTGAGCTTTGTCTACGTTCACTGTGGTAGGTGCAGCAGTGATTAAATGCAGATACAAAAGAAAGCGAAACTAAAAAACACGAGGTAATTTACAGATTAAAATGTATTAATTTGTACTAAGATAGTGATTTATAACGATGTTCTGTCTAACTGGGACAGCAGTGTTCTCCATTTCCTGCCTTACCTTTAGAGGTCCTTTGATGTTTTCATCATGAACCTCAGCAGTGGACAGATCTGGTTTAAAGGTCACCTGGTGAAGGGGGAGGCAACAGGGAGGAGAATCAGTAATGAGAATAAACAAACAATTCCCCAGAGACCTGACTGGGCCGCATCAATCTTCCACTTCAGAGGCAGCATTTACTACTAAGGCTGAACTTTATACAAGCTGATTACAATGATGGACTCTTTCATGTAATACCTGGCAGTGAGACATGCTTGTTACAGGTTACACATTAATAGAGCTGTCATGTGAGCATATGTGTAGATATTTAATACCATGGCATGTTCATGGCATTGCTAAGTGAGTGTCAACCAGTTGGCAACCACAGCGCATCAGCTGGTGTCAACTGTTGTGGATTTCTGCTGTGTGTCTGGGGGGCACATCTATTTGACCATCCCCCCTCTGTGCATCTGCAGCTTCCCCTGAGTGAGCCACACTAGATCTTAATCTGATAACCCTGTAATAATCTTGCATCTGCATGGCAACCTGGCAACGCAGAGACGGAAAAGACCACAAGGCAGGCACACACGGTTGCAGCCATTTACTGTCACACATTTTCCAAAGAGCATGTGTGAAAACTGTTGAAGCAGCCACAGAATCTGTAGTAGTGCAAATGCTCCTCCCCCGTTTCTTTTTTTTCTGTTTCCTGGGGTAAATCAAAGTAATTTGGAGAGCGTACACTAGTAAAATGGCAACATAATTGTAACGCAAACTGACTTCACATTTACTGTCATTTAGTACAGAATCAACCAGCACACGAGGGCAGGAAAAGGTGTTAAGTACCCTTTCTCAGCCTAAAGGTAACAAATTCAGGAAATGCTCTTGAGTCAGTGTGATATATAACAGCAGCAGAAACAGCAATCAAAGTCTCACTGTGAAGGCAAGATCGAGACAATGAATGAAATGTACTCAATGCACTGTTAGGTCATAAAATAAAAGGGAAAGAGAAAGGAATAAAAAGCTTCCTGAGACAGCATTTCATCAGTTATGGAGATAATGACATTCCTGCCCGGTGGAATAAAGGAATCCCTTTCTTCACAGAGACAAGCAGGAGGCTCCACTCCCCACAGACAGAGGGAGGGTGACTCTCGCTGTCCAAAACCTCAGCTACAGAGCTTCATTAACACCTGCTCATCCTGACAAACTCCTGTGAGCTTGCAGGTCCGTAAACTGAACATCAGTCCTGAACATATTTATGATGTGTTCTGCAATAGAGTCTTTCTTCCCTTGTGTCTGAACACGTTACTGAGTTAAAGCGTGTGTCACTAAATTAACATGGTTTATCAAGCAGGTTTGTCCGCAGTTTTAAAATGCAAGATTGCTGTGTAGCCGTTGACTTGTTAGAGGAGTGGAGGTTGATCTTTAAAGTTATTGTGGGTGTTCTGGACATAAACAGCAAAGACATGATCCCTGACTGCACGTGACAGCTCAAATAAAACTGAACAGCTCCAGCTGCCTAACTTATTATCCACCAGACCCTCTCTGTATTTACTGCTCCTGTTCTGGTTGTACACGCTGTCTATTTCATTGTTATTTTAACAGACATAACACAGTAGATGGAAAACATTGCAACTTTTTGCTGCCTTTCAGAAAACACAGCTCCTCTGCGCCACTAATGAATGGAACAATGGTAATTTTATAACCTAACATGATTTTATTATTCAGCTATGTGAGATACATTCAAATGAATCTGAACAAACTCTCAGTTAGTGACCATTGCTCAAACTCAAAAACTGGTCTGAATTATGTCAGCTTTGAGAGACAATATCATCTCATACTGCTTTTTCTCAGTGAGAACATTCTCATATAGGCTTATTGCTATAAATTTAATTTCAGGTAAAATAAAAAAACATTAAAAAATTAGAACAACTACTTAAAAAAGCACTATATAGCATGCAAATTGCATGTAAATTGTAGAACAATCTTCTCTGACACGATGTTTAGTCCTGATTGATCATGTAAGTACCAAACAATTCACATTTGAGTGATACTGACATGGTGCTAATTGGCTTTTTACAGGTCCTCTAGTATAGATCATCATCATCACTGAGTCTTAAAATCACTCAAAATACACAAGTGCAAAATGCTGCAACCATCAACTTTGTTAAACAAACAGACAAAGATTAATGAACCAAAGAGCTAAAAGGAACTCATTACTGTGGAATATTCAGATTCACAACAGCCACTGAGTAATTGCCATGTTTCAACAGTTGTGTAACAGAGCTCACATACAGCCACTCAAAAATAAACCCCACACTCAGCCAATTAGTATGGTAATTAATTTATGAGCCGAGACTGTCCTAGTAGCGTAACGTTAGCCCACAATATTTAAACTAACAACATCACATGTTCTACTCTGTCATGTCGTTTGTGTCTGTTCAAGAGACAAGAAGGCACGTCATTTGAACATTTCAACTGGTGTGCCAGAATAGCAGAACATCACCGCTCTTTTGTCTCATCAGGGGGAACTGTAGTGCACTGACACAATGAAAAAACCAGCATCCAATCTTTGTAACTCCCACACAATCTTGCAGAACAAGAGACAAGTGATCTGTCTCTATTGTATTATCCAGATGCTCCAGTCCCACCGGGAAAAAAAGATACTGTACTACGTGCATCATGCAATGCCTTCATCAGCTAGGTATAAAACCGATGGGTAAACAGCAGCCGCACTGCTCCTGCAACAAAGAGTGGAAGCAGTGGGCGAGAGGAACGCCTGAGGATGTGACGGGTACCTGGTGGGCTAAGCCAGACCTCGCATCTGCCACAGCTGGGGCGCCTTAATCAGTGTTTCAACTATATGAGCAGTATTAACAACCTAAACCAGGTGGTAAAACTCAAGGATGTGAGCAACACAGCAATTAAATAAAAGAAAGAAAATCACATTGTCTGAAACAGTCTAATATGAGGACCTTCTCATCCTCCCACCACATTGATCTCTAGAGTAATGTTTTGGACAAGATCTTTTAATGTGGCCATTTCCAATCTAAACGCTCCGGATGTGCAATAAAGCTGAGCTGTGTGATCAAACTAAGACTAGGGCCCCTAGCCCTGCTGCATTCCCTTTCACTCCACACACACACACGCACCCACACACAATACAGACAGACAGTAAATTTTTAATTCTGTATCATGAGCACTTTGAAATGTGACTTACCTTGGCCTTGACTAGCCTCTTGGCTGTCTTAATCTTGGCCTCACAGAAAGCCCCTCGGTACTTGGCACTCACATCTGTCCCCACTGTCAAGTAAGGGGGCTCCTCTAAAGTCTGAAGAAAGAAAAAAGAAGTTCAAAACTTTTATATATATATATATATTTAGAGAGAGAGAGAGGGAGAGAGAGAGAGAGCTTACTGACACAGGTGGATTCTCACAGCTAAGACAGGGGGACAAGCTTTACACAGTCCAGGCCAGCTACACAAAACCCACCCGGATCAGTGATTCATCCATGAAAAACACATACCATCTGCTCTGGGTATTGGAACACAAGCCTCTGAGGGAGCAAACAAAAAGGCCACTTCACTACCGCTTTGATGACTACAAAGAAGAAGTTATCCGAAACACATAGCACCATCTTGTGTCATCATCGGATGTTTATCAACCCCCCTCGAGCCCCCCAAAGAACAGATTTGCAGAGCGTGGGGTACACAGAGAAAACAGACTGTGTGTGGATGAGGGCAGTCGATGTTTGTGGTTCATGTAGTGTGGAGATGAATTTACTGAGGGTGTTTCACTAAGGCTGGAGAAAAGGCTTAGCCTAACAGTGGTATATTTAGACATCATTCTAGAATAAGATCCAAAGTGGGCCAAACTTCCTGCTGACAGGACACACGAAGACCAATTTTAATATACTGGCCTATACATCTGACAGCAGGTTACTTGTCTTCGAATGTGCAAATCTACCCTTTAAGCAGTACAAAAACAAGAAAACCCACCTGACTTCCTGGATTAATGAAAAAAATCAAGTGCACTAATGTCCAGTGGAATCGACAAGCCCACTAACTAACTTATCTATGTAACAAAGAGTGCAGCAGTTGTTGTTCCAACTAAACACTACACCAGCATTTAGCAATACTTGTACCAGGGAATTAGAAATGATCACTGACACCAGCTGCAGTGAGTCTCCAAAGGCACATATTTATGTCATGATCGTACCTCTTTTAGGACAGAAATTCCTGAATCTGAATTTGAGACCTGTGACATGTTACCACTAACTGCAGGTTAAACTATTCTGCTTTTGTAGCTGGTTTTATCAGCTTTAGAAATCCTGATCCAAATCCAGTAGGTACACCAGCTGTCAAAACTGACCTACTGGCTTTGTGTAAACACTTGAACTTGTTCTTAACATGCTGCATGTGAGCAAACCTGCTTAGTGTCATGACTACAGCAGCCAAGAGTTTTAGGTGTGCAGCAGCAGATGCAGCAGCTTTTGGGGAAAAAAATGTGTGCCTCTGTTTCAGCAGCATTTTGTAAGTGCACCATGTTTTTTAGGTGCTAGCATTGACTGAATCCTACATTTGAACTTGTGTATTTGTTCGAGCTAGGGAAAGAGGGTGTCCAGGTGCTGCTCTTACCTTCCTGCTGCAACCATTTCACACTGACACTGCTCTCTGTGGGTACTATACATACTGCAACATTAAAGACATGCACTTCATGTAGTCTGGCCTCAGAAGCAGCTGCCCTAACCAACACCAGGTTTACATGACACAGCACTCTCCCGTCTGTCATAGCCACGACATAAGCTGAAGTGCTACTGTGTACGCCACTGTTCCAGCTCCTCTTTCATACCAATGCATGTCTCTATTTGCTTACCCTGCTCTAATACTGCTCCTTTCCCCTACTTAAAAGAAAAGTTATGCTATTGAGTCAGAGAAGCCAACTTGAGTTATCTCTACTGCTGTGGCTGCCAAACCTCTACAACTTAACAAGGGTGATAGCATTTACATAACACGTAGATAACATTTAAACTTACATTTGTCATGTTCACATGCCAACTCAAATAGAGGAAAGTTTGTTGTTTCCACTGACAATGCCACACCTCCTTGTATTCAGCTACTGTAAATCTGTAAAAGAAAAAATCTCGTGCCTCGGATTGGACTGCCATTTAGCCTACAGCTGTCTGGAGGAAAACACTGACTTAATTTTATTTTCATCTCTCCTGCCAGTGCTGAACAATAGAAAATGTTTCCCCCGCGCAGAAGATCAACCAACCTATCAAGATGAGTAAGCTCACAGAAGTGGAATTCCTGTGTCTTTGGGACTCAAAATAACTCACTGAACTGAACAAGAGCTTCTCTCACCTCAACACGCCGTCATAAAAACAGAAGAATGGTATTTATCAATTCATCATGAGCCTCAAGCGCCACTTCATGCAAAAATCAACATAATGGTAACAGCAGCAGTGTAATCAAGACAAGGTTTCTGGCCATTTACCTAGTGCCACTGATGTAGAAAACACTCTCCAGGCACATGTTTGATTAGACACATACGAATGTGACATGGGGTGACAAAACACACCTGCAGCTGATATGGAAAGTAACTAATCTAAACCATTTAAAAATCTGTAGCTTAACCTGTCTTAAATATGATTCATCGAGAGAAGAAAGTAATTATATGGATGATCTACTTGGACATCAGTCAGCTGTGCACAAATATCTGATTACATTTAAATTTATTCAGGCCATAACAGCTTTTTTCCCTCCACAAAGAAACCACCTAAAACAAATGCCAGATGTGATTTGTTGGTTATGAAGTACTTCTGCCCCGAATCACACAGATAATTTAAACAGCACTAGCACATCTCTGATTACTA
Source organism: Ctenopoma multispine (assembly GCA_034779795.1). NCBI lineage: Eukaryota > Metazoa > Chordata > Actinopteri > Anabantiformes > Anabantidae > Ctenopoma > Ctenopoma multispine. The sequence goes on along the minus strand of JAUYWH010000007.1, from coordinate 6,289,746 downwards.
GTGATCCAAAGCCTACTAAGTATTTAAGCCTTTCAAGTCAGGGCAGAAAACAGGCAATGCTGCTACATTAAGTCAGAGCTGCTTAGAAATCATTCAAGATTTACTAAAACAGAATAAACTGGAGGGACACTGGCAGCAGCAGAATGAGATCAGTTTCTGCTCAATAAAGACTCACAGGTCATGAAAAATTTAACAGCCACCTCTACAAAGCGCTAGTTGAAAATAAGTTCCCGCTTATAGTGCATTTCTTAAACAGCCTGGGTGACTATAGTGTTTTCATTCTGCGACTCAGTAAAAACATGCTTCCTGGCAGCTACCAAAAGGCCAACAGATGCAGGAGAAAAAAACATGCTGATTGAAGAGTTGTGCTACATGTAAACTTCGGATTGTAATTCATTGTGGTGTATGGCTTCACTTTATATGAGTCATCGTCAAGGAGCTCCAGGAATCCCTCGGCATTTTCTCAACACACCGCAGGACAATTTCACTGGACTGAATCAAAGTCTGATGAACCCATATTTTCGCAGCAACGCTTTACTAAATGTTATAGTAATACTTACTTCACTACATTTCAGAGGAAAACATGCAAGTAAAAATATGCAAGTAACTCACAGCTGATCCTACTAGTTACTTTGCATATTAATTGTGCCCTGTACCCACAAAGGTGTATGCAGTGGCGATGGCTGGTTACACCTCAGGTCAAGTGTAACCTGGGTAAACCTATTATAATTGGAGTTACATGACCTCACCAAACCCTTATAAAAAAATTATGTGCAGTAAGCAGTAAATTCAGGCCACGCTGACTGGACAAAACATCAAAAACAGTGTGACAGGCTATAGGTCTGCAAGCTATTTAGGACTTTATGTATAAAAAATATATAAAGACACAATGTGACACATTATTATTGAGCAAACCTCTAACATACTCACTCATAATAAATATGTTTGACAGATCTATGTTTCTAATACAGGAGGCATAACTCATCTCTGAGGTATGCTAATAATTAGTTAGCATAACACCCTTGCTACCATCTATGCCTTGCTGCTCACAGCAGAGTCTCAGGCGGAGCAGTTCAGTATATTACTGAGTAATTGTTCCAGATTATGGTGGCAGAAACAGGATGACGTAACACTTAAACATCTAAGTCAAATCACGTGCACTGGATTTCTGTGTAACAAATACATTACTTTCATTGTTAGTTACAGAGTATTGATATCCATATAAAAGCACAAACCTGAATTTTTATACAGATCATTCAGGTACTAAGCAGCACTACTGAAATATGATAAACAATGATTTTTTACACATTAGATGGTATGATATTATATGTCATAATCAACTGGCTTGTAGGTTGAACAAAGGAACATGCAAGAGGCATGCAGGAAAGAATTAAGCTCCCTCCCAGCCTAGCTCACACATACAATAATCCTGTTGTGAATCACCTCTTTGTCCAAACCAGAGTCACCACAATTGTAGCAACTAGTGCTTCAGCAGGAGTTGCCTTGGTAATGCCATGGCAGCTTTAAACTTAAAAAATAAAAAAAAAACAACAACAATCTTAATATCTTTGGTTTATGCCCTTATGCACCAAATTCAGAACTGCCCAGTAAATATACCCTTCCTGCAAACCAAGCACAGAAATGCTGTATTTGAATTTAGATGAGTTCTTATCAATCACAGATCAGTTACAGGTTTATAGACACTTATATCATGACCATTGTTACCAAATGTGTGATCTCAAATGGACAGACAGCTCTCTATGATGCCAACACTTTTCATATACACAATACAATATCTTGACTTGCAATGTGGCTTCAATACTTTTTATTAGCATCTAAACACTATTATATTTTCTTGGCTTTAATACCCATTACAATAAAAAAAAAAACATACAATTCAACCTCCTTGCTTAAATGATATACTTTATAATTCAACAAGTAACCCCAGTCATACTAACAGATCATATCAAACTGACGTGAGTCACCTTAAGTGTTTCAAAGTGTATTTTATCAAAGTACTTCCCAGGCAGGGACAATGCAAATGTATATATTACCACAGCACCACATGCTGTTCATGCTGTTAACCATCACTATAGCATCTCAATAAAACACTAACTTAACTAAATGTATGTGATTTCTGCAGCACTGAATATTTCTATAGACCAGCTTCAATCAAAAGCTCTTAGATTTCAGTTATTCTAAATTTCTGGTCATGTTTTGCATACACTTAGACTACACAATTATGCCATTACTGAATGGATGGAGTGAAAGAATATTTGATGGTGTGGGCATTACAAAACAGTGCTTGACTATGAAATGGTTAGATATTTAGTATGGGTTTGGACTACTGATATTGATGCTCGACACAGCATCTTGGTTACCAAGGTCAAGGACAAAGTGCTGTAGTTGGGTGAATCGAGCCAAATACTTCTGCTTGAGTAAGAACTTCCATAATTCCAGTTTAAGCATACACTTCTATATGCTATTTTCAGAATAAGTTATTAGATAAATTATCGTAAAGAACTCAAAGAATTATTCAACACATTAGTCCAGTTTGAGGAAATTTAATGTTTAAAGTGTTTTATCTAGTGCATAATGTTGAAGCGGTGTGTGCAACTGATGAGAAACGGCTACGGACCATAAGCCAAAGTGACACGAATTGCTAAGTGAACATAATGAAAAGTTGTCCTAGTTACAGAGCAATTTACAGTTTAGACATTGAGCAGATGCTCCTGCACAGAGCATTAAAACGAGCACTCCTCAAGCATCAACAAAGCCAGATGACTCTGAGCTACAGGAAAACAACAAATATCACAATATTAAACTGGAAAAGTCTGTGTGAAAACATCACTCCTGTCAGTAGTTATGAGGATAATAAAGTATAAGCACAATAATTATCTAACATAAGTCTGCTGCTCTCTAGCTCTTCAGAATAATAACTACAAAATGGTCATGAGCACTGAGAGCAACTGTTTAATGCATTCTCACATATTACGATTTATTCAAATAGACACTTGTTGGATATTAAGCAGCAAAGCTAGCCTAAGGTGTGAATTAGGTCGCATCTGCAACTCCACTTATTTCTATATAAACTGCGCCCCGTTGTTTTGTTCATGTAACTATAAATCATCCTGTAGTTCAAGTCAGAATTCCCCTAGGAAAATATAACTAATTAGTAGATAATAGATAATAGTAGATTAAAAATAAAATTACTACTAGCTGGAATCTTACCTGCTGTTGAGCAAATTTACTGTCTATTACTTCCACATTACATGACGTGTTGGATTCACTTTCACACACTTTAATTGGATACTTTGGTAGACTGCTAACATGTCTATTAGTGGGCAGTGGTAAGGTTTGATTAACCACAATAAGCAAAACATCATTAGAGGCTGATTAAAGTGATAGACTACAAATCATTACCAGAGAAGCTGTGTCCACCACAACCTCTCCAATCACAAAGCTTATCAAAATACTCTCATCTTCCACTTTACTTTTTTCCCCATAATTCTATAAAAATGTGCCTATGCTGTATGTCAAACCAATTAACTTAAAAATACAATACCTCTGCAGGTTATGACTAACATATGGCTTACATGGTAACAAATGACAGGTTAAGAAACAACAGCCTGAAGGCAAAACAACAGTCACAACCATGATCCTATAAGAAAAGATGAAGTAGCTTGCATCACAATCTGTTTCCCCAAACAATGACAGCTGTGACTTTTTCAGAGAAAACAGTTTCAGAGCTTTTGAGTGTCTTGCAAATTTCAAAGCTTGATTTATTCATATATTATTATGCACTGCACCTTTAGCGTGGATTTATATTGGACACTCTCCATGAAGCAGTTTTTAAAAATGAAATCCGCATATATCAAAACACATCCATTCCATATCTCTGTGCATAATTCAATAACATAGCATGAAAAAAACATTACATCAAAATTACAGTACACAGATTGCATTTTGAAATACAGCTGAAGCCACTGGAAACTCAATATCACGCTTATCGAGTAAATGCATTACTTAGGCTTATGTCTAATACACTTGCCTTCTTGCGTTTGAGCAAAACATTGACATTTAATAAAAGTTCGTGCTAGTCCTATTCATGAGAACACACGGGTGAAGTCATGCAAATAAAATATTAACGATAGTGTACATTGACTATTTTATGTTTGATTTGCCTGTTTTATGGCATGTTTATACAGTATATATGTGAAACTGGACTGAGACTAGACTGCAGATGCAGAAGTAGTAATCCAATGACTGAGTTTCACGTGGCATAAAAACATCAGTAAGAAAAATGAATGCACATACCTTCATCTCTCTATGAGTCCTCTAGGTGACCAGTGTAACGAATCTGAGGCCGAAAACAGAGGAGGGAGGAGAAGAAGAAGAAGAAGAAGGCATTACTGACAGTACCAACTTCAGTCTGCCACAACAAGACACGGTTATGTTATGATGACATCACTTCTTCTGCTACATAGCTGGATGCCATGAAAAACACTGAAACATCCGTGTAGCGACTGCATGTTTCATTCTGGCTTTTCATTGATTTGAGAGAAGTTGAAGTAATCCCAGCTAATGCGATGCTATGTGTGCTTGAGCTTCGGTGCCACATTCCCAAAAATATCTGTGTAGCAAAGTAAAGCGTGGCAGGCTGATCACTTTCATTCGCAAAGCCCTTAAAGCCGTTTATGTAATGCCCAGTGTACTGTAGTCAGTCAGTCAGTCAGTCGAAGGGCGAGCAGACACAAAGTGGCTGACCAAAGAGACGACTTCCTCTTTCGGTCCACACAAACACACGGATAATGTGGCAGTTTAGGACGAAGTGGTAGATCATGTAGGAGGCGCACGGTGCTCGGTTCTTTGAGCAGGGACAGCGTGGTGTGCCCGCTGTCTGCACTGCACTGACTACACCAACACTACAGCAGAGGATGACGCCATTTCTGTGGCTGACAGTCGGCTCAAAGGGAGAACACTTCAGCGCACAAACACTGGAAACTGCGGGAACGCTGCACGAAATTCACCTGCCCCTTTCAGAGCCATTACTCTCACGGAGATCGACCTCTTGTCTTTTACATGGAAAACTGCTGCGAGAGTGTTCGTTTTCGTTTTCGCCTCACTCCCTTGTCTCCGTGCGCTGCTGTCTGCGGAGAGAGTACACTCGACAGCGAAAACAGAGCGATAATAACACCGCTTAGGAGCAGGCGACACAGTCGCTAAACCTTTATAGAAATGTCATAATAAAGCAGTGTCGCAGTAACAACGTTATGAGGTTGAGCAAAGTGAGAATCGGCTGTGCAGACACACTGAAAGTCACTTTCTTTCGTCGCAAAATGCTCTCTTTATCGACGGGTCTGGCATTTCGCTGACTGTTCACAGAGTAACGTAGAGTGAGGCTGCTCCTGACAAAGAAACAAGTCGACGGAACGGTTCGCAACAAGGTCAACCTCGAAGAAATGACTTTTCTTTATTAACGCAGCAACATTGCATTAATCCCTACAGCATTTTATTGTTATAACAGAAGGCAAGGTCGCAGTGCTCATTTGTCGAGGTGAATGATCGCGGAGGATACAATGTCATCCGCCCCAGACAATTTGCTAGACCAGCCGCTGCAAGTGAGTGACTGACCACGACCAGCATTAATGCACACTCGCAGCCCCGAGCATCGACTGTCTGTTCCGCCGTCCTAAAACCCGCTACCGCGATTAACCGAAGCGTCCAGAAGCGTTTAAACCTCCCCACTAATGATTCCCGTCCAGTTTGTCAGCGGTGATGTTACCAGTTACGAAATGTGCAAAACACTGGTCACGCACACACAGCATTGTGAATAACACAAGTCCTCTCGGGCAGAGGGGAAATAGTCCACCTCGCATCTGGTTATAATGCCACAATAGATCATAATGGATGAGTTCATCGGCAGCCCGTCTGGTCCAGCCTACACTGGACAAGTCAATCGTGAGAAGCTAGCGATACAGGCGGCACAAAAGAAAAAAGCCCGACAACGCAGTTAACACGTTAAACAACAGCGCTGGTCGACAAATCACATCTTGCAGCGATGTCAGGCTAATACAGGTCGCCGATGGTTTCGTGTAATACTACTTTTGAAGGGCTGCTGGGGAGCACCATGACAGGCGCTGCTCGACGACAACCTCTCCGAGGATTCCTCCGCTCAACAACACAACGCTCCGGTGCTTGTCCAGCAGGCTTGAAACTCTCCAGCCTCGGAGGAGCGAAACCTCTATCTGTGCTCATCAGCTTAATTTGGCTTCCTACGGCACAACTTTGTTACCGAGCAGACCAAGTTTTTTTCTGTATTCTCAGTGGTCAGCTTTTTGCTGCCCAGTCGCCCAATTCATTCATTCCTTAACCCCCCCCCCTAAACACAACACATCGTTAGTTAACAAGTTAGCTAACGTCAAGGTTGGCTTGGTAGCAGCAGGGAAGCAAGCTAGTAAAATGTTCAAAATAGCGATGGCTCTGTCGAACAAAAGCAGGCTTACCTATAGTGTCAAGTTGAGAAACACTTCTGTTTTTCGACGAAAGTGTATTAGTAATCCATAGGAACATTTATGTGAGAAATATGACAGGTTTTAATGTCGTCCGTTGGCTCCCAGTTGATGTTGGATGCGGATGGGTAAAAGTCGTTTTCGCAGAGCGCTGCTGTTTGCCTTGTTGAGTAGCTCATCTAGCCTAGCTCTTTCTGTGATCCTATCCCCGCCTCCTGGGGATGATTGACGGCCGTGATAACGCCTCCTCTACCGAAGGTACGCTCTCTCATTGGACAGCGCAGCGAGGGGATACGCCTCAGCAGCTTGTGATTGGCTGATACGGGAGAAAAATATCTATGGCAAAGTATACCAAGTAATCATACTGGGTGGCTGTTACAATACAGAGAGAAAAATGTTAAACAACTACAACCCCCAGCTTTGAAACACATGTGTGTGTTTGATATGATGTACAGCTTGTCCCGGTGGCAACAAGGAGGCGTGTTTATCCATTGTATTTATCGCTCTGATGCTTTACCGGATGATGTCGAAGTATAACTGCAGCACATACTGTAGAAGGCGCCATGTTACAGTCCCCACCTACTCTGCGCCTGCTCTGTACCGCAGCCGTAGCATATATAGCTAGGTAGCTCATCAAAACTAGCTTGTCGTGTAAAGTGTGTGTATAGTACGCAGCGGTAATGCTGTTAGCCTAGCACAGCATCTGGTGAATTACCTTCTAACATATACCCCTAAAATGATATGAGAGTGTATATGTGACAGTCACGGTGTGTGCCTTAGTCGACCAGCGTTAAATTGGGACTTTTGTATTTTGAAAAAGACGGAAAGAAATGGTCAACGGTGACATACCGGCGCGTTTATGTTAGCCTGCTAACGCTAGCTGGCTAGCAGTGTGGCTAACAGGAAAACGGGACGGGCTAGTCAGCAGACTGACAGACAGTAGCCAAGGTGGGTGGAGATCACACTGATGAGAGGACCTGAAGGAAATCAGAATGATGTCACAGCTGAATAGCTTTATTATTAATTGTGTATATTGAATTTGGGTCACCGTCATTCAATTTTAAAGAATGTTAATAAGTTCTCACTTAATGGGATGCTTATCAACGTGATAGGAAAACCTGCTGTAAAAACTTATATATCAGTAAATATAACATACTTGACAAGGGATCACGTAATCCTGTTATATCTGGGCTCTGTGTCTTGGTGGAAATGGGATCAAGCGTTATGTTATTTAGTAGAAAATGTCATGGCGGTGTGATAATTAAATTATAATAAATACCTGTGATGCTGTACGTCAACATTTGATTATAAGCGGAGCTGCGAATGAATGGTCACTTCTCTTAATTTTTTTTACTCTAAAGAGAGATAAAGTATGTAGACTGACAGGGATCTTTATTACACTATTCTCAAACAGTTCTACCTTTCTGCTGTTTTTGCTACACTACTCATCTCCAGTGTCTGTCATTCACCACTAATGCGATTGTTTTAACCAGTCATGTGATCGGTGTGTGTCACCATGCAGAAGGGGATTTCATAGCTCTCCACATGCCTCTGACGCCCAGTCTGTTTCATCATCAGTGCATTTAGTCAGATTTGCCAAACGTTTAATTTTCTAGAGGAGTTATAGCATGTTTAACGTAAAGCTGTACAGTGTGTTAGTTCTTCATTCCTTATTTTATTAGTTTTATTTGAATGCAAATTAGGATAAGTTGGTCAATATATACTTTATATTCATGAACCTTTCTTTGATGTTATATTAGACATCAATAATATCACTATTCCTATAACCTGTCTGCTTGATGACTCACATTTTTGGAAAATAACCATAAGTTGGAGCTGAATTACTATGTTTATTGCTCTCATTTCCATTTTTAAAGTTTGGGAGTTGTACATATTTGTTACATTTGCTACAACCTAGACAAAATGTAAAACAGTAAATGTAGTCACAGACTTAACATCTAAGGTTGACAGTTAACGTTTAAAATGTTTAGAAATCAGTCGAATAAACTAAAGGATGGTCTGTCTTTCACAGCCTTTTTTTTAATTTTCTAACTTTTCTTTGCTTTTTTTTGGGGGGGGGGTGCACCAATATAGATTTATTTAAACTTGAAGCCATGGACAGTGATGCAGCAGCAGCCTCCGAGAGAATTCTGCTGGAGCCGTACAAGTACTTGTTGCAGCTGCCAGGTGAGTCTGTTTTTGTGACTGTGATGAGTGACTGCAGGGCGATGGGACATGTTTCACGCACAAACATGAAGCTGAAAGGTCATCGTAATTCACATACAGTATAATGCTGATGAGTCTCAGAGTGAAGCTGAGTCCTTGCTGGCTCACCTCCTGTTAGTCACGCCAGATCATAGCACAAGCAAAAATGCCTAAAATGATTAAATGTGATGAGAGGATGTAGTGTACACGCAGCAGACATAATAACAAAAAAAATTACCAATCATACACTATTAACTGCGAGTGATGCGAGAGGATTTTGTTTTATGTAGTGGATTTTGATTAAAATCACAGCAACCCACAAATATAATACTTACATTTCAGATCTGTGTTTAGGCAGGAGCATGTCTCCCTATATTAAAGGTGTCATTTTAAGGCCTAAATTATAAGGTTTTCATTGCAATGTTTAATTTCATGTTGACGTGAACAGATTTGTCTTATTGGTCATTGTTTTTTTACAGATTTGAGGCAGTGAATGTAAACATCATTTGACACTGTTTAGGAGACATACTTAATTGGTTTTTTCACTTTCAGTGGAGAAGTGACTGACCTAATGCCAGAATTTAATTTGGGTAAATAGGGTGAGTCCTTGGAGTCTCAGTTTGGATGTTTCCTCTTTTGCAGTGTCAATGTGTCATTCAGGCTTGAGAAATGTGATTCTTTTTAAAGTCCTGCATTAAATAAAATTTCCAATATGTTAAACAAACATTACATTTAGGTTTGTGTAAAATTGTTCTCACCCCATCCTTGTCTGGATTGTGTTCTCGAACACTCAGCTGGAAATAGTGTTACAACAGAACCCAGTGAGGTTAACAAAAAACACGCCTTAATCAGAAAATTTCATGTGTTTCATTTATACCAGCTACAAGACTTTACTTAACTAGGCCACATCCCAACTCTACTGTTGCCTAAACAGAGTTGTGTTGCGAGTGGCTGCGATTTTAACTCTGAACCATGTCTGCAATAAACAGGTTTATGAGGTATCAGGTTTAAGAGTTCATCTTTAATAGCTGCTGCAGTAGAAATTTTGAAAATCTGTGTGAAATTATTATTTTTTATATTTTGGTCTCATTGTTTCTTACAGAGCACTTTACCATATCTACAGCAGGTAGGGTGAGAGCAATGTCATGCTTAAACTTTTGTTATTCACTCTCTTCTCAGGCAAGCAGGTGAGGACAAAACTCGCCCAAGCATTTAACCACTGGCTCAATGTTCCCGAGGACAAACTGCAGGTAAGAATCAACCATTTCAAGCCCCACTCAGAGTCATCTGATGTTTATTGTTGCAGACGGGTCCAGGAAGGTGAATTGACGCTGTGCTCATCTCAAACAGGCAATTTATTTTGTAATGCAGCTGGAGTGTTTTGTCAGCTGAGTTGCTCCTGCCTGAATGTAAATGAACAGCTTGGGTGTAGAGCCATGATTTATTGCAGATATAGTTAGAGATAGTTAATAAAGCTTAGGATCAAGTGGAATGAATTAAAAAGTGAAGCAACAACAGTTTAAGAACAGTTACCCTTTTTATATTTGTTTGATCTGTGGGTTAAAAAAATGCAGCTTTCCCTAAAGGCTGATTTCATGAATTGAAATTATCCAGTAATTGACTGGAGGTTTGTCACTGCTAGTCACCAGCCATCTTATTTACATAATGTAGTCAAGCATGTGCTTAAAGGCACCTTTAGCCTTTATCACAGCACATAACACACATTTTGTGGGGAAAATCACAAGGATGTGGTATTGCTCTGATAAATGGCTGTTAAGCCTGTTGGAGGAACAAGCTTTGTGGGGCTAAAGTTGATGTGACTAACAATAGGCAGCAGTGTCAGAGTTGGACTTTTTTTTTTTATGTGTGCATTATGACACAGTTTCCACCCCCAGAGGAAGACAGAGCAGCTTCTTTTAAACTTGACTCAAGAATAATGAAGCTTCAATTTATATAAAAATGTAGTTAAGAATTAATTAAATATATGGAAATGCCTGTTCTTAATAATGTCAAATAAATCACTGATTGGTCCATTAGTGTGTTTTACTATTTAGGAAGCATCAATGAAGTATCATTCAAATGATGACACTAATGAAATAATTCCCACTGTGTATGTATGTAACATTTGTTTGCTTAATTTGCTTCAACGTAGCTGTTACATCTACTTTTCTTTCAAGACGTCTACCCACGACTCAGCCCTTTCATGTTGCTCAGTGGTGGGATATTATTAATAATTAATCAAGAATAATATTATTAACTTTAAAACACATGCACATTTAAAACAATGCTCACCTGCAGTGCCATAGTTCATAGAAACATAATACAGTTCTCAAAGGCTTTCATACATTTTTAATGAACATGGGAGATCAACACAATATACCTTTATTTTTACAATTTCTATGTAAAGCAGCTTCTTTCCATGCACTTCATCTTCTGCTTTTAGAGAGTGGTGGTTTAGTCATGCTGGTTTTTGCATGAACAGTTTCACTGTTTTGAATACCTACACTAAAACATAACTTTTGTTTTGGGTTAGCAAAATGCATGGAGATGTGTGAAAAAATGTGTACAAATCCCATTTCTGTAAAAGGTTTTTCTAAAATGCTGTTAAGAACTAAAATCTGGAATTTGTCAATCTGTACTCCATCCATCCATCCATCCATTATTAACCGCTTATCCGAGGTCGGGTCGCGGGGGCAGCAGCCTAAGCAGGGAAGCCCAGACCTCCCTCTCCCCGGCCAACGTTCCCAAGCCAGCCGAGAGATATAATCCCTCCAGCGTGTCCTGGGTCTGCCCCGGGGCCTTCTCCCAGTGGGAC
>JAUYWH010000007.1:6246464-6278114 GCA_034779795.1 Ctenopoma multispine | reverse complement strand
GCTGCTCCTTGTTTTTTCCCGTCCATAGGTTCTTTTGGATCAAGTTAGTCTGGATCTTCACCTCAGACCAATTTGCCCTGGGAGACCCTACCAGGAGCATATAGCTCCTGACAACATAGCTCCGAGGATCACTAGACCACTCAAGCCCTTCTGCCACGACAAGGCCTCGATCCCAGAAGGGGTCAATCTGTACTGACAGAAAGAAAATATTTTCAAGGTTTTCACTGAACAACTTAATTGTACCTTGTATTTAGACGGATTCTTATTAACACCATTCTGAATGATTCCCAAATTAGTTTAATTTTAGTTAATTTTATAATAACAGTAGAGTGTATTGTGGTTGTTATAAAATGAGAAGCCAGCAAGGACTTTGGTCTTTTGGAAGCAGAAATGACTCACATCTTTGTGCCAAACTTGGCGAGAGAATTGTCAGTTCAAAAATAATATTTCATCGCCAATAGTACATAATACTGTGAAAAGATTCAGGGACTATGGGAAATTCTCAGTGTGTCAGACTCTAAATTAGCAATTTGTAATCTTTTCTTATTTTTGTGAGATAAAGTGAGTTAACAAATCACAGATTCACAGACATTTGTGGAAATTGGGTTGTACAGATTAAAACTGGTAAATATATGATCTTAATTAATTCACACCACTCAATTTCCTTCTTATCAGTTTCATCTTTCCTGTTTTAACAGTCACATTCTAGGCACACCTTGTCTTTTATGAGTTTAAGTGCATACTGGTCATGTGACGTCCCTTCTACTACTAATCAGAAGACTTAAACCTTTTCTCTTTAATATTCACAAATGTCAAGTCAGGTTTTTTTATGTCATCTGCTGCCTTTGTGTCTGCTGTTCTTAGGTCATCTGAAAAGGGCAAAAAAATATATTTGAATAGACTCTAGAATAAATCCCATCAGTGCACGGAAATCGGCTTTTATGAGGCAAACTGTCAAACTGACATTCAGTTTGACAGTGAGTGAGATTGTTGTGTTGTCATGGTTATTCTGGGTAAAAATAAAAACACAAAATTCATGGTGGTATTTACCCACCTGATCTCTGAGCAGGGGAATTCTATCCGTTTCATACCTCTTATTTCTAATCCAACTTTCTGAGTATCATGGTTTTTAGTTACCAGGGGGTTTAATTTACTGTATGTTAATATTCCTTGATTACATGTATTCAACACTTTATTTTTGAAGTAGGATGATAGTGTTACGTGGAGTGTGAAGGTAGCACTGTCTGTATTTAAAGCTACAACTTAAGCTAATGCTAGCATGAGACTCGAGATCGACCCACTCTGCTCTGCGTAGCCCTCCCTCTCCCCGCTCTGCTACACTCTGTCGTGTTCGTCTAGTGGGTCAGGTAGTCGTCATTATGAAATGTCGGAAAACTTACTGATCAAGCGAAAATAATTGAAACACTCTGATTAGAAAGGTGATTCTTCTTTCAGGAGCAAATATCTCTGCACCAGTGCCTGTGCTTTTGAATAAGTCTTCACATTAAGTTTTTAAGCATATTTCCAGTGAAAAGAATATAACAAAAAAGTTGCATACTGTAGCTGTAAAATTAGTTTTAGTTTAAGCATTTTGAATTAAAAATGTATAAGAAGTTAAAAAGTTTACAGACGGGGGTGTAAACGGCTGTCAGTAGGAAATAGGAAGAGGCATGTGAGGATATTTGTTGTGTGTTTAAGACGCGCTGTAACTACATTCGTCTCCGGTCAGCTTGTAAGCAAAAGGATTAGCGTGACTCAAGTCATTGCTGTAACATACAAGTGTAACAGTTATATTAAACTACATATACATAAATAGCATTCGTCCTGTCCTCTGTCAGGTTAGGTTCAAATGAACTATTTAGGATTCCTTGGTTTTATTGAGAGGGACTCGCAGAACAACCAGCCTACTGACCTTAATACACTGATAGCATTAGCATCATAGTGAGTGAATGCTGGGCGTGTGTCCAGTGATAAACATATGGAGATAATGTGTGTTTTGTGAATCTGCGTGCATGTTATGGTGCAGAATGCTAAGTGCTGAGCCTGTCAGGTCTCATTAGATTCGTGGTTCAACAGGTCTCCATTTATCCTGAATGTTTTATAAGCCATCCCCAAATAGAAGAATCCTAGTTCTGCAGGAAAGCTCAGAGGCCACACTGTCGTCTCCTGTGGTCATTTCATCTTCCAGTGTGCAATAAAAGTCCTCCCTGTTGTGATGACTGGTTTTAGGCCTCAGAAAAAGATGAACAACATTGAAAGTGTCTACTCCAGAAATATTGAATATTGTAGATCAATCCTATTATGTGAGCCCTCATCTTGCTACAACATCCAATCTTGCACTTTGCCTGAGACATTTATTTAATCACAGCTTTAACACTTCTACTATTACAGTGCACTGGATGTGTTGAAGTGAATGAATTGAGTTAGCAAAATTAAAAAGGAGCAACTCCGCATTCAAAGCAGCATTTTTGATTATTTTCAAATTACACGCGGCTGCAATTTACAAAGTAAGTGCTGACATTTTCACTTCAGGAGCACATACGCTCCTTGAGGCTACACCACTGTTATTTTGGAGTTTTGAGTTTGATCCGTTTTTGATGTTGATGGCCTAAATTCTTATGTAGATTGTTTAAAAATCAACTTTTGTTCTCCTGATAATTCAACTTTGGAAAAAATGTCCTTGTTATGGTCCAACACAGAACTGAGTTTTAAATCTATCTCACATATCAAAGACCTGTCTCTCCCCGTGGCTCCTTCTGACTCACCCCACTCCAACCTACCTCCCTCTGTGTTAGAGCTCTGTAAACTCCTGCTGAACCCATCATACAGACAGAGAGCACTCCTCTTGTAATCATTAGTATACTGCTGCCAAGAAGTCGCCACCATGGAAACAACCATGCCTTCAGTGTGCAGCGTCAGTGGCCCACTGTCATTTATTTGCTAGAGCATTTTTTTAATCCAACCCCATATGTGCTTTTGTACTGTTTAGTGTAACACATGTTGTGGAGGTTTGGGAAATTCCCCCTGTGCACATCAGTTGCCTTGTGACCTTTAGTTTAGACCTCCTCCTGTTCTGTGTGACAACATAGAAAGGTTAGCTTGTACATACTGCTTTCACTCTTTTACTTTGAAAACATGTGTCATTCACAAAAGTGAATGGTGCAGAGTGAGAATATGATAATGTGTCTGCCTTCACGAGAAAGAAATTAGGAACTGGGTTGCAGGTTAGCTTATCAAATATGATGCGGAGCAAACATAACTGCTGTAATAATAAAGCTATCCCTGTTTAAATAGGTCAGATTGCTGAATATGTGTTAGAGGGTTAACGTCACATGGAGCAGATAAGTTGTGACAACAGCAGATTATGTTGCAGTAAAGCCTGGAACAGGCTACACAGCACATTTGCAATATATCTGAAGTTCAGGAGATAATTTACCAGACAGATCCCGACACACCTTGTGATTCAATTTGGCCGGTACACGACATCTGGAACAGTAGCCATACTCATTAGATATATGAACTTTGCTGGATGAAGTACTTTGTTTGTTTTCCTAAATGCGAATGTTTTATTAAAAAAAAAAAGAAGTGTTATTATGTTATGATGTGGGGTGGTGATTGTTCCCCACCCCCCCGCTCCCGCTCTACTCTACTATACCCTGTATTGTAAAATTTGTTTATCAGATAGAAGCATCATTATGTACATCACATCACATCACAAACATACTGTGGATGTTTGATACACTTTGTGGGATGTGATATTTTATAACTTAAGGAGTGCTTGCAGCCACTACAGTCCCTCTAAGAGACAGGTTTATGCATGCACATAACTGACTTGTTTGTTGAGTTATTTCTGCTGAATATATTGAACTCATTTGAGGTGGAGTCACTTGATTCTTAATGGATCACTGATTGTAGCTTTGGCAAACTGCTGGCTGGTGATAATCAATGAAGTCTCGTGGAGCAGCGAAGGCGCTCGACACTTAAAGCAGCAGCATTATTCAGCGAGAGGCTGACTAATTGGGTTCCTTGGAGAACCCAAACACTCAAAGTTCAAAACCTGAAATTGTTATGTTGGACTTTGATAGCTGCTGTTGTTTTCTCAGGCTGCTGTTAATGTAAATTTCAAAGCGTGTCTTGATTGTGGCCTTGTTCCTTCATCCTGAAAGTGAATTCACAAAGACCACCGTCTGTTTGCAGAGAACATTTGAATCCTAAAGGATGTTTTTGTCAACATAATTTTCCATTTTCCACATTCAAGTGTGCATTCATTGTAGGTTTACCCACAACCCCCCTCTGTTGTAGGCAGCTCACTAGGGTTGCAGGGTGAGTGGGTGTCAGGACCCTGTTGAGGGAAAGGTTGTGTTTGGCGGATAAACTGCTCGAGTGGCCCAGCCTTGGCCATCTGCCTGACCCACTGAGCCTCTCTTTGTGCTTCCCAGCTCTATACAAACAGCTTTCATTACCAGGCCACACCACTTGTCTTTAAATCAGTAGAGCACTTCAGCCGACTGCACTGCCAGCTCAGGACAGCAGACACCTGTGTCAAACATGGACCTGGAACAAAGCCATTTTGGTTATCAGGTTGCGGCTTCTCCGGGTGTACACAGGACATTAACTATGGTTGTTAAGACTACTGCAATTATTTGACACTAGTTCAGCAAGCAACGTATCTATGCATGAGCGCTTCCTTGTGTGGGTGAAAAAGGCTAAACAATAATTTCTACAAAGGTCTTGATTCAACAGAGCATGTGTGTGATATAGGGCATAACGCCTTAAAGCTGTTGGAACTTGTCAGCACACTTATGGCTAAGGTTAAGTACTCAGCCCTCATCGTTCTCTCTTTAGAGTAGGTGAAAGTGCTCTAAGCCCTGCAGTGTCACCTCTAATTGCTTAACTGTCTGACTACATTTCTTCCAAACTCACCAAACAACTGTTAAGTCTCTGTTGGTTGTTTTTTTGAGTTTTAGAGCAGACCAGATAAAGTCATGGCAGTAGAATCTAAATCTGTATAACAAAATCTGAAAAAGCTCCAGTCTGGTGTGAGCCTTTGCTGAACTCTTCTGACTGCCTGCCTGCCAAATATGTTTCAGCAACGATTATTTTGTCTGCTCATGATGACTCTCACTAGTGGAGAAATGCAGAGCAGAGTGAAGACATGGCACCCTCTGCTGTATACAAGGTGTAATTTACACACAGAACATGTAACCATCTCTGCTGTTATTTCGTGAGCAGGGAAAGAAATGTCAGTACTTCATCAATACTTTTGTAACAGTAAAAACTATCAAATTGCAATGTTGAGTTTTTTTTAATCTTTCAATTTGTTTGTGTCATGTTCAGGTGATCATCGAGGTGACAGAGATGCTGCACAATGCCAGTTTGCTCATAGATGACATCGAGGACAGTTCAAAGCTGCGGAGAGGGTTCCCTGTGGCCCACAGCATCTATGGCATTCCTTCTGTTATCAACTCAGCCAACTATGTCTACTTTTTAGGATTGGAGAAGGTGCTAACCCTAGAGCACCCTGAGGCTGTCCAAGTGTTTACCCGTCAGCTGCTGGAGCTGCACCGTGGTCAGGGCCTGGACATCCACTGGAGGGACACCTACACCTGTCCCACTGAACAGGAGTACCGCAACATGGTGCTGCAGAAAACCGGAGGGCTTTTTGGCCTGGCCGTGGGACTCATGCAGCTCTTCTCGAGTTGGAAACAGGAGCTGAAACCCCTCCTGGACACGCTAGGCCTCTTTTTTCAGATCCGCGACGACTACGCCAACCTGAGCTCGCGCGAGTACAGCGAGAACAAGAGCTTCTGCGAGGACTTGACTGAGGGCAAGTTCTCGTTCCCCACCATTCATGCCATATGGTCCCGTCCGGAGAGCACTCAGGTGCAGAACATACTGAGGCAGCGTACAGAGAACATGGACATCAAACGATACTGCGTGGACTACCTGGAGAAGGTAGGCTCGTTTGCCTACACCCGTCAGACTCTGCGGGACCTGGAGGCCGAGTCTTACCGCCTCATCAGGGAGTTTGGGGGGAACCCTCAGCTGGAGAGCCTGGTCAAACACCTCAGCCAAATGCATCGTGAGGCTGAAGCCACAGCAGAGTCAAGTACTGAAGCACACTCCAACCAAAACCACTGACCTCACCCACCTTTTACTGCTACATGACTCACACACCAGCCCTGCACACTCCACCGACACAGAACCTTTGCTAACAAATCGATGCATTTGTTCACATTCCTGAAAAGCTCGATTTGTGCACCAGTGTGTTATATTCACAAACTATTTTATGAGTCATAATTAATGATTAAACTTGAACACTCGAATTCTGGGAGACGGCTTTTGACTGCATTCAGCAGCTGCGAGACAGCAAAGCAGCTCCAAATGTTGCCTTTATCTTTTATGTGCAAGATGGCATCCTTCAAGTGTTGCTTAACAAAGTACACATCAATTTTGTATCCAAGTGTGGCTGTGCAGTCAGTGGAAGAAATGAATTAAAATAGAACCTTCTTATGGTTTTAGGTTTACAATTCCGAAAAAAATAAAAAAAATAACAAGATAGCAAAAAGCTTAAAAGCCTTCCTTTTGATGCGTGCTACAGTGCATACAAATGTTTTTGTGTGTCCGTGTGTGTGTGTGTCTTCTACCAAAATTGGAAAATTGTTTATCTAGTGCGGAGTGAATGCTGCATTCTGAAGTCCCTGTTTAAAATATGATGTGGATGTCTGGAATGTGTGATGTGTGGTTTGGGGATCCTTAATCATTAAGCCGCCAGAGTGCCAATCCTGTAGAAAAGACCTCTGCAACTCAATTGTCTACTTGTTATGTAACATGCAGGCATTATATGCAAAGTAGTCCTCATACTGTTTATGCTCGACTCTATATAAACACTGTGTTGATGCTGTGCAGATACTGTTTGAGATTCAGCACAGCCGTTAACCTCTCTAATATTTTATTGAGGCGATTCAGTTATGATATTTGTAAGTAGACACTGCTGCAGTTAAAAAGTGTTACTGAATAAAAATTTGTAAAGATAACACATCGGCCTGTCTGACTAAATACGTTCACAGATTTGAACATGCTCAGTAAAAAGTGAGGGCTCGTTTACAGAGATGAGCAGCACCATCTACTGAGCACACGGGTGTAATTGAAAATCAAGACGTGACTAACAAAGTTGTGTGTGTGTGTGTGTGTGATGTCTTATTTAAGATTATGCTCACACACACACACGCATTATGTGGTCATAAGCCTTCTCTTGTTACACCAGATCTATGTGTTCGCTTTTTCAAACTTCACTTCTGCAGCTACATGCTGAACAGCACAAGCTGCGAGGCAATCCAGCTGATGCAAGTTCTCACAGAATTGCCTGCCATCTACTTTGTTTTCAGGAACCTTGAGTACTCACACAGGCCGGCTGTTATAGATGTGCTTGGTTATTTGCTGGGCATTTGGTCTCAAATACAGGGCACCAGTCATCTAAATCCTGTATTATCCGCTGCTTCTGTTAAAACAGTTGTTGTTTTTTTCCCCCTCAGCTGCTGAAAAGAAACGCAGCTCTGTGGACAGAGGATATCTGTTTCAGACAGCTCTGTTGACTCACTGAAGCTCTTGCGCTTGACAGCTGCAATTCAATTAATTGTGTATCTTTCGGATTGAATTGTAGCTTCTCAGAAAATATGTGCATTCATCAAAATGTCAAATACTTCTATATCTCGGGGACTGGTTCCTCTGCTAATTTTCCTTCCAAGCAGACACTAATGCAGGAAAATGTCATGCAAATTCTTTTCTGATTTGATAAACATGGGAGACATATGAAGTGGCTTTTTTGCAGAGCTGACTTTAAGTCCATCACAATAATCAAAGCCTCTCGCAGTTCTCATTTCTTCTCTCCCTCTCTCTAGGTTGACTAGATTGATTTTTTTTTTCCACCCATAGTGTCTGAGTTCTGTTTGAGAGCAAAACAGAATAGCTTCTGTGTGAAGAGGAACATGGCTCACTCACTGTCTCCCTCATCCGCTGCAAGCTTTGGATTATTTATCACTGGTCTGTGCTTTTCACATTTGTGTTGCTTGGTAGCACACGACTGGATGTTTTATAAATATTCTTGTGGCAACAACAACATTTTCAAGCCCTAATTGCTGAGAATGGAAAGCTGGAGAAAGATGCTGATGTGTTTGTATACCTTCACTGATTGAAGTGTTACTCTCTTGAGTTAATTATATTCTTAAAGATGCACTGACTTTTAGTCTTCTGACAGTTTTTTTTTTGGCACCTCAGCTGCCTGAACAAATTTTACACTCCAGTCCTTTAGCATGCGGCTGCTGAGCTGCTCCACTTGAGCAACCAGCAGGACATGTTATTCATCTACGAGAGCCCCTGACAAAAACCATCAATATGACTGCTCAATGGTTTCACTTTGATTTACACGTCTACTTAATGACTAGTGTTCCATGTTCCAATATGATGTAAAGGACAAAATCATCTATTTGTTCCCAACTACACTGAAGGATCAGGCTGGCAATATTCTTTTCATGTATCCCAAAAAAAGGGGCCGAAGCCAACATCGTGTTCGTCACATCACTCCCCCTGCATGATGTTTGCTCACAGCCCATGTCCATTCATTCCTACTGAAGAGAACATTTCAAATGGTTATAAACAGCTGGATGTATGTTGGGGATAGTTTTCAGCTGCTGAACAGGATTATTCTTTAATATCACTTGATTTATGGGTTTTTATTAAAAAAAAGAAGCTTCCTTCGTTTTACAATATTCATGCCAGTGTGGTTATCATATTCATGTCACTGTTCCCAGAAGAACACATGTTCTCATGCATAATTCTGCCAACACTCAGTTGTTTGTGAAAATCTCACTGTGCCCTCATGTCCCATTGGGCATAAAGAGGAATAACAAAGTACTCACTTGTTTCTACCTGCAATCAGTGTATCTGAGTTTAAGATAGCTGTATACTGATTAAAGCCACACTCAAATTTACACAAGAAGTTCAGTTTATTCCTCGTGGGGGCTGAAGTCTGAGAAAATAACTCTGATTGTGTTGCATTATGGGAAATCTTGTCTAAACAGTCCAAGAAGTCCCATCTTCTGCTGCATCAATGTTTACTGAGGTCAGGGATTCACTTGGCTAACATGATAGCTCGTCCATATACTATATTGAATCAAGTTACATCAAATGATTAAGTGGTTTCCAAGAATCTCGTCATCACTCCAATGAGCTAATTCATGATCGTCTTCAGACAGAATAGCTGTCAGCAATGACTGAGCTAATTATCTGGCACAAACACTATCACAGTAAATCTGCCACGTTGCTGCAGCAGAGGTCAAGTGGGCTCAATGATTCACTCAGTACTTCCATCAGTTTGTCAAAGACGTGTGTAATTATATGTAGTGTCTGAGAGCCAACCTCCTAGCAAATGTATCATCTAACCGATCCACAATGTCACACATTTCCACAGCTGTGTTCTGCAAATGTTTGCAAAAAGTGACAGCTATAACCTTACCAGGCTCAGACACTGTAGCTGCTACGGGAATGAGAGAAGGGGAGGGGGAAAAGCTGGGTGCAATTTCAAATTGGGAATGAAAATGTTTGCCCCATTAGGGCATAGTGTGCGTCTAATAATATCCCCTCATTCCTGTGAATCAGAAATACCGGTTTTGGATGCAGGGTGTCATGAATAAATGATTTCCTCCTCATTTTAGTGCACACACAGGAGGAGGAGGAGAGGAAGGAGGAGGAGGCTGATTGACAGCGATGTGTAATGCTCTGTGAGGAGGGTTTAAGAATATGGAGTTGTTTGAATAAGTATGCAGATGCATGCCACTCAGCAGACTGTAAGCTCCTCTTTCGAAGATCTGGGACAGCTGGGCCTGATCTGAAATGTAGCTTTTTAACACCACAGGTACGTTTTAATTAAATCCATAATGTACTCGATTTTTCTCCGGTGCTACAAAAGCAGCATATAAACAAAAGTGACCTATGTTATTCCAAAAGTTCTACAGCAATAAATACTCATGAGAGATACTTGCAGGGGGGGGGGGGGGTGTTAAGTCTGCAGATTCAATTAACTCAAATAAATAAATTGCTACTGGGTTAAAAAAAAAAAAAAGCAGTTGTGTTAAAGAGGAAAACAAATCGCTAAACAAATTCATGTAGCAGTAACTTGGGTAATCTGGAAAAGTTCAAAATAATGAATACATAGTTGAGACGGGTAAAGCCTGTGAATAAACAGGAACCAGAACCAGACGAGATTTGTTGCGTCAACACATTACTGCGTTGAGTCTGCAGCGCAGCGAGAAGATGATGAAGGTTTTGGGGAGGAGGTGAGACTCAAGATGAAAAGGGTTTTTATAAATACAATTAACTCGAGCGCCTTCTGTTTCCTCCCGAGCAGCGCTTGTCACAGGCTAAACGGACGACTGCACTTCCATGGCAAAATATTAATAGAGTGAAAATAAGTCAGTGGTTCAGGGAATTGTCGCTTAGAAAAGATTACACAAGTGCTTAAGGGCAGAGACAATTTGAAACGTGTGGAGTCTATTTATATCAGACATATGGATGAATCAGATATTCTGGGTTAGTGAGATGAGCCGAGATCTTTTTTGTTATGCCCCGTTTTGTGCTTTGTTGTGCTTCTTTAGTCTTTAAGGATCTAGCTTTGGGAGCAATTTCATGTTCACAAATATTGATCTCACAGAGAACAAAGGAATTCGTGAGTAGTGTTTCCCCCCCTTGATACATTATTCCACACCGTCTAACTCCTGCTTATGTCAGTACATGAGCATCCAAATACGAAGCAGTCATCAACAAAACAGAGCTTTCCACATGATCTAAACTACTGAATGTTAGATAAAAAGTGAAGAGCTGCAGGAATAAGGAAGTTCAGTTATAAAGGTGCAGTTTGTCTCACATTATGATGATGATGATGATGATGAGGTATACAGAGTTGATTTGATCACCTGGGTGGATGGGCTTGATGCACAGAACAGAGCTTGAATAAAAAGAGGCAGAAGATTTGGAGCACGTCTCTGAAAATACAATGCTAATTTAATTTTAACATTTTACGATATCCCCACAGCGCTCATCAGAGTTTAGATAAATCCAATAACTATTCATCTTCTAAAGAAGCACTAGAGCAGAAATGAGAAATAGGCTTTTTTTCCTTCGTCTTCTGCATCTTCGTGTTATTTCCACGCTTCTATCGCTGCACAATGAAGGGCTTTGAGTCAAATCAGTGAGAAAGGCTGATGGGGTGAAAAATAGCGTCTTTATCTACGTAGGAGAGTGGAACAGATGCGGATATGACTTTGTTATCATGCGGCCCACTGAAAAAGAGACGGAGGGGGGGGCGTATGCTCCCATGTTAGGTTAATTGAAGGAACAGATTTTTTTTTTTTGGCAGGTAGGACAGACATAAATAAAACAAACGACTTCCATTATCCTACATTAATAAAATATTCAGCACCATCTTTCATTATTTACAGAAATATACGGTAAATTCTACAAGTTTCTTTCTACACGTTGACACCTGAATATGTTTAGTATTATTAACATGAAGCCACTGATCAATTTGTGGCTAAAACACTCCGCTGGTTTCCCTGTTCTCCATTATCCACCTGTGTTCAACTCCGTCTCAAAGTGATTTTATACTCTGATTTAAGTTTTATCTAAAACCAACCCAACAGCAGCTGACCATGTGCATCGACCCCGGATGAAAAACGAGGAAGTCGCTCGTCTCTCTTAAGTGTTTTTTTATTACTCGTGAGGAGGGTTTTCATAAACCAGTGTTAAACTAGTGCGTCTATTCCTCAGTCACGCTGGCTGCTTAGTCCAAGTTCCAAACACGCTGATTTAAATGTGTGCTGACATACATACAGTATGGTGCCTAACCGATACAGTAAGGCCACATCACTATTTGCACAATGACAGGTACAGTACAAACTGTGTGTGTGTGTGTGTGCGTGCGTGCGTGCGTGCGTGCGTGCGTGCGTGCGTGCGTGCGTGCGTGCGTGCGGGCGTGTGTGTGTGTGTGAAATCTACAAATAGTGAAGAGGATGAAAAGCATAAGACAATCATTTACAAAATACAGCAATGTAAAGCAGTCATATTTAAAATACCATCAAATATCCCTTTTAAACCAGGAGGTTTACATCTGTCAAGTATCAGAAAACCAACAATTATAATACTACAAATTCTTTTAAGTGTTACAGCAATGACTGTGTACATGACGTCCATCACACACTGGTGCTGCATCTCCATCTGTCACTTATCACATAGTTAAAATATCTTTTATTTTAGTCTTTTTATCTGTGCTGCTAAGGTAATTTAGTAACTGGTTTCGTGAAACAAATACTGACAGTGTGCTACAGCTAAACATATTCTGAAGCTGCAATCCTGTTGGTACAGTTGTTAATATTAAGAACCTGCAATGAGACCTCAAAGGTTTTTAAGATTATTTTCCAACAGAAAATTCAACATTTTAAAAGTCTAAGTGTTTAAATTGTATAATAACAAAAAACGGCTCAGTTTAGGGTTTTAAGGAAACCACAGAATCTGAACTACTATAGTGTTGAGTGGCACATTTACCCACAGTGCCGTTCAGTGAGTGTGGTGTGAGCCAGAATCTCAGTGAGCCCAGGGACAACCACAGGGGTCTCCACAGGCCCTCTTTTGATCCCAGAGGATGTGCAGGTCCTCGGCTGTGTGTTGGGGCGATGACAGCATGTCCACGTAGCACTCTTTCTCACACAGCCAGCCGGGGTCCTGGCAACAACAAAAGGAGGCAGAACAGTGGCTGTGTTAACGTGCACAGACTGACCTGGTTATTAGTCAAACACGGCTCCAGGTTAAACTGTAAATTTCAGACATGTGCAATATTTTTGTATAATTAAAAAACAAGTAATACATATGTTGACACTTTGTTCAAAGAACAACAGAATACAGTTTAGTACAAACTGAACTAGTTAAGGATGATTTCACCAGGAGGACATGTAACTGAACGGTACTCAGTTTACCTATGTTGAAATATTTTCCTGACATGTAGATGATGTCACCTGGACAGGTTTTTCAGTTCAGATGATGTCATTCTCTGGAGATTGCGGTCTTGGTCAGTGTGCTCCTCCAGATGACATCACCTGAACTGAGGGACTCATTTAGAAGCAGAGGGAAGTTTAATGCCGTTTGTCTACGTGTACGGTGGCCGTCATCTCTTAACAAACTCGGAAAAACACCAAACCAAATCATTACCTGATATTTCTGTGGTCCAACAGCTGCCATCCATATCCCCATGCTCACATCTTCTCCCTGTAACAAGACATCCAAAACACATTCCTCTCATTATATTCGTGATTACCTTCCCATTATGTTCCCACCGTTTCTTGGTGCTCGGTACTTCACCTGGTATGCCTTCAGTTTCGCTGCATTACTGGCGAGCCACTCGACCAGGTCACGCGAGACCACATAGCCTGAGCCGCAGGCAAATGCCGGATAGGCTGGACTAGCATACTCCAGCTCCTGCCACTTCCCAATGCGATCTACTGCCCAGCTCTGCCTGAAACTGAGTGAGGACGGCAGATTCATTATGATCACTCCCTGTCTCCATCACACCTGATGCATCATTGTTTTGACTTTGCACTGGGCGTTCCTGCTTCTTTCATCTCTACTTCAGCTGATGATGCAAAATATACATCCCAATTTATACAACAGCATCAAATAATACTTACTTCCCCCACCAGAAATTGCTGCGCTTGAGACCCTTGTGGTCAATCTTCATTAATACTGAGTCCACGTCGATGTAACAATCATCATCCGTCTTCAGCAGCAGATTAAAGTCAGCGTTTCCCACAGACCTGCCACAGAGGGAATTTGCAACCTTAATTAAAGCCTACCTCCTGATTTTTTGCAATATCCCACTGTGGATTTATTTTGAAATACCACTGAGAGTAAAGGCCAAGAGGTGCTGCAAATAAATAAAAGACTCTCCAAGTCAGAGCTTAAGGCCACTCTGTATGTTTAGCTACCTGATGACTCACAACTGTACTTTTTCCCTGACTGACTGATTTCACTCGTGATTCAAACAGCGAGACATTTTGAGGCAATGACACACTTTCATTTCAGGTTGCTGATTTCCTCAGAGGACCCAGGCAATTTGGAAACAGAGAATCGAGTCATTAGCACTTGGCATACCATTTATAGAACTGAAGCAGTTTGAAAGGCACATTCCTGTAGGTGTCTACCACGTCCACAAACACCATATCGCCGTGCCTCAGGCTCTCCTGCTTCAAGGCGGCGTCCTCCTGCCTCAGCCTGGAGGCATGGTGCTCCATCCTGGCTGGGCGGCCCCGCAGGAGTCCCGACAGACCTTCTCCATCTGACACCCGAGATGATGGGTGGACGCACAGTGGTACATAATGGGGATGATGGCAAAGACATGAGGGAAACAGGAAAAATTGGTGAAAATATTGACAGAGTCACATTAACTTTTTATATCTACCTAGAGTTTGGATAAATTAAGGCCGGTATGAGGAATAATAATCTACACCACCTCCTGCAAAACAATATGATTGTAACATTTTACCGAATGGGTCGTTTGCTCTGTTTTCAGAGATACTAAATGGTAAAATTGAATTTAGTTTTCCCCAAAACAACTACTAATCCATTCTCAAATAAACTCAAATGTAAACACATGGAGATAAAAATCAATATTGTAACACAACAGGGGTAGAGGGGGAAAAAAAAAAGTTATTTCCTATTTGGAATACATGTCAAAGGGGAAATAACAAGAGGCCTCAGGCGAAACAGGAGCTAATCTCATAACCTGACAGAGTGAACAATGTGTGTTTGAATTTTTACATAGTCTCTTTTTACGGCACCTGGCTCAGAGTGATTTTGATGGAACTGTTTCATAAAAAGCTCAGAATTAATTGTGTTGCTGGACCAACCGTAGATGGTAAATGTGAACCCTCCAGCCAAACCGGGAAATCCAAGAGCACTTCTATGAGGCAATATACCCTCTTCAATCTGTAATTCCAAGAAAACAGCAAAAGATGTTCTTAACCTCTTGAACTTTTACTTTACTTCAAAACTTCAGAGAGAATATTCTCTTTGACACCACGTGTGAGGATGAATGAACCCAGTATGTCAGTGTAGCTCGTAGTAGTCCTGCCAACGAGATCATGGTATTAACTTCATGAAATCACCGCATTCATCAAACCCTTTGTTCTTGTGTCTCTCCCCCTCTCTTGTGCATTCTGTCCTTCTTCCTGGTCCTCATCATGGGGAGGTGGCTGTGTGGCCCAGGTTCTACTGGTTGCACCAGGAAGCTGCTGGTGTTCTCCCTGATCACGTTCTGCCTGTTGCTTGTTTTACCCTGAGCCTGGATCTGCTGGAGGTTTCTTCTGTTAAAAGGAGTTTTTCCTCTCCACTGTCGCTCAGTGATTGCTCAATGGTAACTGTTGGATTTCTCTCTGTATAACTCTACAGGGTTTTGACCTTATTATGTGAATTGACACTGTATAAATAAACTGAATTGAATACATACAGAGGCGATCTTGAGGACGCCTCCTCCATCACTGAGCTGCACAGAGGAAGAGTTAACTGCAGTCAATCCAGCAGAGTCCAAACTCTCCCAAACCAGCGTCCCCTCAAAACCCTGGATAAAAAGCACAAATTGCTCAGCAGAGCTGTACAGGTGTTCTCCAGTACCCCATCACGTCACTGCTGGATGTGATTACATGTGCAATTAGGTACAATTTATTACATCACCACAAAGGTATAGAGGAAAAAACAGCTTTTCCAACCTGGTGTTAAAGCTACAATATGCAACTTTAGATAGCGATAGCATGAGACTAAAAAGCAACCAGCTAGAAATTCTGGGTGATTGGTTAGAAAGGAGATCCTGTTATTATTAATATCTGAAAAAAAGTAACATGCTTTAGCTATAAATTATTCTTAAATAGCTGTGTAAAGATGGCTCTGAAATGTATTTTAAACAATAATTACGTAATCTGGTGCTAACTTCAGAGACATTTACTTTATTTAGTAACTCAAATCTTCAACTCATAACCTCAGTATTTCTAAAAGACGTGTTTGTGGAAAACTGACCTTAGGTAAAATGAACTGCTCCACTGGTTTGTACCACATCCCATTCACCATGGTCCCTGTGCTGATGGCACTGAAGCGAGCAGTAACCACAGCCTCCTGTAAAAATCAGGTTTTTATATACATAAAGAATTCATGAAGAAACTACTTCACAATATGTACTACTTTTTTTTTACCTTCTTCTACACTGAATACTACATTACAGACTTTTATCTCAATGGCTGTAATCCAACAGGAGTTTCACTTCTTGTCTATAACTGAGGCAGTAAACAGGAGAAGCACTGAGACCTCCAGCTGCCCCCGGGCTGTGTACCTTCCAGACTGCACAAAAAAAAAAAAAAAGTTATGCTCACAGGCCAAGGCTCTGTTACCTCCTGATCCAGCTGGAGAAGCTTCACTGTCACGTTGCTCTGAAGCTCAGGTTGGGTCCCGCTCGGAAAGACCCCGAGCCTGGTGATCACCACCGGGTGGAGGACCTTGAAGTCCAGGGCGATGGCCAACACGTCGGATGGGACGAGGAGCGAGGGGTCAGACACCGTCACAATCTCTATCTCTGCATCCTGCCCTGTCACTGAGACGGAGGGAGAGCAGGCAGTAGCACAATCACACATGGAATTTATTACAACCCCAACATGCTGACTGTTTCTTTTCAGAGATGAAGACGGAGTGAGTCGTGGAGAGGGAGAGCAGTCAGAGAAGAAGGCAGACTTCGGTAAAGCTACACCATCAGCAGTTTGACAAGCTTTTTCCTGTGACTGCCGTCTTCAACCTGAGCTTGTGCTCATGAGTGTGGCTGCCTAATTACAAAAGAGCAGTTTATTACCCGGGAGATCAATGAAAAGATCAAGGCAGTTTAAGGGGAGCAGGCTTTTTACTTTATATGCGTTGTACACAACTTCTGCTGCTTGCTCCAAAAAACTGACAATTAGAGGTGAGGAATCTCAGACAAAGCGAGAGAGAGAGAGCAGCATTTTATCAAAATAAATGTTTCTCACACTGACAAAGTGGAATTGAGCTGGAAGATTTAACCAGTGTGTGAGGATGCATTTAATATTCCTCTGCAGAATAAATATAAATGCTTAGTTTGTGCACAAATGTCAAAATAATTAACAACAGTCTCTTAGAACTGGGCAGCTTGATGTTGCCTGTTTACTGATGACAAATGAATAAAAATTAGCACAAATCATAAATTATTAAACATTCTTTCTGTTTAATAATTTGCAACAACTTATGTCCTATATTATTTTATATAATTCATGTTTAGGAGAGCATCATATCATGTACAAATAAAACCACAAATGAGGCTGCAGCTAACAATTATCATTACAGGTAAATGATAAAGCTGCTCAGTTCATTAGGTAAAGCTGAAAAATGCTCATCACATTTCCACAAAGCTGTTTCTCAGTTGGAAAAAAAAACAGTCCAAAACCAAATATATTCAACTTACTACCATAGAAGACTAAACAAACATCAAATATTCACAGTCACATATTCACAAGCTTCCAGCTTTGCTAATGTGAATATTTGATCAAACGCTCGGCTCTGATCACAACATGTCAACAAACCAATCAAACATTAAAAAAAGTCGCTTGAGCATCACATTTAAAAATCATTACGACTTCAACTCCTCCTCACCACTTCAACCCACCAACATCTTGTGCTGCGAGCAGGATTATTAAAACAGTCTGAGAAGCTAATCAGCATTCACATTATCACAGTCCCAAACAAAAGTCCCTGTGATGAATGCGGCACAAACAAACCGATTTCAGCAACAATTAATTGTCCGCTTAACGTGGGCTTTGACCTGGATCCCGAGTCAGGAACCCAGCTGTGATTAAAAGCAGCCACTGTTTCTTCCTCTTCCAATCATAACGAGCATCTCTGCCTGCAATTCTGAAGCAAATCATGTCAACGCTTACAACCATTAAACGCCGCGGAGAGCGGAGAACGGGCCCGGAAAAATAAAACATCACCGTGACCCTAAAGGCCGGTGTGTGAAAGAAGAAAGAAGAAAAAAAAGTCTCCTCTGATGAGCAGTAATTATGTTTTCATGAAGGCAGCAGACACTGAACCGACCAGGAAACAGCTGAATCGGACTGCCTCCCTGAAGGTGAGAGACGAGACGCCCGATCTGATGGTGCCTGTTCAATTATTTTACACACCGTGTGTCAGTGCTTCCTATAGCTTTCATTTTCCAACTGTTACCACGCACTTCTAGTTACGTCGACAGCAGCTGCACTGACTGTGAGGCATTTCTGATTTGGCCTTGGCTATGGAGAGGAGAAGAGCGGTGTCCTTGAGCTGTGTGTGAATACGAAGAAAGGCGCTTCGCTAATTTTCTGAACACTCTTTTCACCCTTTTCCTCTCAGCTCCTGTTCTTCTGCCTCCGCTGACAACTGCACATCTGTATCACAGCTGCAGATGTCCACTCATTAGTGTTTTGTTGTTTGTTTGTTTGTTTTTTTACTACCTGGCTCCGTGAAGTTCAGGAGGGAGCAGGAGTACGGATCCTCTCTGTCCTCCTCAGGAATGGGACATCCATGTTCGCCCACGATAAACTTCACCCCCACTCTGAAAATAAGCACAAACGCAACTGTGAGCATCTTTTCATTTATTTTTTTTATTTCATGCAATATTAGGCTACGAAATTTCTAAAGCTTGTCCATCTATCCACCCCCCGTTGCCATGGTTACCGAGGGTTGCTTAAAGGCCATCGCACCTTATCTGTGCTCAGATCGCTGAATGAGGAGGAAATGGACAAAAAGGAAGAATGAAAGTGAGAACACTGGAAATAAAAGGGTCGATGGGACAGTCAGTTATTTGCTGCCAGCTGCAGGCTTTAATTCCTCTGAATGAATCTGACCGGGGGAGAAAAGAAGGAAAAACCATGAGGTGAAGTTGCAGATCCACCCTACAGACCTTTGGTGGAAGTGGGGGTGGTCTCTGAGGTAGCCCAGCCAGGTCTCCCTTATCGCTTGTCTCAGTTCATAATGGTGTCTTGCTGACAGCACTCCCACCAAAACTTCATAGGAAGGCAACACTTCATCTGCGAGAAAAGCACAAACCTCGTAAGAAAGAAAAGAAGTTTACACGTGTCATGATGCCACAGCAGTCCTTCCCGGTGATGAGGTTTTAAAGTCATCACAGGGGATGAAACGGGAGCTACAGCGGAGACGCAACAAGCAGAGAAACATAATTCACACTTCCGAGACGAACCTGATGTTTGTGATCCTGACTGAAGCTTCCTCTGACACTAAGTTCACACTGACCTGCAGCGACGCAGCCCGTATTTCTCCTCACGCACACAAACGCGTCAGAAGGTGGTTAAACTACATTTCTGGGATAAAGCAGCGGGTTTAGTCAGTGACACCCAGCTTGAGGAGCACAGTAGTTGCACTGTAGAGACGCTCAGCTCGGTTCGACCATCCCAGCAACGCCCAACACTACACAGCTGGTACATTCACGTTTTCCCCACTGAAACACGTTCATGTGGACACACAGCCAAACCACCAAGCGTTAACTACCTGTTTCCACACGAACTATAACCACAACAGACACACCGGGGCGGTACAACGAAGTTAGCCAGCTCGGCTGTAAAAAAAAAAAAAAAAAGTTGCGAGGCATGAAGGAGGTGAAGCGCAGGGTTGTGGCTAAAAAAGTACCCGAGAGTGTGTTGTTGTCCAGCGGGGTAGAGGAGGGTCGTTGTACCAACCACAAGTGCACCAGGACGGCGACGGCACAGGGCAGCAGAATGAGCGCTAGCCTCCGCATGGACGGAGCCCTTCATTCAGCCGGAGCAGCCTTCAGCTTTAGCGGCGCGGAGCCTCTTCCTGAGCCGCACGGCGCTGCGCGGTGTGAGCCTCTGCGTGTGTGCGCTTCATTTCAGCTCCGCAGCTCTCCGCCGGGCTCTCACCACTGCCTCATGTCTGCCTCCGCCGCTCGGAGAGCCCGGCCAATGGGAGACGAGGAGCCCTGCCGCTTGGCACTCTGGGAGAACGAGTTCAACGCTCTCTAGCCAATCAAACACTGTACGAGTCTGACGATGTATGATTTTATTGTAAATACATAAAGATAGTAGGACCATAAAATTACTGATAACAGGCTATTTTAACAAGTAATCACTAAATCACTGTAATGCATATGTCTGTGAATACAACTCTTTATTATTATTATTTATTGTTTTATTCACAATTAGGAGTAAAATGTAGTAAAACTCATTTTGCAGACCATTGTTACAGATGAATTAATATGCTTTTTGCTATTTTAATTGTGTAAATCTTATAAAAAAAGAGTGGTGTGTGCACCGCAGTGGGTGTAGAGCACACATTTAAGAGTTTAACATGTTTCCACTGAAAATAAAGCACATCTAAGTAGCTTATCAGTGTCAACACAAACCACATTAAAGAAAGCAGAATGGTGTGGTAAGCAGGATAAATGGTTTATTGCATGTTCTTAAAAGTTAATTGAAACACTAAAACACTGATAAGAGCTAGCATTGTTGAGCAGGACCTTTCCATGTTTATCACACAGATGTCTCAGTATTTCCTTGTTTGTTTGCTCCAAACCACACCGCAAATGTGTAAGTAAGTGAGAAAAACCTTGTAACCAGAGAAAAAAATGTACATATGAATCACTTTATCCCTCTAAAACCCAGATGACAAGTTATAGCTTTAAGATTCGAACATAACTTCATTAAATCCGTTCCTCTGTGCTGCACATAAATCATTTAAATGGACTCTATTGTGTATGAAGAGGGATGTTTGAGGAGGATTTCTTCTGACTCTGAGAGCTCCAGTGTTTCTTCTGGAGAGGAAGAAAGGGACCCACCACCACGAGCGCCTGCTGCCATGCTTGTAAACATTTCATTTGTATTGATTTTAATGGGGTTCCAGTGTTGCATGAATAAATTATTTTCCTTTACCACCTCCTCTAAAGGAAAATAATAATGTAATGGAGACACTGGCATGGAACACAGTGAATGCCAATATCATGAGTAGAAACCATTGACAAACTGCTGCAAAACAGCCTGCAGAGACTGTAGATAAATAATCTTATCAGAAATTATTACTATTCTCGTGTATTTTGCGTACACTTTGGGGGCTCAGTGCTCAATTTGGAAAATTGCTCCAGCGCAGATTCTCAGTATTAGATAACCTACTGTCCTAGAGATAATTACTTTCCTGTCCATTATATAATTCTTTTTTGGAGTTGTATTCATAGATATACTCATTACAGTGATTTAGTTCTCTCTGAAAAACATTAGTCATTTAAAAAGGACTTCACAGCAAAAGCTATTCATAGCATGTTCAGATTTTCTTGAAACTCAACCCATCGTCATGCTCTACTGCAAATATCCAACCTTTGTCAGTGTTAGGTTGTTGCTTATGTGCTCAGCTCTTATTTACTTTTTTATTTATATGTTGAAAGATATTTGTGGTCTATTTATACTGTATCAACTTGTGTGTATGCAGTTCTTTGCAGATTCTCTTTTGCTTTGCAGTGTTGAAGACACTCAGCACTCACTGCACTTTTCTCCAGATCTATATAGATTTCCTTTTTATCCAGTCTGGTCCCAGCTGAGAGCGATGTGCATACCAAATAATACAGAGACCTACTTTTTGAATTTCTAATTTTAGTTGTTTGGTATATAAAAAATGTTCATATTCAAATTGGGCATCTGAAGAAAGAGCGTGCTGAATCCTGATTGGTGCATAGGACAGAAAAGAGGAAACACAGAAGTGTCAAGTAAAAAAAATGGTTTTAGTGCTATTAACTTAAAATAAATGTAGGTAATAATGCATGCCACAGCTGTGCCAAGGTTTAAAGAAATTTCCACTGCTTCTCTTTGATTAAATCCTGCTCTTTTGGGTTTTGGTTCGGAGACATCAATAAGTAAAAGCTGACTCAGCGTATCAGTTCATCTGAAGTGTCTGAACTGTTTTGAGCAATTCTTCCAGTTGTTGCTGATTTTCATAACTTGAATTTGAAAACTTGAAATCTAGGCTGTGAGAGGATCACAAGACCTTGAAGTTTAGCAAGAGTGTCACTACCAACTAAACTTAGTTGAAAGTGGCACATTTCAGTCTCTCTTCCAGGTGAGGCTGTATACACATGCATTGATGGACACATGAAATAGCAGCTGATGCCCCAAATTATGTTTAGAGACATTTCTCATGTGTCAGCGGATGCTCTGCTTTTTTTTTTCTGTCTACACTGCAGAGGGCACACAGGCTGAGGCTGAATCGAATCGTAATCCTTTAAAAAAAAGAAAATGCCATGATATGCGAACAGTGCATCCAGATGGCCTGTGGTTCAGCTCAGCCACAGGAGGTCCCCACTACACACCAGAATATCATGTTCCCCTGTGAGAACACAGGGGACTATCTTTTGCAGTGGACTATCAGTGTGATCAGACCAACTATATCTCAAAACCTCAGAGAGAGAGAGAGAGAGACATGAAGCAGAAAAATTAAAGACACAGCACAGTTGGATTGCCGTTTTCCTTTAATTCACATGATCCATCAAAGGATTTACAAAGCCTGCTATTTAAATAATTTTTTTTTCTTCAAAATGATAATACTGTTCATGAATACAGCTGCACATTGTTGACATATCCGAACTCCAATGAGATTATTATGTGCAGACTAGCACCCAGGAAGTCAATGAAGAGGCAATATTTCATATCATAATAATTCTCTCTGTTATAGATAGAAATAAATTCATGCAATATTCATCTCTGGCCTTTATAGGTGTTTCAGATTTGGCACCATCTTTAAGATGAGGTCAGTGAGAGCACCCTGAGGTTCGCCTCAGGTTTTCCCATAGCAAATAATCACAATAATTATCTTAAAAACAATTTGAGTCCAATAGTTTTGTGTTTGTGACAGTCCAGTATCAGAGATTGATTCCTAATGTGACGACTATTCAAGTAGCAAGAAGAGATTTCCATTACTTTTACAGAAATGATGATGCAAAGAGCCTGAACCACCAAAGGGATCATAAAATGTAAACCGACCCTCACCACTGTTTTTAAAAAATACTCAGATAATATCAATAAATGCATGATTTATAAATTTTTTTTTCTCCTAGGTATCATACAAGCTTAATAGCACTACACGTCATGTAGCTGTCAGTGCTGTGCAACAAATATCCAATACTACTGATAATAACAATATTAATATCGATCATAACAATTCATTGTAAAAATTCGCAAATGCTGTTCAACTACCATGTAAAGGAAATGTTTCAACAGTGTGCTTTTTCTTCCAAAACAAAACCAAACCAAACGGAAAAAAAGGCTGTGGGACGACAGTGTGAAGATCACACTGCTCTCACAGAAATTGGCACTGTAACATACTGTACACTCTAAAAGACTGACGGTCCCTCGGAAACAGAGGGGGCTGTCAAAAAGGAGCAGAGAAACATGCAGGCCTCTGGTTTGGCATTAATGTCAAAGGCCTTGCCATTCACTCTAGGACAGGCAAAAAAGTATCAGGCTCAGGAAACATGCCCAGAAAACAAATAAGACCCTTAAGGAAATAAGAAAGGAAAGATATCCTGCAACGTGTAAAAATATTCCAGTCGGGGCACCAGGATTAACGGATAGTGGCTCTGATTTGATGTGGATGAAGAATATGAAGAGTAAATCAAACAGAGCAGTAAAGGTAGAATGCATTAGAGCGAGCGTAGAGGAGGAGGCGGCGGATTCATAAATAATTTTTGACTTAAGGGTTTGTTTGCACAGTGATAACCTCCGAAGAACTCATCTCAGCGTTGAAACATTAGCTCCTCGTCTTTCAATAAACAGGGATTCTATTTATTTATTTGCAGCAGAACGGATGTGGAGCCACCCCCTTCTCATTACGAGCGCAGTTTGCACAAACTGAAATTATTTACTACGCAAGATAAGGTTTCTGTTCTCTAATTGGAATCTGACAGTACTGCAGTACTAAAACGAGTAGGTTAATTGTTACTGACTCTAGAGGCAAATTGAAATCGAAAACCACTGCTAAGTGTCAAATTTCAGTGGGACTTCAGTAAATGTTGCTCCAAATACTCAAACCTGTGCACTGAAAGCAATAAAAATAACTATGTTGAATACACTAGAAAGCTGAATGTTCTTTAATCAGATAAAGGGAAGAGGGAAAAAATGTTTAAAAAAGTCAGACACTGGGCAAATTTCTGTTTCCTGAGGCATGTTAAGATCTAGCACAATAAAAGAAAAAAGGAAAAAACATCTCTCTCTCATCTCATTAAGCACTGAGCAAGGCTGTTCTCTAATAACAAAGCAATAACAAACCTATTTAACAAGACATGATACGCTCACTGGGTTGCCAGTTCGGTAGCCGACTCCCCCAAAACCTTCAGCCACCAGGACAGAGTTGACCAACAACAGAATGTCCACCTGGCAAAACTCAACTCAACGCCTACAGCCAGTAGCTTCAGGTGTGGTGAAGACAGAGAAGCCAGGCAACGCCATGGCTGCACCTGTACAGCTCTACCGGCAGGTCATCAGAGGATGGTGCAGAAGAACTTCTTCTCCCGGAAAGGGTTCTCCGAGGCGGGAACAGGCACAATGAGGGGATCCTCGCGTATGTGGGCGTCGCAGTACGCCATCAGGTCTGCAGCTGCTTTGGATACCTGGAACGTCGAGACAAAGTAAAAGGACACAATGATGATCAAATATTTATTTTCACAAAATAACAGCTCACCATGGACCTTTTTGGTCTCCTTCATTTTTTTTTTTTTTTTTTGCATATTTTAGGACAGAGAGAGACAAAGAGATTTGAAGTTCGAGCATCATGTTCAGCATGATGGGACCTTCATTAGATTTACATGTATTTTTTTCATTAACCAAATTACTGAAAGATTGAGGCGAGTCAGAAGAATCTTAATTTACACCAGATGAACCACGTCCGGAATCTGGATGAATTTTGCACGACTCTTATTTTCCCCGATTTTGTCCGTGCCTGTGTTGACTGTTTACTGCGCGTTACCTCAGCCTCAGGAAAGAGAACTAGCAGCTTATGCAGCTGGATGATTGACAGGTGTTAAGCTGGGACTTTGACCAGCTGTGGAGAGACAAGGGTGGGACTAACAACACCATTCCCGCTTTAAGGGGAAATTATGCATATTGTCGATTTATATCAGCTCAAACAGTGACTAGAAATGGTACAGTCGGACTGTGTGTACGTTTCCACTTGGGAGATAAGTGGGGGAGTTGTGGGAGGAGAGGCCTCAAATGGAGAGCAGAGGAGCAGCTGTATCAGAGGGACAGCGAGGGCTCAGGGATCTACGTGGAGGACAGAACCATCTGATCTCCGTCCTGCCATTTCACCTCGCCCACTGCTGCTCTCACGAGAGAATACTGTGCATAAAATCCATCGTGGTGCCTGATCAGCTTTAGTCTTACACATGGATTATTAGATTACCGACAGCACAGCAGAAAAAAACAATTCTTTCCAAGGGCTGTTAATGAAGAGCATGTTCTGAGGGTTCTGAGGAACAACAACACTGGTGTTAATATCATCATGTAATCAAATCCCAACATCACATTATGCATTTGCTTAATTTTTTTGACTTATTCTGCAGCTGTCATGCAAAACCATTTATTCCTACTTTATTATAATCCTTCATAAATATACAGTACACTATTACTCAGTATTAGTAGTTGGACACTAGTTTTTAACAAACTTCACAGGCAATGTTAGTGTGATCAGTTAATTGTTGGTTTTGTTTTATTGGCATTAGTTGACATTGAGACACATATCTCCAGCTTTATCCTTTAACCTTATAAGAGAACTTAACATTTAACAATGAACCAGGATACCTTCACTGGAGCAAAGCTAAATCTCTTCAGGGTTATTCTTTATCTGGGTTGGGTTCCCCCCTCCCCCCCCAGGCCGAGTACGTGTGGTTAGAAGATGATTACACGTATAATAAAGAAAAGAAAAAGTCTTCATCTTTCTTTTCTCCAATCTTAGCTTTGCTATTGTGAAGTCCTGGATACTTTCACCTCTTCAGGGCATCCAGCAATCCTTCAGATGAAACAGTCTTAAAATGAAGTTTGAACTGTTCACAGTTCACATCCACACTCAGGCCATAACTTCTGATGTGGGGTTACTGCTTCATTTTCAGGGGTCACACGTAACAAAAAGTTTGAAAACCACTGAGCCACCCCTGCCTACAAGAAACTCAGAAAAAAAACTGCCACATGAGCAGCTACGTGAGGCTGCAGTAGAGACGACACAGGCTGTAATTAGACAATGTTAGACACAACAGATGTTAGATGCCAACAGACGTTTGTGTTTTTAATTTGTGAGCTGTTGCTAATTCGCACACCCATGAAGCAGATGGAAAGACGTCCATTTAGCAGGTATCCGTCCATTAACCGAAGAAAATCTAACCTGGTGGCGCTAAACGATAAAATTCCAGAGATTATCTAAAGATCACTCATCCTCTGTGGAGACCACGAACGTTACACTGTTAACATGAGTAAAACAACAACATACATGTTTAACAGTGTCCTTTTCCTGCTCTGTTCTCTCCCACTGTTACATTTTTCACCCCGTTTCCTCTTTTAGAAGCTATACCAACATAAACTTCTAAACCAGAGTAGAGTGTTAAGTCATGAGAGCAACCAGCAAAGCAACACCTTAAATACAAAAAAGCAAAAGGACAAAGCAGTGTTATCACGCATGGTTACCTCCCTGTGTGTTTCTGTTCTGCTCTAACTATTGCAGCTACTTCTTTCCACCCAATGTATCTCTATTATTTATGTCCGGTACACAGCACTCGTGCTGTTGTTTGGACATGTTTTTGCAATTACGCTGCCTCTGATAAAAAGCTGATAAGTCAGAGGCTACGCGCGTATACATCTCACACTGATATTTCAGAAAACACAAGTGACATTTTCTTTGGTTAATGTGACAAGACCTGCTTTAAAAACATGTTTGCTTCAGAGCTTGGACGCTGAACGGTGCTGGAGAGGGTGGTGGGGGAAATCAATATAAGAAAGAGATCTGATAAGTTTACAGCACGCACAGCAGTTCTGATATGAATATTAGGGAGATATGATTGTGTCTCACTCGGGGTTAAAGAATTTTGATCTAACTTGATTTGATTAAGGCCATACTCAAAGCACTAGAGGAGCAACGCATTAAAAACTGCTCAAAATGGTTGATTATTATTTAGCTGCACATTGATTTCAAATGCGCTGATTCTCCAGACTCCACGATTCAGTCATTAACTTGAGTATACAAGCCTGCACGAAATGGAGACATTAATAAAGCCTTCTCTTTCAATGCAAGTAAACAACTTAATTATTCTCATAATCAAAGTTAATGCAATTGTTACAATATTATCATGACTGAAGCCAGAGTGTCTGCAGAGAACGGGAGCCCCAAAGGACAAAAAGTGCTACTGCACGTTGTGTGTCATTAGGCCCAGACTGACTGTAATTACACTGCAGCCCCATGATGGAAGGAGAGTCCTTCTAATTAGCACAGATCACATTCCTTTGGCTGATTGAGCAATTAATGAGAAAGTGGTGATCCCTCAATCAGCAGCACAGAGACCACTCGTCACTGATACACACTCTCCCTCGTCAGATCTCTTAATTAAATTTAAGGGATCGCCAGACATGGCCAAGTGTCTGTTTTCTTCTCCTTCTCTGTACTTTCCTCCGCTTTTCATTTAGAGCCACGTTCTACTTTTCGATTTTTTGGGGCTCTTTAATGAAGAAATACTTGGATCTCCACATCTGATGTGTCAACTGCTTAATAAAGCGCAAACAGCTGCCCGCCTATCAATCATCCAGCGACTGACGAGGAAATAATACAAACATGAAATCGTGCTGCAACTTTTAAGAGGAGCAGTACAACTCTTCTACCTCCTGAGTTATTTTTCCACTGTTGAATTTCCTAAAATCTTATATAAACAACAAAGATATAATATTTATAACAGCCTAAAGCCTAATGTAGCCTGCTGACTGGATCGGTCAAAGTATTTCTCTTTCTTAATGCATTTTTAAGTACGTCTTTGAACATAATCTGTCGAGAAATGTGAGCGCTGCTCGAGAGATTCAAACTCCACCTGAAACCACGTCTGTTGCCCGAAAACTTCACAGAAATGTATCACACTCGGCTGAAAGTTGATGGAGATGAAACTAATTAAACAAACTAAAATATTCTATAAAACTGTCAAACAAACAAACAAACAAACAAAAAAGCCCGTTTATCCTTCAGAGTCAAAATAAAATGCTTCTAACTAATTTTGGTGCTAAAAGGTTTTCTTCACATATGAAAGAAGATGCACCCTGTCAGTCAGTGATTCAGAAAGCTTACATTTTTGTCAGGGTCTCTGTGGAGCTGAAGGAAAACCTTTCAGATAAAAATCAGCTGTGACATTTACGGGTCATTTACATTCAGATCTGGTGTGTGCGTGTGTGTGTGTGTTTCTTTTCCCGTAAGACGTGGAGGTGACAGTAAAACTGACAAGTCAAATCTGTGCAGACACGGTGTGATCTGAGCACAGCTCATTTATGATAACAGCCTAACATCATTTACCTTCACACTCAGCAGTACTAGGAATGAGTTGGTTTACTCTGCGCACTATTTTGGGCACGACGGGCGATTATTATTACCAAGCTTTCATTTGACGTTCTAGTAATGAATAGTTTACAAGTTAGACAATGTTGTTATACTTGATGTTGGTGTCATCTTTCCTGCTTAGTGATCCGTACTGAGATAGTCTCTGATATCTCAGTGACTATAACAATACATTTATTCTTTCCATTTCCAAACAAACTCACATCTTGTTCACAGAGTTGTAGTGACTGTGTTCGGCACAACGCTGGATTTCTCTCAGACGCACAGCAGCTGCCACAGATAGCGGAGGCTTCGCATGTTTGTTGTTTTCACCAGGTTATCTTAGTTGTGAGAAACTGCTGAACAGAAAGTCAATAATTGCTTTGGTTCCCTTGGAGTCTGGAGGCTTTAAGACAATGATGTGTAATCCCAACATCTGCAGCTTCAACCTGGACGGAGGTTCATTTCCTATCATCTCTTTACTGTACCTAATATGTAGTAATATAACTCATTCATATGTTTGTGGTGGCTCAGGATGAAATACTGAGAGGAATAGTATGTGAAAAGGTGAATCCAGGGGTCATTCAAATACACCTTCCAACCTTGATTACAAGCTGGTGATAATCTTTGTTCTTTATAAGAAGAAGAGGTTTCCTCGTAAGCAGCCTTTGTTGTGCTGAGAGGGGTTGATGGTATATGGCAGATTTCCAGAGCCGGCTATAGCGCTGAGCGAACAGCCTCGGGGTTGTGGGGCAATCATTCCCCGTGCGCATGAGGAGCATAAGAAATGAGATGATGACATGGCCTTTTAGGTTGCACGAGAAGTTGTTCATGAAAACTGAGTGTGAAAACATTCACACTCCAGATCCATATGAATGTAAAACAGTCTTTTATCGGAGTGAACACGTCACGCACTAAAAGAAAATAATGGCGTCCATGAATATTTCAATGTGATGAATAAAAGTAATAAAGAAATCTGTATTTACAGTAAGAGTATTGTGACCTTTTAAAGCGCGGTGACTGGGTCGCACCATAAAGACTATATAGGGATCAAAGTCAATGTTTAACCAGGGGTAGTTTGATAAGGTCTCTTTCCTGCTTCACAATAAAAGTCTGGTGAAGCTGCACAAGGTTGAGGCCTATTATTGAGCAATGGCTTATTTAACAGTCTAGATTTTCTTTGCTGAGTCTAGGAATTTGAACCAGTGACCTCAGGCTCACAGCCTGCTGCACACATGCAGAAATCAAACACTGACAATGTAAGATGAGCAGGAACTCTGCATGTGCTAACCAAGGACAAACTCATGGTCAGAAAGTTACTGGTCCACAGTACGGTCTGCACAGCGCCCCCCCCCTCACTCACTGCCCAGGGGAAACCTCTGAGCTGTAGACGCCTGTGCTTTCATGGTGAACTGAGGCTTCGTGTGAAGCCCGTTAAAACAGAAAAATTGGCTGAGGGACAATAATTGTGATGGTACCTTAATCTCTGACCTCTTATGTATTGCATTATGGGAAATATAGTCACCAGGTTTTGACAAAGATGTTCTCTCCAGTTCATCATTCATTAAACTTCCTGATCATGTGCAGTGTTCTTATTACAGAACATAAGAATATGTAGTCAGAGATGACAAATAACGCACAAAAGTGGACACAGCAATCAACATAAGAACGCTTTTTGTTCTGGATAATCAAAACGGTTCCACTTCTGCATTTTCATTTATAACGAGGCCTCTTCCAACAGGATTAAGAGGCGCATTTGAGCTGCAGATGAGATGGGATTGAGTTCAACGTTAAATTAAATGCCCATGTTGGTAGTAATGGATGAGTTTGTCACCAGCGTGGTTTATTGATAGTTTCTGGATAACAATAGCATCTACGTTTCAGCCTAGTAAGGTGTTAATAAATTATTTTTTTTATTTCATTAGGGCTGTGAGATTCAAATATTGATATTTTTGCCAATTCCAAGCCAAACAAAACCATTTTTGTGCTTTGTTCAGACATAAAATGAATAAAATGTTTGCTGAGAGCTGATGAGTGACACTCGTCCAGAGGTAGTAGTGCTCTAAACACTCATTTCATAGCACACACGCTGCTACGCTTAAAATGTCACATATTGCAGATTTGGTAATAAACGCTGATGTAAATGTTCGCTCATGGACACAGGTAAAAAAAAAATGTTACTGTTGTACCTTTATTCTATCCATGCAAGCCTCCATCTTCAGCTGCTCAACAGCTTTCCTGGCTTGGGAGATGCTGGCCGTGCTGTTGTTGGCGATACCGTCCTTCATGGTGCTCCTGTGATGCCAAACAGAGGCATAAAGGGGGACACACAGAGTCAATGAACATCACATTACATCCAGCAAGCAGCAGCAGCAGCAGCCCCCCTGGCGATGTCTCTGCCCCCCTTGGAGCAGCCATTCTCTGCCACAACCTTTTTTTTTTTTTATTTAAAGGACCCATTTTGTCTGGGGGAATCTGCTTTACAGCAGCGAAGCTCCATTTTATCTGAAGAAAGAGCTTTGAAGGGAGCAGCTGGACAGTGTCATTTTTCATTCACTGTTCATGCATGGTCAGTTTTACCCCCCCCTCCCACACCCTTAGAGAGATGCTGCTATTCTTTACAATAGCAGGCTGGGGGAGAAGTTCTGAGTGCAGGAAGCACTAAGACACACACCTCTTTTTGAAGCTGCTTCACCACAGGGCTGTATCTAGTGCTTTGCTCAAGGGCGTGTTGACATTGGTGGGTTGATTTCGAGGGAATTAAAACCCACAACTTTCGTTCGTCTGCCTCAGCAGCCACAGAGTGGAGCAGCTCTGCCCGTGCTTCACCATCATCTTCTCTTCAACTTTCTCCACGATGAACACCGGTGCAGCTGCAGGACATTTAATCCACTGCAGTCAACCTGTCTCCACATCGATTTAATGACTCTGTCTCATTTTAGGGCCCGTGGG
>JAUYWH010000007.1:6216088-6246364 GCA_034779795.1 Ctenopoma multispine | reverse complement strand
ATTTTAGGCCCCTTG
Organism: Ctenopoma multispine; assembly: GCA_034779795.1. Taxonomy (NCBI): domain Eukaryota; kingdom Metazoa; phylum Chordata; class Actinopteri; order Anabantiformes; family Anabantidae; genus Ctenopoma; species Ctenopoma multispine. The sequence continues at coordinate 6,246,349 of JAUYWH010000007.1, read as the reverse complement.
ACCCCCCCCCCCCCCCCCTGTCCCCCCTGTCCCCCCCTTCACTCCAGAAACGTCCCAGTTTGGCGGCCACAGCACAGAGACAATGCACCTGACCACAGACATGTTTTAGAATGATGTGCATGAAAATATGAGGTGGGGTGCTGTTCAATCACTTCACACTCACTGTGGATTTTTCTATGTTTTTTTTTGCATCGACTTGTTTATTTTCTTCGCATCAAACCAAATGTACCTGCATTTAAATGGATTTGATAAAAGACACGGTGAATTCATTTTCCCACCCTTCGTGCCTCTAAAGCTAATTTATAGCTTTTAATCACAACCTCGCAGGAAGCTATCAGGCCTTTTTCTTTTCCACGACTCGTCCACGCTGAAGCTCACACGGATGTATGTGGAGCTTAAACGTGTTTTATCCAAAATGTAACGATGCTAATTGTGGATGCAGATCCGTCAAACATGGGCGACTCTTATTTCTAAGGGGATTAAATTGTGAACACACATATAAACACACACACAAATACACACACTGTGCGAGCTGCGGCCCTGGTTAGAGCAGAAAACAGCAAACCACACATCATGAAAACAACTAATGATTTTGCACGAAGGAATAATATCAAATTCTCTTCATGCTTCGTGCATCGCTCGGTTACGAGCTGATTAATGTAGGCTACAGCCGCCGACCTACCTGAAATGTGCCAATGGTTTTCCAATTTGGAGAATTCCGGGTTGACTCCACCCAACACACACACACACACACACACACTCAAAAAAAAAAAGAGGATCTGTCAAATATCAAATGATAAGTGGAAATCCCAGCCTCGTTTCGGTGTGGACTGAACCCGAGGAGGTGAATCCTGGCGTTTTAATTTCGCCTCAGCGGTTCGCTCAGTGAGAGTCGTGCGTATTCCCGTGTGCGAAGATGAGATCCAAGCGGCGAGGTCTTGGTGAGCACCACGGCTGGACTTGGAGAGATGTTACGCATGCAGCAGGGGGGGAAACCTCTGTATGACGATCAGATACAGGCTGTGGGGCAGGGAGCACTCGATCAGTGGACCAGGAGCTGCAGCAGCAACAAGCCAGGACGCGTTTCTACTTTACAAACTACCCGTAAACGCACCGAGACAGCTTATTTGTCAAATTAGGGATCTGCTGTTTTTCTAATTTGCTTCATTGCTGCAGAAGACACCGGAGATGTGCAGGCTTCCCCATTTCATTTTTACATCAGCTTTGACATCACCGGGTCCCCCCCCCCCCTCAGTAACTGATGGGCCTCATCCACAACAACAGCGCTGTTTTGGAGGATGTGCGTCCAAAAGGAAAAGTCTGATTCCAACTATCGGAGTCATAATTCACAGTTTTATCTAATCTAATGTAGTAGTTAGTGCAGCACCACCTACAATAGGTTTCTTTTACTTTGGATACACCTGAACACACTCAACTAAGAAATGAACACAAGAGACAAGCTGCAGTAATGTTTCTTCAAATCTTTATATTTATATATATATATATTTATAATATACTCATCACTTGGTTTGTCCATATGCACACACACACACTCATATATATTTCTGAAACTCAGTCCATGGTGCCAAATTGCAAAACCCGCCCAAAGAGATCAATTAAATGACACAATTTAAGCAACCCAAATTTAAATTATGCATAGCTTAAGTTTATCAACAGAAAATAACATTTCTTTCTGCGTCAGAAAACCCAAAAAACATTTTCCACTATTCATGTTTCCTCCCTGCTTTTTGCCATTTTCTGAAAAAAAAAAAATAAATAAATCATAATGTCTAATGTGGGAATTAAAGAGAAAAGAACAGTTTGCACAGACACACACTTCTTTACACACACGAGGATGAAAACACTGTAAACAGTAACATCATGTCTCATACAGCAACAAGCGTCCAAGAACAAACACAACACAAAAGGAATGACGTCAAAATGTAAGAAATATTCCCTTTCTTGTAAACGAGTCAAACAAAGTGTGAAATTATCACAGAGGCGAAACAACTCGTTTCACTTCTGTGTTAAACAGTTTTTCTTCCCATGTGAAACACAATGAGAAATGATCTATTACATGTTCGTGTCTAATATTGCTTTCCGGATTTGATTTATTAGTGGAATGAAATCAAAGCTCACTTCATGTTAAGACCACAGATCATTGGCTCTTCTTAGATTCATCAGTAGCTAATAAAAAAAAGTGCTTTATACTTGACACATAATAAGAGACAAACTGAAAGTGCGGTAGGTTGAGTGGGAATGTAAAGAGTAGCTACATGAAGAGTTAAACATAGGAACGTCTAGTAGATCGCTTTCCAGATCAATCACTGTAGTGTTTAAGGTATCTGGTATTATGAAATCAGCTTTAAATCGCATCAGTGCAGGAAACATTAACTGTCGTAATCTCAGTCTGCGAGACATAAAAGCTCTGCCCTGCTCCACCCACCGCTGACTGCAGCCTTCAAGTCATGCTCAGGTTCAGGACGAGGGGCATTCAGGAGAATCTTTGTTTTGGGCAACTAATGCTGTTTAATTGTCCCCTCAGAATTCATGAAGTAGTGAAAGCGTAGAGGTTTCCAGTAAATAAATGAAGATCAGTATTTCTCAATGCAGAATGACAGGTTCAAGCAAGGCAAGTCGTAATAAAAAAGTATCATGACAGCAAAGGTCACAGCACACACACAGTGAAGGTCGGCGTCATCCTAGCATGCAAAGGTAGGACAGAACAACAGGTAACACAAGTGAATTATACACCCCAGCCTCCCCACCATCCCTCCACTAAGCTCAGATATAAAGTGATGCAGAGCCGTGACACTAGTGTTCAGACTTGAGTGGAGCAGACAGCCCAGCAGAGCGGCGTCTCACTCCCACAGAGCAGGACCTCTCCCTGTGACAGACGCGAGGAGGGGCTCCCCTCCTACCAGCCACTGCAGTGGAGGAGGTGAGAGACGGGGGTCTCCGCACTTTGGGTCTGGTTTTGGCCAGACGATAGCAGCTTACCAGGAATCAGTAATATCAAAAAACAGGCAAGGATCTTTGCACAACAGAAATTCAGTAGAGGGAAACAAAATAACAAAAAACAAACCAAACACACTCTCAGAAACGTGTTGCAGCCTCAAATGTTCATCCATTCTCCCCCAACAAGCCACTTCAGTATGTTTATAAATATATTTTATATACATATAATACTCATATATTACACTCATTTCTTGATGCCGGGGGGGCTGCAGTAGAGTTCGCCCAGCTGGAGATGCTTTAATTGAAAGTAAGGGAGGGTTCAGGGAGGTTGAGGCCATGCTGACATAACCCTCCTCCCTGCTCTGACAGGGAGGAGGATGAGGAGGAGGAGGCGGGGAGAGCTCCTCCTGCTGAGAACTGGACAGTAGGAAACATCAGGCACACAAGTCAGCCTGCAGCGTAGCTGCTCAAAAAGGAGTAGAACATGGGCAGCTTCATGCGCTGCTGGTCCCGCCGACACCACGCCATCACCGTGCCCTCGCTGTTGGCTGTGTAAAGGTGGTGGCCGTCACATGAATATGTCAGGCTAAGACAAACAGAAGAGGACATTATCATCAGAGACACAGCTAGCAGCCCACACAGCAGAGTCAAACTGGATGTTTGGCATCGGCTGTAGCACCGTTACCTGATGATAGGTTTACTTGACTTGGGAAAAGTGATCTCTCTCACTGGTTTCAAATCCCAAGTGCTCCACAATCTGGAAATATGAAAAATGTCTGTGAATAATTCAGTGACCTGAGAAGACAAAGAACACAAACCTGAACAATGTTCTGCTCACCTGACGACACCGTTCTCCAGCCCTCCAGCGATGACGTTGACAGAAACACCCTCTGGCTGGTTGGAAAAGGCCACAGAACAGATGATCTCCCTACAGTGGACGTGACCGCTCAGATCGCCGTTCACCGTCCACAAACGCAGGTCACTGCCTCCACCCACTGGATACAGAGAAAGAGGAGTCACGCCTCATGTCATGAATAATCAGGATATGCGACGCAAAAAAACAAAAACCAAAAAACGTATGGGGCTCCTCACCCGAGTCACAAACTGTTGCGATGTCACCTGTGGTCTCGCTGGCTGACACGGCAGTCACGGGGCTTTTGTGGCCTGTGAGACTTTGTACGTAACAGAGCCTGAGGAAACACAGAACAGATTAGAGACAAAATAACGTATAACATTACATGATTAAAGCATTTTATTTTTTCCACATCTCATACCCACTAACCTGTTAAGGTCCCAGAGGATACAAGTGCCATCTTCGCTGACACTGATGAGGATGCTGTAGGGTTTGCAGACAAACAGGCTGGTGACTTCCCCGGTGTGTCCGTACAGGTGAACCTGAGATTCCACCTCTATCTCTGCCGGCTGTGGAGAGACACATCTTAGAAACTTCACACAGAGATCTGAACAATTGACTTTTGGCATGTATGTAACATTTTTTTCCCCCTAAACAACTTATCAGGATTTTCTGAACAGGACAAATGATTTGCTATTGAAACACTCTTCAGAGACAGAGAAAGAGGAAATCTAGCTGCCTACTGGTGAGGACCGATGAAAGTCTGACAGCCTCTCTGATGACTGAACTCCCAGACCCCTAATCCCACTTGTAGGCTCAGTGGAAACGTGTTTCAAGGGCAACTGTGATGTGACTAATAAAGCTGAGCGTTTGAGCACGGTGAGGCTCGCTAAAGAGGGGGAGAGTAGGGGGGGAGATAATGGGAGGCGGGTGGGTGGATTGGGTGTCGATGTGGAGGCGGAAGGTCAGAGGGGGACGTCGCCATGGAAACCCACCGTAGTGCTGGTGAAGCGGTTGCTGTAGGCGGTGATGACTCCACATTTGCTACCCGTGAATAGCTGACAGCCATCGGGCACCCAGGCGCAGCTGGTCACCTGGAGGACAGGGAGAGAGATGGTTAGACAGAAGAAAATGAGCTATCTGGAAGCTTATTGGTCGATCCCCAGTGTAGGTTTGGGCACCACTGAGCAGAAACCAGTGATTTGTTTCACTAACTGGTGCTCTGGATGTTGCTGTGTACCTGGTGAAGTTGTGAACACTGAATGAAGTTGATAGGTGGTTCACTCTGTTTGCTCTTCAGCCTCAATATGTTATCTGCATAGCCCCAGCTCAAGATGGCTGACCACTGAATGTCTGTGCTGTGCATGCTCCGAACTCCTACAGAGAAGAAAAACATAAAATTAATGGAGTATGCAGGACATTCTGCAAAACATCCTGTAGACCCACTTTGACTTGTGGCTGAGTGGTGGGCTTCCTACCTTGCTCCTTGCTGTAAATCATCATGAGGCAGAACTTGCGGGAAAGGCCACAGATGGCTCGTGTTGGCAGAGCAAGCAGGGATCCAAACCTCTCCCCGTGTGGCTGGCTGAAGCACACCACTGGGTCTGGAGCAGAGGGCGAGCCCACATACTCACCCCACTTCAGACCTTTGATCCATGGCAGTGGGCTCTGTGGGGGAGGAAGAGGAAATTGGCAGGTGAGTAACAGATCATTTCATGGTTGATGCATTAAGTAATTTCTTCCTAACTGCACAGCAGGCTTCCAGAGTCGCTACCAGCACACAGTAGATTACCGGGCAGACTATTTCCTTGGCCTGCTCTCTAGTTTCTCTGAAGGCCAGCTGAACCAGGAGTCCCATGGCTGCTGGCAGCTCCCCCTCCATCATAAGTTTGGGACCAGCCCTGCTGATATGAGAGGTGTTAAAAAGCTGCCTGGGCGTCTGTCCGTATGTCTTGATCATTGTCTCCAGGGCACGCCGCTGCACTGGGTCTTCTACCGCCGAAACATCCATGCCAAAATATGTCTGTGAAAAGTGATACGAAACTGGTTTAGCCAACAATAACTCTAGAGTGTTGTTCCAGCCAGTTTAGGCAAATGTGACAATGAGCAGCTACTTACAGCTGGGTGGAAGACATTAATGGCCTGGACAGCAGCTTTGCCTTTCTGTTTGAGTCCAAACACCAGGTCAATCCACTGACACAGTGTCTGGGAGACCTGGTCAGACTCTAGTGCCTGTCGGTGGATTAGGATGAACAGACGCGGGTCATTACGAGCCCAGGGTGGCAAGTTGACATGAATTACCCTCTCACCGTTTTGTCGAACACCAAAATCAAAACCTGTGCAGGCAAAAAAAAAAACAAAACATTTTTACACTCATGAAAAGCCATAGAAATGTATCCAGGTATAAATGGTAAATGTATGAAAGATAGCAGAAAAGTATTTACCCTCTCGGTTGACCAAGAATTCTGGGAGGTAGAAAAACTCTGGGATGAGCTCTTTCACATCAGTCATGGACTCGTAGGAGGACAGGCGCCACGTGGTGTTCATGGAGTGGAACGTCCGGTCCGGAATATCAAAGCTCTGATCTGATTAAGGCCAAAGACAATCTAATTACAGATTCGACTCACTGATTAAAAAGATCTCCTTTCATGACCTTAGACACTACGCTTGTTGAATACATTTACAATCACATAAAAAGATGCCTCTGAGGATCAGAGGAGAGAGAGGAATATATGAAAAAATAATTAACACAAAAGGAAGAAGTAGAAAAGAGATGGGGAAGGGCGAGGAGTTGATCAGAGGAGAGTATAAAGACGAAGTAACCTTTCATGGCTAATACATGTGTCGCAACATACTGCTCAGTCAGATGTGAGACCAGGACGTTCATTTCAGTACTAAAAGCCTCAGCATCGACCAAGATAGAGTCAATGTTATGCAGAGAGTTGGCCCTCCAGTGCTGCTAAAAGCTTTTTGTAGATGTATGACTATTATCTGCTGTTCAGAGCCACTGACTGTCATTTAGCATTCACAGTAATTATTGAAACTATAGATAATGCAACTGGAGATTTTCCTTGGATGGAGATTTTCTTCTTTGACATTTCTTGTTGAACTCACCCTGGTATGCAAGGAACATCTTGGTGAAAGGAGGCATTCGGACCAGGAAGTGCAGCACCGTGCCGCTGTTAGAGTAGTGGGAGCCGTAGTGGTAAGGCTGGACAGGAGGCATGGGGTCATCCTCACGGATGCCCTTCTTGTATTCCTCCTCCAGGTACTGCACAACATACATGATGTGTTTACTCATCAGAGACATCGGATACAATAACATATACATCACACATGCTGAAAAGGTACAACGAAGCTTTACCCTGTAGTTATCCACGTAGCGATCCTCCTTTTCTTTGGACTGGACTGCAATGGGTTTGCTCAAATTCCTGCACAACCACAAAAAGCAATCAAAATTAAAACCACCATTGACAATGACTAGTCTTATTAAGTTATTTTCCTGAAAGGAATTCTGAGGGGTCTTATGTGTTACCCAGATCCAATGACAAATTTGCAATAACATGCATCTGACTAATCGCTTTGTCATTTTACTTTTCACTCACAAAAATGTGGTTTATCATAACGTCAAATACTTTTCCTAACAGAGTAACAGAGCAGCCATCCAGCACTGACCTGTAGATGTTTGGGTCCTGCAGGTCAAGTGTCTCACTGGTGTAATCTCTCAGAATAAATGGGAACACTGGATACTGCATGAGGTCGTTGAAGGAGCGGCCTGCATGCTTGTTGAGATGTGTGAGGTACTCAAAGTTAGAGATTTGACCAGAGCCCCACAGCTGTGTCAGCGCTGTGATGTTTCCGTGCTCCAGCAGGTTGGGCAGATCAGACGTAAGGATGTTGTGGTAGACGTCGTCACGGAACTAAGACGACAACACACAATGACAAGAGCTTGTTTCAGGTCTGAAGTGAAACATGGAAGAAGCACTGACTCACAAATGTAATCTGAATGTCACAGGTTGATGAATTAAACCTTTTAGTTTCCTGTACTGCTGAAAAATGGACCCGGTGCCATTAAGGAGCTAATAATAACTCAACTGGTCTTCGAGTTTTAGTGACTAAAAATAAAGCATCTCCACTTAACCAAGCTTAACATTCTAGGAGAAACATAAAATAATAATTTTACAGATGCTAAAGATACTAAATGCTGTAATGATCTACTAACTTTTGTTCAGTGTAATAGTTTTCCTCTTCTTACACACTACGCGGATACAGAAACTTATTATCATGACTGAATCTTTGCATCATGACTACAGAGCTTGGCAGGAAAACCAAAAATCCAAATCAACAATTAACTCTCCACTCTTTGCACTAATGGATTGAAACAGCTAAAGTAAACATGCTAGGACAGCTGCTGTGGACCATTCATGAGCAATGTCAGCTTTCATCTCAGCACTTGTTTCTTGAATATCTAACCTTCTTCTGACAACATAGCTTGCTTCACCTTTATCCTATGTGACTTGTGTCTTTGCCTCACCTTGGTGTTGTCAAAGGCTAACAGCAGGGTTCTGCCATTGGTTAGAAATATCTCCACAGCGTTGTCTCTTAGCTGCCACCATCGCTTGTGCACCTCCTTGATCTCTTCGTACGTCCAGGAGAAAGAAGGTGCCTCCGTTTCCCCATGAAGGCTCTGCCCAAACACATAAACACATCCCACAGATGAGTTGACAGGTAGGCTCATGTGGCTTGTTATCCCTGAGAATGAGACTGACCAATAAAGTCCGACTTTACCTGGTTGTCATGAGCGTCAGCAGCATTGTCCTCCACAAAGTACATCCCAGATTTTCCTGTGAGACAAACAAAAGGTTCTCTTAATAAATAACTCACAATCAGATGTGTGAGGACAGAGATTTAGACAGAGCACATTTTCTTTTTCTTTGTGCCTTGTGACTCGCTAAATATATTACGCATGGAGCAGATGTGAGCAGTGGTCAGTGTCTCACCCAGGAGTAGCTCCCCTGCTGTCTCTCTGGAGGGGGCGACGCTGATGCACCGTCTTGTGAACCTAAGGACAAAAAAACAAACAAAAAAACATTTCTCATACAAGAGATACACTGCCTCTTGGTGTAGCATATGTCTATAAGAAATTCATGTACCTTCTTCAGATCATTCAGACTCCCTGAGAGGGATGTGATGTTTACCAAAGACATACAGACAGGCACAGAAACAGAGACGTTGAAAATGATACCTTATGGCCTCGCTGGTGGCTTTGTCTTTGACAGTGGAGGAGAAGGAGGAGTGCGTCTTATCCTCAAACAGGAATGAAAGTGGGGGCTTCACTGGGTCTAAATAAGACATGAAGGTCAAATTATTAATACTGAATCTGACAAACACAGAACAGTGGAGAGAACATTGCCATGCTGTTACAAGAAAAAGGCTTTATCGACCTTCTGGCTTGCGTCTGTCTGGGAGCAGGTATTTGTTGGGGATGGTGATGTAACATCTCTGTAGCCGCCGCCGTTCCCGGTTCGGCCCTTCAGTGGGGTCCAGCTGCCAGGATGTTGGGTATGATGTCTGGTCATACCAAACAGCTCTGAAACAGTAACACTTTGTCTTCACATATAAATACAGAGGAAAGCTCACTGCAGGGCTGTAGCTGCCACTGAGAACACACATCATGTAGATATTGTTTTAACATGAGTTTTAACATCCCCATCCATAAATTTCATCAGGTGAGTTATTTAAACCTTGATCAGATGTTTTCAGAGACTACAAATCCTTGTTTTAAGTCATACACATATATTAAATGAATAATTAATTCTTCACCATATTTTTTTTTTAGCAGAATTAAAAATGATATTCAGTTTTTTGTGAAAGCAGATAACATGACGCTAAGTGGAGTTCGCATTACGTGACTACAAGCACAGATCAGTAAGTCTACTTGATTTAATTGCTGGTAGTATTAGTCAGATATTTCAGTGCATATTAAACACCTTTAATTTTACTAAAACTGCAACGTAATGGTTTCACATTAGAGCTGTTTACAGAAAATGACAAAAAAAAGGAGAAAAATAATCACTAGTAGAAAATCAGCCATTAAAATGCTGTAATTATTATACATATCGTGTAAGCCCTTATAAGAGACACATTTCCATGCCCACCGATCATGTGTGAGTTGTTGAACTAGCTCCTGCCAGTGGCGGCTGGCGCTAAGGTCAGTCTTGTAGAGTCCTCTGATGTGCTGGATGACTTTCTTTCTCTCCATGCCTTGTCGAAGAGACACATTCTGAGTGATATCAGCTGCAATCTTGGAAATGTCCTTGGACTTTCCTTCCAGTCTCTGGATAATACTGCGGAGGAATTTAAAAAAGAATGGTGTGAACAGAAGAGTCTAACAAAGACCACTATTTTTCTGTGATGAACATCGATTTCAAATCAGAAAAAACAAAATGTCCCGACTCACTTCCTCTGAGTGTTGGACACTTTCTTTTCCCATGCCACTTTGCTTGTTTTTGCTTCTGCTTCATACTTGAATTTTTCCTGTATGAATAAAGTTACCTACAGTTATTTACAGAATGGATCCACCTGCACAAAAGTTGACATTTCCTACTACTGAACTGGCAAACTAGATTTTGTTAAAAAGCATTTTACTTTTGCTACCTTTAGCAGCGACTGTGTTTGTAAAACTTACCTCATTTATAGCTCTGAGCAACTCTGGTCTGTGTGGAGCATTGGGTGGAATGCAGCGATGGCCACAAAGCTTGAGCGAGGTCATGAATACACCTACGGCATTCTGTTCGTCTTTGGTGAGGCTGTCCTTGTGATCATGCAGCATCTCAAACAGGTACAGCGACAACTTTGGTCCATGCTGAGTAAAAAAAAAAAGGCAGCACAGGTCAAAATTTTACTTGTGTCTGAAGCAATAGGAAATAAGCCTTATGTGCCAAGATGACCCTCATTAAAACCTGAGAAGTAGAGGCAGAGTGAAAGAATGACAATGCAATGGGACTGAGGAAGAGCATAAAAAACATCTGTTTATTTTATTTCCGAACCAAGGCCGAGCTGAACTTGCAATGCTTGTACACGCTTTCCCTTGAAACACACACTAAACAGGATCTGAACATACAGTAGGTACATAAAAATGACCAGAAATATATAATTTTAAGTTCCCATGCACATTCACAAATGGACTCGATTAAAGCATCTTTCACACTAACCTCTAGACCTGGGCTGAGGCTCTCTTTAAGGATATCCAAATGTCTGGGATCTAACACAAAGTCTAGCGCCTCCTTCCTGTCAGAAAGGGGTAGAGCAACGCTCAGTGTGTGCACCAGCAGGCGGCCGATTTGGACGCGAAAAGTGTCCCGGCATGACCACAAGATTCTTTGCCACTGCTGATGAGGGGCGCCTCCGCGACCTGTGCTGCCCTGTGAAATCACAACCGTCAACATGTGATCACACAATATAGGAATAAAATTTGCTCTTTACAGCTAAACGAGGGGTTTTAAAGCACAAAAAACTGACTGCTGCCATACCAGGCTTATTTTTATCCCATCCATCATAAGTCTGAGGATGTCTTTCTGAAAGCTTTTCTTGCTGGCAGGTGGCAGGGTGAAGGGGGTAGGAGAGTGTGGGACAGAGGCAGAGCCACTCTCGTCCTGCAGTTGATCACCTGGATCTGGTGTGAAAAGCTGTTGGTCTGGGGAGTCTGGAATATTTAGGAGGTCAAATAAATCCTGACTCACATCTGAAATGAGAGACGCATTCAAACAGAACCAGGATTAGTTCAGTTTGTGCTCATGTAAGGTGAAGAAGAAAAGAGAAAATTAGAATAGATAAGTGCGAAGAGAAAAATAGTTCTACCATGGTAAATGAGTCGGTTGACAGCAAGTACCACAAGTCTCTGCAGCCGCTGGACAAACTCAGTCTCACTGGCACGAATGGGGTTTTCCTGGCTCATCCTCCTCTGCATCATCTGGTTGAGCTCATCACTGGCTACAGAGCGCATCCGCATCAGGAGAGAATCAGTCTGGGCTAGAGAGAGCCGACGCCGGTCTGCAAGCACAGCATTGATATATGCTCACTTGTGTGTACAATAACTGGATGTCTATGATGGTATGCCATTTGTTAGTGAAAGCAGACATGCTTTTCTCCTTTCAAGTTCAGATATCACAGAACACAGAAGATTAGAAAGTCTGATCAAAATGCCAGCTGTGCAGAAATGCTTAACGCTGATTTCGTTAAGCATTCAAACATGCACACACAAGGGCGCCAGTAGTTCATGAGGGTACTGGGCAAATTAACTCCCCAGCTGAGTGAAAGGGGGAAAGGGTGAGTTCACTGCAAAAGTGGGAGACATGCCCCTTGACATGGAGGATGTTCTCCGCTGTGGACCACAGTTCCAGCTACCTGCATCACAGTGGAACATGTAGGATGGTGCTCCTAAGGGGGAGGAGAGGGGGGAGTCTTGGGATAGGAAACTAAAGGGAGGGGACAGGGGGATCTGGCCATAGGAGCAGTAGTGCTGTCTGGGAATGCGGGGGATAATGGAGTCTTTCATGGCAATGGAACCTTTATGTTGGGATGAGAAGAGGATCGAAAAACAGACAGGTGAGAGTGGAGCAGTGAAATGCTTCAAAACAAATTAAGGTAAATTCTAACCCAAGACTAATGATTAGAAAATGCGCAGACCACATTTCTACTGTTGCATCCCTTTGAAATACTCACCTGCAATGCTCTTGCGCTTCTGATAAATGGCATGATGTTGAGAGCTTGGTGCATTTACAGAACTACTCAACTTCTGAGGTTCGTGATTGGCTGTTGTCTTTATGAACTCAATCGCTGACTGAAGGACGCGGAACTGTAAAGCCACTGCCATCTCTGGGAGGATTAAAAAAACAACAACATACAATGAACTTTGTCACGATAGACATTAACTTGATGAGTCATTACTGAAGACAGCCTCATACAATAGTTAGGGTTCTATGCAGGTAACTTCCCACCTTCTATTTTAGACATGGATCATCCTTCTTTACTTCTTTACACTGATCTAAAATTATTTATACAGATCTCAAATGTTTTTATGAAAGAGTATGTTGGGGTTGTTGCTTCTACTGGAGAACAAATCCCACAAATGCTCACTGTATAACAGGTGGAATCCATCAAGCTGAAAAGAGCATCTAAAAAAGATTTTTACAGTTAACAGAGTTTGCTAAATCTGAACTGGAAAAAAACAGAAGACTGTGCTTGCATAAATCTCATAGAAGGCAATAATCCAGAGTATAATTAGGAAAATGACAAACAACAAAAATTAAAGGGTGCCATGTACAGAATCATAATGCCTTTGTAACATCTCTGTGATCACAAAATGATTATATCAGATCAGAATAATATCAAAGAAATAAGCTCTAATGAGGAAGAGTGGAGAGAGAGGGGGGGGGGGAGATAATTTGAGAGAACAATGAGAGAAAACTACTTAGTGGGAAGATGAAGATATGAGATATTTCTCAAATTGTATTTTTTTTCTCAAATGAATTTCCATTCTGCAGTTGTAGATAATGAAGTGACAGCACAGTTTCTTTCTGTAGCAGAGCCTGACAGCTTGATATCATCCAGCATAGCAGATGACAACACTGATGCATTTTGCATATGTATTGAATTTCTGAAAATCCAGCCCCTCACCGTGTGTGCGACGCATCTTGCTGGTCTGCATGAAACCTAGCAAGGTAATGAGGTCTTCAATGATGCGGAAGTACTGGGACCCTGAAGAGCTGCAGGAGTGGATAGTTACTGCTACTAACAGCTGCTGGATGTCACACACCAGGAGTTTGTAGTCATTCAGGGGAATACTGCAGAAGCAGGAGGAAAAACATCAAAATATTAAGCAGAGGAAGGGAGTCTACCACTCTTATATGGCGGATCAATGGACAGTGAGAGGATTAATCATTTAATTCATGGCTCAAAGGTTCAAGACAAAACCCATGAACCCATGGCGGTGTTTGAATGAATCATTGTGTTCTGGAAGCCGTACCCATTCTCCATGCCATTGAGGGTGGAGAGGGTGTTAAAGAGCACGTAGAGCAGCCCGTGGTCTAGCAGGATGTCTGCCAGCTTCGGGCAGGCATTGAGGAGCTGCAGCAGCATACATAGGATATTGTGTACCAAGGAGTTGTCATACAGAGAGTTCTCAATAAGGCCCAGTACTGGGATGATACAGCGCTTTCTGAAAGGTGAGATGCTTTCCATTTCCTCCAAGTCTAGACTGCAAAGGAAAACAAAAAATGTTGGAATGTGTACAAATACGTGCACATCAAACACATTTAGTGAAACAGCGAACATATAAGATACTATTCTCCCCGCACTCACTCTTCTTCTAAGCCCACCGGGTGTCCAAATAGCATCTCCAGAAAACACTCGAGGAGCCCTTGGCTGCCCTGATGGATGTACAGCTGGTTGGCCAGCAGTGAGAAGCCATGGTTCTTCAGAAACTTCTCCTTCTGCTCCTTGAGGGCTCGGCTGAAATAGGCATCCAGCAGCTGGGAGACAGGAGCAGAACAATATGAGATTACTGCAGACATATTACATGGTCTCAGGGCCAAATTAGATCCACCTGCTCTATATGAGATTTCCCAAAGAAGATACTGAACCGACCTTCATGACTCCTTGTTGGATGAGAGGTGATGAGTGGTTGACCAGGACAATAAGGGCCTCTGGCTGGATGAGTTTGTCCATCACCTCGTCAAGCATGAGGTCAGGCAACAGCAGCAAGATGCCCCTCAGGAGATCATAGAGTCCACAACAGATCAGCACCAGGCAGTCCTCAGTGCTGGACCTGAAACACAAAGCCCAGACTTCAGTGCTGAATTACTTTAAATGATCAAGCAGCCTAATTCACTGAATCAATGCTCACAAAACAAACACACACAATAAGAATACAGAAAATATATTTCAACATAAAACTAAAGTTACACAGAATTGTACATTTTACAGTATGCTTCTTTATTCTTGACTTCTTTAATAATGAAAAGCTGAAATTGAGGTATTTGTTTGAGCAATGTACAACAAAACAAAAACTTGCAAATTAGCCAAAAAGTGATGATTTTGAATATTCTATTAGAGTATTTTCATGATACACAGTAATACTGTATCTGACACTTAAACAAGCACGTCATGGTAAAGACTACTGTGTCAGCCTACTTGTCATTGGACTCAGTCTTGCTGTGGGCTCTCTCATAGCCAGGAGAGTAGGTGTAGCTCTCCCAGTCTTCAGGTAAGGAGCCTCGGTCCGTGACACTGGGCCAGCGGCCGATTGCCAATGAGCCGTTTGCAGCTGGAAAAGCGAGACCTAGACTGGTCAGGTTGCTGTGGCTCCTCTGGAAGGACTGGATGCCTTTGAGGCTGTCAGGGCGGCGCGGAGCCTCGTCACTAGCCCACTCAAACCTGTCCTCAGGCTCTGTGCCGCCAACGCTGCCTTCAACCAGGCTGTCCACCTCTGCTGCCTCGTCCCGTTCCTCCTCCACGCTGATGGACGGAGTGCGTTGAGCTTCTCCGTCACCTACGTCCGTAGAGTCACAGATTGTCTTGGCCGATTCACAACTGCTGAGGAGCAGTTTGTCGCATCCGCCCTTCTTGAGTGTCTCTGTGCTGCCGAGAGCCTGCTGAGTGGCGAGGGACACCCCGTCACCTTCACCTGCGTCATTTGAGCTACCGTGTCCGAGTCGAGGTGTGAGCAGTGGGGAGGAGTACGGAGATGGTGCAAAACTAGGTGGGCGTAAAGAGTGATCGTCCCCTCCATGTTCAGGGGAAGGAGCGTGGAGCTGGCCTGGAGAAGAGAACCAAATGAGTTCATATCAGTTGTTTTTAACTTATATCTAAATCTAATTAATTTCAATAGCCCTCCGAAGAAGAAGTAAGGTTAGGATGACATCAACCCTAACTGTATAAACTGTATGAGTAATACAATAAACGCTCAGCCAAAGAAGTCACAGTTAATAACATATTTAAGAAGAATAATGATGAAGAACTTTTCTTTTGAATCAAAAAACAGAGAAAACTTGTAGGGAGTTTCACAAATAATCACCTAATGCTCATGCATCAGCAGAGGCAATGCTGTTTACATTAGGCGCTTAAAATAAAACTCAGGTTACTTTAATTCATTCCAGATAGGGATTGGGGCTGATACAGCACTAAAACACGTTAAACGAATTTCCTTGTTGGAGGCCTGTGCACTCATAAAAGCATTGCTGATCTATCCGTTTATAATTGCATTCTAAGTAACAAACTGAAGGAAAGTATTTAATTATCTTCACTGTGTTGGATGCTGAGAGTGCTTTAAGATCAGTGTAATATAGTTGATGTAGTGTACCTTCATGGGGAGCATCAGCGAAGACAGTGGGGGAGAGTGAGAGCACAGAGCTGCTGGCGGACTTTCCCCCACTGTTGGAGTGTCTCAGGTACATAATGGACTGCACCTTCTCCTGGTACAACTTCCCATCTGAAAAGACAGACATCAAAAGACCTCAATGCACTGAATTAATGGCACTTTGATACAGACACCGCTTTCAACTGCGCTGCTCCCTCACCGATGTGTAGTGAGAAGTAGAAGCTGGATGGAGTGTGGCAGACGTAAGTGTTTGTAGGTGGGTGGACAGCCAGCAGGAAGTTGTAGATTAGCTTTAGCAGGTCCAGGTCCGGAGGGGACCCGAGGACCTCCTGGATGATTTTAACAAAGGATAAACACACTTCCTGCGGGATGGCAGTCAGATGCTCGTCCTGATGCTCCTTAAGACAAACACCACGTTTTAAATATCAGTCTCCAAAAACAGGAAGAGAATTATGACATTGAATGGTAGCGACCTACCTGCAACACCTGGCAGGTGAGCAGGAATCGATGAACTACTTCAGCATTGAGGAACTGACGGATGTTGAAGACCTGATGAGGGTGGTGCACTCTGATGAGGATCTCTAGGGCAGTGAGCAGTGTTTCCCACACTCCACACTGGCATAAAAATGAAACAGTCAAACAGTGAGTCGAAGTATTTTCACTCGTCAGCAAAGTAAAACAGTGCTGCACAAAATGCTAAACATATAGAACATTTTCCCTGCTTGTATTTAATCTATGTGTATTAATATTTCATTTCAAAACTGAATATATTGTGTAATAAAAAAAAGAAAACAAAGAATTTGGGGTTCATCACAACATCAAATGCGAAAATGAATTTAAATCCATTTGAACTAATTTTCAATTGATTTTTTTGGAGCTGAGAGGAGCTCCTGAGGTGTATAAATTTATCATCGACTCATCATTAGATAATGATGTTTTGAGCTTTCTGTCTTTCATTAGGGTTTCACAGACCTTAAGAGAAAATAGAAACGTGCAGAATCAGTAATGCCATCCTCAAATTTACAAGAGAAACTGGCTACTGGAGTGGTTGAAGTAAAATTTTAAACTACATACCAACAACACACAAGATCTTCAGCCTGTGAAGAGTATGTATTCTTTTGTCTCATGACTACTTTATAATAATCACCATTGTGGACCCGGTGATGAATGGATTTACCTCTGCTTTGGCCCAGATTTTCCAGTCCAACAGGACGTCTGAGAGAAGCTTGATATCCTGCACCACAGCGACAGACTCTGTGTCCAACCGAAATTGACCATCGTCGTCCAGTACGAGGACGGATCCACTACAACATCCATCCAGCAGAGTCTACAGAGACACAATTTGGCCACCACGTCAGAAAATACAGCCACTTCTTTATTGCCTCAATATTAACTTACAGAGTTCTGTTAAATCTAATCAGACACATAGCTCTACATATTGTGGTATGTGTCTCTCCAGAAACAATCTTACAGACAGGAGGAAAATCAATAAACTCTCCATGAAATCTTTTTGGAGCGCTTATCAGTCTATCAAATCCACTGCCATTTTCTCTCTGTGCAGCTCAGGCTGTATTGATCAAAGTCTGTCATTTGTGACCATCTTCACTGCAGTGGTCATAAATCTTGCACTCCTTTGGGTCTCTGGTACACTGTAGTGAGACAGGACCTTGCACTCGTATACATAGTTTGTTACATTGCTAATCTGTGGTTTCAGTTTTAGTCCAGTAAAAGGTTAAATCAACCGATTTTTAAGAGAGATACAAAACAGAGATTTCTGTTGCAGCATAATCGGGAAAAGTCCAAGTGAAAACAATTTCAACAATTGTGACACAGTATGTTCCTTCTCATATAGGAATGATTATAAGTGTTTTATATCACTAATCAGTGCAATTCTTTACATACAATACAGTATGTGGAAGCCTAAAGCGACAAAGGCAATCAGAGGTGCTGTGTGACTCTGCAGGAGCTCAGTGTTTTATCAAGTCAGACAGAATCCATTTCAGTGCACACAGCTACCACACAGCTCAATTACAGGCACAGCCAGAGGGTCAAGTAACAGCAGGGTCACCAGCATAAGCTCAGAGAGGCCTCAGTGGATCCAACTCGTGGTAAAAACAAGCGTAGATGAATACGTTTCATTGCACTAATCAGCAGAGGGTGTTGGAACAGAAGACAAGCAAAGAGATCAACGTGTGACTCACTTTCAGCATATGATATCCCACAATGCATTTGGACTTGATGAGGACCTGGTGGATCATAGAGTAACCATGGTAACAGTCCATTTCGTAGATGCGGTGTTGGTTAAACTTGGACAAAGAGAGGAGCACTTGCAGGGCCAGAGCCTGGGTCTTCTCACAGTCACTCAGCTCCACTGTCTAGAAACGAGCAAGGCACCAGGTGAGGGACGGAAAAGAAAGAACAAAGGACCCACACACACACAAAACAGAGCCACATGTATGAAAGTGAACAATGTAGGTCTGAGGATACATTTAAATGTATTGCTTCTTTTCTACAACATTATTCCACACTAGTCCTGGTACAGTAACTGAACATGAAGCGGATCATCTGCCTCCATCTCCCTCTATCACTAGCGTCCTGCTCTGTTACACCGACTGTCTGCATGTCCTCCTTCACTACATCCATGAACCTCCTCTGAGGTCTTCCTTTTTCCTCCTGCCTGGTAACTCCATACTCAGCATCCTTTGTCCAATATATTCACTATCCCTCCTCTGTACATGTCCAAACCATCTCAACCGTGGATCTCTAACTTTATCTCCAAACCTCTCAACATGATCTGTCCCTCTGATGTAGTCATTTCTAATTCTGTCCTTCCTGGTCCCAATGAAAATCTTAACATCTTCAGTTCTGTCACCTCCAACTCAGCCTCCTGTCTTCGTGCTTTGTCCATTACTTTGTATAGTTGACCCTAGGTATTTAAAGTCCTGTACCTTCCCTAGCTCCTCTCCTTGCATGTTCATCTTTCCACCTGTCTCCCTGATTCAGTAATTATTACATTGTGCTGTTTATCGTGCAAAGGAGAATGAGAGTAAAAGCTGACAAGCTGAATCTAACACAATAAATGTCAGTATGTGAAACACATTTTCTAGAATCTTATGATGTGACTTATCTGTATAGAATTGAGTTTTTAATTACATTTTTGAATTTGTTCCTCTTTAGTCACGTTTCCCTTCGCTAGCTTTCACACCATTCCATAAATATCATGACACCTGGGAATCATGACATCTATCGCTGCAGTTACATTAAAGATGTAGATCATCATACCTGTGCAAAGAGAAAGACAAAATTCCCAGTTCCTCCAATCTTGTGCAAAACGCTTTGCAGGCCGTGGGTTTCAGTGGGGAGCAGGGCCCTAAGAGCACCGGGCTCCAGGGAAACACTCTGCACCTCTTTGGAGCTGAAGGGCCGCTGGGTAACCACCGTCTTGGCTTGACCTTTCAGTCTGATCACAGGCTCATAGATAGTGTAGACTCTAGGACTACTGGGGGCATACACTACTGCCAAACTCTCCTGTATAGGAACACAGCGCAAACAATTATCTTTGTAGCCAAAACGGCCTCAGTTATAAAGATGTGAGGGAAATAATTCATTCTTCCATTTCTACTCCCTTCTTTTCTCATATTTCTTTTAATCAGCAGAGTTTTTTATCAACAAAGCTATTAGCATTTAATGGGAGAAAACTATTTTCAGTCTCACTGAAATAGCTGCAGCTTAACTGTAATAGCTTTTTCCAGTGGTGGAAAAAATCACTTCCTACAATGCAGTATCATAAATGACAACTAATTGAAACAGCACATTACTCATACACCGTGAAATGAAACAATGAATGAGACGTTGGTGGGATTTGCTATGCTTACAGAGCACTTGAATCACGAAGCACAAGGATTTAACAGCCATATCTGTCTGCATTTTAACACAACTGCCGTTCAGAAAGGTGATGGACACAATAAAACACAGATTTGTTTAGCGCACATTTTGTGTCGTGACGTGTGCCAATACCTCGTCTAACAGAATACTTACAACCAGAACTGTTGCGTCCACATCCTGGCTGTTCATCAGAATCTCTCGTACATGCTCACACTTCAGCCCTTCCTCAGTAACAAACTTGGAGAATGTCCCGCTGGGCTTGCCATATTTGCAGGGCATGATTGAGGTGAGGTCAGGTCCACTGGTGTACAGGTAGAAGGCCTCCTCAGATCCTATTCTAGACCCTGAATCGTGCAGGTAAACATACATAGTTAGAATAACGAACATTACAAAAGCCTTAAAATATGCTTTATATTATGAGAGAGATATTTACAGTGGCCAGACATCTAGGGAGTATATTAAGGAGTATTTCTCTTTAGGGATATTTCTTTTATTAAGAACCCAGAAAAGTGAATCATAAACTTCTTAAATTGACGATGCCTCCAGAGAGAATGTGGAGAATCTACAGCCCTAGCCCTTCACAATAACTAGAGTAGATAAAGTAGACATTTAACAACTGCACCACAAACCAATTAGATAAAGTATATATTGTTCACAAGAGGAAGAGAGGGTTGTAGCCAATGCACCACCAGGGAGCAGCACTGAGGACACAAAATTATATAAAGCACCAGACTCCATATTAGCCTTAAATGACTAACAACTTATGAACATGTGATTCCAGTCTAATAAACACTGTCCTACCATTAAAGAGAAGCACAGTGCCCATGCCCCAGCGTCCACCATGCTTCGACAGCTCCTCAGAGGATGGAGTACAGTGGCCCAACATGCAGAAAGTCTTGTTGCTGTCAGATGACAAGCTGGACTTTCTGGGTAGGGTGTAGTCCAAAGAAACCTCACATTTCCTAAAGAGGAGAATAGTTTTAAGTTGAAGTTAATGTTTGCTAACCGACAGGACCATGCACTCTTATACACATACAACAAACTGCTAGATACTTATTCTCACTATTCCACATGTTCCTCACCTGATACCACACACCCAGACAATAACACGGCCATGGATGTTTTTCTTGCCCTCTGGCTGCTGGGTGTAAGTGAGGCCAATATGCTGCCATTGGCCCGGCCTGAGCAGTCCCTCACCAGAGTCTGCCTGTGCCAAAAGCCCCGCTTTTATCTCATCGTTGGGGTCTATACAAATTCTGAGGGAACAGCACATCACAATACTTCAAGGTCCATAAATTATGAATACTTAAGAAACAATAAGTCATTCCTCATAAACATCTTTGAGATGCTAAGCTGGAGCTCACCTGAATGTGAGAGAGCCTGCAGCGAAGTTTGCCCACACTTGAAGCATCAATGCTTTGGAGCCCATGGACAGAATATGAATGAGGCTGTCCTCTACTAATCTTGTCCCAGCTTGAGAGGAGCCATGGTGTGTCTCAGCTGCAGGTGGGTTACTGTCTTCTGGAAAACAGTGACAAGAGAATCTTAAAACAAGTTCATGGTTAAGGGCGTCAGGCATGACACAGGCTTAAATAATGGATAGTTTTCTCACCCTTTTCTTTGTCCCCGTCTTTCTCCTCCTGCTCTGCCACCCTCAACCACATAGATGCGCTGAAACCGCTGGCCATATGGGGCCAGCAGTTCTGTCCTACAAGGGGCAAGTGTAGAGGAGCAATGTGCCAAGGAGAGGAACGCAAGTGGCTTGCTCGATACTCTGCATCCCCCTCCCTGCGCCCGGGAGACAGTTTGCCCTTCCAAAGCACACCGACACTTTTTGCTCCAGCAGCACCATTCTGTCTGGAACCTGGGGACCCCCCTTCTGGCGTTGAAGCCCCAAGGATTATTGGAAACGTCAAGAAGTGAAGAGGTTTCATGCTCATGTTGGATTCAACAATTTGTAGAATGCCCTTCAGCAAAATCTCCTGGCAGGTAAAAGAGTAAATGGGAAGTGAGGAGAAAAGTCTCAGGAGCACAATCTGTGATGTCTACACAGCTTTGTTTTTGTTTTTTTATACTAAATGAAGAAAAATCACAATCGTGTAGCAATAAATCTGTATTAACCCTGTGAGTCTTAACAGAAAAAAAACAGTAGCATTACAATATGAGCAACACTATTATAAGCTGCCACTGCAGTCATTGATATGTCTCATTGTCACAGACAGAAATCACACGTCACTGGGTTCACATGGTTAAAAATAAACTCTTCTCTTCCCATTTGGAAACCTGATCCGCGGAGACAAATTATTAATGATGTCTGATGTTGGATTCCAATTAAGCGCAGACCTGCGGTAATAAATTGTAGCACCACATCTGTCTCACACACATTGGTGTTAACTGTGTATAGAATAAAGTGGGCTCGGGGGAGCATTATGTGTTGATGAGTTTTAAAGAACTAACAAGTGAGAAGAGTGTGACGGGTAGGATGTCTTTGTTCTTGTTCTTGTTCCTGCTAAAAAAAACTGAATGTAGAAACACTGTGAGCTTGAGTTATGAGTATCAGCAGCCTGAACTTAAGCTAACTGTGAGTGACTGATAGGGTTTGCTATTTACAGTAGGTGGGGTCTTCTCCAGCAAGAGGCGAATCAATAGAGCCAGTTCCTCCGCTGTGATTTGCTGGCTCACCATGGCAACCAGCAGCTCCACTAGCACAGTCTGGCAATCTGAATGTAGACCAATGAAGAGCAGATTACGTTAACAGTTTTCATTCACTTGGGCATGCACCACAACACTACAGCAAAAACACAAATCAGCAACAATGCCTGCTTTTCTCCATGCAAAAAATTTCACTATTAAATTTAAAACCAATAGGCCACAGATAAACATAACATAAATAACCCAGTTGAATAATTAGCAGCAGAAGATAGGAATTTTCAACATTCAGTAAACTTCTCATTTAATTTTTCCCCCTTAGATGTCACAAATGAACAATAGTGTCAGATAAGACAAACATAAGTCAGATGAAATAACAAACCTGTGAAAGAGGGATCTGTTTGGCTGAGGATGTTGTGAAAGCCAGACAGGATGGTTTTGACTCCCCCCTGCGAGGACCAGAACAAGAAGTTAGTCATATTCCTCACAGCACGGTCGACAGCACAATAAGACAGGCAAAAAAAAGAGCAGTCCAAAAAGGAAGAAGTGGTCACTCTGACCTGGTTGTAGAGTAAGGCAGCATTGCAGCGGTTGGTTTGGACTGCACTGAGCAGGCTGTGAAACACATGACTCAGAACCTCCAAGTCTGGGGAACCAGTGGTGAGTAGCTGCAGTTCCATTGTGCAGATCTCCGGGAACAGCAGCACGCCTCGCCCAGGCCCGCTCGCCACGGTTTCAAACTCATGCAACACAGGAGGTTCCACATTCACCCCTGGGACAACAATGACAACAGGGCAGAGTCAGACACACAGCAACAGACACGGATGTGGACAGATGATACACATCACCCATGCTAACACAGAAACACACACTGTCTTGGTGTGTTGCTTATAGAGCTTCGTGATCCACAGGCATTCCCTGCTTCCTCACCTCCAATCTCCCATCTTTGAGACACTTAATGAAAATGGATTAGTCTGAGTCCTGTTCTCAGGCTCAGAGCAGCATGGGAGTCCCCACATGATTTCCAGGAGAGCAGACCAGCAGGCTCTCATGTGGCTTCTGGGACCTCCTTTTATTAATGAAGCTCCCTCTCCCCTTATGCACAGCTGCCCAGCCTGACTCCATCCAACACACTCACACTGCAGACACATATAAACTAACAGACAATACGCTGACTGTCAACCCCGTCTTACTAATACACTTTTGTGGAAAACATAAATGCTTGGTCTGAGGTTGAATTTAACTTCAGGAAACCACGATGTCATTGCTGTGCTTTAGGGGAAGAAATATAAGCTATAATTCACAAACCATTTCCGTTAATCTCATCACAGTCTGTGGAGCTGTTGTTTATAGATAAGCAACAGTGCTCACATTTGTCGAAGTGAAGAAACATGTCACCCAGTGTAACTGTGTGGCTCGCTGATGTACTTTTAATTATTATTACTGTTTTTTTTCATTGTTGGTTCAAGTCTCTTCAAATTTCTTTAGAGATTAGTTAATAATAATAATCACCGGCCTTATACTTTAAGGCGCTGGTTGGAGTTTATTTATTTGTCTAGCATGAGGTCAGCCTTAAGGAGTCACTGTTTTCCAGGATTCAAAAGTTTTTCACAAAGTCTCTCATTTGATGGGGACTTAGGGTCACAAGATCCAGCTCATGAGGCCTGCTCAGTGTAGCTCCCTGCAGCTGTAAAACAATGGCTCTGTTCTGAGGGGATGAAAAAGCAAAAGGGGTGTAATCAGGCCTTTTTCTTAACCTGTAAGACCAGAGTGGAGAGGCAGAGCTGACACAAGAGGCTGTTTAGAAGGAATAAAAGCGATCAGGCCCCGTTTTCTGCCATGTCATATATACGCAATAAACACTAGTCATTAGTTCTTGACAAATAACCTCCACAGACCACCAAAAGAGGATGTGTTTTTTTTTTCAGCAGCCTGTTCTTACATTTGCACTGGAAATTTTCTTAAAAGATTGATGCTTTTCAACATGAAATTTTTCACTGATTGCTAGGAAAGGTAATAATTCATGTAAATACAACAGACCACTTGAATGATTGGTTTAACAGCGGGAGAAGCCAAAGGTTTCCCAAGGCTAAAAAGCAGGCTTGAGACTGAGACCAATTCTTGACCTCTGAATCCATAAACATAAGTCTGATGATATATATTACCAGCAAAAATAAATGCTAGAGAAGACGGAGCAAGTGAAGTATAAATAATTTAGAGCTTTCTTAAAATAATCGCAGGGAAGTAATAAAAGTGAAAAAGAAAAAAGAAAAATCAATCTGCTGTGGGAAATCAGAAGACGTAAACTAAAGCAAACACTTCAAACAACATTAAACCAGCATTAGCTAGTATTATTTAGAGCAGTGTAATAGCAATAGCTGTAAATTACTGTGAATTGTTGAGATGTAAGTGTGTGTGTGTGTGTGTGTGTGTGTGTGTGTGTGTGTGTGTGTGTGTGTGTGTGTGTGTGTGTGTGTGTGTGTGATGTGCAGCAGTAATTGTAGACCTACACTCTTCCTGCTTGGCCATGTCCTCAGGGTTGCTTTCACTGTCAGCGTCGTAACCCTCCTCCTCCCCCGGGGGCTTGGCGCTACAGTTCTGCACCTCGTCCACCTCCTCAGACAGATCGCCTGCTGGGGCCACCCTTTCAGCCAACACCTGGACCTTCTGACAGCAAGAGAATGAAAAAGAAAGAGCGAGACGCAGAGCGAGAGAGAGACAGAGACGAGAGAAAAGTTATTCATTTCAATTCAGTTACGTCCAAATGCAACCTGATCATCGCCTGGTTAACAGTGAAATGGTTTGTTAGATAAGAATTATTTTGCAAGTGCTTACCCAATCCAGCTGAAAAGAGCAACCTGACTAAGAATGTAATGCTTAAACATAAAAAGCATGACAAGCAGTGGTCTTGTGAATAAACTGCTATGAAAATGTTTTCAAATGTTGTGGGGGGGAAAAAAGTACAAGATTTTGGTCATAAGACGAATATCAGCTGACTTGCACAGCATTCACACAGCCCAGTTCCTTGGTGTGAACAGTCAGTCGTCATTTGTGCACATAGGCAAACACACACTCAAGTTAACAGTCAAACTACGAACCGCTCAAAGAAGAAGCTTACTGTAATGCACACCTCTGTTTCTTTCAACATTATACTCGGCAGCTGTGTTATTCAATTGCGTGTGAAGAGAACACTTCTAACAATAGTTCTTCACTGGACAAACTTTGAGGTGAAGACTAATCTCAGAGCTTCACAGCACATACCTGTAATGGTTAAGCGAATATCACACTCTGCTGGACTCACTGAGAAAGAACTAATCTCTTAGGAAATAGGTAAATCTATTATATAAAAGCTAAATCCTCCTGTGTTGGAAGAGGCTTAGTCTGACAGGCATTTTAAGACTTGTGGAAAACCCATCTAAGGCTGTGAGATAGGAGGCACTCACTACCAAGTAGCAAGTCATTTTAGTCAGGAAGGCCAGAAGAAAAATTAGCATCTCTTTTGCATTTGCCTCACTTCCTGGAGTCATATATGGTCTTAAGATCTTTCAGTTTTGTAGCAGACAGTGATAATGACACTGCTGAGGAGGCGGAAGTTGATGCGACTTTAGGATTCCCTTCAGTCTGACTTATTTTTCTATTATTTAGGAAGACTATGTTGAAAGAAATTACATTATTGTGTAAAAAGAATATAACACCAGTGGCATGTTTCAGAAGGAGACCATGGTTCTCATGCTCCACTGCTTGCTTTGAACAAGGGCTATCATTATTTATGTCTGCTGTTTTGTTGTACATCAGGGAGATAACAGCTGCTTAGCAACATGCAGTGAGTGGCCATACACAGCAGCCCTGATGCTTGACAACACTTGACAAATAGTTTTTTTTTTCTCATTGTATGCATTCTGCCTAAATAAACAGCTCTATATTTTGCCATGGCATTCAGCCAAAGACAGAGCAGATAGTGACTAAACACAGCTTGCTTCATTCTGCTAGCAAAAAACAACACAAATGTAAATGATATATGTTTATTTCTGTCTTTTGGGTTGGAAGGAACTTTATTAGAAAATATTGTTGTTCATTGTTGAGTTAAACCTTGTTTTTTTTTAAGTTCTCCTGGTCATAATTGTCCTCTTCACAACGGTTCATTGGGCACAAATGAAGAATGAATGTTAATATTACTGAACAATTGCTGCATTGTTGGATGTTACTGGTCACCAAAATCGCTTTAAAAATTGTGTGATCTCAAACACACAAACGAAGATCATTTGCCCATTTAGTGATTAGTGATTTGTTTAAAAATAACATAAGAAACTGCAAAAGACAGAGCACAAGAGACGGAAAGACTGAGAAGCAGGAACGTGAAACAAATGAACAGAAAATTTCATTACATTTAGTTAGTATTTTATATTTTGAGGCATTGTATTGTTGGCATTACAATACAGAGAAAACAGGAAATGAGGGGTGAATGACATGCAACAAAGGTTGCATCTGCTGTGTTGGATGGCCGCCAGGGCACCCCATACTCATTTTAAAAAAGCAAGATGAAATACTATTCGGCAGTCAGAGGTAAGCATAGCCTGTAATGTTATTTAAATACCACATAAATATGTTGTTAGTATAGGCAGAGAAACAATGTGATTTGTACTGTAGTTTTAAATTGAAGAAAAAAAACACAGTGGATCAGATACAGGTTAATCAGTAACATCATTGCCAACAGCTTTAGACAGTGTTGAACAGTGTATAAAGCTGTTGGCATCTAGCTGCACTGAAAGTGTCCTGATGCCTAGACTTGCTATAACCTGAACTGGCCTGATGATACATGAGTAGTTCAAATAAGCTGAGAATATGTGAAGGTGTATGTAACACTCACAGGTTCTCCCAAGGCAGGACTCACCCTGTCTGGCTTCTCCTCAGGGGGATCAGGACAGGATGACACCTCGGCAAGGGCCACTCTCAGGAGAGAGTCAAACAGAGGAATCGCAAGGTCCGAGTTTACCACCCCTGAGCGAGAGAGTTGATCTCTCAATTCAAGGAGGGTCTCTTCCACTGACTGGAGCTATACACAATGGCAGACATAACAGTATTAATGGAATAGGGTAAAAGGTTTTGTGGTTGTGGTTGGTCTGAGATTAGTTGGTTAGTATGATATAAAATGGCAAACCTGAGAAGAAAGCTCAGGCTCAATCCTCTGCAGGGCCAAGTTAGCGCTGTGTAGACAAATAGCCAAAAGGGCCTCAAGGAGTCGAATACTTTGTAGTTGCCACTCTTCCTCCAGCTTCTTTGACAGATCTTTGGCCTTTCCCTCAGCTGGTCCAGTATTAAGGGTTTCAGTTGAATCATGAGTTGTCTCTTCTTGTCCTACTGAAGTGGCTGGCACTGCGAACTCTGGGCTGCCTTTGCTCTTACTATCCCGCTTCTTTTTTGCTTTCCCATCCTTAGTCTTACATGAGAGTTTCTGAATAACCATAGCCATAAGGCGTAAGCAGACATCCAGTCCTCCTAGCCTGAAGAACTGCCTCTGAAACAAAGGGCTGGCCAGGTAGATCCACCGACACTCTGACCACACATCTGCAGCACGTTGTACCTGCTCTTTAGAGGGCAGAGCCACACTATCTGGAGACAGGTAAGGCAGTCGTCCACCAAGGGGTTCACTGGCTGTACTGTCATATCCTGAAGTGTCCTCAGAGTCATTGGCTGAGTCCCGGTCAGAATCCGCCTCTTTGCTGACGCAGAGAAAGGCCACACACAGGAAGAGGTTGATAACATGGACATGGTTCTCTGCTCGGCTGCGCTCTGGTCCGCGCCCCTGCCCGCTTCGGCTCTTATGACGTGGATATGCCTCCTTCAGGCCTTCGTAGAACTTGCTGAGGCTCTGCGGTCCCTCTACGGACCCTCTGGATGCCAGTTCTTCAGCAAGGCCTAAGACAGCATCCCTTTCTTCAGCATCAGCACTCTCTAGCTCCTGAAGCACCCAGTCAGCCTTCTGGTGTCCAGTGCCGATTATGAGAGTCTCAAACACCTTCAAAGCCAAAGAACGGGTTTGGTCCAAGTAAACAAGCTCTGTCACCTGGTTGAGCCCATTACAACTGATGAAAAGGTCTCTGATTACCCTGCAACAGAAAAGATCAGACATTAAGCAAAGTGAACACAAAGACAAACATTAAATTGTATCAATATGAGCAATAAGCAGCACTTAGAATTCATTTTCACATTTTAATACACCATGCCTTTAATTTATTTAAATGCTATCCCCGGGAAGAATATATAGCTATGGATGTGCCTTTTAATTTGCAGCAATAAAAAACAAATGGCCCCACTCAGTATAACAAACTCTACAGCTTGTCAATCAGAAGAAAAGCCACTTCCAACAAACAAGATGCTTCACACTCCATCCACCACTTATCGCACCTCCTCCCATTAGGTTGCAGATGTAATTTCCCCCAGGGCACAACAAAGCCTTTAAATAAATTAGTCAACTTCTATTTACATGATAAATTAACTGTGAAGGACATTACACACAAACACTGCACATGAACACATGCTATTTTTGTAAAATCCCTATTTTACAGTTTATATTCCATTTGTTTTCTTAGCCAATCTGTCATATTGTGTTACAGTTATCTCAATGTAAATCATACATTTGTTTTGCTGACATTTTACCCTTGTTTATACACACAGTACTAAGGCAATGGTAAATAAGAAATTATGCTATTGCAATGCAGCTTAAATTAATCTTAAAATAATAATGCTTTACCTGAGTGAAGGTTAAATCAGCAATTGGTAAGAGAAAAAGTTCTTTAAAGAGACGTAGCGACATTAAACATGAATGAAATATAAAGACTAAGCACAGGATTTCCTGCCAAGCATGTCAAGTAACTGAAACAGATAATCAATTGAAACTTTGAGGTTGGAGCATGAAATGGAAAAATGTAATAGATAATTTACTTGCTAATATTCTTCTCTACTTCTAACCCTTTCTGCAGTCTCTGTCTCAATTAATCTAGAGCTGATTAATTCTGCTTTTTCAGAACATTTCATGTTTTCATTAGCAGTGTGCAAGTCAATCAGGGCGACTACCCATTAGCCTGCATATTTAATGTTCTCATCATAATGCAGCGTAAGATGATGAAGAGTCAGGCAAAATGTCAGATAATGTGTAATTCTAAAAGGACTGTTTATCCTGTAGGTTATCATGGAGCAACAACAACTAGCTGTTGTTTTGGCATGTTTTTAAAATTAATGTATGTTTAAACTGTATAAAAAAGGAGGTGTGAAAAATGACTCCTGTAGCATTAGCTGGGTTCACCCATTTTGGATAAGACCATCCTGATCCTAACATCATCAAATTAAACCTTGTCACACGGTTTTAAGCTTGATCGGTCAGTCTGAGATATGCAATTCAGGGACTTTCACATTTACAAGCATGATGGCTCATGTAGCACAACTATGGGATCAAATGCTCGCTGACCAATCAGATTGAAGCGTCAAAACACTGCCAGACTTCGTCTGTGTGTAACTTGAGGTTTGTGCGTATAGCTGT
>JAUYWH010000007.1:6186365-6215096 GCA_034779795.1 Ctenopoma multispine | reverse complement strand
ACGGACAAACATCGGTTTACGTACAGATCTTTTTTACACACGCACAAAATCATTGTGGCGGTGATTTGATCCCATACACAACAGCCAGAATTTTCATTTCTCGCTGTTCACCCCCAATAGAAGGTTGTTAAATGTGTCCAGACAACAGCACAAACACCTGTTTTTTCCACAATACTGTACTGTACACAATAACAGTGTTACACAGTCGATAATGCCAAGTGTCTCCCTCAGTCCACAAAGATGTAATAAATTATTGATTAGCAACAATTAGCAATGACCTGGAGAGACAGATCTAATGACAACCAGTGTCTAACCGGATTAGGTGTCTTACTTTGAGCTGGCGGACTATATTTGCTTCATGTGATAGAAAGAAGCTGAATCCATTGTTTTAATCCAAGTTAATTGCTAAAACATTTTTCCAAACAAACATCTGTTTATATATCATTATCAAACACATTTTAATATTACACAAAGATAACCTGGGTATATAGTATAGTAAAACTAAAACAAAATTTAAAATACTTTTTTTTTTTTTTACATTAAAAATGTTAAATGTTATACACATGGCACAACACTGATGCAGCCCACTACTAGTGGGAAAAATCAGAGAGAATTTCTTTTTAAATACAACTGTAAAAAGAAAGTGAAATAAGGGAAAGGAAATAAAATGGAAACTGATTTTGAACAGCTCACCTTGACTTGAGTAGGGCGGGTAATGTTTGCAGGTATATGAGTAGCACCTCCACAGGCAGGCACTGCATGTGATAGCTGCAGACCTGAGTACAGACAGTGGAAACCCCCAGCTGTTGGGCATGGTGGGCCAGTTCTACCCCCCTCTGCAGCACAGGGCTAAAAATGTGTGTGTAGAGCTGCCACTGCACTATAGCATTGCCCCGGAGGGTCAGGTGACACACATGGCCAGCTATCTGCTGGCTCAGTTGCCAGTCCTCACCGAACACTAGCTCTTGGTATGCCTCCAGAGCATCCCATTTCCACAGCATGTCCTCTGCTCCCCCTCCACTTGGTAAAATACCCTGGGAGCGATAGCGCAGGCTGGTAGAAATGGCTGAAGGTTCCCCTTGCTGCAGTGTCTCCTCTAGGCCTGGCAACTGGCTGCGGTCCAGAGTGCAGATGTTACAGGAGGCTAGCTTTGCTTTCTCTGAGGGTTGCCCCCCGCCAAGCTGATCTAAGATCAGCCTTCCTAGGACACTGAGAACGTGAGACTGGTAACTACGTAGACCTGGAGCTTGAAAGGCATGGAGCAGGGGTCCCACCACAGACCGCGGGTCCATACAACAGCAGATTCCAACAGCCTGAACCCCAGCCAGTACCTGTAGAACTGCTGGCCCACTAGGGGAAAGACGCTGCAAGAGCCGCAGACATTGGTGAGCACAGACAGCCAGGCAGCAGCAGCGTTCAGGGTAATGCACCGCATCGCCCTCCATGCCTTCTCCATCCTCTTCAAAGGGATTTCGTCTAGCTGCCTGCTTGAAAGCAGAGACAGGCAAACCTGACAGGTCTCTGTGGTGATGAAGGAAATGTGAATATTCACATCGACGATGACGGCGTCGAGCACACACGGACTGATGAAGCTGCTCTGACTTTGCTTTCTTGACAGCACTGATGATCTTGAAGAGCCCAGCAATGAGACTTCGCAGCCTTTCTGATGCCTCACCTCCTGCTTCAGAATCCCTGGCCCTGCCAAGTCCCTCCAGTCGCAGCACTGTGGCCTCAAAGAGCTCCAGACCACGGTGCTGAACAAATTCATGAATGAGCTCCAATGCTTGGCTAAAGAAAAAGGGATTGGGTGTGGAAGCCTGAAGGCAACCCAGGAGCACTTGCAATACTCCTTCTAGAAGCTCTGGCAGCAGTAGCGCTCTGTGGCGATAGCGGGAAAATGAAAAATAATCCTGGACCTCCTGCAGAGTTTTCTTGGGCCTAGGAGCAAACGGGTTAGTCTGTCTGTCCAAGCAGCTCTGAATTTTGAGGGTAGCTCGCAGCAGGTCTGTCAGGCTGCGTCTCATGCTGTCCGGGAGCTTTTCACTCTGACTCACATCTACTGACATCAGATGTAAGATGGTGCGTAAAAGCATCCTCTGGACCAAAGCAATGGGTTCTTCGGTCCAGCCTCTAGCAAGCTCCTCTGCTCCCGATCCACCCCCTGCCCCTGGACCACAGCAATCTCCAAACTCGGTCAGGATCTCAGTGAGAGTTGGTACAACACTGACTGCCAGGCCAGGGTTATGGTTGATGCTCATGTCAAACTTACAAACTTTCTCGAGAAGAGAAAGTAATACATGGCAGAGATCAAAGGGTGAGTTCTCCATGCGGTTGAAAATTGATATAGCTGCTGGGTCTGTTAGGGTTTCAGTGTCTGCCATGTGGGACCCCGGTGCTCTGGGGTGTGGGTATGGTGCACTCATGGTTTCTATAGTGGTGGTGGCAGTGGCTATTAACTGCGATGCCTCTGAACGATGATGCTGACAGCTCACCCGGATGGTGGAGCCATGTAATCTTCGTCTCCTCACACCACTGGGGCCTGGAACAGTTTTGTCTTCAGAGTTGGCTTCTGAATCTGAGGTAGAAACCTGAGACTTGCGAGCATCCTTTACAGAATATCTCTGCGCTATTCTGCGTGACCTGCGTGATTTCCAGGTGCCACTGCCAACATGTAACTTTTTTCCAGAGTTTGTTTCATGAGTTGCAGTCTTCTGCCCTGCTCTGGGAAGGATGGCCTTCACATCCTGGCTAAGAAAAACCTCCAATAGAGACGGCAGGGTGAAATCTGTTAACACACAGAAAAATTTGTCAATCTTAATGTGAATAGGACAATACAAAGATGTCTTCCTTTTTTCTTGGCACATCTGAATTAGAAGTTGTGAATAAGGGGAGATACTTAGGTCACATCATAAGAAGCGATTTATGAGATGATGATGATGAAATGCGCCAGTGCTGCAAATTATATGTTCGAGCTAATATGTTGGCGCGTAAATTTCATGTGTAGAGATGATGTAAAAATAGCTCTTTTCAAAGCATACTGCAGTCTGTATACTATATATAGTATATACAGCACATTTATGGTGCAGCTATAGCAAAGCAAAAATGAAACGGCTTTAGGTGGGATATAATGATGCATTTAGAATACCGTTTAACCCCCCCCCCCAGATGGACTAGTGCAAGTCATATGTTAATTTACATGTAGATTAATGGAGTCACAAAATGTAATTAATAAAGCCCTAACTGAGTCTCACTAAGTGAGGTTTGTATAGTTGTATTTTTACAGATTTTTGTTTTGTGTGGTTTTTGATGTGGACCTTTGTTGTCTGGTATGAAATAAACTTACTTACTTACTTATTCCCCAAATCTATTTTAGAGTAACTTAAGGTCCATCCTATTAATGTGACATTTTTAGATTTCAAATACTAATTCCTATAGTGTGAAATGAGGAACATTAGCACCAGGTGCATATGACCTGTTTGTTGAACATGGTTAGTGAGTAAGACGTAATTAAAATAAAAATGTCTAGGGTCCATGTTAGAACGGATTAGCAGCTCCGTAACAAATACCGGTGTCATCCTGAGGTCACTGGTCTCTACAACCACTTCTGTTGTGTGGTTGCTAACATTTGCAAGACTTACTGTAATGGAGAAATTATTGAAAGTACATACATCCCAAAAGGAGCACTGTATACCATTTCCAGTTCAGAGGAAGCAAACTATTACACTGATAAAAAGTCATTGTGCACACATTTCCCTGCATTCACACTAATATACAAAATCTAATGCTAAATAATTTCTTGATGGTATTAACTGATGTATAATTATGTAAAAAATGGAAGATGAAGCAAATATACAGATTTCTGGTCCATAAAATTCAATGTGAATTTAAGTTAATTTGTACAAACAAAATTACGGTTTATTCACCTGACAGAGCAATAATAAGTAGTAGTTTCATCCCATTACAGCTGGATAATGTGAGTTACATCGCATTAGCATGCACGAGTAAGTAGAGCAAGTATTTGTGGGTACTGACCTGGGGCTTTTTCCTCCTGCACAGGGATCTTCCAGACCAGTGGTAGCAGAGAAAGCAGCAAAGTGAGGAGCTCCTCTCGGCAGGTCAGCTCCTGAGAGCGCAAACAAAACAAACAAAAAAAACTGTGAGGTTACTTAGCAGGCCCCTCTACCCTTCTCCCTTCGGTCACATGAAGACACTCCCACCAACATACTCTTTTCAAGACTTATACTCCTACAAATGTCTGTTTGGGCTTCACTACTTTACCAAGTGAAATCACACACACACACTATAAGATGTGCTCCATATCTGAAAAAATGTTTTACAAAATTCTTTGCAACTATTCTGTAAGTATTCATTTATGTGAATGTTTTGACAGTTAGTTAACCTTGTGAGCAAACATGAGCAAAGTAGCATCTATATGAGAGCCTTACTTCGGAGACAATGGGGGTCTAATGACAATCCAGGGCATTCCTCACAACAGAGAGAACCAGCTCCTTCATGTGTTAATTAAAAATGATCAGCTTGCGGATTTTGCAAGTCTGTAAAAATGTACAGTATTTTTTACTATATAATACACAGCACATTAAAGTGTATTAAACAATTAATGTGCAATTCAGGATAATTTCATTCATTGTGTTATTTCAAATATAGCAATAGGATAAAGGTTGAGCAGCTCTGTTAATCACTGTATGATCATCCTGGCTACAGTGAAGAGAGAGAGAAAGGACTAAAAATAATAATAATAATTTCTTACCGATGATGGGTTTGTCTCTTTATCTGGTTTATGAATAGCCAAAGGCTGCCAGAAACTAGGGTGGCACCAATTTTTAAGGTATCCATTAAGTAACTGGCCAATCAAATAGTCTTTCAACTTACTCTCTTTGGTTATTTTAATTAATACTTTCACTTCATATAATGTACGTTTTTTTTATATATTCAAAGCGCCTAGAGTCATAGTTTCAAACCACTGGTAAGCAAATGCTTATAAAGTGTCTGACCCTGATGGCTGCTAAAGGTTCATCCAGACCAAAGCTGACACACACAGCTGGGTGTGAATACGTTTTACTGTAAAGTGAAATTAGAAAAAACATCTAAATAAGACAGGTTCATGGCCAAAGCCATGAGATCACACCACAACAAATCATTCAATAAAACGTTTGCTGCAGCATATAAGAGCACTATATATTACTGCCTCTTTCTGGAGTCTCTGAACAACTAATTAATAATTACATTATATCAAAAAACAATTATTGCTGGTTGATTTTTTTTGTCTAAATTGACTATTCTATGGCCTTGACACAGCACTGACAATAGAGGACATTTAACCTGTTTATTAACAGATATAACTGCTTCACCTTCTATAAAGCTAATTTCATATGATCAGTATCAAAGCAGTTTATCTCTCATAAAACAACAATGTTTTATGTGCAGTAGGTCGATGCCCGACTCAGCAGTGGTGACATGTCTGTCACAGAGGACCGTACAAGAAAAACACAGAACCACTCTTAGGTCATATTATTTTCACTTTTACTTTGTTCTGGTTTCTCATTGTCTCTGATGTGCAGTGCTTGACTGGTCATGTGAAGGCTTCAAGACAAGGGCATCTCCTACCTTGTTACTTAACCCTGACTGAAAAACACTCAAAGATCAATACATAAACACACAGGGGCTTGGGCACAGCTGGTGAAATCTGCAGTGTTACATCAATGTGTAGGT
This sequence comes from Ctenopoma multispine, assembly GCA_034779795.1. Lineage (NCBI taxonomy): Eukaryota > Metazoa > Chordata > Actinopteri > Anabantiformes > Anabantidae > Ctenopoma > Ctenopoma multispine. The sequence goes on along the minus strand of JAUYWH010000007.1, from coordinate 6,209,366 downwards.
GGAGAAAACACTAGGTTCTGTTAGAGCCTGGTGCCAGGTATTCGAGCAAACAATTCTTGACTCTGTGAGGTCATTGCTAACTTTGAACATGAGCATCGAAATAAGCACAATAGGGATTAAGGCACAGACGGGGTCATCTAAAATCCATGTTGAAAGGCAACAAAAAAACACATCAAAGTATGCATTTGACCCCTATTTTGAAAGTGTTACTCAACTGTTCTAAATGAATTTGCATATCAGCCTCAACATCTTGCATGCAGCAGCAGAATGCAGAGAAGACGTTTCTGCAATCAAACTATATGTGGGCACTGCAGGGCTTGTTTCCTTTGTGATACAACCACCTGGGAAGCTGTAGTAACACTATCAACAAATGTACAGGAGCAGCCTTAGTAGCGAGAAGGCAATATTTGCCATGTAGTAGTATAATAGCTAGGTTAAATGCTTAAAAGTGGAAAATAAAAACATAAAATAAAAAGTATGTTACATTCTTCGTACAAAAAACAGCAGTATTACTAAAAAGCAGTACAGTATCTTAACTTTGCATAACGTAAACTTTTATTCAACTGTGTTCATTAAATACTCCTGAACTACTTCATCTTACAAGCTGATGTTTGCATAATCCTTGCTTGCTTTTATCATGTTTATTCATTATACTATATCTCTGTTGCAAACTCTGTGTACAATTTCCTTTTGATCAACAGATATGAGAGGTTGTGTGAGCTTGAACGCTACATTAAAATGTTTAATACATTAATTAAAAAGCATGCAGCAGAATTTGAAACAAAGCAATTACCTGTAGTGTACTACAGTATGAGTAAACAACTCAATTTAACTACTGTATTAGCATATATAATTTTAAATCTGTGGGTTTGCAGTATTTTGGTTCTCTAGGAGAGCAGCTTCGGGTTATCTCTTCCCTGTGCAAAAGCTGTTACTAAAACGTTTTTTCTTAGAATAAAATCTACACTCATTCCTGGCGAAGACACCCTCTGTACTTTAAGGACTAGGCTTCTATCCCAGCTCTCATTATGCGATAGGTGAGGTACACCCTGGACGGGTCACCAGCCTTTCACAAAGCTGATATAGTATATAAAGATAGACAACCATTCACACTCACATTCACACCTATGGGAAATTTAGGGTCACCAGTTCACCTAACCACATGTCTTTGGACTGTGGGAATAAGCCGGAGTACCCATGTACCCATGCACCCATGCAGACATGGGCAGAACAAGCAAACTCCACACAGAAAGACACCCGGCCGTTCTGTGAGTTCGAACTTGAGTCCTTCAGGCTGTGATAGTTGTTTCTGTTTTCCATATAATACTGTAAGGTCTCAACCTCGCTATGTAAAGTGCATTTTGCATGATTCAGTCTTATATAAACAAACTGAACTTAGCGCTCAACATATGCATAAGGTACAGTACGTGCTCTTAACGTTTTCTTACCTGGTCAATGATTGAGTCCAGTGTGCTGAGCAACAAGAAGCCTCTGCCCCTGACCAGGTACTCTCCCAGTGCCACCATGTGACTTTCTTCCTCATCTTCCTCCCGTGCCTCCGCTCTCTGGGCCACTGCACTGCATAGTTGATGAACATCAGTCAGAAACTCCCTTGCCAGTGTGTTACTGGCCCCACTCATGTCTGAGCTACAAAGAAAGGAGGTGGAGAAAGACAGTGGCATAATCTAATTAGTCACATCTGTACATAAGAAAATACTAAATACATACATAAATACTTTGGAGGATTATCCTGTTGTGCATCATAAGAGGAAAACTGTAACAATATTTTTTAATTTCCGTGTAGTTTCATGAATTTAAAATATATAACTTTATTGGTCAAGCAGCCCATTGAAATTTCACAAATGTTTCTAGTATGTTTCTAACTGAGCTCTTAATAAAAGAAAAAAATATTACTACAGTCTAAGGAAAGCAAAATAGTTTAATGTATATTTAAAATGAACTTTTGTCGATACAAGTGTCTTACTCACTTGTTTTTTTTTAACAACCCTGTGGTGAGATGACTGTGTAACTGTTTAATATTAACTACTAATGTTGGCAAACATTGAGGTTTAGAGTTGATCACACTTAAGTTTAAGACTTAAACTGTAAAATATCTAATATGACAAAACATGGGGTTAATCGCATTAGTCATTACATTAGGTTCAACATAATAGAAATTACATAACATAGATGCTTAATACAACACAAGTGTAATAAGTTAAGAATAAGACAACTCCCTCAAAAAACATAAACCAACGACATATTAGGTGACACACCTTGATCCAACAATGTCCAACAAAATGAGCAAAACAAACTATTGGTCCAGTCAGTCAAATCATGAAATCTAAACTTATATAGGTATAAAAAAAGTAGAAAAACTCATTCAACTGTGTTTATAAGTTAGTCTCCTTATTTTTGCCATGACCATGTGTCACTGTAACAGTAACTTACAATAAGCTGCAGCTCTGAACATTAACCACACACCTCTTTTTATGCACCGTTTCAGATACACACCCCCTTTGCAGGACAACACCCGCTGGTAAACATAGGTTTGAAGAAATAACTTAGCGTTCACTTTTGCATTTTCACATTTCTGCCATTGGAGGGCTGCTCTGATCTAAACTTATTTACAATTTAATAATCATATAACAAGTTCAAACGTACTGAGATAATAAAATCTAAATTCAGGATCTTGTTTCACAAGAACAAACATTAATTTCTGGCTCTAGCCTCTCCAATATATAGACATTATCATCTTACCAAATGTTACTAGGCCAAACCGCTTCCTTCCAGTCATCTTGTGTATTTTCCGAGCTTGACTGGAGCTCTACTGGCTGTATCTGCATACCTCTTCACACGACTGCTGACTGCATTTTCTGTTCTACAGCACAAATTCCATTAAATTGGAATTTCAAATGGAAGCTTTCCAGATTTGCAGCAGATCAGCGTATCACATGAAAGCATGTGATGTCACATGGTGAGGGGACTGGCCTTGGAAATACTGACAAACCCCTATGCCCTGTAGAAGACCTCTGTGATTGACCATCATTCATAGCAACTGCCTCTGTATTCTACATACAACTGTTTGGGTCAGAATATCCCCAACAGGATACACATTCCCACAACTGGAAAGGTGTCAAAAAGAGCCAGCAGCATAAAGCCACCAACATTACAAGATGATAAATGATTTTTTTAACTTGATTTTAACATATTCAACGTCAAGAGCTCTTCTGTGGCTTTATCTTCACAAATCATCTTCATTATTAACTCGAATCATTGATCTGATCATTTCTGATCTGTTCATGTGTATAATCAATAATGCAAGGATTCAAAAAAATGTAATCTGTCAACACTAATCTAATAAAGATGTGTACAGAAATAGTAGTTCTATTACTAATTGTAACTGAGATCACAAGGTTTTGAAAAAATAATTGGCTAAACACATGATGTTGGTTGGTTTCCACACTGTTAAAAGATCATTTTCCAGCGTATTTCCAACAATAGGAGCTAAATTCAATTTGATTAAGGAGTCACTGGAGCGCTTCTACACTGTAAGTAGTGATTTTTAGTCCTACACAGGGGTTACCCACTTGACTGCAGCTGCACTACCGCATCACTAATGATACACAAGAGTACAATATACACTGACAATGTGCTTGCTAGATAAGGGGGAGCTATTTTTAACAGTTTTACACTTAGCCAGAAGATGATAATGGGAGAAGAAAATGTTTAATAATGAGAAGGATTTAGCACTAAACAAAGCAATCACAGTACTTGTGGAGTCAACTTAGCCCATGCAAAGACCATGTGTATAAAGCTGCACGTACACCACGCCACTTCAATGGTCACACCAAACACACATTTACTCTGGGAAGTCAACTTTGAGGCTAGCACCACACACATTATAAAGAAGGCACAAGACTTGAGTGAAAATGATGGTTGATTACATATCAATGCAATCTAACTTTGATTGTCCCCTGAACAATTTTTGCTTTTGTGACACAATAATAATAATGATGATATTAACAGATACTTTATTGACTGTTGTTGCACAGCTGCCAGACAGTATATATCAGCACTAGTACCGTGTCTCAGTGTCATATCATTAGACACCATGAAGCCTGGCAGGACTGGGAATCGAACCAAAGACAACTGTTCTACCCAATGAGCTATCATGCACTGTAACGTTGCTCAGTGTGATAATTCAGCTTTAGCCTGGATAGAAAATGGTGGTTCACTGAATGGAGCTTATTTAGATCATGGGTCACTCTCCAACAGAGACATGTCTAAAATGTTTTGACAAGCTACACGTAACTGCATCTCTACTCAAACTAGAACAGATCACAAATATCTCTACCTCCGCGATATAGATGACTGACGTATTAACATGCATTAACTAATATAAAAACCAATGTGAGCATCTAAGACACATGTACAGCACAGGTCAGAATTAATCAAACCTTGATCAAACTGCCCATATTGTATCTTCATGATATGTAAATATGTTATCAAATTAGAGACAGTCCCTTAAAACTAAATGCTGACATACAAACAGTTGTGGCTACATAATAAAAGTCTTAATTAGAATAATTTCACCAACTATGTATCACCATCTTCTCAGTTTTGTTATCATAACCACAAGCCTTAGTAAACAGGGATAATGATTAAACCTCTCTGCAAAAACACATCTTTCCCCAAAATAACTCAAAATTTGTTTCCCCTCTGCCCAATTATCACGATGTTTTTCAATCCCAACAAGTTATTTATTCAGCAGAGATTTTAGTCTACCTATTTCTGGGTACAAAAAGGAAAACATCTATTTCATTTTGTTATTTTGTTTGCTTCCTCGAGAGATTACTTTTGTCAATGGATACTCTTCAAATGTCGATTATGTTAGCATGGTGGCAACACATACAACAGTGCAACTCACAGTGTGAAGAGATGTAATGATGTTATAAAGGAAGACTGAAAAGTGGAACATCTAGTGCCTGATCTCATGGAGAAAAACATTAAACTGCAGTTTAACCAAAATCCCACTGAAACTAATCAATTTTCATCTAAGGGAACACATGACTTATAATTGCGTATGCACTCACAGTGCTTATCCTGATGAATGTTTAACAACTGACCAATATCCTTTGATTATGTATCATTTACAGCAACAGAAATTTGAGTTTGGATTCATTGTACATTTTTATTGCAATTCTGATTAAATATTTTTGAGATTGCAGTTTGTGCCGTATTGGAGTTCACACAAGGTTTAACCTGCCCTAAGTGAAAAAAATACAGCACATCTAAGTTAAAAAGTAAAAAAAAAGAGACATACCAGAATTTCAGTGTGTCTTTGGTACTGTGACTGGGGTGATGCTGCACATAGTGGAAGAGGCAGAGAAAATTCTCCAGACTCTGAAGGCTGACCTGATAAGAAACAGAGAAATACAGATAAGGCACAGATTTTACTTAGTGCAGTGCATGAAGAGAAACCCTAACAATGTCATTAGTGCTGATAATTTTACAATTTGTAAACATTATACATGACTGCACAGTCAATTAGACAGCAACGTAACAGACACTAATATTATTATGTGTAACTACTTCTCCTATGTTGTCTGGTCAGAAGCACTGATAGAAATCAGTGTATTATACTTCTCCTGGTGAATAGCAGAGGTGGGAATCCCTAGAGACCCCACGATACAATATTATCACAATACTTAACTCACGATATGATATTCTTGCGATTTTAAATGTTCTGCGATATCCTAAGTATCGCAATACAATATATTGTAATTATCATATTTTTTTCAACTGCAAATTAAACCATAAAGGTAAACTTTGTCAAAATAAATTTTATCTAATAAAAAAAGTCCTCAGTCTTTCACTTCAATCATTTATATTGCTGACAAACTGTATTACAGTTTATACCAACTTAAGTCAATGCAAATACGTGGACTACTGTGCAGCTACAGATATTTTGAACACTAAAAAGTTAAATTTGTATTTTAAATTTGTAAACAATATATCAATATTTGGTGTCCTTGTATCGATACAATATCACCACACAAAAATATCGTGATACTATGCTGTATCGATTTCTCCCCCCACCCCTAGTGAATAGCACAGCGTTTTATTATTTAATATCTTAATCAACTAGAAAAGAATGGTATTGAAGAATTTTTCGAATCTACAAAAACAAAGATAGTCAAAAGAGGAAGTCAGTCTTGCCACAAAGCTGCAGTCAGAACCTGACCCCAGAGTTTGAATCTCTCACCCCCAGAGGTGGAAAGGTAATGGGAACTTTTTCTTAACAGCAAGACATCTGCAATGCTTTTAACCGCATTAACAGTTCCAGTGTAGTGTGCTAATACCTTCCCAGCAGACGTGAGATCCTCTAAGCCAGCATCCTGTTGTCCCTTACACCACACAGGAGCTAGCTTTACAACTCTGTTAATCTGACACCACTGACTGGATTCATTCAGGCAACCCTGATCCCTGACTCATGTGTAGTGTTTCGGTCACAAGTCAAAGAATAAACACCACACACAATAAACACCAATCACATTACACACAGTGGAACCTATGATGGCACAGACAGGATGGAAAAAACTATTAAATTAAAGGCCTATACAATTTTTTTAATCATAAAGGAAAGCTTACAGTGGTATAATCTGAAAGTTCACTATAAATATGGCAAGCTGGTAATCTTAGTAAACAGCTGCATATTCAATACACGCTTTTAAAATTAGCGACAGATATAAAAGTGTGATTTTTGATTTACCTAAACAAGAAAGCTAAATATTTTATTTAGAATGTTTTTATCTCAATTACAGCAGACTTAAACCCTGTTTCCCAAAAGCATTTTAACATTAAGATAATCCTAATCATCTTGTTCGCTGAAAATTGTTTTTCATAATCAAATGAACTAAACCCACCAGCAGAAAGTGAGCAGAAATTAGAATAATGTCTGGATCAGTTCATACTCAATTATTACTGACACCTTTTGAAAATATTGTATTCTCTATTTTTTCTTCTATTCCCTTTGTTCACTTCATAGAAATGTGGATACACTTATTTCTTTGTACAATCAAGTCCTCTGTCACAATGACACCACATCATATCATTTAGCTACATGGACACATTTTTCCACACAGACGATAATTATGTATTAGCTCAACATATATGAGCAGGAAGTGAGAAAAACAGGAAAGTGAGTTATGTAAAATAGATTTTAAAGAGTGAATATGGCATCATTATGGTTAGTAATAGTGTGTTCTGTCTGTGTCTTGCCTACATGCTCTACCACAAAAACACCTATAAAGATCTGTGATTCTCTCACTCTTCATGGCTAGAATACAAGAGGGGGAACTTTCAGATCAGTTATTCAGGTGCCTACAGTTTTGTCACACCTCATCATTTGCCGCTAAGTGTCACAATGAAGACGGGGGTCGAAGCTACAGAGGTGTGAAAACATATTTGCCACCTTCCTGAATTTTTTTTTTACATTTTTGCATATCTGTCATGCTTAAAAGACTCAGATCAAACAAATGTGTCTCTTGTACACAGTGACCACTGTCGTAAGTTTTATTTTTATGTTACTTGTTACCACTATGAATGACGTTAAAAGAAAGCGATAACTAGCAAAGTTCCAGGTGATGAAGGTGTTGAATTGACCACACTCACCAGGAGCAATGAAGGGGGCAGAGAGGGTAACACGTCAACAGCCGATCAACAACCCACCCCAAGCAGTGACAGATGGGTGCACGGATAGGTGGGGGGGGGGGAGTCACTGCACACCAGGGGGCTGGACAACATCACACACAGGAAACAGGAAAAGGAAGGAAAAAGAAATGCATGGATCATGAGAGAGACAGGAGAGGGCAGGGGTAAAGACATGAAAGCTGACAAAATGCAGCAACAGATGACAGCAAAGATAAAAATGGGGAAGGACTGGTAGGTAATCAAAACCTCAAGGTTGCCAAAACTGTTTCTAGTTTAATAAACAAGCCCAGGAGTGTTGTACGGAGTGTGTTAAATGTATCTCTCAAAATTTATATTTAAAATCTTTTGGTTTGTCGTTGTGTTATCAGTGTACCTGTTGTGGCTGTATTCCTCACATGGGAAAGAGAAACTGAGTGGTTCGCGATAGCACTAATTTCCCAGAAATGGAGTTGTTTGTTCCTGTGAGCTTCTAATCCAATATTACAATACACTCGACACAAGCCAGCTGGGGTTATTTGATAATAGAAAGACTGCCAATACTGATTAATACAGCTTGCAAAAGAAATCAAGAGTTTGCCAAAGTGCAGACAAGACATTTCAGTACAAAAAAAAAAGCTTTGACCTTTTACTCTGCAGTGATGAACTTCTTCATTTGTCAACAGGCAATCTGGGTGGTTGAGACATAGAGCTTTGTATTTCACTTAATGCTCATTATATGATAAGAGCAATTTTTTCCAGCCTTTTTACGGTATGTTGACAGAAGGATTTATTTAACCAATGGGAAATTACTTTGCCACACGGATACACATTTAAATTGGATGATAAGGGTGACACAAACAAGCGTTGGTTCTCAGAATTGAGATATAACAGCAGAACTCTCACAGAATAGTGTATATATTTGTGTGTGTGTACATATGCACAGTGTATATACAAAGGACACCTCAGAAATCTGAATTTTCAATAGTTCAATCTCTCTACATACACAGGGTGTTTTTACATGTGAGGAATTCATGCTTGAACACTGAAATCTGAAGTTGACGTAACTGCTCGGAAACTGTGGCTGTGACCTATGTCTTTATCCAACATGGCTATCATGAAGGCCTAGTCATAAGAGTCTGATGGCTGAGTCACCCACGCTGGTACAGACCTTCCACTCAAGCTCTCTTTGGATAATTGGGTAGACTACAACTTGGCAGAGGCAGTGAAAGCGATGTGATCCTGTCCTCGTGAGAGGACGTGGGGCGTTTATTATGCAATGTTTTTTTCTCTGTATGAGATCCCTACTGATCTAATTTGACATTCTGGGTGATGAGCATCATGAGGAGCCCCTACCGTTCCACATTTCCTCAGATTCTATAATTCAGAGCTGCTTAATGCAACACCAATTTTTTTTTACTTAAACGGCCTGCCTTCAAAAACGGTGCTTGTTTGTTGTCAGTGTCATGTCCTCACTGTCATGAGCAGTGAACTTTATCCCACCATAAGCATAGCTACTGAGGAGGAAATGAAAATGCACCACTCTCTGCTTCACTGTTTTCATTACAGTGAGATAGCGCGCAAGCTGGTGCTGGTCAAACTTAAAATCCAAACAGGCTGCTCTGGGTTGTCTCTTCCCTTTTGGTCAGAGAGACTGTGTTTTTGGGAGAGAGAGATCTGACAAAAAGCTGAGGCAGAGCAGAGGATGGAGTGTGGTTCAGTCTAGAACTGGAGAGATGAATTATTCATCCATTCAGCCAATAGTTTGAAAAAGCCCTGAAGACCAGAGCCCGTAGGAGTTGGGCTGAAACTAAGAGCAGAACATTAAATGCAGATGCGAAACAAGCTCTGTGGTCAACCAACAAGTTAAAGTAAGTCACTTAAATGAAAACACACACGTAAACAGTGTGAAACATACTGGAAATCATGAAAGTCACACTGCAATAGATTAAACTGATCAAAAGGTGAAAGTGAAAGTAGCGTGTGGATCAAGACAACATGATAAGAGCTTTGTCCCACACCTTGTTTTGATTGTATTTGATCCTTTCACTTATGGCAAATTCACTAAATATTGTGATGTTAAGTACTAATGGCAAATTACTGTAGAATGAATGAAACAGATTCATCACACAAATGTGTTGCCACATATGTATAAATTAGGAGCCCTATAATTCGCTCTCATGACTAAAACCTACATACGTTAGTGGTAAAAAATGATTTCGGCGCAGCAGGGAGACAGTTTGCACCGACGGGTTGTTGTTTGGCTTCCTTGCGTGAACTGTCTGTTTCAGGAGCTTTCACAGCACTTCTATAGGACTATGGTCAGGATTATATTCTGTTTTAACCATTCTTTGGTAGAACGGCTTTGTTGGTGTTTGTTTAGGGTTGTTGTCTTGTTACATGATTCACTTTGTGTTGAGCATCAATTCACTGATGCATAACTTAATATTTTCTAGCAGAAATTGCAGCTAAATCAATAACGGCAAACCACCTGGTCCAGAAAAAGCACAGCAGGCATGTCAGACTCGCACCCAATTGTCGCCCTATTACAAAGACACCTGCCATTATATTAGTAAGTGTAATTTTTTGTGTTAATTGGGTTTCGTTTGTCTAGTGGGAAACTGTGTGAAAAATTGGACTGAGTCTTAGATTCAAGGGACACCATATATATTTAGATATGGGCCTTTTAATAAATGCTGGTCAATGGATAATCAATGTCAAACACCCTTAAGGTGAAAAAGAAATAATGTCACAGATAATTTTCCATTTTACTAGACTGCTGTATGGAAATTACAAGAGAGAACAGTTAAAGTACCAATTAGCTTTTTTTCCACTTTGCTTTCAGTTGCTTAGATGTTAAATATGATCTATACACATTATCATTAATTGCTTTAGATAGTTTGAGCGGTTACACGTTATCAGAACTGACCTAAATGAAAGATGCATTTCATGGCATAAACTCTCTATAAACATACGAATGGATATCATATGCTTAGTGCAGTTTTTGCTAAAATATTACCAAGAGAAATGATGGTGCATCTCACATTGTTCACACCTGACAAGGAAAATAAAAAACATTGGAGATGAAGGTGAACCTGCACTGCCATCTTCCCCTCCCTCCTTAGTATTCACGACATTTTGCCTTATGCTTTGCTTGACAAGTTTAATCTTCTTTAGACAAGGATTCAGGGCTTTACCACAGAAGGAATGTAAAGCACAGACCTGAGCTTGGAAACTTAATGACAAGTAATGTGGTTGGAATATGTGACTGTGCTTGTTCTATTTCAGACAATCACTATATTGAGCTTTGTACTGTAGCTTTATCTTGTCTTCTAAAAACATATGAACAAGCAATGCGCTTTAAGAGATTAATTAACAATATCAAAATAGTGGACTTTTACAATAGTATGTACTGTCTAAAACATGTCTGATGTTAGAGCATCTACTGAATGATACTTACAAGATGCTTGCAATCACTTATCATGAAAACATCTTGTCCTTTATTTTTTACAGAATTCCAGAATTAAAATTAGTACATGACTGCAACTGACTGAATCTAAAGGGATATAAAAATAAGGCAAAGCCAGCAATGATCACATGTATGGAGAAGTACAAGAAGACTTAAAAAAAAAAAAAAGAAGTGTGAAGTTTTCCAAACACCTCATTTTCATGTTGTGAAACATCCTGTTTGCTCACAATGAAGTTAAAAATCCACAAGAGACAAAACCTGGTCTCTTGCTTGGTTCCTGGTCAGGTAAATATTCTAGTGAACTGACACTGCTGAAGTGTGCCCAAAGCAAATTTCATTTAATGCAGAATACAAGACAAATGAATGTAAAAAAGGCTTAATGCAACTAATTATTCTGGAACTACAGTACACTACCTTAAAGTAAATGTGACACAAGATATCCTAAAAGGTTTTAATTATAGTGGATTGGTAAATGCTGGTTATCTAAGGAATATTAATGTGTAGTGAATATGCAGCAAAGAGAACAATGTTTGTGCTAAGCTAGAAATGTGTGCACTACAGTTTTAATGCTGTGGTTTCCTTTTAACCAAAAACACTAAATGCATTTCTGCTTTCCAAGAGACATATCTACTGAGAATGGTGCTCATGACAGAAAACAGAAAAAGGAAGACTAAGACCAAACATCATGTCAGAGTTAGATTCCATCCAATGACCCATCAAGGCCTTCCACTTCTGATATAGCAAGGTTAATCTCTTGCTGAAATACCAGCAGGTCTTAATCCTGATACAAATGCATTGAAAAGGCAGAGAAATAAGAGAGAAGAATGTAAAGTTCAAAGGGTAGGGAGGCACAGAAAAAGAGAGAGGCTGCAGCACCAGTATTTTCACACTTTTTTCCATGGTACCTAATCGAATGCTGCAGGATAAGGTGTCTTTTTGACCTCCGCAATTTAACTGTGAAGTGTGGTCACAGAGTTGGATACAGAACAGCAGGGCAGTGATAGCTGTCTGATGGGCCAAAAAAAACAGGGTCCTCTCAGTCACTGCACAGCTTCTATTATCACTTTGTCGTGTTTAGCTGTGTACTGACTGCACTGACTAGAAGGTGCCACTTCTAGTCAGTCAGTGAGATGGTAGGAATACGGTGCAGTATACACTTGTGTGCTGATGGTTTTGGCAGAATGAGTTGCAGGAAAATATCATGTGCAGACAGTGCAACAGAATCCCTGAGTGATACACCCTGTCACTGTGTCCACATCAGATTCAATCACGATGGAAAGCTACAGTATCAGCAAAATGAAGAGTACAGCTGCACTCACTTAATTATGCTTCTGCATGTCACACACATACGCTTTGATCACTGTGGAGGTGACAAGCGGCGGGGCAAACACAGTCGTCTCAAGGGAGGCGTCACAACAAAAAGTGACAAAAAGTTACCATTAATAGAAAGGCAGAGTCTGCCAGAGTCCAAGCGCTTTCGTATTACTATGGCAACTAAGAACAACCCAGCACTATTTCTATAACTGATATCCTAATGCACACTAACATTATTAAAAACAGACACGAGGACTAAAGAGGAAGGAAGCCATTATTTCCAAGAAAGAAAGAAAAAACAACAGCGGTTCTTTGCAGATATGCATTTAAATATGACTTGCACATTATAACTCAAACATAATGGACTAACATAATGAACAAATCCGCTTCTCCTTGTACTTGTTACTCTTGGGCCTACAGTCTGATCCTAATCCAAGTCTCGTGATCTAGCTGCTGTTCTCTGACAGGAGGCAGGTGGAGAAAAGAGCTGCAATGGCCTGACAGAGATTTTAGAAGCACTGCCACTCACTAGTGTGATACACCGACACACGAACAAAAGTGTGCTTGCACAACATTTATAATGAACAATCTGTGGTTTACACCTGCTTCCACCGCTGTGCAGTGACTCACTGCTGGTGGAGCTCATACTTGTGCTCTGTATTACTTAAATTTCTAAGTCTAAGAGTGGCATCAGGAGACCTCCACGGTCTCAGGCATCACAGGAAATAATTTTCTTTCAGAGATATTTCTACCCCTCACATCTACCACAATGACAAAGGGAAATGTAGTGGGTGACTCTTCACCCTGTGGTTACATCTTTGTATAGCTGGATATAACTTAATACAAAAAAGGTCATAACTAAATACAAACTTGTAGTGTCCTTGTGTGACGATATCTATTTAAATTTTTAGACTATATGAATATGACTAGCACAAACACTCTTTTCAGTTAAACCAGTTTTCTATTGAATAAGCATTCATGGATCTCTGCTACTGAATAACTGGCTGCAATGCAAACTAATTGGTACTACTCACTGTGGAGTAGCTGAGGCAAAAACAGGAAAGTCATTTGGGTCGTCCAAATAATAAACAGCAGGCTAAATGACTCTGAACAATGTTTGCAACCGTTGTGGCAGGAGAGCAAAAATAAGTTTTAACAATATGTGTTCAAGGCTTTTCAGGAATCTTACAACGTTTTTTCCGGGGCCACTAACATAAAGAGCCAGAAATAAAAAGTAAGCATCATAACCACCCAAAGAAACACTCAGCCTGTATCTCAATGGCTCCAGAATTCAGAGTTTCTGCCAGCAGCAGCGCATACCTGCAGATCCGCTCCTTGCAGTCTACAGTCCATGTACTTTTCCCACGCATATGACAAATCAGCCTGCTGTGGACTGGCCATGTCTTCCACACCTCCAGGTACAACACCACTCAGGTCGTTGTGGAAGTCAGGAATGACAAATATTTCTTTTTAGTGTCCTTTCTATTCCTCCAGGTGGCTGAAAGTGCCCCAGACAGCACTAAACGTTCTCCTGACTCTTTCATAGCAGATACATGATTCACTGCGCTGCTTTGCCACTTTTAAATTTGGCTTCTGCAAAACAAACACAACAACAAAGTGTCAAGGGTTAGAAAAACAGAATGAGCTGAGAAAGACACTTTCGCTTTTGTCCACGCAGGGAGAGATACTGGCAGTTCAAAGTGATGCACTTGAACCCGACTTGAACCCGAAACAAACGAGCTTAACACACTGAACCATTACCACAACAAAACCGACTGAAGCTACACACTCAGTTAGCTAGCTAGGTGTCTGCGTCAAAATCGCAGGCAGGTGAAGACAACTCGTTTCCGACAACGGATATAGTTTTCAATAAAAGCACCGCATTTGTTTGACTATATCATAAGAAACTGCAACAAATATTCTCATAATAATGGTTAAGTTATGTTTTTTATGCATTCATCTACTGAAACACATGTATCGCTATCTTTTATTTTTAAGTGACAACATCATATATATTTTACGTGAATGGGCAGGTCATCAACTTAACAGTTATGACAAATAATCGAGGTTTTCCTCATTAAAGTTCAAAAATGTATTTAAATTTTAAACGTGATCATTTTCTCTTATTATGAACATGCATTTAGTATGCCAAGTATCTAAAATTAATATGGACAATTATATAATTATAAACAAATAACAGACTTCGTAGTTACATATTTTTCTTAGAACACCTTTTTGTATTTGCAGGGAGGGCTGAATTAGCTAAGTTAGCTACTCAACATTACAACTGAAGTTTTATTTTGAAAATCCTGCTCCCTATGTTGTTCTAGCTAGCTTGACCGCAAGAGATCTCAGCAAGCAAGCTCGATAAATATAACCAAAATATTTGCATGAAAGCTATTTTAACCGAGGTGCTGCTATACCTGATGAGTTCTGCGACAAATCTGAATTGGCAAAACACACAGTCCGGAAATATTATTCTCGTGCTAACACAACGTTAGCTGTGATGCTGGTTTGTTTCATCGTTTCGTTCTGTGCATGGCAGCTGTCAAAAACTGTGTACCAGAGAGAAGCGAACACGTCGTTAGCGGCCTCTACTTAAAAAAACATATAGCTACATCTTTCTTACATTCAAGTCCATGGGAAGGATTAATTTTCATACATACCTTTGTTTGCCATAAATTAAAGCCAGCTAACGCTAGCCTTCGTCCAGTTCACTGTTTGTGTGTGATTATTCCATCAGCGCGGACTGCAAGGCAACAATAATACCGCCCCTTAGCTTACCCGCTAACGTTAGACACCTCAAGAACTTCCTAAAACGTCAACGACTGAGTCAGGCGCTGGAAATATTACGTACTCACGGTTTGACCTAAACCCGAAGGTTATTTTGAGGAACATTTTTGTTTGTGTTTGCTCTCAGGGTGAAGTAGGTTCTACATGTATCGAGTTTGTAATACATTGGTGACTCGAATACCGTGAAACACAGAAAACATGTGATGAATGTGTTAAAATAAATAGGATCGAAGCTCACATTTATAAATGGATTTACCCCAAATAACATTCATTCGTTATTATCTCCGATGGGCAGCGGAACTTTTCCTCGCAGACAACTGTGAGGGTCATACCGCCACTTCACCATAAGCGCCCACAGCCGGTGACAAGCCCACAGACTCAAGGCTCGTCTCCCATTGGATAACAAACAGCCAGTCTCCCAATCAATCAAACAGGGCAGTGATGGTGCGTTTGAGGACTCTCTGTAAATCTGTCAATAAACCGAGGTAAGACTAACGTAACGCTAAGTATGGTAATGAGTAAACCCAGAAACAAACCATGCCAATTATTTATAATTGTATAGGCCTATCAATCCGAATGGAAACAACTGGTAAACTGATTTAGTCTAGTCAATTAAAAGACAGCATTATATAGGTATTACTTTTCCTTGCATTTTCTCACTAATCAGCAGTTAAATCGGCGATTAAATATTTAGTCACACCCGGTATATGACTGTTCTGGTTGCAACCCAAATGGTGTAATATATTCCGAGTAAACGAAGAGCCTCTTAACGCACCAATGACGTAGGAAATCGTGATGATGAAGCGAGGCTTTCATAAAGACGGGCTTTCCTGAGACTCTGCAGCAGCATGTCCATGGAAAAGATTCATTACTCGAGGTCTAGATTAAGAAGTGGTTCTTACTGACACCTACTGGTAAAAATATGAGCAGGGAAATTATAAACCACCATATCAACCGGCTTTATTAAAGTTTCTCATTATGCCCTTTAATTAACTGCAGTTATTATAACTGTAGACATTACTTGTTACGCGTGCTTTAATTAGCAATATGTCTTGAGATGAACAGACTGGCGATAGTTTCATAAAGAAAGCTTCACTAAAAAGCAGCGGACTGAGTAAACTTTGGTTCACCGGAAGGTTTGATCGTTGAGTCGAATCACGAGACTCTGCCGAAACCGATGCCTCGTTAGTCATCGATCACATGATTTAAAAAACAACGTCGTCAGCCACGACGGAAATTACCGAATGTAGCCGACACACGCTTCGGCTCGTCTGTGTCACCGACTGTCATCTCCTGAACATATTAAAAATGTCACAACAAAAAAACAAATGAGACCGTTTGAGCACTTGAACGCAAGTTTACAGATTACATTACTACTTTAAAAAAATGATAGTTCTGCTAACAGATCTAGATAATAACATCCACCCAGTGTAACGTTACTACATTAAATACTGTAGTGAAGTTTGTACCATACTCAACCTAACACAAGATGTCGCTATTATTACACTAAAGCAACAGACACAGCAGACTAACATGTTAAAAAAAATCTTTATTTTGTTGTCCAGCATGTAAACACATCCCAAAAAACTTGTTAAGACACTTTTAGTCCTGTTTCACAATAATACTTCAGTGATTAGATAATCCAGATATGTCACAATGTAACACATCTGATATGGGACGATGGCATGCTTTGCTGCAATAAATTTCACATTAAATTATATATGTGTGTGTGTGTGTGTATATATATATATATATATATATATCCCTTGAGCTTTATTCTCAGTTTGTGTGCACTCTGGAACAAAGTCGACATAATAGTGTTCATATTTACAATTCTGAAAAACAGATGTGAATTTATAGAAAATGTAAATAAGGATAACACGGAGCAAGTAAAGGCACAGTAAAATCACACCTCAGTGGCATCATTTCAGCAGCTATAGTTTAATAATGCTGAGTGGCTCCTAATTTTCTGTCAATCATCTCTCAGCCACGGCATTTCAGTACCCGCTGTCCGTCTCCACACAGCCCACACTCACTGCGTTGCTGGGACACTTGCAGGAGCGGCCGGTTGAAGTTGCTAAACAGAGGTGAGTGCAGCCCCCGTTGTTCACAGCACAATAGTTTTGTCCTGGAGGAAGGAGAAAACATGCAAACTATTATTTGTGTAAATCTTATGCAACCATTGTAGAAAACAGCAGGAAAAAGATTCTTCACTGTTTGTGAAACAGATATAAACACACTGCACTTAAATGGAACACTTAGGAACTCCAGATGCTGGGGGCCCCTCTCTCTCGGCTTCACATTACCTGGCTTTACGCATGCAGCCTTATCTAGAAGGGAGGATGAGACCTGGTGCTGCGCAGTAACATCAGTCATCCCATCACTTAATCATCAATACTGGCTGCAGAATTCCTCTTGCTGCTTTCAGGTCAAGAAGTGAACCTGTGATCTTTACGGTTTCCAAACTCAAAGTTCTTCATAGTGGGTACAGAGGTCACGAAACAGGGAGGCTACGTCCTGAAACCTGACTCACAAGTCAATCCCCAAATGTGCATGGGTCAAACTATTTCTAATAATGGCTCTTTAGTGGGGCTGCACATCTGTGCTAGATGCAACATACTGTGTGTATTTTGTAGCTAAAAACGTGAAACCCTTAAAAAGCACACATATTTGTAAAGGTGATATAATATAAGACCCTCATAGAACCCTCTTGCTTTGTTTGATACCTGAAGGACACTGCGCATATGCTGTTGCAATGCCGTATATTTTGGTCCGTTTCTGAGGCTGGAACTCGTCTGTCTCCTTTCCACTGAGGCGGTCCACTGCAACCACGGCGTCTCTGTTGTAAACACAGTCAGCACAAGAGTTGACCAATCTGGGAATGTTAGCATTCTTCATCCTGCGTTTTGTATACAGTCTGTCAAGGATGAGTAAGGTCGTGGGTTGTTTTTTTTTTGCGGTAAATATTTGTTGTAAACTCTTGAAATTTGTAACACCCCGCCCCCACCATCTCCCAGCGTTGTCCATCAAACCTACAGCCCTGGTGAGATCACAGAGAGGGCCTGAGCAGGTCACTACTCACAGTTGCTCACACACGCTATGAAATTGCAAGCAGCTGCCACTTTGTAAGATGCCTCCTCACCCCATGCCTGTGCGCATGTACACACACACACAAGTGGGCAACCCAACCCCCGCTATTCTGCAGCAGCTAACATACCGAACCAGCTGCATGGGAAGAAAGCTTCACAGTCTTCAGAGTGGGAGTATCCAAATATGGAAGGACATCAAGGGCCCACGCTTGAAGTGTGGGGAGCTTTTTGACCTCAGACCCACCCTCTCCTTCCTCTACCTTGACAGATCTGGGTTCTTACTCTGCACAGTGGACCATAGATAAAGGCTGCAATATACTGATATACTATATCCTTGATTATACAATAGCTCTGAGTCTCAATTATAAACATTAAGTTCCAGTGTGTAACTAGATTTTAATTATTTATTTCTAATAACCTTTTATAACATTTCATTCTAGAAATAAAAATGTATCTAGACACAACACATAAAAAAAAAACATGCTGGAATTGAATTATTTAGAATAATAAACAGTATATTTTATTGAATATGTTGTCACTGGATAAAAGGTGGGAGATCTGTTAATACAAGAAATCAAACCTCCGCCAGTCAGTGTAGTACAGGTGCTTCCCAATAGACGTCATTCCAAAAGGGTACAGAATCCCCTCCATAACCTGCCTGCGGTCACCACGGCCAGGATGCATGCACTCCATTTTATGTGTACCTAGATGTGAGAGACTACATTTATTGCTGATCACATGGCAGACGTCGTTTCACATGTGAGTCATCCGCCTGACATCTACAATACCTGCATCTGCCCAGCAAAGCTGAGAGGTCTGAGAGTCGTAAGTCAAACCGTTTGGCAGGCTGAGGTCGTCTTTAACCAGCACCCTTCTGTTGGATCCATCCATGTAAGAGGTCTCAATCTTGGGGCCATCTCGGTTCCAGTCAGCCCAATATAGATTACTGGTATAAGAACAGGTTTGGAGTCAGTACATTGTCAAACTGAAAAAAAAAACAAGCTTTATGGGGAACATTACACACCCATTGGGAGGATCTGTGATTATAGCACGAGGGTTGACAAGACCAGAATCTATAATGACACGGCGCTGAGACCCGTCCAGAGAGGCCACCTCGATTCGATCCTTCACAGAGTCTGTCCAGAACATAGTTCGTCCCAAGTGGTCGATGGCAATACCCTCTGGGCTACCCAAATCTGTCAGGAGGTTACACTTTCCACATCAGTTCCTCTGTTTTATGTAAACACACTTATTTCACAAATGTCTGAAAACGAAAGATAAACATTAGAGGGAAGCATAAAAGAACATAAATGTTAACCTGAACTAATGACTGCAGTGGGGTCTCCTCCCTGGATGTTGGCTTTGCTGATGGAGGGAGATGTGATTTCTGTCCAGTAGACCATCTTGTTGACACAGTCATAGGCCACTCCAATGACTACCTTCTCCTACGGAGGGGTCAGCAAACAGCAATCTTTGAAGTGCACTTATACAAACATGGAGCCGACGTGTTTTTCGACATTAACGTCTAGACAGAAATCCAAACAAAAAAAAGCCATCCACTCAGCGCGGAACTACTCCATGCAGGCTCCGGGCCAGCTGGTTTGTAAATCAGCGTAACAAGAAATGCAGACGGCTATTCCGAAGATGTCTGACTGATGTTAGTAATTACTGTGAATGTCACCATGTGCGTCCAATAAAGTGCAAGCCTTTAGTGCATGAAGCAGAAGAATTTGCAGAGCTGACTCGAGTAATGGACTGACCTCACGTTATCGTCACAGAAGGAAAAATGAAAACATATTTAGGCTGTTCTCGTCATACAATCTAAATCATCACACCTACCAAAAAACCCTCACTTGACTGAGATAAATTTAGAAGTGCCATCTTTTTGTTAAGCTTACTGTTAAATTGTGTTAAAAGGCGTTTAGAGTAAAGCTATGATCTTATAAGCATTTCAGTCATAATGAGAAGAAAATTCAGGAAAATATTCCTTTTCTTCATCTTCTACTGCCTGAAAAATGATATCTACAAAGAACGTGACACCTTTTCTACCAGTTTTGTTTGTTCGTGTTGCTTTTCTCCCACAGACAGTCTAAATAAAATGTATCAAACAAAGAGAAACGTACAGGGAGATGGAGGACAGCCCTGGCATCATCCTTCTTCATATCATAACCTTCTAGCGGGATGTGGTCTATCCTGCCGTTCTGGGAAAACAACAGGTGTGTTCCTGGAGGCAGGGGGTAGACATTGGGTCGAGTGGTGGGTCCGACAGGTGGTGGAAGAACGCCGTGGTTGATACCTGATGGAGAAAATAGTGAAAAATCTTGCAGAGTAGAAAACCAACTTCAGCTTAGAAATGTTTTTCTTTTCTGTCTGTAAAAACTGCTTCATACCTTTTTCAAATTGTAGCTGAGTTGTGTTTGTGTTTGCTCACTGGTCATGTAGAATTTTGAGTACGTGTGATTTACTCACACGTTGGTCTACTGCCGGGCCCAGAGCGGGTCCCAGGGATCTCCTGTCCAATTTGGTCCACACACCAGCAGTAGCCTGAGCTGCCGTGGCACTGCATCGGTTCGTAGGCACCATACTCGTCACACGTAGGGATGTACTGACCGACGGGAGGCCGGGGGCCCCGTGGACCATACTCTGTCACACCCAGGAGACTTTCTCTGTGGATCTCACACTGTGTTTTTGTCCTCTCTGAAGAGAAAATAAAACAAAAAATACATAGCAAGCTAAGCACAACACAAAGTCAATGACCAAACCTCTTCATAAGCTCACGTATATTTATATACGACTTCTGCTTTAAGCTGCACAAAAACTCCCACATTCCTTGTGTGGCATGACAAATTCCTTTTGCTTTCCTGAAGAAAATGAAAAACAGGTCCCAGCTGGCACAAATAAACTTTGGCAATAGGCTCATTTTCATGTAAAATAAACTACGCTGATTAATTAAAAATGATTGATTTTCCTTTTGAGTTTGCAACTACTAAATCGAACAAAAGTATCTGAACCATTTTTTAACCATTTTAGCAGACTGTTACCAGACTATACGGATAATCATTTAGTCGACTGACAACAAAGCACTACTTAATACTCTGGACTTGCTTGTCAGAAAGCAACTTACCTGAAGAGCAGTGGAAACCGTCGCCGTAGTAACCTGACCTGCACGTGCAGGTGAACGATCCCTGTGTGTTATAGCACACAGCATCCTGATGGCACCTGCCTGGCTGGCACTCATCTATGTCTTATAAAAAAGATAAGCAAGAAGAAGCAGTCGCCGTAAGATGGATTATTTTCTGCGCGTCCACATCATGTCCTTTTTTGGTGATGGTCTTTACAACACGATCTGGGTCTGGGTGCCCAAAACCCTATTCACAGTGCAGCAATACCCATCTGCTTTTCATGTTTCGCTGTTCAACCGCTGCAGATGTATTATGTAACCAACTTCACATCCCCCCTGAGCAGATGGTTTGGCAATTTCAAGGCCTTGCACTGAAATCTGGACTACTTTTGTCTGAGTACCATACCTTTCCACTGTCTAGAAATGCATTACTGTCAGACAATTTGTTCTCATTGGACTTTGGACCGTTGCTTTAACCACATTGTCACAGTGAGGCTATTGCAAGGAAAGACTGATTTAAAAACTAACTATACTTTTATAAAACTAAAGTTTTATAATTTTCATTATATCCTTGCTACCTTATGTTTTTTCCTTTTCCTCTGCAGAGATTCTCTGGCAGGATGCTGCAGCACATGAATGCAAAGTTTTTTGGCAGCCAACTCTCAGAGCTCAGATTTCACATTCTCTTAGTGCAACAAGTACAAACCCTGAAGGATAGAATAATTATAAAGTTTTACAATGTTTCATTCATCATAATCAATTCATAATATGAGTAAATAAAACCATAACAATTAAAAATAGCAATTAGAATTGTTCTTAAATAATTGATTCATAAACTCAGATAATAAAGATAATTGCATTGTATTATTGTTATAAATAAATTAAGAATTAAATTTTACAAATTGCTTTTAGAAAATAGAAATTAATAAAAAAGACTGTGTCCATATATTTGACTCCTTCTGCTTCCACATTTACAGACCATTCTCATTTAATTTGAAGACATATAAGCAGTGTGTTACATAAAAACAAAATGAGTTTCAACCCCCGAAGCAGCAGCAGCAGTTCTAATTAGCTGTGTGTTGGCAGCGGTCTGGTCAATCAGGGCTGCTTTGTGAGTTGGATGCCATGTATTTATAATAGCTTTGCAATATGTAACCGTGTTTTAACCATTTACGAGTAACAATGTAAAACCCCAAAACATATTTGGGAAGCAGGCTTCAGGTTTTACACTGTGGTGTGGTGGATTTGTTTCAACGTTCTGTAGCTACAATGTCTGGCAGTAATGTAAAGCAGAAACAATTAGTAATGGAGCAAGATATGTGTCAGGTGAGTGAGTCAGGTGATCGCGAGGAAGAGGTAGGATTCCTCCCGGTGGGAGCCCGCTTTAGCGCTCCGGGCGTTACAACAGTAAACCGCGTGTGTCTTCTAACCCGCTGTAGCTCACTTCGCAGTTGGGTCAATCCCACACGCAACAAGGGCGTTTCGTTCACACACTGTGTCTGTGTCTCTACACGCCTGACAGG
>JAUYWH010000007.1:6104564-6186265 GCA_034779795.1 Ctenopoma multispine | reverse complement strand
CTGTTGCCTTACGTGCTTGCTCAAGTGGGACTGTTGGGTTTTCTACATTACTCTGTATATATTTATATGATGTGTAAAGGTCTTAAACCTTACACTGTAAAGTGCCCTGAGATGACTTATGTTGTAAATTGACGCTATATAAATAAAGTTGAATTGAATTGAAAAACCACTCACATAGTGTTGCAAGCCCATCGTTATTATTAACACTAAAGATATGAGCACTCTATTTTATCTGGATCTGGATTAGATGCCGTAGAATAAGGCCCAATGTTTTGGACATTATTTTACCTACAAACTGATACCAGCTTATTCATTAAGCTGCATATTTAGTGTATATCTAGTGACTTTGTGCAGTACCTTGGCAGATTTTGCCATCTCCTATGAACCCTGGCAGGCAGGAGCACATGTAGGATGACCCCCCAGTGTAGCTGCACAGAGCGCGCTCAGGAATGTCACAGGTATGAGTCCCTTCTTCACAGGCATCCACAGGTCGGTTAAACTCTGAGGAAGACCAGGCAAATGCTGTTTATTGCTGTTTAAGTCTGGTACAGAGAAATGAAATCTAATAGCAATCAATAGTCAATAATAATAATGATTTTTGATAACCTAATTACACTTTCTACTAAATTACTGGTGAAATAATGATGTGACGGCAGCACAGTTAGGTCAAAATAGTATGTGTGTGCTTATGGTTAGTGGGTATACATGTGTTTCATCTTGCTAGTGTCTAGTTTACGTCTAAACCTGTACAT
Source organism: Ctenopoma multispine (assembly GCA_034779795.1). NCBI lineage: Eukaryota > Metazoa > Chordata > Actinopteri > Anabantiformes > Anabantidae > Ctenopoma > Ctenopoma multispine. Next base: position 6,185,513 of record JAUYWH010000007.1, on the reverse strand, counting down.
CCCAACCAGTATGTTGTAACTATATTAAACACCACTTACCAATGCAGGTCTGCCCATCACTGCCGAAGCGATATCCATCTTCACATTCACAGCGGAAAGTCCCGGGGTGGTTGTTGCAGATAGAATGAGAGCCACAGATCTGAGGATCTTCTCTGCACTCATCAACATCTGATAAAGAGAGGAGTGAGTTATCACATGCTGATAACTGCTGCATTAAGTCCAATTTTGAGTTTGGTTTAGTCTGAATTTGTCAGTGTCCTTCATTATCAGATGTCAGGAGATCAGAGGAGAGAGTTTAATTATATTTCTTAATTACAAATGTTCCAAGATAGCATCTGTCTGAAATACTTTAACTGAATGTGCCCCAAAGCTCTTCCTGTCTGGTCTATTTGGCTTTATAGAGCGGAGAAGGAGGATCACACTGGATATGTTAACCTAGTCTGGGAGCATGAGACAGTTTGTTTATCACGAGGGACTCCCTCGTCTAATTGGCAAGATTGCGCATTTCCTCGGGAAGGAAGCTTGCTTAGAAGCAGAAAGCATTAGTTTACAGAGTCAAGAAGCTGTTACACCCTCTTTATCGCCATAAACAATGAAAACAAAAGTCCTTTGTTGGATCTCTTTCATTCCGTCGTTCTTACCGTAACATGTTTGGCCATCACCGTTGAAGCCAGCAGCACACTCACAGGTGAACTGGTTTCCCTGTCCACCTCTGCAAACAGCGTTGGTGTCACAGCCGTGTCGTCCGGTGAAACACGGATTCTCCTCTGGCTGCTTCCCTGAAAACAGAAAGTGTAGCGTGGTGTGATTTAACAAGAAAAGCTCTTCAATACTACCAATAATAAGTAAACCTGTCCTTGGTCAGGATTTATGTTGCGCTCCAGGAAGGAAGCTGCGACCAAAAACAGGAAGACAAAAATGATTTCTGTGAGCTCACCATTGATATCCCCGATTTTGTTGCTCATGGCAAACCGGACGAGTTCATTATTAGCGTCGTACAAAACAAAGACCTGGTCCACGCTGAGCATCTGTGTAGGTTTTACATCTCTTGGAGACTCGTCATGCTGGCAGCTCTGGAAGGTGATGGTCTGACGCCACTGATACGACCTGGTGTAAGTGGAGCCGTCGGGTAAGCTCACCACATAATCCCGAGTGGAGGATGAGGTGATCACTGGAAGGTACGGCAGACAGATAAGAAAAAGTAGAATTTCTTAATCTTGAATTTAGATTTTATTACAGAAAGAAGTGCAATAGAAAAAATTGGCATCTGTCAAAATAAAACTTTTTCTGTGTTCACACTGTGTCTTACAGTTGTTGGTGTACTGGTAGATCTCAGAGTAAGGGTCGACCTGCACAGAGGAGCCCTGAGGCAGCTCAGGGACCCGGCCTTGTAGGGTGGTGCTCACAATCAGGTGGTCATGCTCATCAATGCCTTTGAACTCTTGCCTGATGGTCAACTTCTCATTCCCTGGCAGAAAGGTCACCTCAGCCTGCCGTGTGAACTCCCCCCCTTCAGACAACAGAGAAGTCTGTGAAGGTTAACCCTGAATGAACTTTGGCTCTCCGTCTTCTGTCCAAGCTGAGGTAATGTGAGGGGAATTTAGCTGGACACACTGAGTAAAACCGCAGCTGTATGGCAAACCTTGCTCGCAGAAGATTACAAAGATTTATGATTATTTTCTCAAACATTTGAAATTCACAAGAAGCTGCTGGGAGTCACATTAAGACACATTGCATTTGTAAAAATCTTTCACTTACCAATAATACTGAAGCCATTCTTGAAGCCTGGCTGCTCCAGAGCAAATGCCCATCCAATCACATCACCCAGGGCGGAGAGGGGCTGCAGTGATGGTCCAACAGAGGATGGGATGTCACTGATGGCGACATAGGAGCGGCCATCATTTACCACAACATATGAGTGGAGATCATTGCCTGTGAAATCCACTGGAGAAGGAGAGTTGCCCACATATACTTTTCCATTCACTTTACCATTCATCCTTTGTGGCTTTCCTGCAAAAGAAAAAACAAACAACAACATAAACCAAATCTTTGAAACCTCTGATTTCTGTGTAATGTTTTTTAGCCTAGTTTAGCAAGGAAGGTTAAACTGTTGGCAGCTAAATCTAAATCTTTAAATTAGTAAGTGATGCATGTCCCCCACCTGAGCTAAGCTGTAATTTCACAAAATAGGAAAACTTGTAAATTGGAAAATCTACATTGAAAAGTTAAGTTAAAGTTCAGGTTTCACAGAAAATAAATTGGAACTGTCATCACCACATATTTCATGCAACTAAATCCACAGTATCTCCTATCTCTCTATTTCTTTGAAAGTTAGAATGACAGTGCCCTAAAGTTTCAGCTCTTGTTTCAAAGTATAAACGTACCCTCTGCCACACACTGTATCCCATTCCCATAAAAGCCGGGCCTGCAGTGACAGCAGTATCCATTGAAGTAGTCCTTACAGTCAGCAAACTGGGAGCACTTATTTCTGTTGTTCGCGCACGTCCCGAAGTTGTATGAGAAAACTGAAGACAGGGACAGACACAGTAAGAATACAGCTGGGCCAGCTAATTGATCAAATAACTATAATGTTCAAATATCACATCACATCTCACCATCTACATTTATATCTGGTTGGTCCACCACTAACACTTCTGGGTTGTCAGGCTGGTACTGAACTGGGTGAACTTCGATCTGTCCTGCATTTGGGTCATGATGAGGATACTCAACCTGCTGTCCGTGAGTATACACAGGTCTCCTTGCATCAGTGTACTCCTCATTGCCATCAGGAGCCTCCTGGGACGTAGCCTCTGTAGGCAGGTCAGTGACCTCACCTGGTGCCACGTTGGAGAAATAGGGATTTGTTCCAATCTCATATACCCATACACCCTGCAGGCCAGAGTTAGTCTCCCTGTATGGGTGAAAGAGTTAAGTTTGTGGGCTGAAAACACTTTTACAGTCATTAGTATTATTATTAACATTATCCAGCATTTAACACTGACCATGAAATGGCATTCCTGTTGTGACAGGAATTGGTTGACTTACTCTGCTAAAGCCCTGACAGATGCCTCGTCATCAGTTGTGGTGCGGTAGTATGGTCCATTTGTGGAAAACATTTGGAAATGCCGAACCAAACCCTTACTGAATCCAGCGTGAATGATGACACTACTGTCATCTACAGGTGTGGATGTGAACCGTACTCCATCCCGCGGGTACAGGACAATAGCAAACGAGGAAGTCTCCTGGGATGCAATAACCAGCTGGAAGGTGTTTCTCTGTGTAATAAAACATTAACAAGGATTTAAAGAATCTGTTTCACCCCAGATTACGTTAATAACCACGCCATGCTCACCTTCTGGACCACACTGTCTCCTCTGCTTTGAGGTTCATGGGTTGTGACGTCAGCCCAGGTTATCACCACAGCGTGAGTGGGACTGACTTCATCGTCCTCAGGGAAGGCTCTGTTGATGTGCTCGGCCGCCCGGCGCAGAACATCAGGGCTGGAGTCTTGACGGAAGAATACCTTCCCCACCCCATCACTTGTGTCCAGGTCTCCTTGCAGCGCTGCAATCATGCCAAAGTTTGGGGGCATTTTGCCAAGATATGTCGACTCGCTTGTTGGCTCTGTTGTGGCAATAAAACCATTGGTGTTGACCTGGAATTAAAAGTCGAAGTTAGAAATAGGGATAAAAAGACAGTGATTTTTGTAACAGTGTATGACTTTCTTTATGACACTTAAACTGTTTCACAGTAGAAAACAGTCCGGTCTGACCCACTTTGATCTTCATTCTGCACTCATTAGTCTAATGCTCTGAGTCAGTCATCATGTGCTCCAAGATGAACGAACACGATGTGATTTAACACAGAATGTTACACGCGTAAGATTTAATGTAAAAACACGCAAAGCTGGTAAAATAAAGAAAAACCTGCACTATGTCAAAAACACATACACATAAACTGCTCATGGGGCTCCTCCACTTCCTGACCAGGGAAAAACATGAGCACTATTCCTGGCCCGGGCCACACTGTTTCCTGTGCTTGCCCCTGAGAGCCCAAAGACTGTCCACTAATCTTCATTACAGGAACTTCCTGCCAAAATGTTAGACAGAACTGGAGAAATGATCGGTGATGCTGATTTCACAGACGTAGTGCAGAGAGAGCTTTGAGGTTAGTGAACACCTCAACATGCTAGTGCTCAATGGAATATGAATCACGCTCAGGAGGAGACAATAAAACCTCCTAATGGTAAGAGAAAATGTTTTTTGTTTTTTTTCTGTCTGGTGTGAAAAACATTACTGTTCTCCCACAGGGCACAGACAGCTCAGGGAAGATTGCCTTGTAAATAAAAAACAAAAATCTTTAGGCTATCATGACTGCAGTGGAGAAATATGTTAGTGGTGGGCGCTGAAGAGATAACTTGGAAATACTGAGTAGTGGGAAACCACCCTGCACAAAATACTGTAGCATGGAACTGAATATTTATTGCAAATGTCAGGCTCATGTGTTAATTACAACTTTTTGCTCCTCCTCACACTTTGTCTAACAGCTCAACTCGTACAGTTGTACAAATGACATCTCAAAACTCCCTGATATCAATCAACTTGATTTAATTACAGACTACAGTACTTTGTTATGTAATAAAACATGGACACATTTGGCAAATATCGTGTGACTGCGTGTAAAGTGAAATAACTTTTGTATATAATTGTCTCCTGATTGCATATTATCCACATGCAGGTCAATTAAAACAGAGATGCAGCACTTTTATTTGAAGAGAAGAATCACAGGGAATAAAGGGTCTGTTTGTCTGCCCAACACAATGGTGCAGCTTTCAGCTAAATTGCTTTTCATTCAAGTCATTTAAATGCTCTAGATTAAAACTGAAAACAGAAAATTAAAAAAAATCCTATATTTTAGAGTAACCTCTAAATTGAATGTTCATGTTTTGTACATATATTATTCAGTGATGTAGAGTTTTAATGTTACATTCACTGTTCTGTGAGATGGATTCATCAACTAATGTTTTATGCTGCAAAGTACTTTGGTCTCACCAGTAAAAGAAGGACACACACATACATTCTTTAACATAGAGCAGCCACTGTGATAAGAAAATCAATATCTACAAATACCACAGAACAACAGAAAACGTCCCCGCCCCATATATATTTTGCAATTTCCAGACTTTTGTTTGAAGTTGTAACTCCAGTGCTCAGCGTTTCCACAGTGTGCGCAATTGCGCAAGATTGACTGACAGCCCAACAACACAAAATCTCACTGGTTTGTGACAAAATTTACTGTGATTGTGTACCAAGGTGTGGGTTAACTTACAAAGATGCTGTCGAAAGTGCCATCATAAAAATACACGGGACGGTCCAGTTCAACTCGCTGCGTCTGGTCCTGCCCCGGCTCCAGTATCTGGTCTCTCGCGCTTGGACCAAACGGAAAAAGCTCATTCCGGGTTATGCTCCGCACCGAGGCCACAAATCCAAAAAAACACGCACAGACGAGCCATCCTCGCTCCTGCCAGCCCATTGTTCGTGTATCAGAGTCGGTTGAGCGGTCCCCCGTTTTGTCCAAGCCAGGTTAGAGGAGTGTCGCACAGGCTCAGATGAAGAAAGTTCACTCAGAGTTTGAGCCGAGAGAGGTGGAGCCGAGCAACACTGGAAAGAGAGATGAGAGGTAGCCTCCACTTTTTCTTTTCAAGGTCCTGATTGTAGGCTGGCGTGCCCTGGGTCAGTTTGGCACGTTTAACTTGACGTCTGCAGTGATGCTTTAACAAATGTTTTTTTTTTTTTAAACAATTACAGGAGTTGTAATTTGCTGAAAGGAAAGCAGCAGACACTGAGGAGCAGAGAGGACAGTTTATTTAAAATCTTAAAACTCTGCCTTGATGTTGCCAACACAATGGAAAGCAGCCATATGATTTGATGACTGATGAAGTATAATAATACAGGGGCCACAGTGAGGGAGCTGTAAGGGTCTTCAGAGGGACAATGCTGGAACTGTATTGCTAAGTTTGGCTACAAGCCAAGGGGCCATCAGAGCAGACATTATGTAAAGGACAATATGACAGAGCACTGTACCATACACTAATCATTTGAGGCATGCCGCTGCAGCTATCAGACTCCTCTCCAGCTGGCATAATGAGGGCCATGCATCATCAGTGTTTTTATTAGCATGCGTATTCATGTTCTCTATGATCCATAATCATTTTTGTGACTACTGACATTTTGTTTAAAGTTTTTCTTATCTGCCAACGTTATAGTCTGTGACAGTGTATTTTATGTTTCTTCCACACAGTGTCACCATCAGACCAGAATGACACAGGAGATACAGTATTAAAACAGGAGAAACCACTTTGCTTAGGCTAAAGTTGTGTTTTCACACACAGTCTATAACTATTTCCAGCTCCACTGTTAAATTCATTGTCTTTGAGTATTTAACTCTAGAATCAGGATAAATATACTTGTACAGCTCAACTTGTAGATAAACAAAATTGAGTATTTTCTCCAGTGACTATGTTGTGTCATAAATACTGCAGCAGAGTAGGGTGAAGACACTTGCTGCTGTATGGTCAATTTTTGCTGTTGGCTTGCTGAGTTAGATATTAATGACATGACATATATCGGTTGACTCCTCATTAACGTATGAGCACAGTTCGTGTCCAGTGGGCTTCAGCTGTGGTAATGATGTGAGCTGCATCACATTATCGTATCATCATGAATATGAGCATTTCTATATATTGTAAAGAATGGTGTTTAACAATGGTAGGATTTAGCTGCTCATAATTTTAATGTTTTCACAATATACCACTTATAGAGACATAGCGTGATTAGCCTCTCTTTTCTGTGGGCACAGGAAACCATGGTGCACATCCATCAGCCCAACTTTTACACATGGCGCTCTTGCTCCCCCTGGTGCTGGTGCAGTAGGAAGATTTATAGTCAGTTAATTATATCTCAACTTGTCTCTATTTATACACAGTATCGAGGTCAACAATGAGTATTAAACTACCACTTGGGGGGAAGTGTATGATTTTTGAATTAGACACAGTGGCAAACAGAAGATCAAACGTGAGGTATAATTATAAAATGTCTTTAATACGCCCAGTGCATTTGGAAGCTTTGGTGAGTTAAAATCATTTCAGTTTTGTGGTTTGAACAGAGGAAATTGGTACACACTCAGAGTATTTAATCATGTCAGCCATGTTGTATTAATATATATAACATGGCTGACACAACTTTTTTCTTTTTGTATGAAGTCATCTTGATCTTTTTTGGTTCACTAAGCAAAGAAAGCACTCCATTTTATCTTTCTTGAAAGAAGCCATCAGCTAAAATACCTAAGAAAAGCATTTGCTGTTAGATAATAGTAATTTGCCAAGAGGTGTATGCAGGCTGACTTATTTGTCACAGTGAAATAGAGAGATACAGTATATTCATATATGCTAGCATGTCCTACCTGTCATTTTGTAGTTATAATTATTCATGTTCAATTTTAATTAATTACGTGAGTGCAGTGAGCAAAGAGTGAAACGCCTCTAAAGGAGGTGGTACTTTTTTGCTCTCAGCCCATCAATGTATCACTGTGCTAAGACTGCGGTGTGACGTGGAGGCGGAGGTCAGGCAGAGTCCATGGTCATCCCAGCATCAGCAGCTTCCACTCTGTCGTGAGCTCTGTTTTCTTGGTACCTGAGGAGTTACTAGTGATTCATTTTGTAAAGCAATGACAGAAATGCACTAATGTAACACCATGCTGTTACTTAATATACTGACACAGTTTGATCACCAGTGTACAGATGAAATAGTTATTGAAACATTTCAGTTTATCTAAATTAAAATGCACTAGATTGTCTCATTTGTTCATTTTCTGTTTCCCTTGATGATTTCACTGTACTAAATGCATGAAAGGAGAGAAACAATCTTCTAAGAAACTGTGAAGTCACACCCGGGTAACCAAGAACCAAACTTGCTTACTCTTCAAATTTGGTTGCACAACTGTCAGAGACTAATTTGCATGTGTTGACAGTTATCACAGATCCCAGAAACACATTTCTGGCAGATGTGATAGTAGCTGGCGAATTCGTCAGACATACAGTAGATTGTCACTTCTTAGTGTGCTGCCTGCCTAAAGAATTACTTACTAATATGCTAGAATAAAGAAATGGTAAAAAGCTTCATGTGTTTGACAGTAATAACTGATTTGTACTAACTGCGCTTAATGTAGGGTTGTATTCATTCATTGAAGTTCCTCCTAAAAAGACACTTAAAAAGTAAACACATCTGCTTATAGGACAATGAACACGCAGGCTTAATGTATTGAAAAGTAAGTATAAGCACTGAAAATCACAGTTTGATGATAGAACCACAATGCAAGTTCAAGGTTGCAATATATTTAACAAGAGATTTAACCACAGACAAACTTTATAGCGAGAGTAATGACGCATTGCTAAATATCATGATCATTTTATGTTTGTGGAGATGATTCTAACTGACTTTCATTAAAGAAATATGTTGAAGATAATTTAGTAACTTAAACATCTGCTAATGAAACATTATGTAAGGTTTAGTTAATTGACAGATTAATTATAGATCTTCATACTGTATTCAACACAGTTTTTCCCAATTGAATCCGCAGCGGTGTAATACAAATTTAAAAATGTGTTATTAATTACCAATTAGTCACTATTTCTTGCATCATACTGAGAAATTATTAGATTTTTCTTATTACGTGATGATGGAACATAACTTGTTGGCTATTAGCCATGACGGAAAAGTTCACATACAGTTTGTGTTTGCAATTATTGTGTGTTTTAACCTTATTATCTTGAGCTTGTTTAATCAGTCAAATGCCACAGAGCCAGAGACAGTTACTGAGTAACTGTAAAGTAATGTTCTGTATGTTGTAGTCATTATCTCTGGTGACAGTGGATGTTTTGAACCTCTCAGCAGGTATCTTATCTAATGCTAAGAAGCATGAACTGTGTGTCTTTGTGCAACCCCACTGTCTTACATACAACTTGCCCTAAGTGAATCTTTTTTGTTTGTTAAAGTCAGCAATAAAATAATTAATATTATAATAAATCCCTACCAAAAATATATATTTTAAACACTTCATATGGCTGAAATAGTCTTTTAGGACCAGGTGCTAAGATATTGCTATTGAGCTATTCCCAATCACAATTATTAGAAATAAAAATACAGTATATATCATTATTTTATTCCCAGACAACCTGTAGAAAACATGACACAAAAAAGACACAACACTTTAGACACATTTTAGATCTATTAGATGCATTGCAAATCTATGCAGAGGTTTTGGATGAAATAGCTCTCACTATCTACCACCACTCTTATTCGTTATTGTTGCTTATTTTTTTCCATCTACTTGTCTCTAACACACTTTGTCTTTCTCTCTCTCTCAGTTTAAAGAAGGTGTGATAGACATTTGTTTAGAGATGCTGGACAAGACTGTTGATGCCCTGAAAAACACTGAGAACAGATTTGACCCTGTCTGTGTTAGCAGGTACAATAACAGCAATGGTGACATTTTAATTCATCTTAATGTCCAGGTGAACAGTAATGATGATAACAGTGTGTTATTCGGAAACTGGAGTGGGTCATAGCCTGATGGAAATAATCCAACCACCTGGAACAGCTGCATGCCCATCCTGTGGCAGTGGAGCAAGGATGGGGCCGTTAAATATGGCCAGTGTTGGGTTTTTGCCAGCGTGACCTGTACAGGTGAAGGACTTACAGATTTTGTTGCTGTGTGTTCTGTGCCAACATCGACATTTCTTGGCAAATGTTTTTGCTAAAACAGAGTCAGTATAATGTGTCAGTGGAAATGTTATTGCTATTGGTAAGGTTTGATTATGCTTTTTTAATGATACACAAGACGGCTCAAGACAAACAGAACGTATTTAGGTGTTTGTATGTAGAGAAAGGGTGCTGTATATTTGAGTGTCGTGTCTTTATATGCAAACAGTAAGAAGTCATGGTAATGCATCCAAGAGGGGAGTCTGTCTAAAACCTGTTATTTTTTACTGTGCTGCGATGTTTGGGAATACCAACACGACTCATCACCAACTTCAGGTCTGCCTATGATGTTGATGGAAACACACACTGTGGGGAAACAGCTCTCCGCTCTGTTTCTGTTTAGGAACTTCCACTGTTGGGTGGAGTCTTGGGTGAGGAGAGATGATCTTCCCAGGGGAAATGACGGTTGGCAGGTTTTGGACCCCACCCCTCAGAAACATACTAATGGTACAATGCTAAACTATGTTCTTCACATTTCTTTCTTGTATTTAGCACATGGGTTGATACCTGAAAATACCTGTCACTACTCATAACAATTAAGAAGCTATTCTGTTTAACCAACAGGAAGAGCTATTTCTCTACTCTCTATATATTTTTTCTCTATATATCTAAGTTGTAAAAACATTTGTGTCCAAATGATGATGATGCTCAGAATCATTTTTATTACAGATGCGAGTGGAGCACTGTGAGTACTGTGGGGATGGTGTTTATGGCAACTACAGAGAAGATGTGACACAGGACTAAATATCCTGAAGGTAAGTTGGAAAGAAGAAAACAGAGTTTAAAAGCATAATTAAAAAATAAAATCAACAATGAATTGCATCTGGTTCTTCATTATAAAAAAATATGGGGACTGCAGTTTATCTAGACATAGCACCACACACTACGTCCACCACAGCCTCTCAACAAAGTTCTCTGTCCCTGGCTCTGAGAACGCTCAGACTGTACATTTCTATCTTGCACCCCTGCAGCATCTGCTCCAGATTGTCTCAGACATTTGAAATGTGTCAGAAATCTTTAGTCCATGTACAGGAGCCACTCTGCACAAGCTAATGTGAAATGGTCATAGACCAACATTTTCTCCACAGCTTCCAAGGAGGAGAGAGAGGTGTACAAAAGAACCTGACCACAGGTCCCACTGTGGACCAGCAACACAACCAGGACAACTGTAGCTGACAATTTACCATGACAAGCCTGCATTTACTATTGTTGTATGAACTGCTCTGAATGAGTGGAATGAGTGCGTTGTAGAATAATTTACTCTGTATGAAATTTGACCACTTGGTTTATAGCGGTGGTGAGTATAGGGGTTCATTCTTATTCTTATCCGTGAATCCATTTTGTTCACAGGTGAAGAGTGTAGAGGGCAGAAACACCCATGTTCAGTTAAAAATGTGTGCCACGGCTATAACTTACAGTGGTGTCTCTGTAGCGTCTCTGTACCAGCGTATGAAAGTTAGTTAGACCAACTCTGCCTGAGACTCGGCCTAAGTGAACTCTTTCTCGTGCAGCAGTATAAAATGTCAGTGCTACTGGACCCTACTCACATTATTTAATAATCAAATGTCTTTTACTGTTGTGCGGCTGTGCTTGTTTAAACGCTAAAAAATAAAGTATTTAAATGTGTTTGTTTAGCTCACCGGTTTTCCTAGAGGTTCAACAGGAGAAGCAACCCCTTCTAACCATGCCTCACATCCCACTGAGCATGCCTGAAATCCATGTCCGGGTGCGCACACATTAATACATTGATCATGAATACATGTTATAGTTAGGTTTTACATAAACCTAAACGTGTTTAAGAAGAACTAAACGTAAGCATTCCTAACTCTGTTTCTTTTTTTTTCAGGGGTGTTTTTGATCCAGGCCAGAACGTATCTGGCCAGTACTCCTTCTTGCTGACAAGGCCTGGAATGAGGAAGCTCCTGGTTGACTCTGACTCTGCTAAGCTGAACAATAAAAAAGGAGAAACCACCGTGGTTGTGCGCAAACCCGTCTCTGTAACTCCCACAGTTGGTTAAGCAGCTTAAATGTGGGACTCTCTGTATCGGGATAAAGATATAAACTCATTGAAAAACCAATTAAATCTAGAAAAACTATTAAAATACATTGAGAAGCTGGAAGGCACCATCTCAGATTAGACAGGGGTGGGAGAAGACAAAGTGAATTAGTATCTTCCAGCTTCTGATCCAGATAATCAACCGTGGGAACAAACTAGATACAAATGGTACTTTGAAAGCAGGAACATCTCTCAATATATAATGCAGATTAGTTTTTCATTGACTTAGTGATAAACTGCATTTCAATTAATAATAATAATCCAAATGAACTAACACTTAAAAATAAGTAATGATGAGGGTACAAGAGAATCTTGAAGTGGCTCAGGGGAGTTTGTTTTCTCCGAACGCTTTGCCTTTGAACCAGCTGATTGTGGTTTTTGACGCCTCTGTGGGATTAAACTGTAGCCTGACAATCACGCTGCAGTGCCATTTTGTCACCGCTCCATTATGACTCTTCTTGATTCACATAGAAAAACAGAAACGTTGGCGACTTAGAGAGCTGCAGCTTGAATTGAATTGAATTCACTCAAATTACTAAAAACTAACTGTATTTAAATTAAGTTTGGCAGCCAAGTGGAGAGTACTGTAGCTGTAGCTGTTAGTGTGGTGTCTCAGTAGCAAAGTCCCTGTGAAAGAAAAAAAATAGATGTTCAAAGGTGAACTAGAGTGACCCCCGTCTTTGGGCTTCCTCATATTCACATGCTCCAGCCCTGTGCAACAAAAACAACACGGCCATAACCAACTTCACCGAGGTTTGTGTGCATTTCTGTATCAGCTATACTCTTGGGTGGAATTACAGGGGAACTCCCGTGATGTTACACATGAACATCAGTGTTACCGATAATAAGTCTGTGAAAACAACAGCATAATGTCTTCTGTGGCCCTGCAGCAACTTTTTCAATTTGGAGAAAACAACCCTGAAATGTCATCTGGGTCATCTCGGCCATGTGCCTTCAAATTTGTAATGGATAGCCTGCATTACAAGTTAATCGATGTGCGTGTTTCCCGGCAGAAAGGTTCTAATGAAAGATTTATTTATATAATATATTAACTCAGGATATGTTTTCCTCTGCTGCTTAAATGTCACCTTTTAGTGTCTCTTGCCAAGACTGGATTACCCATTATGCAAAGTGGACATCTCTTTGTGGTACTTGATTAATATAAACAGAAACAGAAGCAGAAAGAGTCCAAAGGTGGCTCCTGCACACCTAATCACTTCAGGTTTTACAGTATGCTGCTGCTGCTGCTGCGTTGTAGAATTAATATATTGTATTAAATTTTACTGGTCTAGAATGACGACGATGATGATGAATATGTGATATGCACTAAAATAAAATGAAAGCACATCTAACAGCTGTGAACTGCTCTCTTGGGACCGCTGCTGTGGTGGGAAGTGCCATCGCGGGGTTAAAGGTGCGTCAGCGTGCGTCAGCTGATGCGTAGCGTCACGTGATGAGTGTGGGTTTTGGTGGGGGGGGGGGCGTCGGAGGCTGGTCCCCGCACACACACGGCTCCTATGTGCGGCTCTGTGCGGCTTCCTGCAGCTGCTGGTCCTGACAGACGACTCGTCCTCCCCGCTGATCATGTGTCTCGCTCTCCGGCTGTCTCTGGCTCCGCAGCAGGAAGTTCACCATCCTTCCTTCGCTCACTCCTCTTGACAGCCCTGTCCGCAGCCGCATTCGCTCTCTGCGGCCAATCGCTTCTACTCTCCCGGAGCCTGAGTGGCGAGAGGCTGGCTCTGCTTAGCCAGAGTCCGGCGGCGAACACCGGCAGAGGCTCCTCCGCTCCCGCGCCGTCTTCCTCCCGGGCCTGGAAGAGCACGGAGGCCCCGGCGGAGGAGAAGGAGAACATGTCTCTGCCTACCCTGAGCCCGGCCGTGCCGCCCTACGTCACTTTGGGCCTGACGGTGGTCTACACCGTCTTCTACTCGCTGCTCTTCATCTTCATCTACGTCCAGCTCTGGCTGGTCCTACGGTACCGACACAAACGCTTCAGCTACCAGACTGTGTTTCTGTTCCTGTGCCTGCTGTGGTCGGCCCTGCGCACCGTGCTCTTCTCCTTCTACTTCAAAAACTTTGTCACCGCCAACACTCTGGGACCCTTTCCCTTTTGGCTGCTCTACTGCCTCCCTGTCTGCCTCCAGTTCTTCACACTCAGTCTCATGAACCTTTACTTTGCACAGGTGAGTTAGCGGGTATCGATGCTGTTTCTTATCTTATCTTACAGCTGATTGTGGGAAAAACCTTTGTGATGACTGAGCCCAGAGAGATCTGTCATTATTCCTGATCCTATCATTACCCACTCTTTGCCTATTGTTTCACCATCATTGATCATCTGGATGTTTGATCATTGTTGAACTGAAAGCTAATTATGGTCCATTTGGAAAATCACAGACACACAATTGCATTAAATAGTTTCCAGGGCCACCTGCTGCAATGACTACACTTGCTGTAACACTAATAATCACTGATATTAAAGTTATTTGAGAGCAGGGCTTCCTTGGACTGTAGGGAAAATATAACCTCTCAGCATCACTGTAATAGACTCCACAAAGTGTGATACAGTGAATCATCCCTTCATCAGTTTATACAACCCAAATATCAAATAACAGCTCCTCTGACCTGTTCTTAAAGTTTATTTATAGCATAATCCTCTTGTGCTGATTTGAGTCACAGTTGACAGCGAGGCCCCGTGCTGTGCCACACTTGTAACTGAAGTTCAAACCCTGCCAGTTCTCTACTGTGAGGTTCCCCTTTCAAGCTGATGTTTTTTTTTTTCGCTTGGTAGAGCGAGAAAGCAGAAGTGAAAACAGTTTGTTGAAACAGCGTGATGCATTTGCATGATGCACTTTTTTTTTTTGCGTTCTCTCCTCACAGGTTGTTTTTAAGGCAAAGTCGAAATACGCGCCAGAGCTTCTGAGATACAGGTAAGACAAAGCATGCGAACGTTTTCTAAAGTTACTTCAATCTATGGCAGTTTTCTGATGTTTCCCTGTCTTCGTTTGTGTCCTCCACAGGCTGCCGCTGTACCTGCTCTTCTTGTTCATCAGCCTGGTGTTTTTAGTTGTGAATTTAGTATGTGCCCTGCTGGTGAGGATGTCCTCCGCAGAAGCTCACACCGTTGTGCTGGTGAGGGTTGCGATCAACGACACACTTTTTGTCCTGTGCGCCGTCTCGCTCTCTCTGTGTCTTTACAAGATTGCCAAGATGTCACTGGCCAACATTTACCTGGAGTCAAAGGTGAGAAAATCTGTTCTCTAGCACTGAAACCACCAGAATGTTAATGTGCGTAACTGGCGTCTTAATGTATTGTGTGCTGCATATAGCATCCTTGTGTGAAGATGGATTGCTGCACATAATTTATCCATAGCGATTGTTCCCTAGAAACACTGTGTTGTTTTTGTACATGACTGGGAGTACACAAGCTCAGTGTACGGCACAGAGCGTTGTTTGCTTCACGCTCAAAAACATTACATACTCCTGCATGGAGTCAAACCTGAAATTCAAGATTCGTTTCATCAAAGAGCGTCTTTGTTCTTCATTTAAGGATAGTGTGATTGTTTTAATCCGTCTGTGTTCTCATAAAGGTGGATAAATGTTTGATACGTCGTTTCTTAATGCAACTGCTGTACAGGGGACGTCAGTGTGCCAGGTGACAGTCATAGGAGCCATCGTCATCCTCCTGTACTTATCCAGGGCCTGCTATAATCTGGTTGTCCTCGCGCTCTCAAACACCAGCATTAACGCCTTTGACTATGACTGGTACAACGTTTCAGACCAGGTAAACCAACAGAGGTCAAAATGTCTTCAAGGAATAGTTTGACAATTTGGGAATCTGCTCTGCTGCTTTGTCAGATGATTCGAGTCTGTTCAATGAATAACTTGAGCACCCGCCTTAGACGTGCATAAAGACTGGAAATGTGCAAGGGAATAGCCAGTGTCACTTCAAAGGGAGCAAAACCCACCTACCAGCACATCTGGAGCTGTTGTGGCTTAACATTTGTATGTGCCAGATTATTTCTTGGCCAGATCCATTGATTTCCTCGTTGTCGCCATAAACGTGCCCGGCAGCTGCCAGAGACTCAGTGGAATTATTATTATTATCTTCTCATCTTTATGCAAGAAACGGAATACGAGTATTTCCCAAAATGTCCAACTGTGCCTTTAAGTATGTTGATAATTAATATGAAAACAATCAATAGCAGACTGTTTTAATACTGTACTTATACTGTATGTGTGTTTTTCTTTCAGGCAGATTTACAGTCGACTCTGGGCGACGCCGGCTACATCGTCTTCGGGGTGATCTTGTTTATATGGGAGCTGCTCCCCACTTCTCTTGTAGTTTTCTTCTTCAGAGTTCGGCAGCCAAATCTAGACAGGGTGAGCCGGCAGTCAGCACGAGCCAGAGATTCCAAACACTGCCCTAAACTGTGAATGTTTTGTGCAGTCGTGGTGCTAAATTACCTTTATTGTCCACTGTATCTTATGTTTGTTGTTTTCGTCTTATCCTTCAGAGCGGCTCAGGGCTTCCGGGACATGTCTTCTCCTCAAGGGGTTATTTTTTTGATAACCCACGGCGTTATGACAGCGATGACGATCTAGCATGGAGCGTTATGCCCCAGAACATCCAAGCCAGGTAAAAGCACAAAATCAAATACTTGAAGTAGGAGTGTGACAAAAGGCAAAAGGGAATGCGATCAGAAGTTGTAGTCTTTTATTTTTATTTTGGTTGACCCTCCAGTTTGGCTGCTGACAGTTACGAGTGGGGGAGCCAAAGCAGCGGCATCGGCGCCTACATTGGAGGGGACGACAGTTACCACCTCCCTTCTCCTCCAGAGGAGCTCAGCCATTACTAACCAGAGCTCAGAGGGTCTCCCTCTGACCTGTGGCTTCCCTTTTTTCATTTTGTATATTTTTGCACAGTTTCTCTCTCTTTATGACCGAGGCACATGGAGCTGACTCTATACATTCATTTTTCTATTTTGTCTAGAGAGGTAGAACTTTTTGCCAGTATATAAAGGTCCACTGACAGGACATCAATTTGCACACTTATTGTACAAAGTATGATCTAATTTCAACTGCTCTAAAACATTTTTTCCTTGTATAGTTTATACTGTTTAATATATTTCCAGACATTTTTAATATGCACTGTATTACTATTTTATGTACTACCTATGGAAACATTCTTTTTCATACAGATTTGTTTATGTAGAGGAGATATGCATTTAATTCATATTAAAAAATGGACAAATACTGTAGGAAAAAAGCTGCTTTTTTTAATATAGTACCAATACTTTAATAATTGACAAGTAACAAACATTTTTAAGTGATCTTTTAATGCATATATTCTGAATTGTTCTACTACATCAACATGTTGTGATGATGCCTGGCCTATTTATAGAGTGGGAGAGAAATGCAGCAATTATTATATAATGATATTACTAATTATTAATATATTATATATATATATAATATTTACACTTTATACCTATTTCTTGTTACACATTTATAGATTCAAGTTTCAAATAACTTGTTGATCCCAGAAGGAAATTGATTTGCCTTGTTGCAGCTTTACAAAAATCACTTTTTTTTTTATATAGATTTTTTTTCTGTCATACTTTTTTTTTTTGCTAATCATATTTTTTCACATAATTGTTTTATCACAGACTTAAGGGAATCCCTCCTCCTCCTGTTTCCTGATGCACACCACAGTGAGCTCTGAAAATACCTGTAAAAGCTTAAAGAATTATTTATAAGGAAAAAAAGAAAAAGACCAACACAGGCCAAAATGTTTTACACTTCTCCCCATTTTATTGTTGATGATGATGATGAGTTGTTTTCAAAGATGGGTGCACTCCGAAAGCACTAAACACATAATGTACCATGGAAATGTACAGAATCCTTAGATTTACTAAGATTTAGCATCGTCCCTGTGAGGCTCCAGTCTGGAGATTATCTTGGACAAGGTCTCTATTGGTTTTTATTCAGTCAATCGTTTAATTAGAGCCCTGATTCATTTTGGTCATCTATTGCAGAAAATGTAAATATAAAACCATTAATAAATTAAATCAAAGACCGAAAACAAATATGCAACACTGGCACACGATGCAGAACACTGATTTTCTCTAGAAAAATCAACGGATACAATAATTCACGGGTTAAGTGCCAGTTACCATTTTATTCATATGTTTTAATATAGTTTAAAGTTCGTGTACAGTATTTAAAATAACTAAATTATCTAACTTTGGGTTCTGTAAAAAAACACAGATGTTTATTCTTTAACAAAAACGTTTTATCTCTATATAATGGTATATGTCCAGAAATAAAAAATGACCAATAGTAGGTGCACTACCCTGTGTTTCCTGTAGAGGGCAGCATGGACTGTATAGTGTGAACAGAACAGGCAAGGCAGCAGCCCTGTGTACTTGAACCACAAACCACTGAAATATCTATGTGAGATGTGAGGGGGAACAGCAAGACCACCAGTGACACTGATGGCATCTACTCTGCGGCAAATGAATGAACTCAAACTAAGACCAATGAAGTTCTGTCAGAAAAAGGGTATTTTTAATTCAGATCATTCCTCATATTATTGCAAACTCAAGCACATTTTGCCATACAGTAGCTTATAACAGCTGATTCAATGTGAAAAGCATAACACATTAAGCATAACCAGAGCAATGTACCTTTAAGGATTTAACAGCGAAAACCAACATGTAAAAGATTTAGATTCTCACTGAGCTTAATTCCTGTTTGACGTGATTTTCTGAAAATGTCAGCTGTAGCATTGAGTGTTCACCACCTGAGAGGTGAAATGGAAAAAAAAATAATAACACACAATCCCTTTCAGTACAATGTCATGACATTCAAGGTCTGCTGGGCTGCCCAGGTTTGCTGAAAATGAACAAAAATCATTGTCTTTTTTTTTGCTCCATACAAATCTTGGATTTGTATGAATCTTCCACTCACTCAAGCAAAAGTCTGCTTCTTTTTCACCTTGTAAAACACACACATGCTCTCTATAGGCCACTTTCTTAGTACAGAGCACTTAATGGCTGTTTGTGAGGGATGCACTCTTCCCACTAGCTGGAATCTGTTGCTTTGCCAAGTTCAACCTTTACTCCTTTTTCTCCTGCACCTGCAGACAGAAAAAACAAACAACCAACGTGAGATAAAACAACCTGCAACGACGGAAACTTGATTGTGCATGTTTGGATATCAAATCCTACCTGTTAAGTACTTTTCTTTAGCTCTGGCTCGCTCGTCTGCGTCAAAATACCACACCGTGATGGCATACCTGCCGAGACAAAAAGAGAGCGAGTTGAGTCGCAGGCAAGGCAGAGCGGATCATCTGACTGTGTGCAGACGACACACTTCGACGCTGACCTGGTGGCGAAGGCGGGCTGAACCTCGTGCGGGTTTCGTCTGTCTGACCAGAACAGGAGGAGACGGTCAAATTTTGGCTCAATGTCGGCAAACTGAGCCTTTCCTTCTGGGAAGATTCGAAGGAGGCCACCGTGTTCCTGGAAGGGCAGAACAAGAAGAAACAACCCTGTTATGTATACAAATGAGGACAAAAGTGCAGGAAGGTAAAGAGAGACGAGAGTCAGCAAACGCTTGTGAGGCTTCTGCACTGATCACGTTTCTGGATGTGACTGCCATATCAAAAGGTAAATATTCAGGGATAGGAGGTAATGAACCCCCCCCCCCCCCTAAAAAAAAACCCCACAATCTATTACTCATATAAAAGACACTCAAATGCAACCAATAGGTGAGGTTTGTTAAAACATAGGACGACAATGTTAAAGGAAAAGGGTTGTCCAGCTCCGCAGGGTAGGAGGAAAGCTCAGGATAGGAAGCAGCAGTGGGGGACTGCTTTCCTGTGGAGGGATAGGAAGAATAACCCACAGGAAAACTGCTCTGGCTGGATAAAGGACCTGGAGAGTGAAAGAGCAGATTGCTGCGAGCGTGCCTCTTAAACTCTCACACAGCTGATATGATAGGCCCCTCTCTTCACACGCAAACTCTCCGAGCAAAAAAGGTTCCCACCCTTTGTCGGAGCAGCTATGCTATTCCCATCTACACTATTTTGATTTAAGGGGAATGCCGGTGGTGTGACTAAAGTACATAAAGCACAATAGGGTCAGAAATGACAGGAGACCACAGATTTCCACAACTGTTAAGACTGCACATTGCACAGCTGTTAATAACCTACGGTGTAAGTGCCTGAAAAAGATGTGGTATGAATGAGAGTGAACAGAGGTTGACCCTCGACTTCAGGAAATGACCTTGATGATCACCTTATGATGAACTGGACTAATGGTGAATAAAACAGTACAAGGATGTATCCTTTGAATTCCTGGCTGAGAAAAGCAGCTTAATAAAACCAAAACCAAACTGAACACCAACTGATCTTTGACATTTAAGAATACCTTAAAATATAATAATTTATTTGCAAATTGCCGTTTGCCGTGTGTGGAACTCGTTAGGAAGTCAAAGCAGGTTTGGTTTCACTTCGGGAGTATGTAACACAGAATACACACCGATTACAATGTGCAATATATTTAATTATACCTGAAATCTACCTCATAGAGTTCTCGTTTATTTTAAACCCCTTAAAGTTAGAGTTATTCACATTTGCAGATGAGCACATACAAACATTCTTTACACTGTCCTTGCAGCAGAAAGCAAAGTATTTCCAGTGGCTGATTCATTTCCTTAACTTGCCGTTATCCTTTTCCTGCCACTCGTGTGGCATGTTTCTTTTATTTCTGTCACAGGAACATTCAAGAGTTGTCACCGTTCATGTATAACTGAAATACATGGCGTGCTACGCTGGGATTAGTTTTGTAAAGATGTGATGCAGCCGAATCATTGATAAATTGCGGGTAAATAACTGGAACAAGTGAACCTGAACACTCAAAAGACATGTGGAACGGTGGTATCCAGGCAACCGCATTCTGTAACAGACAAAACGCCTAACGAATCGACCAATCAGAGAGCAGATTGTAATTGTTCACATGTCCGACGGGGTTGTAGAACACGGCTGATCTGAATAACTGAAGCCTGTGTACGACCGTGACAGCAGGGTTAGATAATTAACATAAAGACAGTGTGAGCCGCCTGACTAACTCTGATACAGGTATCAACAGGAAAAGATGCAAGTGTAGAAACTGATTGTGTTGAGCACGTGCTGAGGCATACAGTACACAGGATAGATAACATAATGTAAAATGCTTCTAGGAAAGTGGGTCAAAGGTTAGGCTGGATCGCACTTATCAACATCTATTGACTGTAAAGAGTGTTGCTGTGACATGCGGGTTTTCATAGTAACATGATACGCACGTCATAGTCAGTCAGATTCATCATGATAAGAAATCCAAATACACGCAGCATCAACTGTGAAGAAGCACTAGTAGTAGTGTTTGCAGTGGTGATTCAGCTACTTCACAGTCCTGTTAAATTTACTGTGTATTTTATAGCAGAATATTAAACATCCATACAAGTAATCACATAATTCTGTAACCCATAATAATAATAATAATGATACAAATATTTGCCTTTTGCTTGCTTGACTAATTATGATCATTCTCTGTTTAGCCACAAGACAGATTCATGCCTGCAACCTCCCACAAACTAGCACTCACAGGCAAAACAGAGTTTCCTGCAATTACGTAATTGTCAAATGCAGGTCTGGAGGTCAAGTATGTGAGGAAGTCTGCAAGACAATCTCTTGTCTGCTTATGTGACCTGTCATGGCGCCAACTCCTCAGAGAAACATGAAAGCCATCTTTTCACCTTGCAGTTGTTACATTTTGTAACAAAGGCTGTTACTTCCTGCTGTGCAGCATCCTGTTTATCCGTCTCACATTAAAAAGATGAGTTCATTAGCCACTTGTCCAAATATGTTTTTAAAGGGCATCTGCAGAATCAAGTATAAATAACTAATAATAATAACTGATACTTTATTCATCCCCTTGGGGAAATTATTTGTAGACAAGCAGCTGCATTTTACGTACACAGGGTTTGGGGTTCAGTGTCTTGTATCGGGAGAACTGGGAATTGAACCACCAACCCTGGAGCTTGTACTTGACTACCCTACCAACTAAGAGATGGTCGCCCCAACTACCTTTTCCCAAATGTAAAACAAGTTTATACACTGAACTTAGTGGGAGACACTGTCTTGAGACAGGACATCGTGACTCAGTGACACTGACCAAAAACTCCAGACTATCCAGTTTGTTCACATAACTGTGTAGCAAATACGCTGTAAAAGTTGTCAGAAAATACACAACTATACTTCAAACGTTGGCAACTAATTATTGCTG
The DNA here is from genome assembly GCA_034779795.1 of Ctenopoma multispine. Lineage (NCBI taxonomy): Eukaryota > Metazoa > Chordata > Actinopteri > Anabantiformes > Anabantidae > Ctenopoma > Ctenopoma multispine. The sequence goes on along the minus strand of JAUYWH010000007.1, from coordinate 6,163,311 downwards.
ATATGATAAAACATATATGTTACTGACATTATATCTTGTTAATATGTGCAAAAAGTTTCTATTATAATGTTTTTCTTCCAAAAAGAATCATTAAAACTAGCTTACAGCTGAAAGCAGGTCTGTATTTAATTTAAGGTTATCTAGTCTATCTTTATTATACCTCAGGTGTACAGTTGCTTTAAGTACCTGGAGTTAAACATGACAATACAATCAATGAAATAAAGACTCACAGGCTTATTCATAGTTAATAAATGTGACTTTTATATGCATATTCCTGTAGCAAACCACAGCAAAATAATGCTTAAAGTGCATCAAAACACCAGAATTACTGAAATTCCTTTTGATCCTTTTGATTTCTTCTGTCTGCATGTAAATCCACTTTCCTACAGGAGCAACAATAGATGTGTTGAAAGCAGCATGGGTGTGCTCTTCTTTCTGACTTGGTGTGGCTGGATTAGCAGGATCTCTGCATTTTAATGGGATTTTAAATCGGAGAATGGCCAAACAGCATGTAATGACATGTAACTTCTACTACTCACTCTGTAGACATGGAGCGTGGAGTAAAGAAGGATGAAGGGTGATGACTAACTGTTTTGTTCTGACTGTTATTTCAGTAACAATTTCAAAACACAACTGATCAATGGTCAATCAAAGCAAACTGAATAAAGTTCAAATTGGAATAGTCATCATCCTTTACTAATGAAGATTATTTCCTCTACACATCACTCACATACCTTGGCATTCCAATCTTTATTAAGGTAATATATGCATGTGACACACCGTCCATCGCCGTTGGGATTATCCACATGGCGCACATATCCTGTTCCATTTCCAGGGTAACACGCCACCATTGCCTGAAGGTGGGAATATGGGGGGAAAAAACATGATTAGTGACAAATGATACAAACAACCATGCAATGTCTCCAGCTCATGTTTCATGAAACAATAAAAGGTACTGTACTAACATAAAGGTGCCATTCAAATTGTGTGCTGGTGCAAATGCGAGTGCTGCTGTGGATCCATATCCAGTCAGTCAGACGCAGTGCCATTGTCTGCCTGCTCCGTGGATGCAGCCAGCCTTGGCACAGCCTCATCGTATTGTCCTTGTCTCACCTGCACAAAGACTGAGACAAGTTTTGGCTGCTTACAACCCAGCTGCCTCATTATAAACTTTAAACTAGCGAGAAAATAAACCGGAGATATCGTGCTGTATGTCAACTTCCCCTCGTCTTTCCCTGCTCTATTAAGACGTGCATGATCTGCTTGGGTGTTGGCAGTGAACCCCTATGAGCTCTTGTAAATGTTTTGGTGTAAACAGCAAGCAAACGCACTCATACAACACAGAGAGTCCCACAGGAATAAAACACACAAGTGATGACCTTTACACTGACGGGAAGACCGGGACAGAAACACAAGTGTTTTCTTCAGAAATAAGACTTCCAATAAGGCACGATGCAAAGTTCTTACACTGTCTGCAATTTCAGACTGCGCATAACCAATACGAGACCAAAAGGACTGGAAATTACAATCAACACAACAGTGTTTTCTCACTTGAAAGAAGAGCTGAGGTAAGCAGCGAACGTGGACAAACGCAGAGGGCCGACCTAGCCCTCATACACCGCGTCTAAGCAGTGATATGACGAACAAAAGGACAGTTTCACCATATTCTTCCATACACTGGGATCAACATAAAAACCATGGCAACATTATTATAAACACTGACAGCAGACTAAACTCCCTCACTTGGTCTCGTGCCAAGCAGAATAGTACCAGACCGTTTGTGTTTCAACAGTGAGAAGATCCTGTGTGCAGAGGAGATAGGACACTTAAGAATATGTAGGCCTGTCCATCAACATACTTTTAGAAAGGTTAATTTGATTTATGAGCAAAATCTTTCTAATCTGTCAACGCTCAGTGAGAGAAAAAAAAAAAACACATACACACACCATTCACCTCATATATAAATGTCTGAATCTGATTTTCCTGCGCATCTGGCTGTAGTTGCTTGCGTCAGTCCACATTGTGCTCACATCTTTGGAGTGATGCAGGTTACCACTGGAATGTACAGTATCAGGGCCTTCAAAGCTGAATCACAACAAACTTTAACATAAAGATGGGGTGGGGGTGGGGTGCTGGGAAGTCTTGCTCTGGCTGCATGAGCTGACAAACGGCTTTGACGGTTTAAGGGGAAAAAAAGTGGATCTCAGAAGAAATGGCTGCTAAGAATCAAGGCGGGTAGGGGCACACAAATTGACAAAGGACTTCCTGTCAGTAAGGCACAATAAAGTAAGCTTTTGTGTGTGTGTGTAAAAAGAGAGAAGGAGAGAGAAGAGGGAGAGGGGTGCAGACAGAGAAACCAGGGGGGGTGGGGCTGGAGCAAAAGAGAAGATTGAACTGCTGTAAACTTTGACTCTTGGCCTCCCTCCAGAGAGAGCAGTATTTTAATGGTCGTGCTACGTGCAGAGCGTGAGGAAGGTTGGCTGATCCTCGGCTATGTCACCCCTCCCACCCTTAACTGCTCAGCTCATGCTGCAAAGTTGGAAGTGGGTAAACAGTCACTGCTAGGAAAAGTGTGTTTGTGTGGATTCAGATGTGTTAGGGTGGAGTGTGTAGGGGAGCTTGACTGAAAGTGTGAGAGCCACGGGAGTCAGCAAAAACTCAGACACAGCAGAAAGTGCATAACTGAAAAGTTAGAACTACAGAAAAGATCAACTACACACATGAGGGCATTGCTAAAATACAAGTTGTTAACAAAAGCAAAGGTTTGTTTTTTTGATGAATATGTCATTTGACTAGCAAGTACTTCTCAAAACCTTTACAAAAAGTAGGATATTAAATCTGAGAAGTTTTAGGAAGACTAATTATGTAATAAATATATGTTGTGGAAGTAAAAGCAAAAAAACAAATTTACAATAACAATGATGACAGGAAAAAAAATATACACCAATTATTCACAGAGAAAAAAACATGTAACCAAATGCAGATCAGCTAACACCTGCAAAGTGCTGTTATCTCGTTTGCTTTTTATGTGATCCGAGCCATCAAGGTGAAGCAATGAGGAGACATCAGTTCTTATCAAATCCATAAGGAAGGAACCACAGACAATTGCTGATGGACAATACAGCAGTAACACAGACAGCAGCAAAATCACATTACTAAGTTCATAGACCTAGGTATAAATCAACTAGCAGTATAAAACCTTTTGTTTAGTTTGCTTCCCCAGCACGACTCCCGTTTACTGCAGGTCGCTGTTCTTCCTTGCCATATTCACCTCTAACCTTTGTCCTAGTTTTCGTTCCTTTGCTCTCAGCCACTTATTCGTCTCCTTTGCTTGGTGGTCCTCATTAGCAGCGCCTCACTTGCTACATCATGTGTTTACATTCCATAAGCACAGTTTTGGAGGCTGACTGACATTTACAAGGCGACTTGTTAATAAGAGAGAAGTGGAGGTCATCAAAGTAACTCGGTACGGCCCAACAACAGGCAAAACCTACGCCAAAGATATTAATAATAACTAATAATAACATAAAAGGCATCAACATTATGGATCAATTATCAATGTCAGTTATATATTTAACTAAGCGTACTTTCATTGCAAATGGAGAGGTGACGATGCCCCAAAGTCACTGTGGTGTTCAGTTTATGTTAAGCATCTACCAAACTGTAATTCAGTAAATCAATAAAATATTTGATTTAATTACATGTGAGGTGGAGAGTCTAGAGAGAACATCCCTCCGCTGTTTATTTTTTCCTCATTCTCACTTTGTCCCCAGACAACTGCAACTCAAATCTTAAATAAATCAAGCTTGAACTTGTTGTGATGTACTTATTGGAGGTTACACCTACTTTACTTCACAACCACACACCCTTTTTATTCATGTATCCCTAGTTCTGCTGAAGACTACAACTCTCTTCAGGCATTTTCAAAGCAATGTTGATGTAAACCAAATACTAACCAGGTACAAGAAACTATTACAGTGACTTCTCCGCACAGACAACATTACTGTAGTAGATGCTAAAAGGAGAAAAAAGCTCTGCTGCAGACTGTAAATAAACCTAAACCAGTACTGAGGATTTGCCATTTCTTGACTTTACCTTTATAACCTATTGTGACTGACACGCTGACTTACTTCAGCACAATCAGAAAAAGCTGAGTAAAAACACGCACTCAGCAGGTGTGCAAGATCTCTTTTACTCAATTAGCATTCTGATGGCACCTACTGTTAAATACCTTCCATTATGTGCCCGAAATACAAACCTCTGCCATGTGTTTACAGTTTTATGAACAACAAAAACGTGACTGATTAAGCTGTGCGTCAGCGTTTCTGCTTCATAGGCCATTTGTGGCACGTTTGCCACTTAATGATTAATAATGAAAATTTTATTATGAAATCAGATGGGATTCATATAGCTGTGCGAAGAACTTACCCTACTGTTGTTCACGTGGATTAAGAAAAGCTTTAAAACCTTTTATATCGCACAGAGACCTGTTTGAATGAATATTCCTGAGGAAAGTGAGAAACTTAACTCACTTGTTAATTAACAGTTAATTAAGTAGTTATGACACTGCACTATTGATGCTCTGGGTTTTATTAATTTTATTTACATTGACTGTTTTGTTAAACGCATTATGAAGATCCCATAATAATCAGTAATCGGCGATATTTGAGTTTTATCTTACTGACGATGTGTTCAAGCACAGATTTATAAAAAACTAGATTCTTCCACTCAATTATTTTCACTAAGTGAATATGGACACAAGGTGGTACTTTATAAAACTACACATACAACTAAAACTGGGTGTAAAGATAAACAAGAATGATTTGTTGAGTTTCTTTTTTGCTGTTTATTTATTTAGGGGAAAATAACTGTCCCTGTCTGGCCCTGACACAACAAATAGCTTCATCAAGACATCTTTGGACTGTCTCTTTGCTGATCACTTATTACTGATACACTGATAACTGTGATGCTAACAGTTTATCCCAGGTTCACGCACTGAACTGGGGTGGAGCAAAAAGGGAAAAGCTGCAAGGGGTCTGCTCACTTCACAGACAAGATGCTTATCCAAAAGCAAGTACAAACAGTTTGGATGGAGACCTTGTAGTGCAGGGGAGTGTGGGAAACAAGACGGTTTGGGCTCCAGCCCGCAATAGCTCACGGTTTTATCTGTCCGACTGTGGTGCAGCCTCCGTAGGAAATCCCTGTTTAAAGTAATGACCTGGTTTACTCTATTCTGCTTTACTGTAGGCTGTGAACAATAGAGGGACGTATAGAGGAACGGCGTTACCCTTCACCCCGAACACGCTGCAGTGGAAACACAAGCACAGCTTCTGTTATCATTGCGCAAATACTCGGATGGAGATCGCTTAGAGCTGTAGGTCCTGTTGATTTCAGCACACACCGCTGATGTCACAACAGATCAACTCAATGCGGAGATCTACTCCTCCTGTCAGACAAGTTGTGAAGTCACACGCAATTAACTATGGTGGAATCAAAGAGCATAACCAAAAAATGCCCGTCAGTGCTCAGCTTGCAATCATTCGGGTGTTGTTTTATTCATACATGACGGGAGCTGTGAGAGCAGAACCACAGCGCTGTGTCTGTTTTGTGCACTAACCTTTCAGCGACTGCTCAGCCTGACTGAACGGCTCCATTCGTGCCTGTATGAGAGCCAAGTGAGCTCATTCTGTAATTGGATCAGTCACTGATACTTTCTCTTCGCCAGTAGCAGAAGATTGAGCGAGAATCAGTTTAAAAAACTGAATCTATGGAATGAATCAAAGCTCAAAGATTTGAGCGTCACTTTGGCTGCTACAGACAGGAAATCAGCTCTATATTAACTTATAGCTCTCTTCTCATTCTGTTTGTCTGTTTATAGGCTGGGGTTTTGCAAAGGAACAATTAATTATTGTCCAATTATAACAAATTAGATAATTGGCGTCTTTCAGAAACAATCCGGATTGAATTAATGCACCAAAATTAATTAATAATTAATTCTTATCACAATTATTTTGATGTTACGCTCCTCCCACAGTTTAATCCTTCCTGTGTTCGACTCTACAGCTGCGAACAGTCAAAAACAGAGGACCTCTTTCTCAAGGCTCCACTTGGATCACAGCCAGACTTGCCACTTGCTTAGACAGACATGGCATAGCAAACGGAGAGAGATGCATGCGCATGAAGACAGATAAATGCAGATCTGAATTTAATGTACAGTCTGTTTACTTCTGCAGGTAGGCACGTGTTCAGATTATTCCTCCAGTTAATAACATCCACAGCGTGTCACATCCAACTACTGGCCTCCATTGATATGCTTGGTATGTCACACATGCAACATTAGACTATAATAACAATGGTATTATGAACCCCATTAGAAACATTCAGATGGATTACAGAGGGGTTTAGAAGACGACTGGTTGTAGATCAGCTCATAGATGCTGAGTGAGCCTTTGCTCTGACTGACTCCAAATGACTGATGTCACATTTTCAGGCAACTCAGGACAACTAGAGTTATGTGGTACTTTGTAGATTCAGATTAATAATAATAATAATATTAATAATAATAATGTAAAGAATGAATTGTGGTGTATTATTATAGTTTAGGGTCATTAGATCTACCTATAGCAGCTGAAATATAATAAGTGACATACAATCCAATAATATACCTTTTTTGGAAAATGAGTCTTTCTACATAAAGAGTACTTTTACTTTTGGTACTTAAACTATATTTCACTGATACATGACACCTTTGTACCTTTACTTCAATAATACTGTGAATGCAACACTTTAACACTTTTGTTTCTCAACTGCAGTAACGCTACGTTTCCCTCATTAGAAGATACGCGAGTATAATGTTCAAACAACAAACAGGAAAAAGGTGGCATGCAAGGTGCTGTTTCGGGCATGCGGGTACTATAGGCGGAAGGAATGAGCGTCTCCCACAGCCCATAGCATAATGTACAGTCAGCTCCAACGCTCAGAGGACCATCATCACATGACTTCCTCTAACTTACAGCTTAAAGAATTATGTTAAAAGTCAACTTCTGTGTGAACACACAGGTCCTCTGTGGCTCTTTAAAAATCTGTTGCTCATTATCAAGCAGAGACAATGAGCTTTGTTCAAACCGCTCATTTGGAAAATTATGAAAAACGCCACCTTCTTCAAGTGCAAGTCCACATTTTTAAATGTCATATGTTATTAGTCTATAACTCGAAGATATTGAAGGTAATGAAAAGAAATATCAGAAAATCCTTGAAAGAAGCTAGAAAGAGAGAATGTGTGAATTTCTGCTTTGCATGTGACAGGTAATCAAATGATATTTAAATACATATACTGCTCACACACACATCATCGTTATGCTCAGTGTAGGGCGATTTATCCTGCCATGAATGTCACTTTTTTATGCCCCCTGCAAAGTCAAGCAAGAACCACAGCCTTCTTACACTTAGTAATATCCATTCATCAAGTGCATACAATTAGAGAATATCTTACAATTGTCTTGCATTATATAGTAAATTAAATTACCTTTAACATACTGTAGAAGTGATAATGTTTATAATACAGCATGGCTTAATAAATTGCTCTTTTCAACACGCTGACATTCAGTGAGAATGAGTAAGTGACAGAACAATCCTGTAGCTCCTTCTTCATATGTTCTATGAAAGTGCTATAATGGTTATCAGAGATCATTCAACATGCTGGAGCTCCAGGCTAACAAACCGCTGCCTGTAGCCTCCCACACCGTCATCAAGTGGAAACGGGATGTGAAAACAATGACATTAAACAACTATTTGGGCAAAATCCTTCTCTTCTGTCTTTCTCAGTGAAGAGTGTGCTTTGCGACATCTCTTTAAGACATGGATACTGGCAGCCTTCCGTTTGTGTAAGTCATGCTGATTTTCATTGGTCACTGTCCTGGTGTGTGTTTGCCAAGGCAACTAGGGCAGTAGGTGAGGAATTCAAGTTCTCAGCAGTGTTTGACTTAGAGGCCAGCTGTGTGGATCAACAGCACGACTTGAAATAATGCGCGTTCTAAAAAACACTTCATGTCTACCGAGAATCAGCCAAGGGAAAAAGCACCGTCATAGGAGGAGCAACTTAAAAATAACAGTGTATGGCAATCAGAGCTCTACACCAACACAGAAAACTAACACAGACCACAAACTTCAGTCCAACGTGTTCTCCTACAGAGCTACATCCTTTCAATATCAAATGTTGTGATAGCACAACATGATTAGGTAGTAACTACATCTAATGGGGTTAGCTCAGTGATCAGGTGTACTACTGTTTTCTTATGTACTTATCATGATCATTTCAGCCTGTGACTTTTAACTGTCTTGATCTTTGATGTGTTCCACAACAAATCTTTAACAGCTCTTTGAACTAAAGGGAAAAAAATAGGTAAGTGAATGTGAGAAGAAAAACATTTGACACCCCTAAAGTGCACAGGTTAGCACCAATAACTATTTATAAACTGAAAAAAACTTCCCAGGCAATTAGTCACAAGGTATGATTTCACTGAGATCAACAGTCCTGCAATACAGACTAGAGTATACATGTCACAGATATACCCTGAAACTAGAACTGGGAGATTGACTAAAAAAAAGTTAACTTTGTTAGTTTTTTTGTTCAGCAGGCTGTAGGTATAATAGGCAGCTATGTAACAAATTTTAGTCAGGATTATCACCTTTGAGAATTATTTGAAACAAATCTGGACTAAACTTCTACATTTTTTTTACCTCTTTTACCTCTATACTTTACACGTTTACATTTAGAGGTTGTTGAGTAGAAAAACTCTGGACAAGCATTTGCACTTTTACGTGAGTATTGATTTTGTGTACTTTATACACCTATGCTTACAACAAGAAGATAAGAAATGAGTTACAGTGTATGTCTATCAGGGAGTGGCTAACTATAGACAGGAGAAGTGGGATCTCTGCCACATCTCTGACATAACGTGACCTTTCTTTGGTGTTATTTTGCCATTTTCAGCTGCTGTGGCCACTATTTAAGCATACTGACTGGAAAAGCTCACACTTTCCCTCATGAGAGGAGGAAGAGGTCAGTCTTGTGCCACGGGGTCATCTGGGCACCAAATCTTGTCAAAAGAGGAGTCGTAATAACTCCAAGAGAGGAGCTAGAGGGAAACTGAGATTACTTTGTGCTGATGGAGGCCGCTTTTCTGAAACTGCACCAAGCAGTTAGAAAAGTCAGCAATGACTAACGAGGTGAGAGGACACCTTTTTGAAGTACGCTTGCCGTTCAAGTGTTCTGTTTCAGGCTTGGAACCAGCCTGAAAATTTGACTCATCCTTTTCTTAGAAAACATGTCCCAGTGAAACAGAAACTGCCTACAGCTTCCTCTCCCCCACACAGTCAACTCAGAAACATGCAAATCTTCCTCTCAACACAGGAATGCTCTGCTTAACCACTGTGTGTGTGTGATACTAAATTAAATTTATGTAGCAAAAGCCTTCAAGCCTGCCACGTCTCTCACAGTCAGCCACTGAGCAGCACAGCTGGACTTCATGCTGCACACATGCTCGTGGTCATCCCACTGTTTGCAATTTGGTTGCAGCGGCCTCACAGACATCCTGTTATTGTACTATTTATGAATGAACACACACTGCACAGGTATTTTCTACTTTTTTTCAGGCCTTCTATGGACTGAAACAATTTCCCGCAAAAGTAATCAGTTGCTGCTGACCAATACGCCCGTTTTTATGAACATTAGACTGTGACTCAGCTTTATGTGAATTCAGCTTTATGGTACTTTTATAGGTGGAGCTTTGTGCTGCCAACGTAATGTAGAGACACATCACATCAGATTGTTTTTCATCAATAAATGACTCACGTTGCTATCTAGACTTGACACCTCTGCACCCGCTGAACACCATGCTTGCTTCGTGACTTGGTTTGATTTTCTGACGGCTCCAGCTGCTGCAGACAACATGTTTTTCTGAAGACTGTGCACTGCTTGTTGCTTCATGTTTGAAGTAATGCTCTGTCAGATCATCAGAACTGACTTCATCAACTTGGTGGTGTGTGTGTGTGTGTGTGCTGGGGAAATAATCCACCTTTCTTACTCATGGTATTAGCCATGCTTTTACCTGGTGTTACACAGGACTTACTAACGTCTTACACTTAAAGTAGGGTCTAAGTAGCAAACAGAACAACAACACTGAAAATAAAGGTGTTTTGATCACACAGAGATATGTTTGAAAGCTCCAGGTTTGACCAGCCTGACTTGGACACTGCTTATGGAGCCTGGACACTGCTGTTTTTTTTTTTTAACTGTTTCAATACTTACTTTTGTCCTTCCATTTATCGTGTAGTTTCCCAGTTTGCCGTTACAATGTCTGATCAGATCGTCCATGCGACTCATTAGAAAGCGGATCTTCTCGCAGCCGGCCTCCCGCCCCTCTATCCACGTGATTTTGTCCCCGCGGATGTCTTTAGAGGAGTCGCTTTTTTGGCTGACCAGTTGTCCGTCTGTGAACCTGCCCGTTTTATGGAGGGCTTTGACGTTCTCTAAAATGCCCAGTCCGGTCTCGGCTCCTAAAAAGTTGTCCACCACACAGATGCCGTGCTTACTCATACACTGCACCACGTACTCCATGGCAAGTTTCTGAGGGGATGAGCTGGTCTGTCCGTTAGGTGTGGCACTGTTGTTGGACCCGTCTTCTCCCGATCTTTCGCCGACCCCCGGCGCTGATGAATTTGTAGTATTTTCTGTTAAAGGTGCGCTGTCCACCTGCTCCGCTTTCTCCTTTTCTCGGCTTGTCTCCGATAACTTGTCCTCGCCAGACGGCGGAGCCAGCTCGGGCTTCTGTTTTGAAAGCTGCGCCTTGTCCGCCTCCTTGCAGATGAGCTTGTGTTTCTTCCAGTGCTGTTTCTGGTGCTCCTTGCTGCAGTAGAAGGAGCTCCGGCACCTACCGCACTTGAGGAGGTTCTCCATTTTCCCACAAAGTTCACAGTACTGTCGGTCTCGGTCCAGGTCGCTCTGCGGCTTCTCCATGTCTGCGGACCCGACGGGTGCACTGCGCCTTTAACTCCGAGTCCTCACACGCGCCCTGCTAACCGACAACTTCGGAAACGATCCACTGCCTCCGCCACGCTACACCGAGCGAACCAGAAAACCAGCGCTCAGAACCGCGTCATTCCCCCCCCCCCCGTCCCCTTTCTACATACTGTATCAGTGCGATAATACAACAGCGTGTGCCCTGGGCCGTACATTTTGGGCTGGGTCGAGGTCTTCGGGAGGCATTTCTAGCTGCTAGCTGTCGCTCGGAGGGTAATGCATGGCGCCGCTCGGTGTGCGCTCAGCCTGCCTGTGGTCCGGCCCGCTCTGACGTCAAACCACAAACACCGCTCCTCCCGCGCTGCCTTCACGCACCGTCGGACAAACGAGCGTTCATAAAATGGCCTGAAAAAGACCCAAATACTTATTCAATTTCATTTTCAGTTTTCAGTGATTCAAGGAGTTAAATGGCCCCCTTTTTCAGACCAGTGTTAAAGTTCCTGTTTTATTTGTTTTCAGAGAACAAAACTCTTGATGATTACAACAAAGTATAAGATTCTTTGCACATTTGTCCTTGTGAAAAGCCCAGATCAGATTGTTTAGTTTAGGACAGGTTAAGATCTCAGAGGTGTTCCAGCAAACTGGACTGTGAGTTCGCCATTTGAAAATATTTGGATATAATAATAAGTTTTGAATCTGAATTAGTAAAACTAAACCTGAAGGTGTCACTAAGTATTAAATGTGGATTATAGTTTATAGTTGGAAAGCAGGTCTCTTAGTGATGGACACACACAAATCCACACAAACCAAAGCTGACATTTTTTGTAGTTTCCAAAGAATAATTTTATATGATTTCAAATAGACACATTTTTGCAATATAATCAACTGAGTCACATTTTTTGCTACCGTGTGACTTTTTTATATCATTGTTATAATTTTGTACCATGTGTACATTGTCAGGCTCCAGCACTTGAGAAGACAAATGGTTAAGATGATGGATAATGGCTGTACATTGTCAATTTGACCATTTTTACAAAGTAGCTTGAACTACCTTGACTAGATTTTAATAACACCACTTCCAATTGGCGGCTGCAAAGCCATGCTTTCAAAGTAGCTTCTCCAAGACTGGTCAGGTCAGGGCAACCCGCCTTTGCTCGTAAAGAAAGACGTCCTCCATTGGTCTATCAAGTCATGTTTTATGGAGAATCTCAAGTAATGTTATGTATGAGAGTTTTAGCTTTGGCTTTTGGACCTGTTCATTGCACATTTTTTTCTGCAGAGGCTCAGATAGAGGTTTCCACGCACATCTTGATTTGTAAATTTGTGACACAGCATGTAAAGCGTTATGAAAGGAGCTGTGTTGTCATTAGGCCTATTGTTGTTCTGTAACAGAGTCGTTAACAACCCAGCAGATGGAAAACTCAAATGTAGGAGCTTTAAAAGAGCACCTGAAGGCCTCATTAGACAAAGTCAACGTCAGTATGTTTTGACCCCATTCCTGGTTCGCATATGTGAAATTCCATTCACACAACAAAATAATATTTTGCATAATATTTCTGCTGCTATTTCGATAAACGGATTAGTTTATTGGCGGTTGAAGCTCATGATTGCGGTTGAGGGGGACTTCAATCAGCTGCATACTGTATCAACATTCATTCGATTATTAAAATAGACAAAGTTATGCTTTTTGATTGATATTTTATTAGATAGATTGCTGTGGTCTATTAATCATCACCCTAATAAGTGAAGCGGGTTTCTGAATGACAGGGAGTGGTGTGCTGTGCAGCGCAAGCTCAAATTGGCACCAGTCGTGTGGCACGTACACAGTCTGCAGGAGTCCCCAGAGGAGGGGTTTGATGGGGAGAAGCGAGTAATCTGATCAAGACACGTTGGATGAAACATATTTTAATAGCAACAAATGACACAGTCCAATCAAGGATGACATGTCGCGCAATCTGTGCTTTATCTGGAATCTTTAAGTATTTTGGTTGTAAAAGTGGGCCCGCCCCCTCCTGAATAAGTCAAACTCAGGTAAACTCTATGTTTTCAGTGGCTAATTGCAGAGTCTGCAGGAATCAACCATGTCTGACACTGAATGCTTCATTTAAAAAAAGCACAACATTATAATTAAGTAGTTATAATTTAAAACGCATTTTGAACTTCAAAATAAATGTACGTTTTTTTATTGTTTTATTCATTTTGCAATTATTTGCTATTGTTGCTATTTCTCTTAAAATAACATCTGCAAATTACTTTATTAAGCTGGAAAACGTATTTATAAAAGTAATGCGGCAAACCTTCTGCCACTACATCTCCCATAATGCACTGCTCCGGCTACGCGAGTAAACAGCGCAAAAGCCCTCAGTGAATGAAGACCACATGAATGCCTGTTATTAAAAACACGATTTATGTTGTTTGTTTCACATTCAGGGATATTTGGGCTTTACACAGTCTTTTTTTTACTATCGCTCAGAGATGGTTGTTTTTCTCAGTACTCGGATATGTTTTGTCCTCTAATCTGGATGATACCGGACAGATGTAGTTAAAATCCTCTGCTTCGTTACATGTGTTTGGCAGCACGGACGATATAACAGTTAAGCTACAGCTGTAACTCCGCTTAAAATAGTTAAATTCATCAAAAGAATAAACTTCAACACTGGAAGTATGAAGAAACGAGAAGGTATGTCCAACTAAGAATGAGGTTTCATCAATACATCGTGTTCATGTGCGCATGGGATAAGTGACAATCTATTGTATGTTATTAACTAACTAGCTGCTAACTAGTCCGCTAATAATAAACCTATTAAAGCTGTCATGTAGAGTTTGCGTTGAACCGCAGTGAGACAGCGTTGATGAAGCAGCCTGTCATATTCCTATTAAAACACTGTTAACTCAAGCTTGTTGTTTGTTTGATTTGTTTCACCAGCAGTCCAAAACCAAAAAATCAAGTCAGCTAGCTGTCACATAAATGGATTTGTGTGATGCTGTTAAGTAAAAACTGACTTCAACGTGGGTGTTCTGGCTTCAGTTCACATCTTGAAAGAGCTGATTTTGTGTTGTGTTTGTAAGACTCTGAGGTATCTTGATTTTTAGTACTTTAATGAGCTGATCCCTTCCAAAAGTATAACACTCACAGTGTGTTTAAAGTCAAAAGTGGAGGTAAGAATGACCACAAAGACATAGTAACATGACTAAACTGATGTGTATGTGTAAAAATGCCTCTTTATAAAAAATGTAAAAAAGACCTGACTATGCTGACTGTTTCTGTCTCGTGACAGGTGATGGATGTCCACAGAAAAACTCTGATGCGGCGCAGGACTGTGAAGCCGGTGCCACCCTATCTTCACCTGTCATTGCTGCTTTTAAAGGTAACTGCAGCTGCATTTGTGATTACATTTCCACTCACATGGCTGCTGTGTTTTGTTCTGAATACACCTGTATTCACGCTAACTTTTCTTTCTGTTTTGAAGTTTTCCAGCAGGAGCTCGACACCAAACACGACAAATATGAGCGCCTTGTTAAAATCTCTCGAGACGTTACCATTGAAAGCAAGAGGTCCATTTTTCTTCTGCATAGAGTGACCAGGTATGTAAGAAATCCACAGTAGTTAGTGCAGCTTATTCTTCACTTTAGTTTTAGTTGTTCTGTTTTTTTCCTGAGAGCGCAATTCTGTTTACAAAGTGCTTAAAGAAGACAGTTACTTTTAATGGTTAAGTGTTATATGGAAGGTCCTAAAGCATTTCAGTATCACAATTATAAAAATGTGTACCAATTTTGTTCTGGGTCTTATCCGTAATGGAAGTGTACCAGACACAGAGGATGTTCTGAATGAAGCAGAGGTCAAACTGGATGGAGTCAGGCAGAAAATTGGTCAAATTGCTGAAGAGCTTAGAGGAGAAGACATCTATCAGTTTCACAGAGCCTTCACTCCAGGTGAGGTGTCAAACCAGCAAACCATTCATACATAAACTTGTTTAAATATTAATGCTATTTTACCAGTTTTGTGGGTTGATGGATCCATAATTAAAATACAGAAGGCCTGCAAGCAGAGACATGCTAATTAGAAACAGTGTGGTGAGGAGAAGAAACAGGTAGAAAAACCACTTTAAATGAAACCGCACGTTTCTGTGCTCAGAGCTGAGAGACATTAGCCAGTTTAGCAGATGAACATTTCCAGGAAAGAGTTGTGACCCGTTTTCCCTCTTCAGCTCAAATGTGTTTTGCATCACTAAGTTGTTTTTCAATGACGTGAGACAAAAAGGCAAATATTTATTCTAAAATATACTTACAGCTTTTAGTGCAAGCGCATTTTTTTTTCATCCTTAAAATTAGAGCCCAAGTCTCATTAATAAAACAAAAGGATTTAGTCTGTGTTCAGAAACAATATTTTAATAATTTGGAATGACCTGTTTTTTTTTTTTTTTTGTTTGTGTTTTTTTTGCATTAATATACATACATAGTATAGTATATGTAGTGTACATATACTATACACTATACTATATGTATAGTATAGTTTTTATACTATACATAGTGCTCATTGTACTTTTCATTGTACTTTTCAGCTTTAGTTTCATCAGCACACAAACATTTTCTCAATAGCATTGTGAGGTGTCATGTTGCTCTTTGGCAAACGTCAGGCACGCGGTGATATTGTTCTGTAGAGATTCCTCTGTGTTGTCCTGCGATGAACTTCATGATTCGTGTATGGTAGACGGACGAACGGAGATTTGTTAATCAGATCCAGTGGTTTCTTTGAGCATTTAATTGTTAGTCTCAGCTTGTTTTTCACCTCACTGAACCTTCTCTGTTGAACCTGGTGACCAGGCTGCGAATCACACACATGAACATCTCACTGACAATATTTATATTTAACCGTTTTCTGATATAAATTGAAATACTTAGCCTAGTTATTATGTTTGAATGACCTCCTGTTATTTACCGTAGGGTAGGTATATGTTTTTTCAAGTGTTGGCCCATATGTTCAGCAGTCTGACCTGGATGTCACCCATAGCTGAAGTCTATTTATTGCAAAACTGGCTGAGCTGGCGGTACAGTAACTTACAGAAGGAACATCATACTAACTACAATGTACTTTAGAAGATACCCACAGAAAAAAGGTATTTTTCAGTTTGCAGAACAGCAATGCACAGTAAGCTGATGTTTTTCATTTAATTTAATATTTCTATTAAAAAGTTTGTCAAACATAGTATGTAATGTAAGTAAAATGATTAGTCTAGCTTTTAAATAGTTTCAATTAACCTTATGTATTAATAGATACAATAATAATCATAACAATCACCATTAATCATAATTATATATAATAATTTTAAGCATTAGCCCTTTAGGTATGAAATGAGTTGTCATTAAAAACCTGTGCCATGTCTGTGCCATAGTGCAACAATTACTAATTACTCAGAAATGTTTAGGAGGAATTATCTTTGCCTTGCTGCTGTCAACGCAATCTCAATTCATGTGCTTTATTGTACAGTCACCGATAGTGCGAGAGCGTGACCTTGATGCAGGCTCGCATGTGATACACACCCTCTGATAAAGTTGTTTTCCCTCAAGCATCAATATCAGTTTTTGTTAGCGTAGCCAAAATGTCTGCAGAGTTTGGAGAAAAACATTACTGGGCGCGAGACCGAGCTGTTATCTAGCAGCTGGGGAAGTCATTTTTAGATTGCGGTCACTCAGGAATCACTACTGCATCCTCCTGCGACGTGACCAGTCCCACTTCCCACCAATTAGACCTTTCATTTTCTCTCCCATTTTTATCGGCTTTATTAGATTGCGACTGGGCTCACTACACGGGCTCCTCAGACAATCTTGGCTTCACAGTCTCCAGGCTTCTTAAACCAAGGATCGTTAAAGACATTGTGGGCTAAATAAATGCGGGAACATAAATGCCTCTGATAACAGGGCAGCACGGTGCTTTAACAAGCTCTTTAGCTTGATACTGCCAGCAGCAAAGGGACATCGAAACATAGAAGTACTGTTGGGGCTCCAGGGTTCATCTGCAACTCAGTGAACCACTCTATGATCAAACATTAACCTCAGATAAGCTTTGCCTCATCACCCATTGATGGGTAGTATTTGTGCAGCATTTTCAATACATGAATCTGTTTAATATTTTGCAAACCTCCAACATACAGTCTGTATGAAATAGTTAATGAGCCACTGTTATGACATTATCTACAGGAACATTTCATCGCTTTTTTTCTTTTCTTTCAGTGAGCAAAGCTAACTGCTGCTACAGCTTACAGTATATAACACAAACAGCGTCAGTCGGTAAACTCAGGAACTGAACTCCACCTGCCTTACTCAGCCTGTGTAATTCATATTGTTTATGGCAGCTTTTTGTTAATGAGGTTATAAAAAAACTGGCTGAGCTGGAAGGGTGTGTCAGTCTTGTGTTTCATCAAATATTAATAACTAAACCAGGAAACATATGGGTATTATTTACAGTGCTGCTGCTCTGTACATGCCACCACTGTTGTACAGTGTTCTCCTGATACACCTGAAGAGGTGCTTTTACTTTCCTAGGGGTTCCTTGTGGCCTACCAGACTATTACACGTCTATTACTTACCTGTCGACTGGCAGAGTGCAAACTCTTTATTATTATTTCCAGCCCAATGAGCATCAACTGTTCGACATCTTCTTTGTTTGAGCTGTGACACACTTCCACTGTCTTTGGACTTCCAAAGACTCAGGTTTCTCTTGTTTAAATACGGCAGGGCCTCCCAGACGTACACAGGATTATCAGAAGAAATTGGATTATTGGTTAAATTGGTTATTCTAGAGCTGAAGTCAAAATCAGGTTATGTTTTAGGTCATATTTATGAAGATGATTCTGAAGGGTTTACAAAAGCCAGTGTATGTGGAGTTGTAACAGTCAATAACTGGACTTACAGATATACGTGCAGTCTGCAATGAGGGAAATTATTTTTATCGAGCACTGAAAAAATTTACACAGATATGCTAACTAGACTGTTCATGTAACACAAATGCAATATGTTATATTTTACCAGCGTGTAAAAGCACTTTAATGACATCAGTGTTTTAGTGTTGCTCCAGCAGAAGAGAATTTAGCAGCTCAATCAAATAAACATTATTAGTTTCTTTACCACTTGTATATAGAACCATTTATTACTTCACTTTGCTTAGCATGTAAAACTGGGGAAACCTACAAAGGTTTCCAGGTGTGGTAGCTTGACGAACACACTCCTTTCTCTACAGTAAAAATTATGCAGAGATGCTGCAGACAGAAAACAGTCAGTTCACAAACACATGTAAATAAAATAAAACTAAAAAAATGATAAAATAATAGTGATTAGATGGCCAACAAGACTTTTTTCTATGCAGTTTCTGCTGTGATTGGAATACAAACGTAAAATAAGTGAAAGCAATTCCAAGTGAAGTGGAGATGAACCAGATCCTACTCCTGGCTCTCGGCTGTGGTTAGCAACACAGAGATAGGAGCCTCTTTGAAGTTCACTTGTTGCTCCAAAAGTAAACTTCAGACACAAAGTCTTCCGTCCTGTGATTATTTGATTCTTGCTTACACAGGGCCAGAAAACAAATGAGGGGTCATCTCAGCCCACTACAAAAAATGGCCACTGTTGTTCAATCAAAAGACTGTGACAGGAAGCAGGTTTTTAATGGAATCATTATCTATATCTGTTATCTATACTGAGCAGAAACCGTGTAGTGTTTATACACACTCTACGTGCTGTGCTCACTTGATACATACTTGATACACTTCTTTTTAGTAGTATTTTTTTTTTGTAAATGCAAAAACACATGAATAGAAAAATAAACACGCTCACTTCCAGACAATTCCATTTACATTAACGAGCCAGAGAAACATCTGGATGTGCTTGCCATTGTGTCGGGGTGAACCATTTTAATGTGATCTCATGCTTTAGGGATCCAGGAGTATGTGGAGGCCGTTTCTTTCCTGCACTACATCCGTCATCGCAGCCTCATCAGCCTGGAGGAGATCAATGCTAGACTGGTGTTCATGAGAACAGACAAGGCGGACGCTAAGGTACAATAAAAAAAAAAATTCATTCCAAAGTGAAAACAGGTCTCTGCAATGTAAAATAAATGTATTCAAAATGGTTTTAAAAGTATTAAACCTCTTTAAAGTAATTTGTGTAAATCATCACTGATGCAGCAGGATAAATGCAGTATACTGTATTCAGAACTTCCAGTTACTGGTGAATCAGTATCCTGACCAAAAATTACTCAATGAAGACAAATGATCACTTCAGGCAACTCAGCAAACATGTTGCTGAAAAGCACAGGTTAGGGGATGGATACAAGAAAATTTCCCAAGACTCTGAGTGTCTCTTAAAGCACAGTCAAATGTATCAATATGAAATAGAAGAGATATGACACGTGTAAATCTGCCTACAGCAGACTGACCGAGCGAGAGTGGGACTAGTGATGGAGGCCACCAAGAGACCTGTGACACCTCTGAGGAAGTTTCATATTTCAGTGGCTGAGATGAGAGAGACTGCACATACAGCAACTCTTGGCTGGGTTCTGCACCAGTTGAAGCTTTACGGGAGAAAGAAAAAGATCATATTCAATTTCAGCTAGAGTTTTCCTAGACGACATGTGGCAGACTTTGATGTCAACTGTAACAAAGTTCTACAGTCTAATGAGAGCAGAATTGAAAGTTTGGCCATCATACCGGACTCTATGGGGCGTGAAGAACCCAGCCAATAGTCGTGAAATGCAGACTCTTCCGTTTCACCTACAAAAGCTTGAAACTGCGAGTCTAACTCGCTAACTGAACTGTTACAGGCAGATTTACGTTTGTTGGTTGTTCTTTTGTCTTTATTGTGGAGTTTTGTGTCCACGCCACTGATTCACCTTCCAGATACAGGTATAATTATACCGTGTTCTCCGTTTAACTAACTGTAACTTCTTAAATTAACTGGCTGCACCAGTGATGATTTAGGTGAGTTATATTAAAGGTCGTGAATAGTTATGCCTGTTTTCATCTTAATACATTTAAATAATTAAGTTTTTCAAATTTTTGAAAAAAGAGACTAATTTAGTTGACCATGATTCAACGTCCAAGAGGATGAATAGTTTATATAGGCATTTTATTATGGTATGGTGTGTTAGATTAGTCCAGACAGACAGTCTACTTTGTCATCATTCACATTAAGTTTTATATTTTCTAATTACGTTTTCGTCTCAGGGCTCAGCTGAAGCCCTGCCTTTGGGAGCTCAGGTCCTGACCTTCCAGGTGACGCCGTCGGACTACCTGCTCGGCGTGGCCGACCTGACCGGAGAGCTGATGCGCATGTGCATCAGCAGCGTGGGCAACGGTGACATCGACACGCCCTTCCAGCTGAGCCAGTTCCTGCGTCAGATCCACGACGGTTTCTCGTACATTGGGAACACGGGCCCTTACGAAGTCTCTAAGAAGCTGCATACGCTGCGACAGAGCCTGGGCAAAGTGGAGGACGCCTGCTACACCCTGCGTGTCCGCGGCTCAGAGATCCCCAAACACATGTTGGCCGACGTGTTCTCCACTAGGGCCACGCTCATCGAGCCTGAGGAAGGAGTGGTTTAATCCCACACGGCTCCAATGGCTTTGTTTATGTTCTCTATGGTGTCATTGTCTCTAGTTTTGTTCCAGTTTTATGTTTGTGTGAATTTTAAATGGGATTTGACAGCTTTGATATATCTCGTGACATGCTTGTTAATGTTATTAGTATTATTCCAGTGAAAACAGAGCCACAATAGACAATGGATTTTCTTTCTTTGATAAAGATCTGATGACTTCACTTGTTTTGCATGAATAAAAGGTTTGTGCCAAATATGCCATGCTCTCCCAGTCTTTAAGCTCCTTTTGATAGTGTGTATTTTATTTTTCTGTCTCTGCTCTCCCCTTCATCCCACACAGATAATCTAAATTGGCTGCCTGCACTCACTGCATACTTTGTGGAGGAGGAATATGGGACTTTTGTACATTGTACGTGCCTATTCTCTAGCATATTCGTGGGGACACACACAAACCTCACAGCCTGTTCATTCTACACTCTTTAAACAATCCATACTACACTGCAGTGAAACATATTCCAAATATGTTTTGGAGCATGCGAAAGAATATTCCTGGTAGAGAACTGATACGGTCTTCCTGTTTCCTCATCACCTGATGATGATGTCTATTAGCCAGATGGATGTTGAAGGGAGTGAGAAACAGTCCTCCTGTGTTCACTGAGGGCTCAAGAGTTAATGTCTGTACAATATATAATCAGTAACAGAAAGTCATGTTTGGGGAAACAACATTTTGTTCTCAGATTAAACCTCAGTTGGTGATTTGCACTGAGTGAGTCTGAGCTTTTTCCCTTCTGATTCTTGTGTAAAGCACTTCAATCAATGAACATATAAATGTAATATTAAATATTGTAAATGTTAGACATTGCATTTAAATATCAACAGGAAATCATATTGTATCTCCAGAGAGGCTCTGTGCTGTGCTAACTGACCAGTCTTTATCTTTGGTGCGTTGAAAATACAAACGTTAAATGTGTATATACATACACAGAATGTATACGGTCTATATAATAATAAAATGTTTTAATCGTCAAATAGGAAGCTCTCATAACCGTGATACTAACTGAAAATGTGAGTTATGGCAGATAGAAGTGGGGCTGTAATACGGACATATGGTAGTTATTACTTTATGTATCAAAGAAAATAACTTTATTCTTAGTACATTATTTGCAGCATTTTTTACAAACTTAAAAAAACTATAAATTGTATTAAATATGAAAAAAATGTGTGGCTCAAACTTGTAAAATGTGTGTGAAGACTGACATCTACTGGAGGACGTAGGCCACAGACTCCACAGCACTGCCATAAATGGCTAGAGACACACATATACACTCACTGGCCACTTTATAAGGTACACCTGTACCTATGTGACAAATTAAAATGTCTCATATGAAAAAGGTCTATTTAACACGAATTTCTCTCCACATTTTTTCCACTAGCATGGACACTAACATTTGGGAACCACTGGATTAAATTACTGTAACAGTAACAGTAACTTAATCCAGTGACATATATATTTATAATTTCCCCTTTTTGTTAAATAAAATGTGTAAAATAGTCTTTTGAAACCTCTCACAACCCCAAATGTATACAAACTACTTGTGTTGGTTGTGGTAATGAAATATTGCCCAGCGACAGAGACTTAGCTGCTTTGACATTAAGCACATTTAAACTGACCAGGTGATCTCACCCTGCAGTATATGCAAAGTGATCTGCCACACAGCTCTCTCATTCTCCAGTGTGCAGCTCAGTGAGCAAGAGCTGCGCTCTTGTGTTGGCTGAACTGAGCTTTTTATCTCTGGGCCTTGTCCATCCGTCAGCCAAGCTGAATGAATGGAGCTTTCGGATGTGGGAGGGAGGATAAAATACTCTGTGGGGTCTCTAGTTTTTTCTTCTCATGCATTCTTTCATTGCATAAACAAAGAATATATTTATCTTATCTTGTCATATCTTAAAAAAAGCACAGATACGACGCATTTGGTTGCATGTAATAATAATTTAATAGTTTATTTAACATGGTTTTAATCTACTCTTATGGTGGTGCTTATGGAGGACAAAATAAAGTATAACCCATCCTACATACACAAGTAAGATCTTTGTTGCCATTTTGGGATATTTTGTGAATGTAATGTAATTTTCATTCAAAAAGTTGAAATGTTCATAACTGCAATAAATGACGTTTTTACTACATCCAAGTACCCACGCACATTTGAACTTGATTGAATCCTGTTTCCTTGCCTCATTGAAGCTATTGGCAGCATGTTTTTTTTTTTTATGAAAAATCATAATGCCACTAAAATAAAGCAGGCATAAACACAAGCAGCAGCAGTGTTTAACCCGGCGATGTGCCTGCAGCATTGATAGGCTGTCTGCTGCGGTTGTGAGGCGGTCTGGAAGAGTCAAATTCCTGAACACGTAGGAGCTCCTCACGTTGCTCCAGCACGACGCATGACGCGCGGGCGCAGGGAATAACGGATTACAGTTTGCCGATCAACTGATCGATGAGACAGCTTTATCCTGGTTATGACTTCTGCCAGCACACACCATCATCGGACATTTTTGTTTTTTCTTTTTCCCCCCACACAAGAAGCATGAGACAAAGACCATCTTTCCTCTCCAAGCCGTCACTTCATGCGCAGTTGTACCCACTTGTTTCCCGCCGAGGACAAATGTAAGAAACGGACACAAGGATCAAGACTTTTGTCATCAGGGAATATTTGTTATAGACAAAACAGCGCACGCGTAAAAGCCGGTTTCACGCGTTAATCCAAAGTGGAGGACAAATAACAGTCTGGGATCACTTTTCCATAACGGAAATGAGCTCAGCCCGTCCGCCTGTCTCCACTTCTTCTAAAACATGGTCGACGTGAGTCCATGTAGAACCGGCCTGGGATCTGACATTAGTTAACTTCTGAACACAAGCTGCTTTTTATTGATGGAAAGATGTTTGCCGGACTGATGGGGCTGGACTGTCGCAGCAAATCTCTGCTTCACCACTGCGAACACACGGAAGGTAAAGAATAACATAATCCTGAACTTTCCACACTGCTGTTTGTTTCACATTGACCAGACAGTTAATGGTGATAATGATAGTGGCTGTTTAACTGTACTCCTCACATCTGATGAAATAATAACTGTATTATGACAACACACAGAGCGTAGGGAGTGACAGAGGGTGGTGGGTTTAAACAGAAAAAAGAAGCTGGATTCCATCGGGGTCTGGAGTGGGTATAACTATGACAGTGACTTCTGTATTATTGTAAGAATTACTGTTCCAACTCAGAGAAGTCTGTCCTGAGGGGAGTGGTCCCCTGACCTATATAAACTGTCTCAAAGTGCCTGTGCCTGTGTCATCTTCAGGTCAAAGACTCTCTACCAGTCAACCTCTTGAATGAGTGACAATAGGTGATGAATCCAAAAATACTTTTTTATCTCCCCTCTGAATATGTAGATGGTGTGAAGACAAGAGTTATGCTGACTTGTTTTTGTCTATCTAGCACAACTAACTTGCATTTTTCACAGAGCTACTGTACATACTGCAGCTGCCTGTGACTGAGTTCTGTTCAGATAAGATGCTTTTTACAGACATTGTATTATTTTTAGTCAGGAGACGTGGCTTATAGATATTTTTCTCATTAATATAATAATACATAGTGTAGGTACAGTTACTGCATACCCCACCACACATATAAACATATTGAATATGAGAAATCATTTATATACATCTCTTCTTCTAAATCTTCTAAATCTGATTCAGCCTTAAATATATTATCTGTTAAGCAGAGTAGTTTGTATTGTTGTTTGGCTAAACAGAAAGATCATAGCTGCTGTGTTATTAAAGTCTCACCAGAGCAGAGATGCAGTTCTGCAATAGATCATATTCAAGTTTAGCTATGTTTCCTGTCAACCGGCACAAGCTTATTTTCAGATAGATATTCACTTCTTTGTCGCCATTTGCCATATTTATGGTAAAAAAACCCTCATTGCTGACTTTCACTTCCCTATTTGTGACGCTGAGGTTTGTCTTGTCAAGTGTTGCACATCTGGTGCTTCTCAGGAGTCTGCTGACATGCAGATCTGCTGGTATGTGTGTTTGTGCTGAGCCTGTTCCTCAAACGTTTGTGTTTTTATGGGATCCTCTGCATTCCACCTCTCTTCCACTGAAGCACTTTAGTGACCAATGGGATGCAGTGTTTAGCCTAAGGACTCTGACCAGGGCCTCCTTAATCTCCAAAGGTAAATAATCTTTTCTCCTCTAGTAGAGATGCTTAATTTTCTCAGAGAGTAGGCAGAGTTTCTTTAACAACATTGAGAAGGCTCCTATTGTTGCACTGGGATTATTGGTGTTGGGTCCTTTGGGTTCTTGGTGTTGAACCACTTCTTTTGCTTATTTGGAATTCCTGACAATCTATTTTAGCACAAAGCAAATAACGTACCTCTCAACGAC
The DNA here is from genome assembly GCA_034779795.1 of Ctenopoma multispine. Lineage (NCBI taxonomy): Eukaryota > Metazoa > Chordata > Actinopteri > Anabantiformes > Anabantidae > Ctenopoma > Ctenopoma multispine. The sequence goes on along the minus strand of JAUYWH010000007.1, from coordinate 6,138,264 downwards.
TTCAGACTTGATGTAGATGCCCCTAATACACACACACACACACACACACACTCACAATGGGCCCTGAGGCATTTCCTTCCTCTTACTGAGGAGAGTCGTGTTTGTGTAATCGAAGCATGACGTGGATAGAGTAACACTCTCTCTACTGTCAGCTCCTTGCGCTCTGTGACTGTGTGAAGTGGGCTCTATATTATATTTTGACCACACCAGATGGTGGATGGTTGTATTTGGTGCCTATGAAGCGTGTTGGGTTTCTTTAATTGTTTATGGAACAGTGGCCACGTCTGTAAAGAAACACTAATGGAGCTGTATGTAACCCGAGCTTTAGCGTGTTGGTCCCAGTGGACAGAGATCTCTTACTGAACACTGTCTCTACTCATATATACATATATATATATATATATACACAGCATGGGTACAGTGGGCCCCCCTCCCTCCCTTCCCCCAGTGTACCTCCCAATCCAAAACCTGCTTTTCCGTTAGCCTAAAATCCCAGCTCTCCCTTAAGTGCTTTCTTTTTGTGTCTCTTCCTTTCTGGTCATATGAGATGGTTTGGGGGTGACATCACTGGAGGTCATGGGAGTTGGACAGTGCTTTATAATGGTCATGGTTTGTTTGATGTCCTGCATTATTGTCTTGCCATATAGCTACTGATACAGAAGTAAAAGAACTGTGTGTAAAATACACAACACAGAGTATTATTAAAGATGGTAGTGTAATATCTTCTGTTATTATTTATTAACGACAACTTGGTTGTGTTGTTAAGGTTTTACATGTCTAACAGGATTTTACAATGATAGTAGTATGACTGCGCCCACTGTTTTCAGTACAAAAGCGTCAGTGTGTCTCTATGCGTCTTCATTGTGTTTGTGTGAGTGGGAAGGGAGAATTGAGAGTCAGTAGTGAAAGAGGACGCAGCACAGCTGTACACAAAGGGGCCGTTGATTCTCCACATTTCAGCCTGTCTCCTTTTTTTTTTTAATTCTACGCATTATATACATTAATCACGTGGATCTGCAGCAGGTGTCTTTATCATTTGGATCCACTTTTAGACAAAATACTGTTTATACTGATGTTTTATCAGTTCTCATTGCTTGATTGGTTTGTCATGTCTGTTTATACGGCAGAGGTTTAGTTTTTTTTTCCTCTGTTAAAAATGGCTCTAGCCTTTCTTAAACATGCCATAGCACCACCACAAGTACAGACCTTGTTATTGTAACTGTATAAACCTCGCCAGCATTACTCTTGATAGCCTCAGTTGCATCAGAGTTGTTTTGTTTATTTGTGAATTTGTGTCATGAATCAGATTCATTCAACTTTACTTCCACTGCACTCCTGCAAGGCCTGTACATCCCCAGGAGGCTAATATGACAAATTCAAATGTGAAATCTTGTTCATGTGATTTAGTCCAATCCTCCACTAACAGGCGTGTCTTAACTCAAAATGACCGTGCGGCTTTGGTATTTCCCAACAGCTGGAGCAAAATCCTGGGAAGAGTCACACAGCAGCCCAAGCTGTTTTTCATTCAGTTAGCAAAGTTGGCTTTAATGACAGAGGGTGGGGTTATGTAAGTGAATTTGGTTTGGTTATAACACTGAGACTTTTCATCATATGATGTTTTAAATTCTTGTGTAATCGACACATTTAGCATCACACGATTAGTTTGTGATTGTGCAGTTAATGCTGCCACTTCTGTGAGCTCACTCTTTATCTTCCTCATGACCGTGTTGTCCAGCTTAATGGTTAATCTCTGCATCGACAGGTGGCAGAGCGTCAGGGACAGCTGGCAGCTCTGGACGTAAGAGACTCCACCGACGACCAGGGTACATGAGGGGAGATCAGTCCAGACTACAGAGCGCTACTTATGGGCGAGAGGAGGAAGAGGAGGAGGAGGAGGAAAGGAGGACCACATGCATTAGGAACGGAAAATCTGGACGTCACGCTGACATCACTGATGCAACCAGCGGCCAGAGTCTAACACCTGCTGTCAGAGTGTCCTTAATGAATCAACAACAGCCTGGTAACCTCACATGTAGCTCTTTTCTCTGCTCGGTTACTCGTCCTCTTCACCCTGTGGAGTGCAGTCCAATTAATGGTACATCCAGCTATCGGGGTCAGTCCTCAGTGGCACACAGTGAACTCAGGTTAAACCCAGCACTACAGTCCTCACCACAGGAGACCTTTAACTCCAGCTTCAGTTTCATCCAGCAGTCGCTCAGCTCCAGCCAGAGGACGGACACAACCATTGCTACACCAGCCCGGCAAACAGAACCACTAAAGCAGCCAACTAAACCACCTAGTTCACCTCAAACAACGCAAGCGACTTTACACACTGATGTCTCAAAGCATTCAGCTGCAATCCAATCACTGTCTTCCTCCACTGCAGGCAGCCAGGCAGAGAAAGAGAACCTGTCATTAGGTGGGAGGTTTTGGCGGGAATGTCCGTGGAGTGCCAGGGAGGCTATGTCCAACCAGCCTGACCATGACTCCCGATTTCTGGACATAGAGATCACCTCCTCGCTGTCCGTGGACTCCGACACAGCCTCCGCCTCCTCTGTTACCTCCGGCTACGAGAGCGCCACGCCGGCCTCCGACCAAGGCTGGGACAACCTGACGAAGAAGTACGAGGGCGTGCTGCAAGACTGCCTCCAAAACAACCGCACTCACACTAAGGTGGGTCGTCTCAATCGCCTCAGTCAGTCAGTTCAAGATTGGGTTCAGATAAAGATTTCCCCTTTAATGAAATAACACAATATATTGTGTGGACATATGTTGTACAAGAACTGGAGTGTAAAAAGAAGTTTTGGTTTTATAGTTTCCTGTTTCCAGTTCAGCTCATCATATTTAACTCACAGACTTGAGATTTTAGTTGATTCTTCTCACCATCGACTCTTGTGTGCAATATACGTATATACTGTAAATATTCCTATTTCTATCACTATTAGCATCTAAAAGAGCAACAAATATGTAGCCCACTGACAACCAGTTTTTCATTGCCTTGGGGTTTACATATTCCACCTGCTGACCCAGTATTACTTCGACTTGACGGTCATTGCACCCACACACTTTTTCAGCTTGTGACGACTGTTTAAAGAGCATTACCCTCTGGAATGTCGGCTAATCTGTTCTGCCTTCGGTCGATTGTGTCTCCCCCTCAGATTGAGTCCATGATGTTGAAGCTGCAGAGACTCCAGCAGAAGGCTATTTTGGATGATGACTATGACGCAGGTGAACTTTCAGTTTGGCCTTTGTTTTAATAAGTAGATCATTTCAGCTTTGGTTGATGAGATTTTATCTGTTTAGTGCTTAACATGAACTGACCTGAAGTTCTAAAGTGTTATTGTGTCTTTTAATATTTTTCACAAACTTAAATTTTAGATTACAGATAGATGCCTTAAAACATATTTAATATTAAAGTGAAATTGAGCTAAATGGACAAAAAATGGACAGTAAGCTGCATCAGCTTAACATACATATATTCTGTCATTGTGTGCCTTTAATTCATTTGTATGAAGGTTTTACTGATCCTGTTCAGTCAGGATTCAGACTTATCAGTTGGACTTTTTTTTAGATTATAGGAAACTACCCAGTTTCCCTTACCCTTGATTTTCTTGCTTGAATTAGTTGTGTGTCATACTAAGTTTAGCAAACAGTCACAATTTCATAGGAGCTGAAACATTGGTTTATTTTTTACAGCCTGTGACAAACATACTTCAAGGGCTAAACCTTCACTTCTACTGCGTGTCTGTACTTAAAAGGTGCAGGTCAAGCCAAGTAAAACTTAAACCACAGCTGTACAGAGAGAAGGTGAAGATAAATATATTTTTTATGACAATTAGATTTTCTTTAATACATTAAATACACCCAGTTACTTTACTTGTTTTCTGCATATTGTGCCTCATGTTATTCATAGTGTGTGTATGTGTGTTCACAGCTGAGCGTTTTGGGAAAAAGCTGGAGGAGCTGTGCAGGGAGCGAGGAGCTCTGCAGCTCGGTTTACCCTCCAAACAGCCCGTCGTGGCTCGATTCCTTCAGCAGCTCAAACAGGCGGTGCACAGCGCCCTCCAGAAGGCAGACTGCCGTCAGCGCAGGTCCGTTGGACAATGGCATCAAAGACACACGTTTCACACTGTTCACACCTAGAAGAACATCTTCACCTGACTCATGAGCCAAATGAACATCACAGTAATCATAAGCTATCGTTTCATGTACCAAACACATTTACATGTGACTGGGAGAAAACCACAAGCTACCTCATAGTACATATTCAACATAATTAAAATAAGCCTGACGTGACCAGCTACGTGAAAAGGCGTGCAACTAATGATTATTTTCCCGTGTTACTGAAAAATGAATGAATGAATGAATTCTTTTATCAATAAAATGTCAGACAATAGTGAAATTTTACTACAGCCCGAAGTGGTGCTTTCACATTTGTCTTTTATCTGAGCACCAATTCAAAACCTACAAAATGTTTTGTTTACAAAATTCTATAGAATATTCGGTTTTATTATTCATTACCAAATTAGAATTATTGATATATTAGTATTGAGTTTTAATAATGATAATGACTATATACTTTATACTACTAAGTTTTGGATATATGGCGTATATTTCTACAGAGTATTATGGCTACTTTTACTTATGTAGAATACACATTAAAGCACATAACTTTCCACCACTGACCACCTCACTGTTGTTAAACTGAATTTATAGGCTCTGTCTATTTTTGTCACGATCGTGCTTTGACCTTCATTGTAAAACAGAGGGAGAAGAGATGGTTGTCAAAAATAGCTCTTGTAACAGGAAGGATCAGGTGTGGTCTGTCTAGAGGCTAGATCCTAAACAAAACTAGAGGCTGCATCTCAAACAAATACAACCTAAATCTGATGCAGCGCTGCTGTCCTACTGTGGTTTCTATACATTTCTGTATGTCTGATTCTCAACTTTTAAAATGCTAATAACGAAACATAAATTGCCCCCAAAGATTACAGATGGCCGCGGTTATACAGTATACATGTAACAATCTGGTTAATACCAGAGGTGTATAAAGTACACAAACCCAATACTCAAGTAAAAGTATTTGCCTAGAAAAATACTCCACTACAAGTAGAAGAACCCTTTAATTTTTCTACTCAAGTAAAAATACTAAAGTACATGCACAAAATTTTACTTACAAAAGTAAAAGTACTCCACTAAGAAATGATGATGAACCTCATGAATACAAGCGCGTTCACACACACACAGGTGAACACACGTGTGTATAATCAGGTACTCACAGACTCACACTCCCCTGCTCAGCTGCTGCCTCTAAATCTATCTTTTAATATTAGTGCTAGGCGCTGTACAATAACATTTAATATTTATTAATTATTGTGATTGATACAGATGTTGTTTGCTGTGGTTATTCTGCTGTTTTCGTTTTGTTTTGTTTTTCTTTTTCAGCAGAGATTGGAGCAGTGTTTTGTCTCCCCCTCTCTCTCTATCCTCTTTTTCCTTCTCTTTTCTTTTCCCCTGGTCCTGTCTGAGGCTATATCAAACCTATTTAAAAGAAAAATAAAATAAAATAAAAAAATTATGTGAATGAAGAAATGATGATGATGCTCATATTAACTCAATATAACTGCTTCATGAGAGTAAATAAATAGCCAGTATTAACACATTGAAAAACCTTGTACTGTTTTATTGTGTCTTGTTGGCAGTGAGCGTGCAGAGAATGATGCCGGAGAGCGAACAGACTCATCACAGGGACTGTTGCATCGAAGAGATCGTCTGATCCAAGAGAAACGTCTGGTAGAGGTGAATTCAGCTGCCATTATTTCATCATAATGTCATTTCTGATTCTCCCTGCCTTTGATTACTACTGTTACAATGTATTTCATTGCTCATGAAAAATATCCCAAACTGTGCAGATATTTAATTGAGAAATACCTGATCGCATTGTCATTACTGATACTATAAAACTTGTATTACTACATAATAATCCTGAAATTAATTATTTTCAGCTTTCTGAGGTTACTCACAGAATTAGTTAAGCTATGTATACTGATATAGGCTGCTGTACGAACACACATGGAGACCAGAAGAACAAAGAATCTGATGAGGAAAGCCTAAAAGTGAAATGAAATGTGTACAGGAGGAGATAGCAGAGCTGCAGCAGAAGCTGGCAGAGCTGAAGGACCGCAGTCGATGCCTGGAACAGCAGATCCAGCAGGAGGAGCAGCAGGTGGAGGCTGAGGAGCTGGAGGGCTCTGTGCTGAGGAGCTGCACCATGGCTCAGCTCGGTGACATGAGCCAGACCCTGCAGGATCTCGTCACCTCTGAAAACCGCTTGCAGATCTCTGTGTCTCCATCAGCCTCCATGCTCAGGTCAGCATCACATACAGTACATGTCAGTGTGTTCTTACACCAAATAACTTTTTACATTTAAATTATATTATGAAAAATAAGGCTGCAAGTAGTAGCTTCTACATTAATTTGTATATATTATATAATTTGTAAGGTCTTAAACCTTACACTGTAAAGTGCCCTGAGATGACTTATGTTGTAAATTGGCGCTATATAAATAAAGTTGAATTGAATTGAATTGAATTGAAGTACAGTATCTGACCAATAGCTACTGGCAAAAGCCATGCGCTCAAAACATTTTATGCTAAATATGTAATTTATAATATGCAAATTAAAAGTCAAACATATGCTCACAGTTGAGCTAATATAATTTTATAGTAAAGGTATTGTTCCCCCCAGTAATTTATTCTGCTTACCAGTAGTACCAGCATCTGGACTATTTATTCAATGTAAACAATTATATTTATTTCCTATAATGCAGTGGATAGTCGTCATAATTCCTGCAAGACCATTAGGCACCAGGTGGGGCTGCTAGAGGGCTGTGACTGGTAGTGACACTACAGCAACAGTCATCAGTCCACAAGTGTTTTTCCTTGTATCATATCTCATATTTTCTTATCATTAAATTAGCTCATTTGGAAAGAGGATGTGTCAGTGCACATCTTCTGTTTCACTAAATCTCTGCCTCCCAGCTTCGTTCATCCCCTGACAAACAAAGTTACATTTTGAATTTGTGCTACAACACAATTAACATCTCAACTAACAGAAGAGAATATTTGAACATACAAAAAACCTGTGTGCTCTTTTGAATGTTTTTATTATATCAAGCTCTTATTTTTGCTCTTTTGGGACAAAAGACAAAAGCACCTGCCTAATGAATGTAATGTGATGCAATAACTTGTAAGACTTAATGAGAAATGATTTGTTTATAGTCAGCCACAGAGAGCATAAAATCAATAAACTTTTTACCCAACAATCCCTGTGCCCTCAATCCTCTTCTCTCACACCTGCCTGAACCTGCTCTGAATTTTAATGTTTTTTCTCAGATGCAAATGATTACTTTGCATCATATCCTCTGAAGTTAATAGCTTGCAAGGGAGCACTGTGGAAAGCCTCTCTGTCTTGCCACTCATTAGAAAGACATGTAAATTGTACTTATCGCCTTCTCGGAGGCATGACCCACCATCACCGGCATAATTTGATATCTGACACGTTCTCACCCTGACTGGAACGCATTTATTCTCACTACTGATTGAAATTGCGACCTCAGATTGGGTATTCAGCTGCACATCTCCAGGTGGCATGCTTTGGGTCATCACGATGATTGTGTTGCAGATCGCTTTCCAAATAACACAAGGCATTTCTCTCTCGTATCAAGGATTAAAGAAATCCACACTATTCAGAGCAGCTTCGAAAAAGGACGTTGTAACACCGGTGACCACGTTTTACTTTCGTTCGCTCACTGTGAACATCAGCTTGAATAATATGTAAAGGGCTAACCGATTTTTGTCATATGAGACAATTGGGACTGTCTCAAGGTGACTGTGTTATGCATAATGGATTTTATGCTCTTTTTGTCTCCATCTATTAATTAATTTTACATCTGTCACCACATTACCTGACCTTAACGGTTTGTCCTCTTTGCATGTTTACATATAGTAAAAACATTACTAATGTTACGTTGATCCTTGATATTTGAAGTCTTTGTCTAGACAGTCAAGTCATTGAAAATATTTAAATCAATCTATGTTTTCTATAATATATTCCATCATGCATTTAGAAACTTAAAATAATGCAAACACTGCCAAAAACAATCTAGCAATGCATAAGTGCCTCCCACGTTTCTCTCATCCACTGGACACAATATTTTAAGATTTGCTTATAAAACCTATTAAAATTCATTAACTTTTTCTGTGGGATGAGTTAGTGGCTCCTTATGCAGTCAGTGGATCTAGAAGCAGAGTATTTTTATGGAGCAGATTGTAAAACCCACTGAGGCGAAGTTCACCTTTTATGTTTTGTGATGGTAATTTGAGTTGATTTGATTTAGTAATATTGATCAGTTCGCTTTTATGCTGATGTGAAACATGATGTGAAGCAGATTGATTTGCCATTGTGTATGGAAAGTGCTATATAAATAAAATTGACTTGACTAATAGTTCATAAACCATTCTGTGTTTCACAGTCACAGTAAACAGGCAGAATTCAAATGCTCTTATTAACAACTATTGATTTGACTTTAGTCTTTAGTGCTGCACTGTAACATCTTTATTCTCTTTTTTTCTTTTTTCTTTTGCAGGCTCCAGGAGCAGGAGCAGGCACTAAATCTGTCCATCAAGGAAGCTACTGCTAAAGTAAGCCACTGTTCCTCTCAGCTCAGCTTCCTCTCAGCATGGCAGCAATGACTGAATGTGTGTGAATATCTAATGACTAGTAAGTTAGAAGAGACAGTATGTGTAGCCTGTGGGCTTCAGTGCATATGCATACTAAATGTCAATGTCTGTATTCATGTGGCTGTTTCTATTTGACAAGGCAGTGAATTCTCCAATTTACAGTATATGCTGAGACTCTGAAGCAGCAGTAGATGCCGATGTGAATAAATCCTCCCCAGAAATCCCCTGTAAACCAATGCAACAGAGACAACACATTTTCTACATTTCTAATGAGAATAAGGAACTGAATTCTGTTGCTTTTCTCCACGTCACTGGTGGATATCTGTGTGTGAATGGCTTTCCATGCCATGGGCTTTGCTTTTCCCTCTTACTGATCTATATACATAGATCTCTGCAGCTAGAGAAAAACAGAAGCAGTAGAATTCTGTAAGTAGTGATTCTAGAATAGAGAGAGAGAGAGAGAGAGAAAGAGGCACAGCAGGGGGAACAGGGAGCGCGGTAAAGACCTTTTTACTGTAACTGTGTCCTTTAGAAATCCATCATCAATGGCTGGTTGATGCTACAACTGCACCTCAAAGGAACAGATAGGCTTTCCACCAAGAGACATTTTTACGACAATCGCAAAATTGTCCATTGTTAAGTTAAAATGAAAAGTTTTGATCCTAATGAGATATCCACCATGTGGAAAATGGCACACCTGCTGTGACAAAATGATTGCAGCCATGAAAGTAACTTTCACTTTCTCTATTGACTTTTTCAGATTTGACAAATAGCCCGAAGTTTTGAAATTAAATCACCAGTGTCAGTATTTCTGCAGTTGCACTCCAGAGCAAATTCAAGTTTATGTTACGTGTGAAAAAGAAATTATGCAGGTCTGTTTAAAAAAAAAAATGTTTTCTATATTTCTGTGGGAAGAAGACTCCCTGGAGATGTTCTGCCTCAGAAATACCAACCTATTTGACAGCCTTTTCAAAGTGCTGCACAAAACTGTGTCAGATTCAAGAAGAAAATCCGGCTTCTCATCCCTTTGAGCAGTGAAAATAGTTCCTCAAAAGAGGGAAGCACATCATGGGGATTGTATCTGGCTGTAGCTCAAAGTGAATACACTGGAAAGAACAGAGGTTTAAAGGGCAGAGTGAGGGCAGATGGGGGCCAGGTGGGGTATATATGAAGGCATCAACCCCTCTGTGAATACTACAGAGCTGAGGTGCTGCATCACCATCGGGCCTGTGACATTCAAGGCCTTTTTCCTCTCTGACATTCTAATGGCATCTTTTATGGAGATTTCACATTTCCCTGTCTGTCCACGTGAAAGGAGACACACTCTCTTTCTTCCTAAAGGTTAAAGACAAGGTAACACATTGATGTTGATGCTCTGCTGCGTATTGAAAGCGGGAGCGAGCACGGAAGTGCGGAAATGAATCTGTAAGGTCTTGTAAAAATGAGTGTCAAAAAGAAAATGAAAGCAGAATTGGAAATGAGCTATGAATCCCGGGGGATCCATGTATCTGCAAAGGTTTTGTTAGTTACCACCGCCACCCCCACCCCCACCCCCACCCCCCACTCTCTGGTCTCTGCTCTGCATCACATTCTCCTTCTTTTTCCCCAGGTGGTCATGAGTCAGAGACTGGGCAGCAGCCTGAGGAGGAAAGTCAGCGAGACTGAAACACAGCTTTTGGCGCTGCATGAAGCCAAACTGGCAGCCATCTCAGGTAACAATCCACTTAGCACCACCCTGCTACACCCCTGTCTAGATTTCACATTTGTTATTTACCTCATTTACTCGAATTGGCCATCATTAGGTTCACTTGATTATGTCATTAATGATCGAGGTCTCTCATTAATGAACGATATAAGAGCGATGTCCACCTGTGGTGCACTGGTGCAGGTAATGACTTCAGCAGTGCCAAAGAATTGAAGGCTGAGATGAAGGTGATGTATCTGGAGCGGGACCGGCTGGAGGCTCTGTCCAAGAGGCTGCACAGCCTCAGCTCGGGGAACAGCCAGGAGCTGGCCAGGATGAAGGAGCAGCGGCAGCAGCTCAGGCAGGAGCTTGAGCAGAGGGAGGCCCAGCACGGTGAGTCACTGTCTGCATCAATATCTGAACTCTTTTCGTCCCAAAGGAGAAACGCTGTTGCTGTGGGCAATAAGACAGGAAGCAATAAATCATCCTCATTACTGTCACAAATACCTTCTAAAGGCAAAAAAATAAATCCTACTAATGCCTATTGACAGCTTTACAGTTGTGTGTAGTTATATTTACAAAGCTTAAAGGAATAGTTTTCTAAATAGTTTTATATATAGTTTTATTCCTTACACAAGAAGATCAATATCAGTCCCGTAACTGTCCAGTAAATATGAGGCTACAATTAGCTCATTAGCTTAGTTTAGAATTAAGACTGGAAACTGGGGAAAACTGCTAGACTGTGGTTCCAAAGACAACAACATCTCATCACCTCTAAGACTCTCTAACTAACATGCAGTGTCTTGTTTATTTAATTTGTACAAAACCATAAGTGTATAAGTGGCACATTTTTAGGCAGATAATAGTTGCTGGTCCCGGTCTGGCACATGAAACTACTTTTATTCAGTAAAAATAAACTTTTTACAATTTACGGATCACTATTTCGAAGGATGTTGTTGAGATAACAACTAGTGTTCTTAGCTTATTATAGTCAACCATAGTTTATTCCTCCTCCAGAACGATACTGTAGACTAAAGTGAGTGGTGTTCTCTTGTTTACTCCACTTCCCCATAAACTACAGACACATTTTAACTTACTAACCATTTTCTCAGTTTAAACCTGTTTTTTTTCTGCACTTCGGAAACAAGCTGTGAGCACAGTTGACTCACATTTGACCCTAGAAGTATTAACAAAGTGTTTCCTATTTACACATCATCAGTTAGAAAGTAAAAATATACTTTCATTTTTTTGCTCTCCTGAGGGGAATATCCGGCTCTTATATCGCTGCTAAATGCTCCATTATGCTCACAAGCTAATAGCTACTTTGTCTGACTGCCTTTCAGTGTACAGCTTTTGCAGAGAATAGTTGCCTGCTGTGGCTGGAAATGACACTGATGAGAGTGGTGAGATTGAACCAAAACACTAAAGTTGTGGACCATAAAACAAGAACAATAGAGAATGTTGTAGTGCTCCATAGAGATGAGAAGAACTACAGAGTGAGACGATTATTATGCATGGGTCCATCACTAAAAGTGACCCCTTTCCCTTGTACACATTTGCATTGTTGATATGATAACATTGTCATCAAAAACATTATATAACCATATAAAGTATTTAATTAAATAAATACTCCATCATCTGAAAGAACATTTCTGTGTTTTGTCCCCTGCCCACTGAGACAAGAAAATGTTTGTGGTATTTTTGAAAGGTGACTCTTTTTTTTTTTTCTTTTGAGTACACCTTTTAAATACCACTTGAAATTTGAATCATGAGAGCTCTTTGAAAGACAAGTCCTCTCTTGATGTTGCTCCATGCTGGGAGGACATCAATGGATGATGACTTTTCTACAAAAATGAAGGAGAAGTGATCTGTTGTCAGTGGGGACACCAAATGAATTACCAACAGGATTGGCAGTTGTTAAGAGGAAGAGGAGGAGGAGGAGTGGTGCTGGTGGTGGTAGCGGTGGCGGGTGTGCAGGGGAAATGAGGTTTAGATTGTGTGAAGTAGCCAATTACCTCCAAGCCACTCAGTGCACACATGATGTATTAGTACTCTCTCTCTCACACACACACACACACACACACACACACACACACACACACACACACACACACACACACACACACACACACTCACACTCTCCCCGTGTAGATGAGATCTGAATGCTTCTTAAAGTAAAGAGCTTGCTTTTTAGGGTTGAGGGTGGCACTGGCAGAGAGATAAATGGATTTTGACTGCACCACCTGCAGTATTACCCTCTCTAGTCCATAAGTCAAAGGGAGATTTCTAATAGAAGGTTACTTCAATCTTTGAGGCACTGAGACTGGAGCACAGAGAGGTTAGTGGGGACGGTGAAGTGACAGGGCCACAGCAAGTAGTAAAGAACTAGAGACTGAAGCTCCGGATCAGGCTCTTGCTGCAAACCCAAAATGTGCAACCAGCCATTTAACAGTTATCTTCATCACTGTGAGGTCTGTGATGTGGCATTGCTGTTAGCTTTGAGCCATTGTCTTGTCCTGAATGCACCTTCTTTTATCACTAGGGGGCACTCTTTCATTATTGCAATCAGCAAAAACATGGGTAAGGTATTTTTGTTCATGTCAGTTCCTTAATTTTATAGTATTGTACTAGAAACCAATTTGCTTGCAAAATCAATTATATTTCTTTAAGTTCCACCTATATACACGACCCTACTTGATTTTGTGCTGCTAAAATACGAACACATGAAAACATCGGCTTGCTAAAGCATTAAGCAGTCCCCAAAGGGATCAATAAAATATATCATTATTAATGTATTTCTTGACACCCACTTTTAAAGTTTACCTCAGCATCCTAAATACAGTGTGACTCAAACATAATTCAGCTCTCACGGACACAAAGGCTGGAAAACCAGTGACATGCAAACGCTTTGGCTAAACAAAGGAATGGGAATCAGGTGGGTAACACGTCATAACTGTGGGAAGAGACGACGAAGAAGTTAATGATTGGTTGTGCAGCTTGTTCAAATGCTCAAGTGGGCGCACACAATATGGCAGCAGCGGCAATTTCACAATGTGTTGCTGACACCAAGCAAGGGGCTCATTAAACTGTCATCCTATTTGGTAATAAGGGGCTGGCACATGCTATCTGGAAACTGATAGCCCACAAACAGCACATTACCATTTCTTTAGCTGAAGGGGATTAGAGATTAGTGTCTACTTCAAAGTCAAGATGGCCATCCTAGTGTCATCTTTAACCAAACCCATATGTGTTCCTGAAAAGACTTATTGTCATGGCATTGGCTCCAAAGCAACACATAGCTCAGCTGTTACATTGTCAAAATCAATATACATACATTCAGTTTAACTGCACAGCTTCAGCTTGTTGAGCACCTCCACCCAGCATACTTTGTGGTGTGGGGGTTTTTGGCCTGGGAGCCATTATGTCCCTAATTGCCACTGGTGTGAGTGCTGATGAATACCAAACCCATTATAGCTGGAGGGCTGATTCCCTGCTGAGAGTATAATTTTGTCCCCAAGAGAGATCTGGAGTGATACTAAATTTACAAATAAATAATTGAAGAGCTGAATAAGATCAGTAAATGGCCCCCAAGAGTGAGGACGTTCAATTTTAGATCGTCAGAGTGTGTTCCTCTTGATTTATCTAATGCTTATTTAATGCTATTGTTAGTATGCTGGCTGTATGTTCTGTAGGAGATCTGGGATGAAGAGAGTACAGTGTCTGCTCCACATAGCTCCACTGGAACACATGTATTTGTTTTTTGTCTTTAGTTAGATCTTCATTTTCTCATCTTTCTGTACACCACTGTCTGACTTTCCTGTCCAGGCCAGTCTTAGCCATGCACACCAGTCCAACACCTGAAGAGCACATGAAAACACTGTCACTGTCTGTTATGTTATGTTATTAAACAAATGCAATTTCCTCTTATTGGAGTGCCCATAATAAAGGATCTATATGATTTATTCATGACTCTGCCTCCTTCGTGGTGCTTCTTTTGAGCACTTGATAGAAGGTATGACAGCTCTTCACCTAAAGAGTGTCTGGATGATTGAAAGCAGTGCAATGGTTAAGTGGCCCCTGGAGGATGTTTCCTGGTTTTTGTCTCAGAAGTTTTCAGTATTCGTTTTTCCTGTGAGTCAGTAGAGGTTGTCATTCTATTGTGAAATTGTCAGGAGTTTCATAACGTCCACACCTAAGGGCTACTGTAAAAACAAAGGGAAGTTGATGAGGTGCTACTACAGTAGCTCCCACTAATACATCAATCAGTTTTGTTTAACCGGCAAACTAATGTCACTTCCGCCTCAGCTGTCCTATATATGTTTAGTGTTAATTATCAAATGATAGCATAAACTAAACTGGTAAACATAGAAAATACCTGTTAACATGTTAACATTTGCATGTAGCTTAATCAACCAGTGTCTGTCACTGTCTCACCTGTTAAACCAAATTCTTCTGTGGAACAAGGCAAGAAATACAGAAATGTGTTTTTGTAGATAATGTTTGTAACTTGGTGTTAATGGACTTTCCCAAGTGATGCTCAGGTATTAATGAGGTGGCAGTTTAATGGAGCAGGATTCTGAGCAGGTCTCAAATGTTGAACGTTTAAGAACTTGCACATTTTCCTCTTTGTTTGAGCTTCCCACATTCTGTCTTCGGAGAAAATTCAATTTTTTAGCTCCTGGAAAGTTTAGAATCTCCTCCAAAGAAACTGTTTACCGAGTTTGACTTGAATTATAATGACAGTGAGCATGTGTAACATTTCAGTCAAAGCGATTCAGAACCCAAAACGGAAATATATATATCCGCCAAAACACAGATTTTGAACACACAGCCAATTTCTGTCAAATGATTCCTTTTGTTGTGCATTCACGCGAAGCCTCGCAATATGTTACGCCATGCCAACTGCAGTCTGTGTACTGCTCTGCTTTGTGATCCCACAGCCTTAAAGCATCGTGGGTTACTGAGTGTCTGTCTGAGATATCAGCCTGTCCCTCTCCCTTCCATTAGCCATGCTGCTGGGCTGCAGTTAAGTTCAGATACATTCATGCATTGTGAGTGTCTGCATATGCTGACTGTGTGTTTGTTTTACCTGCAGTGCTGTTGCACTCAAACAGCCCGAGCTGAGCTTAAACACATTAATCACAGTCAGTGCCTTTAACTCAATTACAAAGACACACGATTTCTCTTCTTCCTTATTATGCGCTGCCTTTTATAACATGCATATTGGTGTTGCTGTGTTAGCACGGAGCCGCCTCCAATTTGTTAGACAACACAAAGGCCTCACAGATGTTGGGCGCTTTTATTGTTACAAGGCAATGAAGGAATGACTGCATTATTCACTTTCAATTAGAGACGTGTTCAAATGCTCGTAATGCCGCAGCAAAGCCAAGCACCGTACTGTCATTAACTTCTGCAGGCTCATTGAAACCCGTAACTTCATCATCAGGAATCGTGCGTCACTTTGAGATATATCTGCTCCATTTGCTTTGTCTGTTTACATCACTGATTATAATGATTAGATTAATCATTTTTTATTATTAAACTTTACTATTCAGCTGAAGTAATTATTTCTTCATTAGACTAATGAATGCGTATTTTGACCTATATTAAAGAAACAGCCTTATAGCAACATCCAGTATGTTTTAATAGTGTCTAAGTTCTGTTTGTATTATGAATGAGTGGACTCTTCGATTTTGGCTGGGGTCTTTGGCAGCAGTCATTGATGTTTAGCACCTGCTGAGATCACTGGTGTGAGGGAAGGTTGAGCTCATGAATTTTCCATTTTCCAACGGACGCTTTTTGAATGCCTTTGTTAAGTTCTTTCAACACCAAACAAACTGCCCCATGTATCAGGGACTAACAGAGTGTCTTGTCTTCTTTATTGGCATTTTAGTGCAGATTTTATTCAGATGGCACTGCCAACGACAGCAGCCTCCCGCAGAGTTACAGGAAGTGGTAATATCACCCAGAGCTCTGGTTCCTCTCAGCACAGGAGGAGGCTCGACTGCTTGATGTCTTGTCCCAATCTGTAAAGGAAAGATGATTTTCATCTATCATGCCCGAAAAGGCTCACTAGTTTTGCCACCGGTTGGCATGGCGACAGAATGGCACACTGACTCTCTTCAGCGTATCACGGTATCAGCATAGGAGGAAATATTAAGTTGATACACTCATCTTTGTATCTCCCATTTTCATCTTCCTTTTATATTGGATTTTATATTCCTATTATTTCTAAATCTGGCTCTTGCTCTTGTTCAAGCTGTACCCTGCTTTGTCATCTTTCATTTGTACATACTCTGTGCCATCCAAGGTCAGGCTTAATGCCCCCATGTATTATTCAGTGGCTATATCCCTGCACACTGCTTAACGGAGCCGGCATGAATGAAAGCTGACAAGAGAAACTCTGTCAGGTAGGATGGGATCTCACGTAGCAATTAGAGGGTTGGTAAGTGAGCTGTCTGGTCCACGTATCGCCAGATATCTGATAGCTACTCAAGTGCCTCACTCTTCTCTGTGATTGAGCAGATTTGGTTACTTTGAAAGAATACAACTCTCAGGCAAGATCTTTCTTTCTGTGGCACACTCGTGCGAGCCCCACAAATAGTCTGACTACGTCCATCTCATTCCTTTCCCTTTAAAGAAAGGACGGGAATGGGTATATAAAAGTGTGTGTCACAGCTACCTTCTCTCAGATATTTTCCTTTACTCACCTGCTGTGCCAGCCCCCAGCCTGTCTCATCCTGGAGCTGATGCTGTCTAATAACCAACATCAAGACAATGGCTCAAATTATATTTCAGACCACACTGTGATTCAGAACACCCAATTAGGTGACTTCCTCTCGACGTGAGCTCTAGTCAGTGTGAGCAAGCTAAGTGCCTTTACACTAGAGTAGTTTCCCACCGTGTCTGCTTTGTGTCTCATTAAAATGGAGAAATGTCTTCTTTTGACCCTTCATTATGGGTTTTTATCATGGTGCTCAGAGGAATAGTTAGATTTTTAATAACTTACTTGACGAGACTTTGATGACAGTAAAGTAAATGTGAAGCCACTGCCAGGAGCTGGTCAGTTTATTTAGCAGGTTTCAGTTTCTGCAGAAATGAAGCAAACAAGATATAACATGTTAATTAGTGAACTTTATACGTACTTGTAGACAAACTAGACTAAGTGAATGCTGACTGTAGCTGTAACTATAAAAAAGTGTGAAAAAATGACATTTTGTGTAGAAGTATGTTTGTAGGTTTCTTTTCTTTTTCCAATCGTGTTAATCACTTCATTTGATATAAGTGCACCCTACTGTGTTCAAAGATGCGCTGTGGCGGGGGGGGCATATTCTCATGTTTCATACATGAGCTCATTAACAGTACTCATATTGCCCTCCTCTCCATCCTGACTAATGCTCAGCCAGCCTGCGTCTGCATCCTCAGGCACACCTCAATGCTGGCAGAAGGGCACAGGAAGCAACATAAGCTATCCATCCAACTTTATACCCCACAGAAAATCTGGCACAATATGAGGCCATGATAAAATCCTCTTTTATCCTTAGGCTGTCTCCAATGTGATCCCATCCTAGAGCGGTGGGAATGATCTTTTCTCAGTTGTGTGTTTGTCTTAAGAGAGAGCCAGCTGGGGTTCCTGCATTGAATTCTACAGTTGCAGTTGCTCAGCACAATGCCACTGCCAACTACGATGACGTCCTTTCGTAATAGAGCCGATGTACAATATAGCGGACGACAAGTCAGTTTTAATGGTATTAGAGCTGTGATTTGTTGCTAGGATACTCCTTCACGGCTAATAAAAGTAGTAAATGAAGTGCCAGTAACAGGCTTGTTGTCTTTGTGCTTCTCTCTGTTCACACAGAAAGCCAGTTGAAAGAGAACACTACCAGGTATATCGAGCTATTGGAGGACAGATTGCACAGGTAAGAGTGTTTTTTCCCCCCTTTATCTACTTCTGAGTACAGATAAGACACGGTATTCCACAGGAGTAATAAAAACAGACATAAACAGAGCAATAGCCTCCAAGGAATCTCTTCTCGCCGCTGTTGTTCTCCAAGCAGGGCGTCATCTCCCTGTAGTTCGCTTCACCCACCACATCATGCACTCACACCTTTTCTTCTGCTGTTGTCTCCCAGAGCCCCTTTCTCACATTTTACTCCCATCTCTCACCTGCAACGATTTGTCTTCCTCTTCTCACCTTCTCACATATTTTCTATACCTTTATTTTTAATACTTCCGCATCAACTGAGTTTCCACATTCTCCCCCTCCCTCTCCCCCTCTGATCTGTAACCAGTTTTATATAAAACGATACCATTTTCTGTCTATTTCATTGTATTTATCTGCGTCTCAGGGCTGAAATATAACTGAGGACACAGGTCTGTTGCGCTGCGGGTGGTCTCCCTGCCTGCCCGCCTGACAGTTACACAACAGGATTGTGATGTGCTGACTTTCTGACTTTCTGAGCAGAGGGCGTGGAACTCAGTCAACTGTTGACACCATTCGCCTGTTTATGCTTCCTTATGGAGATTAGAGCTGCTTTAGCTCGTCTCCTCAGCAGACAGACAGCACCGAGCAGCTGTGATGCGATCAGCTCTTGTCGTGCAGCATTTTGGAACCGTTTGTGTTTTACAGATGGATGAGCTGGTAATATTTTTTGTATTCACCATATGAACCACGCTTTCTATTCAGTGTCTTCTTTTTAAAGCAAGTTTGGGCTACCTGAGCTTACTGTAAGCCAGGAAATAACTTTATTGACTCTGTGTGTCTGTTTGACCCGTGTCTTTGTTTGTGTTTTGTGAGAGGTGGTAGCTCTCTGTCTTGCATCCTTGGAGATGCAGGGTCATCACTCTGGCTAGAAGCCAGGAGTCACTCACACACTGCAACGTTGTTTGTTGTTGAGGGATGCACAAGCTGTTGGCCTGTAGGTCAAGGAGCAACATGCCTGCGATCTCAGTGCCCAGCAGGGAAGCACGCCTCAGAACCTTTTCTGTCAATAGGGCAGATGGCTGCTTTGTGTTTTGTTTGTTTGATTTTTCAAAGACTACCTGTCTCCACTGTCCATCTAATGTAAAAACTGTGAAAAAAACAACAACCTGACAGGCTGACACTAGCTGACATACTGGAGGAGACATTTTCAGGGTATTTTAAGAGGGGGTAAAAATACAACCTATACACAACAATAAGGTAAAACTAGACACATTCAGCAGCTGGAACACCTCTACACGAAAAACACTGATACATATCTGGGGTTGTTATTGTTATTGTTATTTTTCCTGTTATCTTGAAGATAACAGGAATAATAACCGCCAGAAATTATACCATAGTTTACCATGAAACTGGTTATTGTTACATGCATAGTAATCCTAAGAGTGCCTGTAGAAATGCCTGCGGCTTCTCTTCTAGTTTTCCTATCAGTAAGTCTGGCTTTAGAGCATTACCAGTAGTTTCCACCAGCGCCAGTTTGGCACAGTGCCCCATGTTTGACTTGACTGAATGGACAGCTGTCCCCACACATGCACATAGACACAGTCCTGCACACACACATACACACAGCCATCATCCACTGTAATTTTTTGTCAGTCAGCTCTAATGTACATTACCAGATGGAGTGCTGTGGTGATGGGAGGTGAGGAGAGGCGGAGGGGAGGAGGGGAGGAGAGAGGAAGATTAGTACTGGTGAGATGTCTGGTCTCCGTGGAGACGGATGGTGTTGAAAAAACCAATTATCTCTTCCTTGCTAAAGACTAGAACAGGATGTTAGAGCAGCGCAGATACTGTAAGTGTGTCACCAGAACAAAAAACATTTTATTCAGATTAGCAGCACAGCACAGTTGTTTAGTACATTATGCAGATGTTTCATTACGAAATGCCTCGTATTTTTTCCATTTGCACGTCGTTTATCATATTTAGCAGACACAACGCAACTGGTGCAGAAGCCATTAAAATATTGACATGAGGCATGTTCTCTATGAGGACATGATGTGAACATACAAGCAGGGTGTTATCATTTTTAATGTACAAATTATTGAATTTATGTATAAGAAATGTAATGTTGTTTGCTCAACTGGCTGCTGTAAAAGTCTCCCCAGACATGAAGCCACCCACCTTACAAACAGTGCACTTCATTCACCATCCATCACACCTCATCCAACAGTCACCACCTTGAATTTCACCATATTATCAACACATCTCTTCAGCTGGTGCTATTTGAGATGATTAAAGTGAGGCCGTCTTTCTTTTCTTTCCTTTTTCTAATGTGTGAATTCCCATTGTTTTGGGTATCTTCAGTATGAGAGGCACTGACTTAAGTCCACAGCTGATTTTATTCAGGATACTATTATATTTTTTTGAGGAGATAGTACATGTTTTATCTAAAATACACTAAATAGCAGAATCTTTAGAAGCTCCACCTGTGGCTGAAGATGAAGATAGGAGGCGTTTTTACAGTCTGTGTGATAGTGGTATTGATGTGAGTCCTGAAGATGCACCTCAACATACAGTAGGACCCGATGGTGGGCGGAGTTCAGAATACTGTCCAGACAGTTTTGTGCGTTGTACTCTGGAGGGGTCTGAATAAGCCTGCTGGTATCAACAGGACGACACCACCGCACTTTTGTTCAACACTTACTGTATATTCATAATCCTTTCTCTGTAGCTGCCTGTATGTGACTGCCTTGAGGAGAAAGAGCAGTCCTGTCAGTCAGCAGTGCCACAGGGGGGCTGTGAGACTGTAGGGGGAGTGTGCCTGCCTGTCTCTCCTTCTTATTACTGGGCCATCAGCGGAGCAGCACGCCCACACCCTGCCACTGTCAGCTGACACGCCGAGCGGCTGCCACCAATTAACCCCCGGGCAAGGAGTTCATACCAACGGGCACCAGGATGCCACCATCACAGGGACGCTTAAGCGCTGACATGTTGTATTCATTTTCAGTACGCAGATCTCTAATGCCAATGACATTTGTTTGCAACAAAGTGGGATTGTATCGTCACTGAAGACAAGCTTTTGTGATAGATTAGGCTGGGTTTGACATTCTTAGAAGAATTTATGATTGTACGCCACTGAGTCCCCACTGAGAATGATTTATTGGTGTGTGTGTGTGTAAGTTAACACGTGTGCCCACCCGTATCTGTGTGCGTGCGTGTGTGTGTTTGAGTCGCTTTCCACTTCAGAAGAGACAAATAACAATGGCATGGCTCACTGGGTGCATCCCCACTATAGCAGAATTCAGAAGCAGCGGCGTTGAGTAGCGAACTGGCGAGGGCGGGGGGCTGGCCCCGGCAATTTTTCTATTGTCTGTGTGCCAAATGAAGGTTAGAGAACGGCTGAGAGGCGTGCGTTGGCAGGGTACAGAGGTTGGCAGCCTTTTCAGGCAGGAGATGGGCTGGAAAACAAGTGGCTTTCAATTTTCTGCGGGCCTCATCAGTGAGAGGGAAAAAGGAACAGAGGGAGAGATTAAACAATATTGTCTGGGTGCATTTTTTACTTTGGGTTTGTTTACCTGTGACGGAGAGGGAGCAGTTTCTCCCATCTACAGTAACTGTGCTGCAAGAATGCACACTGTAGGTGAAAATATTGAATATTTTTAACATTCTCACTCATCCAGTGTGAGAATTACTGTTTGTGACAGAGACTCTCCTCCTGGGCTGGATATCAGCACAGACAGAGAGATGGAGGACGTCTCTTCCTTTAAGATGTTTGATGTAGCTCATATGTATAAAAGCCACATCCTTGCCTCCACATCCTGTCAGCTTTAGTTGATTTGCTGCACAAGATGGATTCCTGGAAAGAAGGTTGCTATTGATGAGTAGTGAGATAAGTACAGACTCATCCTTCCTTTGAAAAGCCATAAAATATATAGAAGCCATAACTCAGCATCAATGCTGTCATCCACTTAGAGGTACAATCACTGTAGTAGATTATTTTATGCATATCTGGTGTTAATGTAAAACACAAATGGTTGCTTTGACCTGCAGGACCTAAATAATACAACAGTGAACAGAGACCTCCACTTATCAGTGACCATGTTATTCACTAAATAATATATAGAATCAGATGTTACTTGCTTTAATTGTTCTCTGTTTTTACAGTTGGACCCAATATCTGGGATGTCACAAAGGTCAGGGTGAGGAAGAGTGAAAAGGGATTACTGATCGTAACTTAATGAGTAGATAAGCAAAAAACAATCTTCTTGTCCTCTCGCTGAACTTCTGCTCAGTGACCCAAGCAGAGATGAAAACATCCCGGCCCTCTGTTCTCTCTCTGCTGCAACTCTTTGAAGAAAAAGGCGTCCCACCAAGGGGACATTTACACCCATTACAT
This sequence comes from Ctenopoma multispine, assembly GCA_034779795.1. Classification (NCBI taxonomy): domain Eukaryota; kingdom Metazoa; phylum Chordata; class Actinopteri; order Anabantiformes; family Anabantidae; genus Ctenopoma; species Ctenopoma multispine. The sequence goes on along the minus strand of JAUYWH010000007.1, from coordinate 6,115,522 downwards.
TTTGTCGATGAAAGTGCAACCGTTGAACGAGCCATATTTCCCCTGTAACTGTTTTATCAGTACTTTATTATAGAGATGATGTTAAAGGTGTCCTTTACTGTGCCTGGACAATTGGCTTAGTGTATTTTTCATAGTATTGCACGTCCTGTTATGTCGTCGTAGTAGGTGATCACAGTGTCTTTCTGTACATTTAGTGTCTTATAACTTTATGAATGGCTATTCAGTGCATACATATTTGCAAACACATATATTTCTGTGTTTACAAATATTTTAATATTTTGGCAGTTTGGGCAATGTGTCTCCTGCTGAGAGAAGATTTATATCAATATCATTATATATATTTAGAGGAAAACAGCTGGTATGGCTCTGTCCAACAATACACTGTACTAACGTGACCAAAGCTCAGGAATTAACACGTTATATCTAGTTTGTTCAATAATTTTTTTTTTTACATATGTGCTTATAAATAGATTAAATTAGGAATTAGTCTTAATTTAGACTTTAGATGTGCTGGTAGGTGTATTTCTGAACATTACACAAAACAAATCTGATCTGCTATGGTTAATATATAATAGTTATGAGACTAACATGAATTATCTACTGTAACTTTCCACAAAAAGCATTTATACATTTTTGCACATGGGTATTTATATATAATGCATCCAGTATACTATTTACATATATAGCCTTGAGTTTTGAAAGTATTTATTGTGGTGCTAAACGTATAGCATGACACTGTGTTTTATCTCATTATACATATGAAGTGTCATGTTTTTTGTATGTTTTGCGTACAGTTTTGTATATGAAATATATTGTCTCGCTGTATGATGTTGAATAGTTTTGTATCCTTAATTGCACATGTCATATCTCTTATTGCATCGAATCGTACCTCCTAACATACTGGTAACCTTCCCTCTGAAGCTGCAGCTGTCCAGGCTTGGAGCGAATCTGGGAAGCTGATCTGGAAGCATGTCACCTGTTCTTGCGAGGTCTCCAGCTGCGGACTCCCGGCTGCAGCGGAGTCGACATCGATGAAGTCCCTCCTGCAGCAGTTTATCCTCCAACTCAGCCAGGCGCCAAAGAAGAAGAAGACTGCGCCATGCTCACTGCTTTAGGGGGGCGCTGGTGTCCCGAGGCTAACTTACAGAACTCAGAGTTCACTAAGGTAACTCAACAGTAAATGTCTGATTGTGTGAGTGACAGGTTGATGTGTGCACTCTGTGGCAACATCTTGAATATAACAGATACCCTTTAAGGTTTTCCATTTCTGAGGGCTTACATGTTTTCTACACATAGCCCATCTCTGCTGCTGAAAGGTCAAATAAGAACTGCCTGTTTTCAGATTTACTTTTTCTTTACTTGGTCAGTCTTACCACTTGACTGGAGAGGACAATCTCGGTGCATGCATTCAGCTGTTGTCTGCCGACTGCAGTGTAATATGCGGCAGTCGATTAGCGCATCTGCTCTTAGGTATTTCTAAACCAGGAAAATGTGGGTGTGAGAGAGGCAGTCATTTGGAAATATTTTTGTTTCCTTGAAGAGTGCAGATTTAAAAGTCTGTTTCTGAATCATTACACGCAGTTAGTAGGGATTTGTGTATGCTGTGTGTGTGTGTGTGTGTGTGTGTGTGTGTGTGTGTGTGTGTGTGTGTGTGTGTGTGTGTGTGTGCGTGCGCGTGTGCGTGTGCGTGTGCGTGTGCGTGTGCGTGTGTGTTGAAAGTTAACCTTACAGCCATTAAACCTTTTCCAGGAAGTACTTTGTCTTTATTTTTTCCATTGTTCCGTTTCACATCTTTGGGGACCCTTAAGTGTATTTGTTGCCTCAGGAATGTGTGTATGTGTGTGTTGCAGGTCTTGCTAATGTCTTTTTTTTTCCAATGTTGCTTTGTTTTGCATTGATGGCCTAGTCATCAAAAATAGATGAATGTCTGTGCATGTAAAAAATGACAATGTATGTGTATTTGTGTGTCTGTGGGTGGATGTGTGAGCCTCTGTGAGGAGGAAATGGCATCATGAATCAAAACAACGCATGACATTTATTAAATGTAGGTTTTTTTGTGTTGGTTGGTGTTGATTTTGTGTGTATGATTAGACACACACACACTGATCAATCTGTGCAAGAGCTGGCTACTGTAACATGTTAGCTGTCTACTTAGTCTGTATGCCTATAATTTTGATTCGATTCACTATAGATTATAGATATAGATATAGAAAATTCAGTTTACTCAGGTGCCTCGCAGCAGGCAGATCAGAGGGAAGATTAACTGTGACTCCTTTAACACTATTAACGTAAAGCTAACCTGCTACACTGTGTGTGCAGTAGCTGTGTACTGTATGTGCAGAATGCAGTTACATAAAAAAGGAGCATTTTGAGGACGTGTTAATCAAGTCACATTGTTCAAACTATCGTGTCAAATTCAAAACAATATAAACCACATCCTGTGGAACATGTAAAGCAATTTACCAAAACAAAGTCACTGCGCAATGAAAAGGTTCTTTCATACGTAATATAACTTGTGGATAAATCAGCTATTTGTAAGATGTTCATCTCAAATTGCCTCGTGACTTCAGAGAGATTTTAGGGGAGTGCTACAGATACTGCAAGCACATTTTAAAAGATAACACTCTAATAATCCCATTAGCTGAAATAAAGACTGTTAATATAATCCTGTGAGTTTCTGAAAACACTTCTCATCTGTCCAACAATGCTAGAAACAAACACAATCTTAAGCACTGGGAGAACCACCTACACTATTACACACGTTACACAGGAAAAAATGTGTTCTCATCCAACCAAGAAAAAAAGATTAAGAAGATGTAAATTAGAAAATTTCTTGTCAAATCACAAATATATATCCTTATATCCTCCTTCCTTGCTACTTGTTACTGTATCAGTTAGAAAAATAACTCCTGTTTAGAATGACAAAGATTTCTGAACACATATTATAATGTTAACTGTTTTAATGCACTTAGTGGTTTTGCTAGTGACTAAAACCTTAACAAGAACATCAGTCTAACTTATGTCTTGAAACTCACCTGTGAATGTACATGATAGCTTGTGTTGTGGGAGCTTTGATGTGTGCTTTCACTGTCTTTGCTGGTTTGTCTTGGTATTTTAGGAGTTGTCCCTGTTGTTGCTATGATTTTGTGGTGCAAGATCTGTGAAACGGAATAAAAAAAACCCACAAATGATCTGATTTAGCCAGACAACAGTTATCATTCAAAATAATTATTTCCAGCATCTTATTTCCCTCCTCTGCTAACGTGTCTCTGTTTCTTTGCTGCACCTTTGTTTCTCCCCTCCCCACTTTTTCTCTGCTTCTGTTCATTTTAACTAATCTATACTAACAAATGATGCATCCAGCCCTTTTTATTGTCCCCAACAACCTGTCAACAGTGTCTTTCTGTATGTTTCTACTAACATAGTCAGTTCTGTGAACAAATCTTTCCTCTGTTTTATCCTTTTTATTGAAAGATTCCAAATTATAAGTGCGACCACATACCTAAATGATAAGACTCCAGAGGCTGAGAGAAGGCTGTATGGAGAGAGAAAGAGAGAGGGTGGGTGGGTCAAATGAAGCTATAAGTGGCGGAAAGAAAGGCCTTACTGATAAACATGGTATTTTGGAGAATTTTTGTCACATGTAATTCCCCCGTCTCCCTCAGCGTCTCCTCCGTCTGTTTCCCCTGTAAAAAAAAAAGTCATAAAATAATTTAAAATATTTATATTTGCTGCCTCTGTGTTCAGAAATCATTCAGTGAGTGGAAACTCTTACAGCTGCTTCATCAGGAGTTAGACCTGAAGCTATAGCTATGGATTGGTTGGAAAAAACATGGATAAGCCTTGGGTTGTGTGTCCACCAGGGCCCTCTCACTACATATGAATGTAATAGCTGCGGCGGTGCACAGTCCTCCTGGAACTGGGACTTTTACACGTGTCTAGCACTCATGGTGCCAAATGCTGAAAGTTATAAATGATTAAACTGTTAGTAAAAGATTGCCTCGCCTCAAATGAGTTTGCAATTGTCGCTTAGCAACAAGAAGCACTAGCAGCACTTCCCCCCAAGCATTTTAGGGCTGCTACCTAAAAGAAGAAAGACTGTACCCAGCGAATACAGGGCCTTACTTTACTATTGACAACAGTGATTAAACTGTCCTAAACTAAGGGGAAAATCCATGCAACAGTCGGGTAGTAACTCCTCTTGGTTAGGTTTTCTCTTCACACTTCCACTTCAAGCGTACCACAATGCACCACTTCAAACCAAGTGAGAATGTTTTATCCGCTTACTGGTCATTTGCATTTGCTGTGGGAATGAAAAAAAAAAGTAAATGCAACACGACGTGGGCAAACCTACATGGGTTGGTCCTCGTGATGATTGTTTATTACATTGCATGCGATCTATGAGATCCTGCACCTCTTCACGACTTCACATTTGTCCTTGAGTCATTCTGCAGCATCTTTTGGGCGTAGTGATGGAATAAATTAGAATCTACATATAATCTAATGCCCTTAAATTATGTGATTCATAGCCTTTGGTCCTGCTTTGTTTGGTATGCTTTCTCACCAGTAGAACCGCACCAGTGTTAATCGATTTGGACCGAGGTCACATCTTTTTGGGGGATCTCTGTGAGGTTGTGTTCACACCAGACAAAATATATCGCACCGAGAGGGGAAAATGAACTTGAGTTTGATTTAAACTGACTAAAGCCTGGAGGTGGGAAAGCACTTTAAGTTGCCTTTAGTTCTTTGACATTGGCTTGGTCTGTCACAGCCCTGGGGAATGCATGATATCAACGAGTCTCCTTGCAACGCTACACAGACAAACTTGTGTGTGATAAATAGAGATTATTGAGTCCCATAACCAACTTTAACTCAAAGTAGACGCTGGCTTCAAAGTATCAACCTCCCACACCTATTTATTCCCAAACACACACTGAGAAGAAGAGGCTGAGTGTACATTTTTCAGTCCCTAGGCTACCTGCAGAGTTTCCTCTCCCAGTGAGGGACGTTTGAGAAAAACATGACTTGGAAACCCTTTAAAGGGACGTTGCACATTAAATACAAATAGAAACACACATAAAGAGGCTCATCCGCACTACCCCTGCTTGAATGTGCTGTTGGAAGTCAGTCTGAAAAAGCAACAGACAAAGAATAAACACAGAAGGTGTGAACACAGGAGGAGGACGGGGCAGGCCTGTGTTTGTGTACATACTCTAGTCCATGTTACAGGTCATGGCTTTTTGTTTTTTCATCTCATTTCTTGTTGTAATGTTGCTACTCACCATGTCACTACGTATAGGTTATTATGGGGAGTCACTTTTATGCTGCATTGCAACATGTAATATGCGACTACTCCTGCCTGAATGTGTATATGTCTGTAAAATTGCAGGAAGTTCATCCCCTTTGGTGTTGGCATTTCCACCGTCTCTCTCTCTCACTCTCTCTCTCACTCTGCTGTGTAGTAGACTGGTGTAGAATCCATTAGGAACACTTCTTGGAGCTTCCAAATCCAGCTGACTTGATGCAAGGCTTTGCACAGACTGTGGCAAGAGCCCTGTAGCTACCAACCATTGGAGGAGATGCAAAAAGATCGCAGCCTCCTGCTCAGGGATTTTGGGTCCTTTTGACATGATGTTACACATAAAAAAGATTTATTCATCTAGAGTCTTTTTCAGTGCCTCAAGCCAGATAGTTTTCTTAGTGGTTCCTTTATTTCATAGAGTTTTTTCCTTACTAAATCTCAGAGGGCTACAAATAGCCATTGCAGAAAATTGCACTACACTGTAGTTGAGATGTGTGACATAATATGAATATAAATTAACAGATGTAGGCAGAATGACAAAAAAAAGTATTTGTATTTGAGTGTTTTTCAAATAAATGGTTCTGAATAGATTTTTTTTAAATATCAGTAATATGTTTTCAGCCACTGTTTAAACTTACAGTATGTTATATTTCTCTTTATCACTATTCTCTCACTTTATAAATGGTATAAAATGGCAAAGATTTTGTTACAGGGTTAATTGTTAGACTGGCTGGTTACTTGGTTGGTTAGATTTCACATGTTTTACCAGTGACCCAACTTCTAATGTGGATATTCACATTAGAAGTGAGACGTGAGTTATACTAGGTGTCCGTTTGCTCAGTCAACACAGATTTCAATCTCTATTTGTCCATCACTGTCCTCTGATGACAGCTACTGGTCAAACTGTTCACCAGCCTGGATAACAGCGGAAATGTACTGGATCAATAATCACGAAACACATAGTGTACTGCAAACTATTTGTGTTTGAAAAGACCTCCTGTGCATCATTAAAAACAACTACTACAATGGAGCCACAAGGTCACCTGTAAGAGTGTGGCACTGTGGATTGCTCTATTATTTTTAATATGCAGATGGTTTGTGTGACAGAGCAGGATGCTGGGGATAGGGTAAGATGGGGGCAGATGATTCGCTGTGGCGACCCCTTAAAGGGAACAGCCAGAAGAAGAAAAAGAATTATTCTTAATATATCCTATTGTAAATACATATGAAAGGCTCAAATCATCAATATTCATATTCATCAATATTTAATTTTACCTTTATTCATTCTCTAGTTATCACTGCATCCTTCTCTTTGTGATGCTGCGACACCTAGATTTTCCCTTTAGACGTCTTAGTTTGTCACATTTGATAAAATGAAAAAGTAAGTTTATGAGTAACTGGTGAGTGATCGATGAGTGACAGATGTCAAAAACAAACTGAAACTCTCACTTTCCTTTTACTTTCTTTTTTCAACACTTCCTGTACTTTCTTTTTGTATGCAAATCTTGACTTTTATAATTTTCCTGTTTGAATGACATTCAGTCAGCCCCAAAGTAGATCCAGTTGGCCAGCGTACTAAATAAAGAATGATCAACACAGTCCTTCAGCAGATTCACATATCAGTGTATCAGATATCAAACTTTGTTTGCAGTTTTTTGTAGCCCTGAAGGGGAATTTATTTTTAATATGCATAAAACATACATATGCATAGAAAGTAAAAAAAATATTGTTTCCTAAATTTGCGCCACATATCTCACATTTGCCATTGTGCTTTGAATCCATCTGGATAATTTAATCTGCTGTAATGTTCAGCTGCATTTGTGTCAGCATACGTTTCTTCTGAACATACTGTAGCTGCTGATTTAGGCTTGTGTGCTATATTTAGAATTTATAGATTCACAATGATAACTGCTTTCATTAGATCAGAGAATCATGGAGCTTGTATATTTGGCAACATCAACACAGACTTCATCTATCTGAGTGAAAGTTAGAGGGTAAACAAGTCTCAGTCATTCCAAAAGAAAAATAAATTCATTTGGATTTCCTTTTGATTAGCTTGTTGAGGAACTGGGTTGCATGTATACTGATGAAATGAGTTACATAGACATGTTAAAATATTAGCTGTTTGAAGTGGAAGTGGTTGCAGTGATTGAACTGAATGGGCTTGGTGTAAACATAATATGATGTTTATGAAAAGTGCTTTTATGTATGCAATAGAATGTACTGACATATAGCACAGATGTACATAAAGGAAGTGCCAATACAACACAAAAAACTTATTTCACTGTTCAGTGTGTATGCAGTTGAGATTTGAAAAAGATATATCTGTGAATATACTTTTTTTAAGGTATTTGTGCAGCAGGATATCAATTATGATTATGCCTGACATTTACTGCATTTCTCTGTTACCATTGCATAGCCTATTATAGCTTGCTATTGACCTGTTATCCCCTGCTCCTATCAGTATCCGTGTGCCCTTCATTGAGAATAATAGGTTGGTGAATTTAGTCAAAGCCAATGGATTCAGCAGGGAAGCTTCTTACAGCAAACACAGCAAATCATTAAAGGAAGGAAAGACTACTGGCAGATTTGTCAGCTCGTATGGTCAGGTGCTGCTACATTGTGTGTTTGTTTGTGAGCATGTGTGTCCTAGAGAGTTGAAGAGAGCCAAAGAGTGAGAGACGGTGAGAAAGGACAGGAAGAAGCAGTCCGTTACACCATTAACCCATATTGACTTGAACGCCATAGGAAGCTCTTCACTTTGGGAGTGTGTTATGTAACGCTGTTGTTATTGATGCCAGCAGTAGTCAGCTGCATCGATCGTAGCAACAGTGTCAACCTTCCTGCTGTGTGTGTGTGTGCGTCTGTGTCCATGGTGGGGTAGTAGAGGAGTGTTCAAGGGTGATACCACCATCATCAGAACATGTTGACAGAGCCAAGACGCATACTGTCCTTCTCATGCACACACATGCTTGGAGTGAGTGTTATGTGTAATCAACTTCCCACCAGTACAGTCAATATGACATCTAAGTGGTTTGAACTTAGCACCCTTTGTGTGCTATTCTCAGTCTGTTAGGGCTAACCGGTCTCTTGGGAGAGTAACTAAAAGCAGAGAGTGGAATATTATTCTCACACCTGCGAAGTGTTCACCACATCCGCAGTTTTGTCTTGTTGGCTACTAGACAGCTAAAGATATCGAACCCTATTCAGAGTGGAGTTAGGTGGGCAGCAGCTTCTGCCAAAATTGTGTACATCAGCATTCGTGCAGACTTATCTGAGAATTCCGACAGCTATTCAGACTTGGAACTTGTGTGGTTTTCCTCTGCACAAGATTCACGTCAGGAAGAAAATGGACAAAGTTCAGTGCTACTGTCCAACTTCTGACACGGGGATAGTTTTTCACCCTGAGATGCACGTCTGCACAGGACATCAGCACGTTCACATGCAAAAATACAAATGCCAAAAAAAATCTTTTCTGAAATGCATAGACAGCTTAAGTCTGTGTGACTTTTCTGGAAATGGGGTTTTCTTATTCTGTTTTTCCTTGTGATGTGCAGCAGTAAAGCTTCCCTTGCCATCCTGTTTTGTATGTATTCAGATAGCTATAGGCCTAATTCATGCAATAACTATTAAATAACATTTGCATTGTCATCATCACAGCAGGAATTTTAACTAAACAAGTAAAATGTGGTCATATAGCCTGCAGCCCTGTAAATTATAGTTGTCGTCTGTTCACAGTTCAACCATTTGTGATGTTCTTTTCATCCAGCGTCTAACCAGAGAGTCGACCACATGGGAACTCATTTATTGAGTTTTGTGACTTGCGATTATTTGTGCATTAAGATTTGACGAACTTTTAATTGTAAGTTGGTGGCATGTAAACATATGTAACTGCTTAATAATTTAGCTTTAAATGAGCACGTATTGTGCAAACAGAAATGACTCCATTAACTGAACAACAAAAAATAAAATACATTCATTTAAAGTTTATTATTTATATCTTACTGCAATTATTATTATTATTATTAGCAGCAGTAGTTGTTGTAGTATATTGATAGCATTATAAAGTGCTTCACATGAGCAAGATAACACAGTAAAAATAAAATTAAAAAAAATTTAATATGCAAATATGTCCTGTAACAAAACATAATCAGGAATGCAGTTTTGTCCTGTATGTACATAATATTTAGGAGACAGGGTTGCAGGAACACACAGAAGACCTCTTTAAGAGAACCTCAGATTACATGTAGGGTCATGTTAGTCTGTCCAGTAAAATTAAGGATCTGTATCAAAAGCAGCACTGAGATCTAGGAGAAAGTGTGATCTCTGACGTTTAAGTCAAATTTGAGAGCCTTTCAGTTATGTTCACAGCTTATAAGGAATTCAAGGAAGATGTCCTGGTCATACAGGTTTCAGGTTCTTATGAGGGACACAACATAATCAACTGCACCTGCCATAAGATTCGGACTTCAAATTACAACACAGTGTAGTTTGTTCATGCTTCAGCGTCCCGGTTTGAGATGGGTTCAGTGATTCAGCATCGAGAAGTTCTCTAACCACTTCCCTAGTGCAATCACTGGTGTCACTCAGTGTTCTAACAGCAACTGTGTTTTTCTTATGTGATGAACATGTGCCTGCTAGCTAGAACTAGAAACTGTAAATCACCCGACACAAAGAAAAATTTTATTTTTATAATACAATGATACAGTCCATCACATATCACATTAAGCATTTGTTTACCACACTGCTGACCCCAGTGGTTAATACTACAGTCATTAAAAACTTCAGACATTTCAACATTTAGAGACTTATAAAGTGTGGGATTTAACTGATAGTGTGACATGGGACCCTCCCCAAGTTTTCCTTTTCTTATCTCTTATGTCCCACCAGATACAGTTCAATGCTGTTGAATTGCACTGTAAAAGCACAATGTGAATGGGGGGGCAGAGATAAAAGATTTCTTTTTGCATTTTCATATCTGTAGCTCCCTTTTATCCTCTGTGTTTCTCTGTCTGATGATAAGCAGAGCTTATAAAATCTGTGTGAAAATATTGGCGACAGAAAGATCTCGCTTACTGTCATTTAAGCCACACGCTCTGTGACTTTCAGTCATGCTTTTCATTTCTCTCTGTCTCTAAGTGTCTGAATTTGTGGCTCTGACTCTGTCTCACACCTTAAATCTTTAACACATCCGTGCCATCCAAGGGAAAGAGACGGGTTATTATTATCAAATGCTGATTGTGGGTAATAAAATGGTTCCAGGGAATATTTGTATAAAATTTTGATAACTTGGACATCCACTTCTCACAGACATGGATGTTCTCTTTTCACTCAAGTATAAAAGTGAGTTTTGAAATGTTAAAGCATTTTTTAATATTCTTAAAATGGATGGAAAAGTATTTTAACTAAAAAAAGACATCAGGCTTCTGACTGCCACAATCACAAAAACAACAAATATTTTACCCTTTACTTTAATTTTGTTGTTATGCTATTTGCTAAAGTGCAATACTGAATTTATACTAGTATAAATTCAGTATTGCACTTTAGCAGTGGCAGTGCTTTCACTGCATCTTAGCATGTTTCTTTTTTTTTTTTTTGGCCTGTCAGTGACACAGATGACATATGCATATCTCATGTATATGTAGCTGTGCTGTCA